>OY720638.1:1774691-2390691 GCA_963169105.1 Ceriagrion tenellum
CCCCCCCTCCCCCCTCCACTTCCCCCCCCTCCCCTCACTCTATTCTCCCTCCCACGCTCCTTCCTCCCCTTCCCCCCATCCTTCTCC
Source organism: Ceriagrion tenellum (assembly GCA_963169105.1). Lineage (NCBI taxonomy): Eukaryota > Metazoa > Arthropoda > Insecta > Odonata > Coenagrionidae > Ceriagrion > Ceriagrion tenellum. Next base: position 1,774,779 of record OY720638.1, read on the forward strand.
GCTCTGCACCGTCTACTTCCCCCTCCTCCACTCCTTTCCCCCCTTCCCCTTCCTTTCTGAAAGTCACGTTTTTTATTCAGAGTCAATCGTAGAACTATTTACTGTTTAAACCTTTTCGTCATTAAACAGCAAAATGTGCGTTTCACTCACGACCATGCGCAAGTGTTGACTGAGACGGCGAACTGGACGCTTCCCGCTCGGCTTTTCGTCGCCGCGAGGAAACTCTTCGCGTACGTGCGAGCGCTGTAGCTCGCCCGAGAAAAGGTGGCCGTTGTCTGGTGGACAGTCTCCACTGGAGACGCGTGAGAGATCCGAGGTCCATTCTATGGCATATCTAAGTTAGCAATTGTTAAGTGTGTGTTTTACCTTGCGGGAGAAGAGAATCGTGGAAGGATGCCGCTTCATCGTTGCATTGCACCGGGATGCACTTCTGGTTACGTCGGCAGCACGGAGAAAGTGCGATTTTTTTCGTCTCGAAGGATTTGAATATGATAAACAAATGGGCAATTGTAATTCCCGGGAGAGATTTTTGCCATCGAACCTGGGCAGGGGGTGTTCCGGAAGCATTTTCTGCCCGAAGAAATTATATGGGTGAAGCCCATCTACGACTGGATTGGGATAGTAATATCTGAGGATCGTACCATATCAATGTTATTCCGCGGCAGTTCGCTCGTTTGCAGTTTGATTAGTTTTGGCCTCATTATTACGAAATTGATTGCCAGTCGAAGTTATTCTCTGTTTTGAATTTATATCATTAGCTTGGAATACAATTTGTGTCTGAAAGTCGTATAATTTACTACGTTCATTGGCATTTTAAACCAACCAGATTTTGACATCAGTTTGCAGCAATTGAACAAACAACCGTAAGTGCGGGAGAACCTTGCGCCATCATAGTCTTCGATTTGCCCCGAACATTTATCTACTAGGTACCCCAAATAATAAGAGGAAACTATAAGGCAGCCAGGGGGATCAAAAGACCACCCAGTGCCCATACATTCCTACAGTTACGTAGACTGCAGTCTTGTGCAGTGTGCCTCAAGGCTGGAAATCATAATGTTTTGCATGACAGGCCAGAAGCGCCACCGTTAAATTGCAGCATACCAAGGAAATATTCCACAACCCAGAAAAAATGGGTTTGCTGCAAAGTATCCGTGAGAGGTTTGATCTAGTATTGAGCTAGATGATTGGCCCATTGAGAATGCCTTACAAAATGAGGAACGCTCCTTGGTGACTGGGGAAGGTGGTGTGTCACACAACGTTGTCGGGGAAATGAGCGGGAAAGTGCTGAAGCGTATGCAGTGTGAAATTTGTAGGGCAGCCGCTGTGAATCAAAGTACCATTGCCACTGCCCGTGGCTCATTTACTAAATACTAAAACTCGTGGGGGATAAAAAATCCAGAATGTCGTGTGTCATCATCCCACGGCTGTCGCACTGCACCTCTAACACATTCAAATTGACTGTAGACTCTTGAATGATTTACAAATCAATACTTGATCATCTGCCGATCTCACTGACTTGGTTAGATCCCCTTCTACTGGTATTCCTACCCTCCCCTCATGCCTACCCATGCCTTCCTCACCATATCTTCCGAATGCACTTTATAAAGCAACGGCAATGGCGAGCACCTGTGATGCACTCCCCGTCCAATCAGTGCACGCCTCGATCCCATACCTTTAAATCTTTAGTAGATCACGTAGTGCCTAAGAACTGGATAGTAGAAAATGTCACACCTATGTTCAAAAGCGGCGACAGGGAAGACCCTAGTAACTATAGGCCTAGTTCTCTCACTTCCATTTCGTGTACGATATTTGAACACATAATCGTAAGCTCCATTATGAGTCATTTAGATAGGGAGGAATTATTAATAAATAACCAACACGGATTTCGAAAGGGTAGTTCTTGCGAAATCCAATTGGCCCTCTTCGTTCATGACATCTTGCTCTCGGGTAAAAATAACGTTCAAGTTGACGCGATAATCCTCGATTTTAAGAAAGCTTTCGATAAGGTACCTCACGTTAAGTTCCTCTCAAAACTAGAAGCATATGGAATAGATAAAAACATTATTAATGGATCAATCAGTTCTTACATGGGCTGCAAGAAAGGGTTGTCATAGACGGTATCATGTGAAACAGCGTTATATCGGGTGTTCCTCAGAAGTGTCATTGTTCCACTTTTATTTCTCTTGTGCATGAATGATAATAGCAACGTTGTTAAAAGTAAGCTTAGACTCTTCGTAGACGACGCGGTTGTTTATAGGGATATTATCAAATCCGAAGATAGCGAATCGTTAACAATCGACCTACATTTACATCTACGTAATACCCTGCGAGCCACCACGAGGGTGTGTGGCAGGGGGTGAAGATCACCAGACATGCACTATAGACATGCAACTAGGATATTTAATGAAGGCATGCTAGATAATAGGGTCACATGGTTAGTATCTACATAATAAGAAAGGGATAAATGGTTGTAAGTACATGCATCATGTACTATTGACTACTCTAACTATATTTCACCTACCTATCCCTTTGCTACGCTGTCTATTGTTCTCTCTTATAGTACGCGGGAAAAATGACATTTTAAATCTATCGGTACGACAATCTATCTCTCTAATCTTGTTAATATGATCAAACCTAGCATAATACGAAGGGGTTGTTAATATTTATCTAACGTCATCTGTGAACAAATCGGTTTCGAATTTCCTTAAAAGGTTTAACCTGCGTTCTGATTATAATTCCCATCCTAGTTCTTCTATTAAATTCGTAACACTTATAGAATTATCATAACGGCCTTTAAAAAAACCTAGCGGATCTCCTTTGCACACGCTCTAATTCTTTTATCATACCTTTTTCGTACAGATCCCATATACTGGCGGCATATTCTAAATGAGACCTGACCAGTGTAAAATGGCTTCTTTCTCGTACTCTCTCATTGCATTTGCCTAGAACCCTTTTTACAAATCCTGATCTACGGTTTGCTACACTAGTTATTTCCCTGATGTTTTTTCCCCATTACATGTCTTCAGTGATGGTGACGCCTAAGTATTTAATTGATTCTACGTTAGATATTTTCTTTTCTTTTGATGCAATAATTATTCCGGGGAAAGCCATTCTTTTTCCAAAAGTTCATTATCGCGCATTTCTTCAATTTTTTTTCTAGCTGCCAGCTATCACACCAATCATCAATCGCATCTAAATCCTTAGCTAAAGCCTGGATGTCCTCTTCATTTCTAATTTCCTTGTATACAACTGCATCATCTGAAAATAGACGGAGCTTGCTATATTTTACAACTGCATTCAAGTCATTTATGTAGAGAGGAAATAAAATTGGGCCTATCACGTTTCCCTGGGGAACACCCGATGTAACTTTTACTTCGCGGGAGCTGACACCATCTAATACCACCCTTTGAACGCGTTCATGTAAGAAGTCTCCTATCCAGCCTACTATATTACTGTCTATCCCATATGATGCTAACTTCGCGAGTAACTTACACTGGGGAACCTGGTCAAAAGCTTTTCTAAAGTCAAGAAACGCTGCGTCTACCTTTTTTTACTTTCTCCGGAAATTAAAATATCAGGAGCAAAAAGACCTAATTGAGTTTCGCAAGGCCGTCCCTTTCTGAACCCATGCTGGTTTGTTATCAATTAATCCTGGCTATCGAGGTTTTCCTTATTGCGCTCCTTGCTAAATTTTATATGAAAATTCACGAGCCTCTTTACTTTTGCATTATCTCTAGAGACTTAACGTTTTTTATAACGACGGTTTCAGAGTTTTCTTCGCTAAAGCAGTGGAAGACTGAATCCCAATTCCTCAATGCGTCCACGGACGCCTAATCATCTTCCCTCTCTGTGGTCTGTGATCTCTCCCATACTATGCTAAACAATACCCTAAATTCTTAAAGTGACAAACCTGACTTCCTTCAGTCATCAATATTAGAGTGCCTTCGCGTCCTACCCGAGCAAACTAATTGCTCCACATGCCCATTCCGAGAGTATCACTAATTAAACCTTCGTCCTGCTTCTGTCTCTCTTCCCCAATGAATACACTCCCTTCTCACGTCGATCCTATTTCTTAACTGCCTAAAAACATTACGCTGAAACACATTAGTAATGCAAAAGAGTGTGACACCTCGATCGCGGAATTCTCAAACAATATTATTAAAATGGTTATTTTTCATCGTGGGACCTGGATCGAACGGCGTGCACTCCCACTGAATTATCAGGAATATGATGAGCAAATTTGATCGCTCCTGCCGTAGTTGCTAAGTGTATACGTACTGCGTATGGTGATTTCCACCCGACACTCCCCAGAGCGTTGGCTCTGCCACGTATTAGGCCGCGAAGCTGGACGGTACCTGTCGTATCTGGGTCCATTTGATACGTGCCCCGATTAACTTCTGTGAGCTAAAACATTGCTCAATAAAATCATGTATGAATAATTCATCCTATTTTTGAAATATAGCTTTAATCTCCAAGGTAGTCTTCTAGACCATATCTATAACTGAGGATTATTTTCTTTACATATATATTTTTTAAGAGTGCTACTCAAAGCATTAGACTTTTATTTCGTAGATCAACACCTGGCGTAACATTTACACTTTATTTTAAACATTTTAATGATAACTTTCGGGATTCATTAATACTTAGGTTTTATTTCAATACGTGGAATTAAACAACGACATGGAATTTATGATAGCGTTTCAAATATAACATTGAAAGTAATCATGAAAACATAAGCTGAACGGGTAGTTACGCACGAAAGCATATCATCGCAGCGTCATCTGTAATATTCAACCGGTTTCGAGCCTAAAGGTCCTAGCGCCCAAATGGCCCGCGCCAAAACGGCCGGCGCCGTAATGTCCATGCGACGAACGTCCCATTCTCACTGTGGGAGAGAGGTGAGGACAGAAGCCTCCCAGGGCACCATACTACGGCCGTCTTCATCGAAGGCAGGAGTGCTGAAATCTGGCAACGAAGTATGCCGGCCGGCTTTTTAAATAGGCCACAATCCATGCATCCAACCCTTGATTCCCGCTGTGAATTCATTTCAGTGTTAGCCATCCAACGCGAACGAAGTCGATATCACTGTCGGAGTTTAGTCCTACAGACTACAGAGTATAGAAAACTCAACCGTAAGTCCTTTTATTTCAGGAACGTAAAACTAAACAACCATTTATTTAACTTTAAAACTTGTCCTCAGGTCCTGATGAAATCCCAGCTCGTGTGTATAAAGAATTAGCTGTCGAAATGGCTCCGTATCTTAAAGTAATATTTAACAAATCCCTCGAAGAACACGCGGTTCCCAAAGACTGGAAGATAGCAAACGTGACCCCAATTTATAAAAGCGGAGATAGGGAACAGCCATGTAATTACAGACCAATGTATTTAACGTCATTATCATGTAAAATTATAGAGCTTATAATAGTTACATCAATAATGGGACATCTCGACAGCCTGGATTTATTAATAACAAACCAGCATGGGTTCAGAAAAGGACGGTCTTGCGAAACTCAATTAGGTCTTTTTGTTCACGACATTTTAGTTTCCGGAGAACGTAACGTACAGGTAGATGCAGCGTTTCTTGACTTTAGAAAAGCTTTTGACAAGGTTCCCCACTGTAAGTTACTCGCGAAGTTAGCATCATACGGGACAGACAGTAATATAGTAGGCTGGAGAAGAGACTTCTTACATGAACGCGTTCAAAGGGTGGTATTAGATGGTGTCAGCTCCCGCGAAGTAAAAGTTACATCAGGTGATCCCCAGGGAAGCGTGATAGGCCCAATTTTATTTTTTCTGTACGTGAACGACTTGAATACAGTAGTAAAAAATAGCAAGCTCAAGTCTTTCTGCCGATGATGCAGTAGTGTTCAAGGAAATTAGAAATGAAGAGGACATCCAGGCTTTAGCTAAGGATTTAGATGCGATTGATGATTGGGGTGATAAATGGCAACTAGAATTAAATTTGAAGAAATGCGCGATTATGAATTTTTGGAAAAAGAATGGCTTTCCCCGGAATAATTATTGCATCAAAGAGAACAAAATATGTAACGTAGATTCAATTAAATACTTAGGGGTCACCATCACTGAAGACATGCCATGGGGGAAACACATCAGGGAAATATCTAGTGTAGCAAACCGTAGATTAGGATTCGTAAAAAGGGTTCTAGGCAAATGCGATGAGAGAGTAAGAGAACGAAGCTATTTTACTGGTCAGGCCTCATTTAGAATATGCCGCTACTATATGGGATCCGTACGAGGAAGGTATGATGAAAGAATTTGAGAGCGTGCAAAGGAGGTCCGCTAGGTTTGTTAAAGGCCGTTATGATAATTGTATAAGTGTTACGAGCTTAATAGAAGAACTAGGATGGGAATTACTATCAGAACGCAGGTTAAAATTTAGGTTAAACATTTTAAGTAAATTCGAAACAGAGTTGTTTACAGATGACTTTAGATATATGTTGAGAACCCCTGCGTATTATGCTAGGTTTGATCATATTGACAAAATTAGAGAGATAGATTGTCGTACCGATGGATTTAAAATGTCATTTTTCCCTCGTACTGTAAGAGAGAACAATAGGCAGCGTTGCAAAGGGATAGGTAGGTGAAATATAGTTAGAGTAGTCTGTAGTGCATGATTGAAGTAATAACAACCAATAATCCCTTCCTTATTATGTAGGTACTAACCATCTAGCTCCATGTGACCCTATTATCTAGCATATCTCTTTTAAATATCCTAGTCCCATGTCAATAGTGCAATTTTGGTGATCTTCACCCCATGCCACACACCCTTGTGGTGGCTCGCAGGGTAATACGTAGATGTAGATAGACGTGGAAAAGGATGTGGGAGACCTGATTTGTTTCCGGCAAATATTGTTTGATTCTGGAAGACATTTTTGAAGCGTACAACAGCCTTCCGAAAGAGGGGAAGCAGGAAAGCTACGAGTAGTGAGAGCTATTGGAATTAAATCCACCCAATATGGATCAGTAAATTTCGATCCCAATTTACTGTGAGAGTCCACTAAATACGACCAAATCTCCGTCAATATTTCGCCTTTTGTTGACTACTAAATGACGACAAAATATTCAATTTCAATTTTGATTCAAGTGTATTGTTGTATGTTTGTGGGTATGCCTCCGGCAGAACGGAGAAGTTAGTCGGATGTGGACAATGCAGGAACTTGATTGTCGGTTCCTCGCACGACGACCCTCATGTTTAAGCATGGAATAGGGACGAATAGACTGTGCCGTCCGATCTCGTTGTAGATTTGAGACTGCGCGGTATTTTGCTGTTATATGTGAAAAGGCAATGCTTTATGTTCGGTAAACCTTATTTCCGTTAAATATGAGTATCGAAATATAGTTTCTCGCCAGTGAATAGAGTGCTTCGAAATCTAAATGTAATCACGTTTAAGTGTAGCATTTATATCGTAGAGTGACAAAAATTTTTCAAAACTGTAAGTAAATACGGTAAATATCGTTATCCGTCACATATTTGGCGGGTTAGATGACCGGTGAAGTGGTCCCTGTCTAATCACACGGAAATGAACCTGGTTCTTGTCAACATTTCCTTGCATTATTTTTTACTCGTAAGATTATTAAATTTACTGATAAACTACTTGAAGGAATGTAAAATCCGAAGATTCTTGCGAAATTGTGTGGAACTCATGCATGATGCATAAATGAAAAGCTTTGCAATTTTCCTCGATTTAAATTTTACTACGACCCAGGTTTCAGTGTTTTTACATCATCATCATCACCTGATGATGATGTAAAAACATCGAAACCTGGGTCATAGTAAAATTGATATTGTGGATAATTGCAAATTTTTTCATTTATGCATCATACTTAAAGGAAGAAAATTTATTCTCCTGGATTAATGGTCGCCTTTTCTGTGTCTTTCCCAAGATGATGCTAACATTTCCTCCATTGCAGTTAAAAAATGATTGTTGTGGAAATGATGATGGCTGGTGGATCAAATATTTCCCTAGAACTTAAAAAGTCACCCACTCTCTGTCCACTCATTTATACAACATTGTGACTGTGTAAGGATTTATAGAACATGTACACATTGCCCTGCAAGCCACCTCAAGGGTTTCTGGCAGTGAACTCATCACCAACATGCACTATTGTTCGCGCCCGTGGCTTGATGTCTCCAAACAAGAAAAGAATCCACAAAGGATAATGTGAAAGAGTGGAGGCTGGCCTTTAACGGTACACAAAATAAATAAATTAACACTGTTGAAAAAGGTGAAACGGAAATTGTTATGGATTAATGGAAGGGATAGCCGGGCGTGCGCCATGCGTACCTGAATCTGGTTCCAAGTCGTCTTCCTCGGGTCTCGAGATATTATGTCACTCACTCGCACATCATGCCTGCAGGCTCACTTCTGCTTTTCTTCTGCTAAAACTCGTCTGCTTGTCTGGCTTACTAGCCCAATCTGACTCCCTCCCAAGAGCGTCCCCAACGGGCAAAATCACAGACGCAAAACAAAACAGGCACGCTTACGCTCGCCGCGGCATTAAGGGAGGGAATTCAAACAAACGAAAAAGGTGGCCAGTCCTCGTACGAACATCCCGCCCGCCGTGAATCACACGGATTCACAAAAACGAGTAAAAAGAAAAAAAAAACAACAAACTAAGCAAAAAACGGGGAAAACAGAGGGAAAAAAAATAAAAAATAAAATAAATGATTAAATAAAATAATCCTCTGTGGGTTCACTGGGGTGAGATAGGTAATGGTACCAATCGCACCACGGGCCGCACTAGTGTACCAGACCCCGTGTTTAATTCGGCCACTCTTGTCTCCCCAAGGGAGCCCGGAAACAGGTGAGTGACCCGACCCATGGTCCACTGAGAAGGTGAAGAGGTGCGGTCCTTGATCAAAACAAGTTCCCCGATTGAAATTGTGGATCCATCCTTGGTCCACTTGCTTCTCTGCTGTAACGTATGTAAATACTCCCAGGACCATCTTCGCCAAAATTGGCAGGCAATTTGCCTTATCGACTTATAACGCTGGGGAAGTGGTATCATTTCATCAGTTACTGGCATAGGCAAGGTTAACACGGGCCTACCGACCAGAAAATGCCCTGGTGTCAAGCAATCCGTCTCAGATGGGTCCGTCGATAAAGCTGTTAACGGGCGCGAATTCAATACGGCCTCGACTTGGCATAACAAAGTCGCAAACTCCTCAAAAGTGAAAGCATGCCCCTGAGCCACTCTCCGGATGTGGTATTTCACTGACTTTATCCCGGCTTCCCAAATTCCGCCGAAATGCGGTGCAGCGGGCGGATTATATCGCCATTCTATGGCATTCCCCGGATAAAGGGAACTGAGAGCTTCCTTATGAGGTTCGGAGCGAATTAGTCGATATAAATCTGTCAAAAATTTATCCGCACCAACAAAATTCGTGCCACAGTCGGAATAAATTACATTGGGTATTCCGCGCCTTGAAATAAATCGTTGAAAAGCCGCAAGAAAAGCGGGAGTTGACAGAGACGTTACCAATTCGAGATGAACGGCCTTTGTTACCAAACAAATAAATAAACAAATGTAGGCTTTGGCAATAGCCGCATTACGACGGATGCTCGTCTCAAACATTAATGGACCGCCATAATCGACTCCTACTTGAGCAAAGGGTTCCTGATGAATGACTCTTGATGAAGGCAAATCAGCTGTAACGGGCTGCGTGGTTTTACCCTGATACCGTGAGCAAATCTTACATTTTGCAATCTCCGAACGAATTACCACTCTTGCGGATATAATCCAAAATTGCCTAGATACTAGTGCTTCGACAGCTCTAGGCCCTCCATGAAGGGATATCAAGTGATAATGTCGCACAATTAATCTAGAGAAATGCTCATCCTTGGGCAATAGGATTGGTTGGCGAGCGCATTGAGGGAGAATTGCATAATGCAAACGACCACCGACTCGGATAAGGCCGCTCGAGTCCACAAAGGGGCGAAGGCGACTCATAGGATTAGAGAGTCGGCGGTTTTTATTAATTGAGTGAAATAAATCAAGAAAATGAACCCTTTGAACTATTTTTACAAAGCATGACAGTGCAGCTGTCCATTCGTTTGAAGATATAGGAGTGCCAACTGCGTGACGCGTTCCTTTGCAAGCATAATAAAATCTTAACATGAAGGCAGTAACACGAATAAGACGAATGAATGACGAAAATTTGTCAATCCACTTGTATGGTCTCTCATTAATTTGAGTTACTCCCATAGTAGTTATCAGCGATTTTATCTCCGGTATAGAGGTGCTATCATACGGACAATATCGTCCCGTCGGCCAATCGCATTCTGAGAGTTTAAGAAAAGTCGGCCCGTTCAAAAACTGACTCTTAATTAGTTCTGACGGCATTAAGCCTCTCGAGGCGGGATCGGCCGGATTTATGTCAGCAGAAACATGTTTCCATAAGGAAACGGGTAATACTTCTAGAATGTCTACAATTCTATTCGCAACAAAGGTTTTAAGTAAATGAGGAGATATGTTCAACCATGACAAAACGATAGTTGAATCGGTCCATGCTCTCATTGACACTCGAACATTTCGATTAGAGAGCGTGTCATTTATGCGGCGCATAAGTTTGGCTAGAAGAAGAGCTCCACATAATTCTAATTTTGGAATAGAGATAGTTTTCATAGGGGCAACTTTAGTCTTAGCTGACAGAAAATGCACATTTATTCCGCCGCTTGGAGAGACAGTACGTAAGTAGACAACTGCCGCATATCCACGCTCTGAGGCATCTGAAAACCCGTGCAATTGATATTTCGCTCCTGGGGATATATCTACATGCCGTGGAACTTAGACATTACGTAGGTCCGAACTTTGGGAAACAAAATCATTCCAGGGATTAATGATGGAATCGGGCAACGATTCATCCCATCGTATTCCTATCTTCCATAAAGTCTGCATAAGACATTTCGCCCAAAAGATGACAGGAGCCAATGCTCCAATCGGATCAAATATCCTGGCAATATTGGATAATAAAGACCGTTTGGACCGAATGGATTGATCAAAAGTTACAAAATATGAAAACGCATCAACATCTGGGTTCCAAATTATGCCCAATACCTTAGTCGAAGCTGAATCATCAGGATTAAAAAACATTTGATTTTCCCATTGATCCATAGGGATTTTCGAGAGTAGAGCTGTAGAATTACTGGCCCATTTTCCCAAGAGAAACCCCCCATGAGCAAGTAAATCAATTAACTGTTGCTGCAAATCCATTGCCTCTGCAATGGTATTCGCGCCTGTAACTACATCATCCACGTAAGTATCATTTAATAAGGCATAAGCCGCAAGGGGGTAATCAGAACCGTCATCCTTTGCCAATTGGTGAAGAACGCGAATTGCCAAAAAAGGAGATGAAACCACCCCATATGTAAGCGTATTAAGTTGATATTCCTTCAACGCCTTCGTGGAATCATTCCGGAATATTATATGTTGAAACGGGCGATGAGCTTCGGCCAAAAGTATACGACGATACATCTTCGAAATATCTGTAATTACGGCAATAGCATTCAGCCGGAATGCTATAATAACGTCAAATATTTCCTTTTGCAATTTGGGCCCTGTATATAGCACGTCATTAAGACACTTTCCCGATGTAGTATTTGCAGAAGCGTCAAAAACAACGCGATATTTCTGTCCGGCTGAAGTAGGTTTAATTACGACATGGTGAGGCAAATAAACGGAATCCAAGTCATTAGATTCGGTCATATGACCTAATCGTTCGTATTCCTCCATAAAATTAAGGTAATTATTCTTTAGATCCTCATTACGAGATAACTTGTGCTCCATGTTCAGCCATCGAGATATGGCAATAGATCGGGACTCGCCCAGTGAGGGAGGAAATTGTTTAAAAGGAAGCATTACACTATACCTCCCAGCCGCGTCTCTCGAATAAGTATCCATAAATAGACGTTCGCAATAGACATCGTCGGGATTTTTATGGATTCGAGGGACTGACTCTTCGATTTGCCAAAACTGACACAATTCTGTCTCCAAAGGATCATTAATAACTGTACACGAAGACACTACTTCTGTCGTTAAAGAATGCAATTCTGGAATATGTCCTACCAATATCCAGCCAAACACAGAATTCAAAGCAATCAGCTTATGAGAAGAGAGTATTTTTCGCCCTCCCAACATAATCTGGGGAAATAAATCCATACCCACTAAAAAGTCAACTTCGGCGGGTTTATCAAAATCCGGATCGGCTAACTGAAGACGACGAACTCTCTTCCTAAAGGATGGTGGAATGGGAGCATGAGGGAGATGCCTTGTAATTTGTGGCAAAACCACAGCATTCGATTCAAGAAGCAAACGAGAAGAGTTACGCGGCGTCATAGTACATCTGACCATACCACTAGGCCGAGTCAGGGGAGTGTGAGAGAGACCCATTAAAACTCCGTCGTACTGCATTACCGGCAGGTTTAAACGTTGCACCGCAGCCGCTGAAATTGCAGACACCATCGACCCACAATCAATCATCAACCGCACAGTTTGAGGACTACCTTTAGCGTTGAAAACAGACGCCACTGCCGTAGCTAACAAAACGGTGGCCGTTGAATTATAATCGGTGCATGAAGTCACCGTGGAAGGATTAGCGGGTGTGATGGGATCGCTCCTAGTTGACGACGCAACAGAATCTTCCTTTGAATTGGGCAATGGAGATAAAGAGGAGGATTGGTTCGGTTTTTCTTTACTAAGGGCGAAGAATGCAAAGTTACATGATGATACCCCTTGCATTTCAAGCATTTGAGACCTTTTCGCGGGCACTTTGGTGACCAATGTCCGGAGTTTAAACATCTAAAGCATAATCCTTTTGATCGAACAAATTCCGATCGTTGTCCAACGCTCAATTCTTTATATTGCGCACATTTATGAAGAAAATGCTTCAAACCCCAGAGAGGACATTGTTCTGCTTTAGAGCCATTTAACTCGGAAACCTCGTTACTACTCGTAGACACCGTCATGCTGACTTTCGCGCGAGAAAGAGATTTCGGCTTGGAGGATGACGTGAGCACTCGTTTCGATAAAATACCCTGAGAGGTTTGCAACACTTTCATTTGTTTCTTAACAAATGTTAAAAGCTGAATGAATGTGGGAAACTCTTCGCCAGCTAATGTCTCTTCGAAACGAGTCAATATATCTGAACTGATAGCACGCGCCGCTAGACGAAATAAAACAAAATCACCAAGATCGGGGATGTATAACGCCTTCAATGCAGCATAAATTTCTGAAAACCTGCAGGTAAAATGTTGCAGATTAGAAATGGGGTCGGAAGAAAGTGGCGTAAATTCAAGTAATTTATCCAAATAGTTAAACCCCAAAACTCGAGGATTATTATAATAATCACAAAGCTCCTTCCAAGCTAGAGTGTAATAGACCCCTGCGAAGGGTACATACTTTATTAGAGCCAAAGCATTACCGGACAGAGCGGATTTTAAATACCCGAACTTTTCAATGGGTTCGATGTCGTCCCGGTTATGAATTACTGAAATAAAAAGGTCACGAAAGGTTTCCCACTCGACCATAGACCCCGAAAATCGTGGAATTTCAAGGACCGGAAGACGAGATCGTTGCTTTGCCACCGTGGGAATTCCTGGGCTAACTGAGGCATGAGAAGAGGCGCTTAAATCTTTAACAAAATCATCCACTGAGAGCACAAAATAATAATATTCCTCTACCTTTTTGGAGAGTTCTATATCAACGGAACTTACATCCGATCTATTGCCGTCGTGACAAAATTCACAAATTGCACTCTGTGCCGATTGAAAGTTACGGTATACTTCTTTCAATTCTCCTGCCCTAAGTCGAAATATTCTCAATTTTGAAGAATCAATGATACCACTTCCTAAAGCCTCTAATTCGCTCGCGAGTGAGTGAGCAGTCATTATAGTATTTAACACACGATCACGTTTTTACCGGAGTAACTTCAGATGATTATCAAACGCGTCCCTCGTCATGACGACAGACCGCTTCCCTTCCTCCGTTTCAGGCATATTAACAATTTAAAGTAACAGTGATTAACAATGAATATCACGTCGGGGTCACCAAATGTTCGCGCCCGTGGCTTGATGTCTCCAAACAAGAAAAGAATCCACAAAGGATAATGTGAAAAAGTGGAGGCTGGCCTTTAACGGTACACAAAATGAATAAATTAACACTGTTGAAAAAGGTGAAACGGAAATTGTTATGAATTAATGGAAGGGATAGCCGGGCGTGCGCCATGCGTACCTGAATCTGGTTCCAAGTCGTCTTCCTCGGGTCTCGAGATATTATGTCACTCACTCGCACATCATGCCTGCAGGCTCACTTCTGCTTTTCTTCTGCTAAAACTCGTCTGCTTGTCTGGCTTACTAGCCCAATCTGACTCCCTCCCAAGAGCGCCCCCAACGGGCAAAATCACAGACACAAAACAAAACAGGCACGCGTACGCTCGCCGCGGCATTAAGGGAGGGAATTCAAACAAACGAAAAAGGTGGCCAGTCCTCGTACGAACAACTATAATGTACAAGTGACATTCTCCTGCATCCACTCAACTCTACGTATGCTATCAATGCCTAAAAAAATATAGCATTAATATATATACAGACAGTCTTCCTCTGGCAGTGGTCGTGAACGGACGTATTTTTGCCTGCTGGCTGAACATGCCGTCTAACTGTGTTAAATGTGGCCAGGTCCTTAAGCGCGGCAAGAATTCTCGCATTGTTTTATGTGGAAGTTGTCGCGAACAGTGTCATCTTGCCTGTACCTCTATGACCGAGGATGACCTGAACACTTTGGAGGATCTGCAACAGCCGTGTCAATGTCCCCCCTGCTTGGAGCAGAAGCGTTCTTCCCGTGATGACAACACACCGGTGAAAAGCAGTTTCAGCTTGATTACGGAAGAACCTGCGAGGGCGACACTGAACGAGATTCTATCCCGCATCAAATCCCTGCAAGAGGAACAATGTGAGGTAAAAAAATCTCTTACCTGGTGTCATGAAACAATGAGTGAATTGAGTGAATCTTTGACCAAAGTGAACTGTGCCATCTCAGCGCTAAGTGATAAACTTGATAAAATAATTAGTGATCTTAGTGAATTGCAAGTACGAGTTTCTGCACTCGAGGGGCATATCAATTACCTCGATCAAGAGTCTACGAGAAATATGGTTGAAATTCAGGGGTTACCGTATAGTAAGGGTGAGAACTTAACTGCATTAATGCAAACTTTAGGACAATCACTAGGAGTTAAAATGGATTCCTCTGATATAGACTATGTATATCGCCTGGGCTCTCGTCCTGACACCACAAGGCCCCCAACCATTGTCCTTCGATTTCTAAGGCAGATCACTGTCAGTGAGTTTCTAAAAGGCCGGCGGGTCAAACGAGACCTTAACTCGCGAGACCTTGGCTTCGACGATATGCCAACCCAACGATATGTCAATGAGTCACTGACGCAGCAGAACCGAAAACTATATGCCCTTGCTAGAGAGCTTAAAAAAGCTGGAAAATTCAAGTATCTTTGGATAAGAGGAGGCAGGATATATGTTAGAGTATGCGATGGTCGAGATCGGTGCTTGATAAACTGTAAGGAGGACCTCGATAAATTTGTATGACTGCTAATTCAATGAAATTGTTAAACGTATGTCATGTTAATGCGCAGTCTCTACTCAAGCACTTTGACGAATTTAAAGACTACTTCTCCTGCCTCGCATACCATGTCATTGCCGTTTCTGAAAGTTGGTTGAATGTAAATATCTCCTCTGAGTCCATCAAGTTAAGTAACTATCAAATAATACGACATGATAGACGGGGCCGAGTTGGCGGTGGTGTCTGTGTGTACTTGCATGACAGTTTATCGTACAAGATACTGAAGCAATCTGATGGTACCCCTTTTAGGCCTGAATATATATTTTTAGAAATTGTGGGCAGTGAAGGTAGAGCCTTATTTTGTGTTATTTACAGGCCTCCAAAAACGGGTTACATGTCAGAATGCTTCGAACCGACGCTCTACAGTCTCCTTTCTACCTACAAAAGTGTGATTTTGTGCGGGGATATTAACATTGACATTTTGAAGAAATCACCAGAAAGTGCCTACCTTAAGGATCTGATGTTCAGTTGTAACCTGTCAATTATCCCTTATAAACCCACCCACAATCTCCAGCACAGCAGCACCCTCTTGGATCTCTTCATTGTCGACGATATCACGAAGGTCGAAGACTACGGACAGCTTCCTGTCCCCTTTTTATAAGAGCACGATTTAATATATATCAAATATCGCTTCCAACATGAAGTTCATCTTCCCAAGAATGTAAACTTTCGTAACTTTAAGACTTTTGATTTTGCTAAATTTGAATCTGACTTGTTAAATGTTAATCTCGATAACTTTTTCAGGTCTCATGTGGTGGATGAGAAAGTAGAAATCTTTAATTCTGTGGTAATGGGGTTGCTTAATACTCATGCCCCCTGTCAAATCATTGTGACAAGACATCAACCGTCCCCCTGGCTAACCCCTGCACTAAAAAACTTAATGTCGCGTCGAGACCGCCTTCGACGGAGTTATCGACGTACCCTCCTTCCTCACCTGCATAAAGAATACAAAGAGATTCGAAATCAGGTGCAGCAGCTTATCCGAACTGCAAAACAGAAGTATTACAATGAATGCTTTTCGGATAAATGGGACGTTAAATCTACCTGGCATGAGTTAAGGCGTCTTGGTATTGGAAAACCCAGGAGACCCCTACCTAATACAACTTTCTCCCCGAACGACTTAAACGGTTACTTTCTCACTCCTGTTTTCAAGGATGATAACCAAAATGAAAGACTCGATGACTCTACTTTAACTGGTGATAGCCTTAAGTTTTACGATTCTTCACTAATCTCCCTGTTTGACAGTGAAAGGATGTACTTACCGCATTACACTCCCGAAATTCTCATGCGCTCGGTCAAATCATTGAAATCGAACTCCACAGGTGTAGATGGAATCAATGCGAAAATAATTAAACTCATACTTCCCGCAGTAATGCCTCTTATCCTAGATATTTATAATTGTTCCATAAATTACTCTACATTTCCAACTCTCTGGAAATCTGCAATAATCCGTCCTGTCAATAAAATTCCAGCGCCTAAAGGTATGTCTGATTTTAGGCCCATTGCTGTGTTGTGTGCTCTCTCAAAACCCCTTGAGCGCTTTGTGTACAACTCTACGGTAGATCATCTATCTCGGCTGAACTTTTTTGACAAATATCAATCGGGCTTTCGTAAAAACCACAGCACTCAGTCTGCACTAATTGAAATAACAGATGACATTCGTCGATCAATAGACGAAAGAAAAATCACAATTCTAGTTCAATTTGACCTTAGCAAAGCCTTCGATTCCGTAGATCATGATATTCTACTACGACGCATGGCTCAACTTCAGTTATCTCCCTCCGTTCTGTTCTGGTTTCATTCTTACCTATCCAATCGGCAACAGGCTGTTAAATACGGTGAATGTAAAGAATCAAGTTTTGTACCTGTTCCCCGGGGAGTCCCGCAAGGCTCAATTCTTGGACCCCTATTGTTCACTATATATATCAAAGACCTCACTAGCATCATATCTCATTGCAAATACCATCTTTATGCAGACGACTTGCAGATTTATCTCGAATCCCACCCAAAGGAAATAGAAAATGCTGTTGAATTGATCAATAAAGATATCCAATCTATCTGTAAATGGTTAGCTGTTAATCGGCTGAAGTTGAATCCTGACAAGACTAAGTCAATAATATTTGGTAGTCCTTCCTATCTGAACTTCATCTCAATGAGTGGCCCTCCCAAAATAAGAGTACAGAATATCCTTATAGATTACTCGACTTCAGTGAAAAGTCTCGGGGTTCATTTAAATAACACCTTGAGCTGGCGGGAGCACGTAAAAGCTATATCTAACAATGTGTATAAGACTATGTACCAATTGAAGCACTTCAGGCATCTGCTCCCAATTTCACCTCGCCAGAAGCTGGTTCAAACTCTGGTATTCCCATATTTTGACTATTGTTCAATCATTTTCTGAGATGTTAACTCAGAACTGTGCATTAAGCTGCAGCGTCTGCAAAACTTATGTCTGCGTTTTGTTTTCAACATCCGCTATGATGAACACGTCACGCCTTATTACGAAAAAATTAAATGGCTGAAATTGGATAAACGCCGAAAACTGCAAAAGGCTTTATACGTGTTTAAGGTTCTGAAATCCAAAAACCCCACCTATTTGTACGAAAATTTTATATGTAATGTAGATACAGGAAAAAGATCAACTCGTGTCACTGAGTTACTTTTAGTCCCTAGATTCCATACCTTATTATTTGAGCACTCTTTCCTAATTTCCTCCTGCAAGTTATGGAATTGTTTACCTGTAAATGTTAGAACCTCTATGACAATTTCGATGTTCAAGAGAAACATGACTGATTACCTATGGAAAATTGCTTAGTGTTTTGTAATCTTTTGTGTTATGGCATGTATTTATTTCTTTTCTATGTTCCAGGGGACTTAAAGTCCCAGAACAATAAAGACTATTTTCTATTCTATTTCTATTTCTACAATGCAGCTACGTAACATGGAGGGGTCTCGAATGTTTTTCCTTTCGTTGTTTCTTGCTACAGTTATTATTTTAATTTGACATTTTGTGTGAAGCGGCTAATATATAACCACTTTGGATTTTGATATGGTGTAAGTTGCGAGACTCTATTCCTGCCAATCTATTCCTGCTCAGAATTTTAGTCCAATGTGAAAATAGTGTTCGAGTTAATGCGGAACTTAATGCATTCGTTTCTAAAATACTTTCGATATTTTACCCTACTGTTATTTGCTCCTGAAGTTAAAACACTGTGGAGTGGACAAAACATCAGGTGTTAAGTCAGATAAATCTTAATGATCGAGAACAAATGGTTGCACTCTATGTACACGTTGAAACGTCACATCACGAGTGCTTCAAGGAGCTGTCGTTGTTCCCCTTGTTTTTACAGGCAAATAGTCTTTTCAAGTTTAATTTGGCACCTACTATTCTTGCTGAAGACACGGTTGTATGCTGAGAAATTTGCATCCAGGAAAATGCGTCCGCAAGTGTTTGACGATAGTTGGGATTTAATGAAAAAATATTATTTTAAATTGGGAATTTTTTGGATGCGCGGTATTTCGTGAGCGTGGATGTCTTTCGAAATCTTCCTCTGGACTTCGAGGATGCGGAACGAGCATGTCTTTGGAAGTGGATTTCTTCGTCCAGGTATGATTCCACGAGCTGCCCCCGTCAAATAGATCGTTCCGAGCCTGCGAGCGAGTATTCTTCCGGAGCTCGAGTGCTCTGGGAGGCACGAGTACGTACCTAGCCCAAGTCCACTCTCCCGGGCAACCGGTCAATCTTGGGCCGAGGGACGAGTGGAAGGACCAGCTTCTCCTCAACCGTTTTTATCACCTTTAGGTTGAAACGATTTCAGTGAAGTGAGAATCGTCACGTTCAAAAAACCCATCTATTGGTAACTGTTCATTATTTTCATTTGGTAAAGCAGTCCTAGAAGATTATTCTGAGCTTCTCTTGCTTCGTTGGATCAACTGCGGGGATAGGGTGGATCTGGAAAATAATTTTCTGAAACTCTTTTATGTATTTTATTCTCATTTGTACGGCAATGGAATGATGTCTAAATGAGCTGCCCATTCATCGTATTCAAGGTCTGAGGAAACCCCAGTCTGATAGAAAATAGTCTCGAAACAGCTCAAGTCCACAGAAATGCTTCGATTGGATTTTTTCAATGTTTTTTTTACGTAGACCGCAGTGTTGACTTTCACAATCCGGACAATCGAAAACATTTGTGGCGTTTCTATAAGTTGAGCGCCTCGACAGTTCATGACCTCCATCCGAATATGAATTTGTTTCTCCACCAGCACACAAATGTTGTACGGGAAGAATGGAGAGTTCTACCCGGAAGGGGTCCTCGCTACAGCTGGAAACAGAAGTAGCTGGAAGCAGAAGTCTCGGATTCGAATCCCTCCTTGAGCTTGTATGGTCTCTGTCACAGGATGATATTAACATTTTAAGGAGCAACGCCATCTTTGGTGGTTCAAATATCGAAGAATCGATTCCAGAATCCTGTGAAATTCACAGGGGAAATGGGATTCGAAGCCAGAGTCGTCTAACCAATTAAGCAAGCCAGGCGTCCCCTTCCACGGTAAATTTCTTGGAGGCTTCAAGGAATGAGTTGCCCTCCCAGGTACCGTGTATACAATGCCATGTAACATCTGCATACGAGCGCACTGCGCTACTGTCCACGAGGAAGGTACAGGCTTTTAAACACAAAGATGTTTCCTTAGTCTTATTCAAAGACTTGCGTAACTGACCACGCAGTTACTGGAACGATGTGTCCCGCTGGCGGACACGCACTTGTTTGAAAAGTGACCGCCAGGGAAATCATTCGCCTCGGCTCGACCCAAACTGCTCGGTTTCGCGCCGAGTGGTCGACTCAATTAAACCGCCCACGCGTCTTCTTCTACGGTGAATTTCGCACTCTTTCGGTATTTTAATGGCTTCGGCAGTTTTTTTTTTCATTTTTATTCCCACTGTTTTCGCAATTTTGCACCGCCTGTACGGCACCAGGTGGTGCATCGGGACGGCCGCCATGGGAAAGTTGCGGAGTACGTGCCCGGAATCGTCTTTTCACTGGCTCAGCGGAGTGATCTTTCTTTGGGAACACTCATTTGTTTGGAAGATCACGTGCAGAAATCTAAAGCGAGTGCATTTATTAAAAGAATGGTGCGGCACCTGTAAACCTATCCTTGTTATGTGTATTATTTGGGAGGTGCCTGATGGCCGATTGACCTTTCCTTTTCCCCGTCCTCGAGGCGACGGATTAAAGGGGTGCGATTTTTACATGCAAGTTTTCTGAAATGATCGGGGAACAGTTTATGAAATGTAATTAGCCCTCATTTAATTGAAAGTAATTGATGAATCAATCCCTTTTGTCATTGGGTGTTTTTTCTGTTTTGTCTCTAAATTTCCGTTCGCTAACCGAAAATTTTGCTCTGTGTTCTGAATATTCCTGTATTTATCTTTCCAGATATCAAAAGTGAAACTGGAGCACTGCAACAGTTACACCAACTGCTCGGCCTGCTTGGAGGCGAAGGACCCCTACTGTGGGTGGTGCTCGTTGGAGAAGAGGTGAGCCTAGGTTGTCTTTAAAGACACGCAAAACTGCAACCCTGGGGAATTCGGATCGATCGGTCTTAAAAGATCAATGTCCAATCGGGTCCGACATTAAATCTTACCGGCGACTAACTAGGAAAATTTATTTCCAAGCAGCCCACAGATTCTCGAGGGGAAGCACTCGCGTCAATCGTATTTCCCTCCTTGTGTTGTTCCTCTCTTCCTCATGCGTTTCGATCGAGTCTCCAACGAAAGTGGGCTCTCCCGTCGCCGAACCCCAACTTATTCTCCGCGGTCGATTTGCACGCTTCGGGATTCCCAGGGTTAAAAACACGGGTGTCGTTTCTTCTGGCACCGTTCACAATTAGAGAGTGTACCTTGCCGTTGTATCAATTATGGGACACCTCGACAGCCAGCATTTATTGATAACGAACCAGCATGGGTTCAGAAAGGGACGGCCTTGCGAAACCTAATTAGGTCTTTTTGGTCATGATATTTTAGTTTCCGGAGAACGTAACGTACAGGTAGACGCAGCGCTTCTTGACTTTAGAAATGCGTTTGACAAGGTTCCACACTGTAAGTTACTCCCGAAGTATCCATCATACGGGATGGACAGAAATATAGTAGGCTGGATAGGAGACTTCTTACATGAACGCGTTCAAAGGGTATGGTGTCAGCTCTGGCGAAGTAAAAGTTACTTCGGGTGTTCCCCAGGGAAGCGTGAAAGGTCCAATATTATTTCTTGTCTACGTAAATGACTTGAATACAGTTATAAAAAATAGCTAGCCCCGTCTATATGCAGATGATGCAGTATTGTGTAAGGAAATTAGAAATGAAGAGGACAGTCAGTCTTTAGCTAAGGATTTAGATGCGATTGATGATTGGTGTGATAGTTGGTAGCCAGAATTAGATATGAAGAAATGCGCGATAATGAACTTTTGGAAAAAGAATAGCTTTCCACGGAATAATTATAGCATCAAAGAAAACAAAATATGTAACGTAGATTCAATTAAAAACTTAGGCGTCACCATCACTGAAGACATGTCATGTGGGAAACACATCAGGGAAATAACTAGTGTAGCAAACCGTAGATTAGGATTCGTAAAAAGGGTCATAGGCAAATGCGATGAGAGAGTACGATAAAGAAGCTATTTTACACTTGTCAGGCGTCATTTAGAATATACCGCTAGTATATGGGATACGTACGAGGAAGGTATGATGAAAGAATTAGAGCGTGTGCAAAGGAGATCTGCTAGGTTTGTTAAAGGCCGTTATGATAATTGTATCTACATCTACGTGATACCCTGCGAGCCACCACGAGGGTGTGTGGCAGGGGGTGAAGATCACCAAACATGCACTATCGACATGCAAGTAGGATATTTAAGGGAGGTATGCTTGATAACAGGGTCTCATGGAGCTAGATGGTTAGTATCTACATAATAAGGAAGGGATTATTGGTTGTTATAGATTGTGTATTGTATGTATAAGTGTTATGTATTATTATGTATTGTATGTATTGTACGTATAAGATTATGTATTGTATGTATAAGTGTTACGAATTTAATAGAAGAACTAGGATTGGAATTACTATCAGAACGCAGGTTAAAATTTAGGTTAAACCTTTTAAGTAAATTCGAAACCGATTTATTCACAGATGACGTTAGATATATATTAAGAACCCCTTCCTATTATGCTAGTTTTAATCAGATTAACAAGATTAGAGAGATAGATTGTCGTACCGATAGATATAAAATGTCATTTTTCCCGCGTACCATAAGAGAGAACAATAGGCAGCGTAGCAAAGGGATAGGTAGGTGAAATATAGTTAGTCTGTAGTGCATGATCTAGGTAATAACAACTAATAATCACGTTCTTATCATGTAGATACTAACCATCTAGCTGCATGTGACCCTGTTATCTAGCACGTCTCACTTAAATATCCTAGTTGCATGGAAATAGTGCATGTTTGGTCATCTTCACCCCCTGCCATACACCCTCGTGGTGACTCGCAAGGTATTACGTAGATGCAGATGTCCCATGATATACGTCCCAGCGTTCGCGCGGACTCTTGCCGGTAACTGTCTCTCTCCCGTACCCGCTGCGTGGAGTGGACATTCTATTAATTATGCTACTTTCTAGTGATGTGAACCTTAACCCTGGCCCTCCCTAATGTGGTCCACCTTTTCGCGTATACTATCACATCGTTTGAAGCATCATAAAGAATCTTTCAACTTGTGATTCTAATGCTCACAAACTCTCCATTGTTGATAATATTGCCTTCACAGAAACTTGGCTGTCTTCCGCTGTCAGTGACAGTGAGTCGTTTTTCGCTGATACTTATAAAATTTACCGCAGGGATACATCTACATCTTCATCATACCCTGCAAGCCACCCAAAGGCTGTGTGGCAGGGGGTGCTTACTCACCAGGCATGCATAATTGATACGGTAGAACACCGAAATTACATTGAAACCCGCGTACCACACATGCAAAGCGCCAATTCAAAATCTTATACCCAAGAAACATTCTATCGTCCATCGTTCAACATGCAAGAGATATAAAGACTACTACTACATATTCAAAATATCATACGTAAATAAGAACATCAATATTTACGTCATGCATAAATAAGAACGTAGAGAATATAAAGAGAAACATTTACTGTCTGCCTATTTTCACATTTCAAACTATTTATGACGACGATCACAGCTGTCATGGTCCCGAATGGTACGCGGAAAAAATGGCATTTTATACCTATCGGTTCTACAATCTAGCTCTCTAATTTTATTGGCTCGATCTAATCTGCTGTAGTACGAGGGGGTTAATAGTATGTTTTTTTACGTCTTCAGAGAAATGATTTTCCTGAAATTTAGTTATGAGGTTAAGCCTATAATTTAATCTACGATGTGATAGCGATTCCCATCCTAATTCATCTAACAGTCCAGACACACTAGCCAACTTATCGTAGTATCGTTTCACAAACCTAACTCCTCTTCGCTGCACGCGATCTAACTCTGATATCAACCTAGCTTCTTATGGATCCCATACACTAACAGCAAATTCCAGATGATGCCTAACGATTGAAAAATAACAACGTTCCTTCATTTTCTCATCACATTTTCCGAGTATTCTCTTGATAAAGCCTAGCTTCCTGTATGCTTGATCGCATATTTCCCGAATTTGTTTTCCCCAAGATATGTCGTGAGTAATTGTGACCCCTAAGTACTTAACAGACTCGGCGAGAATAATTTCCGTACCATTAATTCTGTAAGCCCTACCTGGCCTATTTTTCTTTTTCCAAAAGCTGACTGCTACGCACTTTTTTATGTTTAGTTCCATCTGCCACTTTTCGCACCAAGCATGAATAGCAAGTAGGCCGATTGTTAACGAGTCGCTATCTTTGGAATTGTTAATATCCCTATACACAACCGCGTCGTCTGCGAAGAGTCTAAGCTTACTTTTAACGACGTTGCTATTATCATTCATGTACAAGAAAAATATAAGTGGACCAATGACACTTCCCTGAGGAACACCCGATGTAACTCTGTGTTTGACATGACACCGTCTATGACAATCCTTTGTTGCAGCCCATGTAAGAACTGATTGATCCATTAATAATGTTTTTATCTATTCCATATGCTTCTAGTTTTGAGAGGAACTTGACGTGAGGTACCTTATCGAAAGCTTTCTTAAAATCGAGGAATATCGCGTCAACTTAAACGTTATTTTCACCCGAGGGCAAGATGTCATGAACGAAGAAGGCCAATTGGGTTTCGCAAGAACTACCCTTTCGAAATCCGTGTTGGTTATTTATTAATAATTCCTCCCTATCTAAATGACTCATAATGGAGCTTACGATTATGTGTTCACATACCTTACACGAAATCAATGTGAGAGAACTAGGCCTATAATTACTAGGGTCTTCCCTGTCGCCGCTTTTGAATATAGGTGTGACATTTGCTACTCTCCAGTCCTTAGGCACTACGTGATCTACTAAAGATTTGGTAAATATTATATCTAAGCCGCTAGGCCGATACCAATGTTTTATATACGCTAGCAGGTTTTTGATATGGACCGGGGATTTGTTGGGGTTGATATTTTTTAGCTGATGTTATATGCCGCGACAATTAATGACATGCATGACATGTTCTCTGGTGCTTTAATGTTTTTCTAACCTTGCGTTATACCACCTAGGCTCTGCATTGGCTCTTTTCCATTTACTTGGTGTGTATTTGTTAACTACTGATCGTGTAACGTTGAGGAAAGTATTCCACAAAACCTCAGTATTACTGTTGATACTTATTTTTATGAAAATTAGTAAATGAATTTTGCAACTCTCGTTTCATACCTTCGTAGTCAGCCTTATTAAACAAGTAGATTTTTCTTTGTGGATTATGTTTCTTGATCATGCTCACGGAAAAATTAGCTTTAACTATTTTGTGGTTGCTTATTCCCTTATCCGTAACTATGTTTACAACCATGTGTGGAATATTTGTCGCTAAAAGATTAAGTGTATTTTTCCCTCTAGTTGGAGCAGTGACTAATTGATGCAGTGAGAGAGATGTGAATGTATACAGAAGTGACTCACAAAGGTCTTTGTATTTCCCCCAGTGATAAAACTGCGTGTCCCAGTCAATGGACGGAAGATTGAAATACCTACCTTTTTTTTGATTGGTTAACTTACTGAGTTGACTTTCTAGTCCTAATATTGAGCTTCCATGGGTATCTGGTGGTCTATAATATGCGCACACAGATATTTTTTGCTTTAGGATTTTGAATGGAGCACCATACGCTTTCTACCTGGTCGTCGGAAAATGACTCCCTCCTACTAATATACCAATCCTTCACTGCAATAAAAACTCCTCCTCCGGTTCTTTCGACTCTATCTTTTCTATAAACTGTAATATGTTTCGGGAATACTTCATTATCTGCGATTTCGTTACACAACCAACTTTCCGTCCCTATAATTAAGTCTGCGGCAGTTGTTTCAATTAGATGGTAGAAGTCAGCTACTTTATTTCTTAAGCTACGGCAGTTTACTAGCACGACAGAAAAGGATTTATCAATGAGCGTATTCCCGGAAAGTGTATTTTCATTACAACTAGCTTTCTTAGGTATATTCCAAGTTAAATTGCTGCTATTTTTTGAAACTGGCCTCTTACTGTTCTCGTTAGACGTAACACTTTTTTGGATATTTTTTCTATTGATATTTTTTCGCGATGATACCCGATTCGACTTATTATCTGACCTACTCTCTGCCCTACCCTCTATCCTAAAATAGGTGTACAGTGATGGAGTATTCTACTCGATACACAGCAAGTGCCTCGGCCGTGTAATGGACACCAGAACGGTTCAGAGGGGTCCGACATGATCGGATTGCCGGTCGTAGGTCGACGAATGAGGCTCCAATGTCCGTGCAGAAGCGACGCAGCCTCTGGTTTATTTCATCGGAGAAGGGAGAACCTTACTACTATTCGCTTGATGTATCCCAGTTTCTTTATTATTGAACCTATAATATTTTTTATTTATATTCCCCAAGTTAAGTCTGAAGTTACGGTGATTCCTATGATTTTTGTTTTATGATAGCCCTTCACATCATCAACCATCCTGGGTCTTCCTCTCAATCTTCTATCATTTGGACTCGAGTGAGTCATAGCGAGCCCTGAGTCACCTCTTTATTGATCCCCTTTTCAAAATCCTGCTCTCGCTGATGAAATGATTTGCGTATTGAGAACCAAAATCTTGGTGCAAAATCCGCCGATTTTCCCGCCAACATATATTGAATGAGCTCATTTTTCCGGCCATTTGAGCCGGCTGCAGTGCCATTCGCGTGAAACTACCACATATTGACTTCAACTACAGCAGTAATTCGCGGGTGAAGTTGAAATTAAAGAGGTCGTAAATTGCTTATATTTTCTCTTCTTTATCCGAGGGCGTATCACCTCTTATAAACAGTTTCAATTAAATGGTTGAATATGCTTTCTCGTTCAAATTGATGGTTTCCTGCTGTATCGAAGCAATCTTCATTAGAGTCCTCGTCAAATATCACTCCTTTCAAGGCACAATCAATGCACAACTGGTCCGGAAGACCCATTTTATTTTCACGTCACATCAGTTTATAAAAAGAATTAAAAAGGCGACATATTCAAGTTTACAGAAAATCTGGAATAAGTGACCGTGAGGCGAGAGCGACCTCAATTGCCCATCTATAATGCAGATTCATTCTACTCTCTTCCTGTTCTGTTGTTAAGTCTCCTAAGTCTTCTCCATCTCATTTTCATTCCGTTGGGCAGTTGTTTTTTCCTTTTGTTTTGGGACGTTCAATCTCCTCAGCGCTTTCTCCTTCCCCTAGGAAATGTCGACTGAAATCCGTTGTCTAAATTTCACTCACACCTCGTAGTGGTCTTGGGTCACTGACTCAAGCACTACGTGGTGCTGCCCTTGCAGCAGTCAATCTGAATTATATCATATGCACGTCTCCCCTCGATTGCAACTTGGTCTGTTTGGTTAGAAGCCATCCCATCTGGTGCAAACCAGGTGGCCTTCCTAAGGTTTTTTCTCATGGAGCCGTGTTCTCTTTGTCACCACCAAGTTTCCCATGACAAAATTATTCAGTCTTTGCCCATTATCATTTGACACACCTTTGTTAATCTTTGAATTGCAGTCCCCTAGATCTATTTTCAACTCTAGTCCAGAGGTACCATCTCTTTTCTTTTTAGTTGTCCATAGAATATATCTCCTCTCTGCTCATCCTCTCTTGGTGCGTCTTCTAAGTCCTCAAATACTCTCACGAGACTCACGAGTCTCACGAGACGCAATTGGGTGAAACGCGGAAGAATTTGTGGGCCCGATTTTACGAGACGCGGTTGTTCTTTTCGGTAAGTCGTGGTATTAGATATCGCGATCGGAACAAATTTCCTTCGGGTCACGTCACGCGCTATCATCATTTGGTACATAGTTCCAAGGGTTTGGAACTATGATTAAGTAGCAAACCGGTCGAATTAAACCAAATACTGACTTAACATGGTCGAAGTCCATGACAGTAACTTTAGGTCCATTATTTTATTACTATAAAGTAATGTTACCTTTTGCTCTGTGTTTGCGGTGACGAATTGTGGGTATTGCATGTGTTGGACGTTTCTTGGTGCTTATTTTCAGGGCCGTAAGAAGATCGAATGGGCCGTAATAACTTCTTGAATGGCTGCTCCACCTATGTAATATTTTTCCATATCTTCTTTTTGGCCACCTAGAGCTCCGTAATTAGGAAAGATGGTGTGTGGCAGTATCGCTTTTACATTTCTCTTGTTCTCAACAAGTCCGCCATTCTTTCGGAGCTTTTTGGGTCGACGGTTTCTTTCAGTTTTCGTTTAAAATGTATGTTAAAGCGTGGCAGGAAGTGGCTTCAATGAACTGAATGCATGTCACATTTTCTAATCGTAAAAAATATTCCAATTACTATCCATTTAATTTTCGATTCATTAAATACTCGTTATGAATGACGAGTGGCTTCATTTTACGTACGCGCTGTTATGTGAATGACTTCAGCATGGATTTAGTTTTCCATTTTGCCGATAGATGGATAGAAGGCCGCAGCGGCTGGTTATACCATCGTCCGTGGACTCGGAAAGAAAGTGCGCCTATAACGTCGTGCTGAATTTTACTTTTTTAAACATGTTTCATGGAAGCACTCGACTCTGTGGACACTCGTTTAAAGCTGTGTATAGAATTAAAATGATTTCTTGAAGAATAAAATTTTTATTCAAAAAGTGAGTGGTTTCATTAAACTGAACCTCTTTCCAAGTAAACGAAAACGAGAAAATCTGTGGTTAAGAAATAAGGTATGAAGTTA
The DNA here is from genome assembly GCA_963169105.1 of Ceriagrion tenellum. NCBI lineage: Eukaryota > Metazoa > Arthropoda > Insecta > Odonata > Coenagrionidae > Ceriagrion > Ceriagrion tenellum. The sequence goes on from OY720638.1 coordinate 1,803,793, forward strand.
TTTCACGCAATACCGGGTTATAGAATAGTCATAAAATGTCGTGCCAAGTTGAGCTTTTGGTATGGGGTGGGGGAACGGAAACTCGCATTTTTCGTCTCATATATGTTTCATATGGCGCGGTTTTACAGTACGCGACGATTTCCGGGAACTTTACCTCGCGCTATGTGAGAGTTTACTGCATGCACATACAAGCATGAGGAAACGGCACTGCATCCATCAAGTGCATATTCTTCCATTTATTTGCTTGAAATTAAGTACTGCTGCCGTATGGTTACTATGCATGAAGATGCCCGTTTCATCTATTGCACCGCTCCACTGTCCGTCGAGAGTGCATGTTTGCCGCTCCTTCAGGTTCCCTCTTCTTCCCATCTGACTGCTTAACACTAGAACCGCTGATGGGACAATTTTGTCTCATGTGAAATTTTAATGAGTTATATCTCTCATGATATTTTTCGTAAAAATTTGAAAGTATGTGACTTTTAATCATTCATGAAGTTCTTCTCTGTGTAAAATACTTGTCGTACTTAAACGTGTAATTTACGATAAAAAACAAGAAATACCTAAAACCGCGGATGGGACAATATTGTCCCGGGAAGGAAATTAGCTCTGCTTGTCGTATTAATTTTTACTGGTAGTGGAACTCTTTTATAAATCAATCAGGAAAATATTTTATCACATAATAGATTAAATAAGATAAGGTTTGGCAGTCTTCTTTTAATTTAATGAGTTTTTGTGAGTTAGAAAGTCACAAAAATGCAACATAACCAAGTTGTTTATTCGAAGGTATAAAAAGTTTCATCAGATCCCTACACCAACTCTTAAAAATGGTTATACTTTCGACCAAATAGAAATCTAATTAGTAACAATATCCAGGTCTGGAATCTGATATACCCACCTTGTTGTTGTAAGACATAGGATACAAATCGACATCGGATTTCACACCGGTCATATTTGTCTCTTTCTCCCACTCCTCTCGATCGGTTGCATTTTTTGTCTATCATCTGCATCTAGACATCGAAGTGGTCTCTGGATGATATAGAGGCATAAGGAAAGGGATTTAATTTCTAGTAGAGCGTTCTCTTTAAGTCTAACTCTAAAAGCTTTCTCTATAAGAGCATTCTTTTTAAAGTAATATTTAACAAATCCCTCGAAGAACACGCGGTTCCCTAAGACTGGAAGATAGCAAACGTGAACCCCAATTTATAAAAGCGGAGATAGGAAACAGCCATATAATTATAGACCAATATCATTAACGCCACTATCATGTAAAATTATAGAGCATATAATAGTTACATCAATAATGGGACACCTCGACAGCCAGGATTTATTAATAACAAACCAGCATGGGTTCAGAAAAGGACGGTCTTGCGAAACTCGATTAGGTCTTTTTGTTCATGATATTTTAGTTTCCGGAGAATGTAACGTACAGGTAGACGCAGCGTTTCTTGACTTAAGAAAAGCGTTTGACAAGGTTCCCCTCTGTACGTTACTCGCGAAGTTAGCATCATACGGGATAGACAGTAATATAGTAGGCTGGAGAAGAGACTTCTTACATGAACGCGTTCAAAGGGTGGTATTAGATGGTGTCAGCTCCGGCGAAGTAAAAGTTACATCAGGTAAACCCCAGGGAAGCGTGATAGGCCCAATTGTATTTCTTCTGTACGTGAACGACTTGAATACAGTAGTAAAAAATAGCAAGCTCAGTCTTTTTGCCGATGATGCAGTAGTGTTCAAGGAAAAAAGAAATCAAGAGGGCAGTCGGTGTTTATCTAAGGATTTAGATATGATTGATGATTGGTGTTATAGTTGGCAGCTAGAATTAAATTTGAAGAAATGCGCGATAATGAACTTTTGGAATAAGAATGGCTTTCCCCGGAATACTTATTACATCAAAGAAAACAAAATATGTAGCGTAGATTCAATTAAATACTTAGTCGCCACCATCACTGAAGACATGTCATGGGGGAAACACATCAGGGAAATAACTAGTGTAGCATACCGTAGATTAGGATTCGTAAAAAGGGTTCTAGGCAAATGCGATGAGAGAGTACGAGAAAGAAGCTATTTTACACTTGTCAGGCCTCATTTAGAATATGCCGCTACTATATGGGATCCGTACGAGGAAGGTATGATAAATGAATTAGAGTGCGTGCGAAGGAGATCTGCTAGGTTTGTTAAAGGCCGTTATGATAATTGTGTAAGTGTTACGAGCTTAATAGAAGAACTAGGATGGGAATTACTATCAGAACGCAGGTTAAAATTTAGGTTAAACATTTTAAGTAAATTCGAAACAGAGTTGTTCACAGATGACGCGTGATATATATTGAGAACCCCTGCGTATAATGCTAGGTTTGATCATATTAACAAGATTAGAGAGATAGATTGTCGTACCGATAGATTTAAAATGTCATTTTTCCCTCGTGCTATAAGAGAGAACAATAGGCAGCGTTGCAAAGGGATAGGTAGGTGAAATATAGTTAGAGTAGTCTGTAGAGCATGATGCATGTAATAACAACCAGTAATCCATTTCATATTATGTAGATACTAACCATCTAGCTGTATGTGACCATATTATCTAGCAGGTCTCTATTAAATATCCTAGTTGCATGTCAGTAGTGCATGTTTGGTGATCTTCACCCCCTGCCACACACCCTCGTGGTGGCTCGCAGGGTATGACGTAGATGTAGATTTAGAGCATAGATCAAGTGTGACTTTGTGCTCAGGGCTATCATGGCTTCGCTAAGTCATCTTCAGGAAGATAAATCAGAAGGCGAAGATGGAAACAGTACGCCGGTCGTGATGCGCCTCGTTGTAGTGGCGGTTCCGGAGATAGGCCCTACAAGAGACTTCGAGGTATAAGTTCCTGTGGCGTTCTAAAAGGCCAGGGCCTGTATGATATGAAGGTCAGCGATGTTCATTGCAATGGACAGGTTTTAGGTGGGCCAGAAGCAAATTGCATGCCGACAAAAGACTGCGGGGATCAGGTGAACGTGGATACCCCAATATGACACGGAGGTTAACGCTTCCGATGAAACATGGTGGTAATTAGGTTCTACAAATGTTACAATCGTCGAAAGGTGCAGATAGATGAATATTGCCCGGGAAAATCATGGTCCCTCTCCAGGCTTTTGGTCTTGGACAAACATATTCAAAAAGGCCAGCAGACCACTGAAACTAAGGCTCGTAAGATGTTGGGAAACTGATTGTTCTATGCCATTGGAAAAGCTCGATGCGTTGCTGTCTCTCCTGTCTCGAGAAATGGGAAGTACCATTTTGTAAATCTGTGATGTCACGTGGTCGGTTCAGGGAAACAATGAGGTTCTGAGATTTTATTTCATATCGACTCGCACGTAGTGTCTGGCAGATGAAAAATCTGCCTATTGAGAATTCTATATCCTTTTCTCTTTTTTGTATATGTAACATTACTAGCGTGCACTTAGCTGAAGTAAAAATTGTTTTCTTAAGGATACATACACACAATACGTTAAAAACAAGATGATATGCCCAAAATCTTTAGTTTTGAGTCAGGAAAAAATTAATAAAAAAACCTGATCCATGAATAATTATGTGTCCAAATGATGTTACAAATAATTTTACCATCAACTGGAAAATTTCCAACAGTGAAAGTATTCTTTTCTAACGAAATGAGACGGTTAACAGACACAGGAACAGTCGGAAAACCGATGGGATATTTTTGTCCCAGCTGCGATTTCAGGGAGTTTCAGGGAGAAAACTCCAGCGGTTTCTAGTGTTAAATGGCTGCTACTCTTCTGCTATCTTTCCCCATCTCTTCTTTGAGGCTCAACCAGAGTGCCTGGTTGATTCAGAGTTCGAGCATGCCGGGTTGCTCTGCGTATCAACTTTGTTTGCGTCGTGCATCTATCGTAATGGCCAGTCCGACTTTCGTTGTTTTTGAGCTTGGTGACATGAAAGCTTTCACCATATACATCTACATGTACGTAATACCCTGCGAACCACCACGAGGGTGTGTGGCAGGGGGTGAAGATCACCAAACATGCACTATTGCAATGCAAGTAGGATATTTAACGGAGACATGCCAGAGAACAGGGTCACATGGAGCTAGATGGTTAGTATCTACATAATAAGAGAGGGATTATTGGTTGTTATTACATGCATCATACACTACGGGCTACTCTTACTATATTTCACCTACCTATCCCTTTGCTACGCTGCCTATTGTTCTCTCTTATGGTACGCGGGAAAAATGACATTTTAAATCTATCGGTACGACAGTACGGTACAATATACGGTCATTAGCCCACATTAGCTCAGCCCACAACCTGCAGCCTTATTCTGGCACTCACTGGCGATATTTACTTTCAACTAATGGATACGTTATCTGCGCTTTAAGGCACTCGCTTTACAGGAATATTCTGGAACTGACTAACTTGAGCAAAGCCGTTACCGTGACCGTTAGCGGCGCTCTGGAGGACTTGGCGTTAGCGCGGCCCATCGCCGTCCACGTGTCCTTGAATCACGTCGCCCGACTGGCTCTGGTCTCTTCACGCCAGCGAGAAAGCGTCGTCGGCGAGCAATCCAAGTTCATCTCTTACTTGAAGTCCATGTCTTTTATGTGAATAGTGAAGAACAAGATGACGCTTACTTAGGCTGCGCTGGATCTCGTCGTGTCGGAACTGTGCCATCGATATCCACTTTTGGTTTTGCAGACTGAGAAAATAACATAGCCAATTCACTAGCATTTCAATTACCCGCACCAATGTAAATTGAATGTAATTTTTAGTGAGAAACCATGTCAAATGCTTTTTTGAAACCCAGGAATGACGCGTCAACTCGATTCTTTGCTTCGCCTGATTTTCAAATGTCGAGAAGGGAGAGTCCAAGTTGAGTTTCGCCGCTTCCGATACTCGTGCAGAATATCCACTTCCGGATATTCCGGATTTTTCCGGCTTTGTATTTTACTTCTAGTCTGAATTTTGAAATAGGCACTGGCGCACTAATACCCATTTTCTTTGGTAATTTCTTTTCTGTTCTCGTCATGTGCCGTACTTGACGCGGGAAATCCTTTCCCTTATGTATATGCAGTAGACCCCCGCTTCTCGATGAATTCACTTCACGGTGGATTCACTCTACGATCTGCATACCATTGCGCGCAAATTTCAAATTAGTGGCGAAATATGAGCGCCTAATTCTTTCTTCATCGTTTTTCAGCCAATGAATGTCGTGATTCTGTGTATACAAGGACAAAATATGGTACTCAAGATTGAAAAAGAGGCAATTCTCCCTTAATCGTGCAACATTTGTGATGGAAGCCGAGATTTCCAAATGATTCGCCCGACCCGCACTGCTCTCGACGCAATTCTCACCGCCTCGCGGCCCTCTTCGCTCTTTTCCGGATGCGCGCGAAGCCCTTCAACTCGCGCGACCTCTCGCCGCCGCCGCCGCGTCGGTCGATCCACGTCACTCGACGGCTTCCCTCGCCACCGTCGGCCGTCCGGAGAAATTGTCCAATCCAATGGGAACGGAAGCGTCATGAGGCGTAAATTGTCCGACGGGCGTAGAAATATCGACTATTTATCCAAAGTGATGTGGCAGAAGAGATGCATCTTAGAGACTAGTTCACCGGGAATCAGCCGAATGAGCGTGGGAGTGAACTCCCGCAATAGTGCATGTTTGGTGACCTTCACCCCCTGCCACACACCCTCGTGGTGGCTCGCAGGGTATTACGTAGATGTCCCGTGGCATTTGCTGCGAACAGCGTAATTCATATCCACTTAAGGTAGTCCGAGCGAGAGAGGCGTAATGCCTAGTCATAATGGAGACCATTTTCGAATTATACGTTTTAATTTCACCACCTGTAGGAAAGATCAATTAAATATTGCTTTATTAATGGTACAATAATATAGTTTTATATGACAGAAATGGTAAGTAATTAAATGAAAATATGTAAATAAGTCTTAACTTGACTCATTTTTTTCGCGCGGTGCGTTTGAAACTCCTTCAAAACGGAAGGTTTTTTTTATGATACCCAAGAACCTACTGCGGTGACTATATGATTAATTTTTAAATATAGTCGAGAAAACATATAAACTATGCACTGTTATCTTTTTACGACATCTATGAGTTAGAAATACCTCATTTTGTAAATAATGTCTCTCTGGAGTGCATGCACGTACAATTTCCCATGTAAAAGGACTGGTATTTTTTGGCAAATATCTTCGAAAGTAATTTTGCAAGGGGTAGAATTTTTGTTGTCATTGGATAGGTGAGATATTTTTCTTTAAAATGAGACCAGATTCATTCATTTCTAAGTAATATGATATTTGGCTCAAGCTACCTTAATCGAAATGTTGGGTCGTTCCTTCACTAAGCATGCTCTGGCCACCAAAGGCTGGGGGCCTGCTTTACCGTATTGGAATGCATGCGTAAGTGCTTGCAAAGATTCTTTCTGCTCGGGAATACATAGAGGAGTAAGCGGGGTGCCGCTAGTCGTGGAAAGAGTCTCTATCCCGCGGACCTCGACGGGGAATGGAAGTTTGGGGCCGAACGTGGACGATACCGTTGCGGTGAATCCAAACCATTTGGATTTGACAACATTGCTGACATGTAGGTGATGGATGATTTATTTGAAATTCTAGATTTGGATTTAAATAAACAAAAACACCACGCACCATTTTTCTCTGATAAACTATGGTCAAAGATGCCGAAGAGTGGTTTTTGACGTTTCTACCGAAGACTATAGAGCAATTCTAAGTAATTCAATGAGTTTTTATGTAAAATAATATTAACCACACAATGAACCGTCGCATGATAAGTTTCAACTTTTTGCCTCGTAAAATACTGAATGCAACTGAAAATGGCTATTTTCTTGCTATTAACAATTATTTTAACAATTCATTCGGTGTGCTATTGTTAGTGTGTCATATCATATAACAATTTATACAGAAGAAAATGCTCCCGAGCTGGGATCTGCGGGTGGTATACTTTTAGCACAATTGCCACTGACTTATGAATCGATGCATGGTAAATTAAATTCCATATTCTAGAGTGAGGGGAAATTTATAATTTGGAACACGGTTTCGGAAACAAGAGGTTTTGTATTTCAAGACTTCTATCGGAAACGTGTCAATGATCTGCTTTGAACACCCTATAAACTATATTGAAAATCGAGGTTGTTTCTAACGACGTAATTCAATGTGTATCCGCATACAATTTTAAATCAAAGGCTTTTCATGATTTTTTGAACCTATGTCATTGTATCTTCGTGTATGTCTCTACGAGCTAACCCCAATGAAGGAAGAAAAATCACAACCCAATGAGTGATCCCCAAATAATAGGACAATGTCCTTATAAAATATCCTTTTTCAATATCTCCCTTTCAATTCTCTCAATTCTTTTATCTCCTCCCTCAACTCCTCCCCTTCCGTCTCCTTTACCTCTAATATCTCTGCCTCGAACATCACATTTCTGGATGTCGACATCTCCCTATGTAACTTTGAATTCTCCTTCCATCTCCAATACATCTGTCCATCTCAAGCCAGCTAGCAAGCAGCAATATCTCCATTTCGAAAGCTGTCAACCCTCCCATGCAAAATGATACCTTCCCCTCTCTCTCTCTATCCGTGGCCACTGAATTTACGACAACCCCGACCCCCTCGACCTTTTTCTCTCGAATCTCAACCAATCCCTCCTTCGCACAGACTATCCTGAGCATCTCCTTTAGAAAAAAATCCGACAGCAACCCTCTTCTTCTAAATCTTTCTCTCTTAACAAGTGTCCTCGTGACCAAATCTCCCTCTGTACCACCTATTTCCCCGGAGTTCACTCCCTTCCACGAATTATTAAAAACCTCTGCACTATCCTCTCCGACAACCTCACCACTTCCAAAATTTTCCCCCTCTGTCCTTCTCTCACCTTTAGACGCCCCTCCCCAAACCTTTCCGCCCTCTTTAAAATCACCAAACCTCTTTCTAAATCAATCAAAACCACTAAATCCCCTCCGACCCCGTGCTACCCGCCCGCGATGCAAAACTTGCGGCATTCTTGTCACCCAGACTCTGCACCAAAATTCCTTACTTTCCTCAGCCTTCGGTCCCATCACCTTCCTGCATCACAAATAATATTGTTTTCATCATCCTCTGCCAATTATGCCCCAGATTCTACATCGGCCTCACGACCTCTGCTCTCAATATCCGAATGAACTCTCTAGCTGCAACGATCCGCCCTCCCACCCGTGTCCCTCCCAGTCGCCACTCACGTTTCCTCCCACTTTTCTACTCGTAATTTTACTTTTAAGGTCTCTGCCGGTGGACGAACTGCAGCCCTAGTGCCATCTCTTGGCCGCTCTCTTGTGTCATGCCTTGGGGGGTGTTCGTTCGCGATAACACCTGCCGATTCCAATGGTTTTTTAGTAGGCTGAGTAGCTTGGTGGTCTGAGCAAACAACGCAAAATCGGGATGTCCGTGGTTCGATTCCTGGTCGAGTTGAATTTTTTCCACTTGGAAAATAAATATATATAAAGACACACACTCACGATGTTGATAGGGTGGGGGTAGATGGACACACTAGAAAAGAGACGAGTGGGCTTCGTCTTTCTTTCTTTAAAGAAGCTTTCGGACGTCTCTGTCTTCAACGCGATACAAGAAGAGACACAAACTTAATGAAGGATCACTCGGGTGGTGAAATATAAATTAAAATATGTGACACAGGCAAAAGAAACACTTGCAAGGAGGCTTCTGTCATTGCCAACCGTACTGTTTTTTCGGAGGCAAAGGAGGAATCTTCCTTTGCCTTTCATTTGAAATGTTCAGCTGTTTTTTGTGAGTGTCCTTTTTTACGTAACTCTGTTTTTTAAATATTTTATTTATATTATTTATGCATGTCGCAGAGAGGGTTTTCTCCCGGTTTTCCATACTTTCAGGCCGGAATTCATAGACGGGATAAATAATCAATGATTGCTGAATCAACGAGTATTCGTCAATCATTGATTATATGATTTATGTATTCATAGACGGAAAACAATCTCCAATTCATGAATCACTGATTCATGAATCTCTAATAATTTGGGATAATCTGTAATTGGTGAATTACAGATTGGATGTATGTTTATTTTTGGGTGGTATGAGAAGTTGAAGAGGCAAAAAGTTTTGTGGGTATCGTTAAATTTTTATTCAAGTTGAGTACATAATTTTATTAATTGAATATTGAAAATGAAAATAAAAAATGGATTGGCTATGTTTTTTTATAAAAATGAAGTAGCCGTGCCTACATTAGAATTATTTGTTATGATTATTCAACGTTAATGAAGGCGTTGCTAGGGAAAATCAACAAACAGTAATCTCGTATTCCGGCAAGTGTCGATGATGTAGCATGTGCTGTTTAACGTCAGGAATTGTCCGACCATAAGTGTGGTCTCCTCTTTTTTCTATTCTCACAAAGAGACACCCGAGGCACCTATTCGTCACCTGAACATCATAAGATACAGGCGGTGTGATGGTGTCAACTATTTGGACGGCCAAAAGATTAGTTATATGTTTCACAGTTCTGGACGCCGTTGGCTGCGAAACAGAACTAGCAATCCCTACATATGTACGTAAAACACCAAAGAAGACGAAGAGTAGCAGTAGCAGTATTTATAACTGATCATTACCGATAAAGAAAATTTGCAATATGTAATTAGTAGCAATTGATGATAGCTTACGAGTAAAACATTCATGGCAATTTCGGCCGATGTTAAATTGAGCATGAAGATTTTTTTAAATACTGCGTGATTAAAAACCGCTGTGATATATTATTTTAATTTGTAATATGATTTCAACAATTCAATATTGATGCCTAAGCGTAAAATCTCAAAGCAATGAGCCACAGTAGCACAAGAGGAACTGTCAGTCCTCGCGGAAAGTGTCGACATATGAACAGTAGTTCTAAGAAGAATTTACTCGATCACTACGGGTTTTGAGAATCGGTATCTTCTATTAAACTCTTCGTCTGTCAACACTCATGTCTATTGTTACAGCAAGTTAGATAACGGATTTTAAACAGAGATTGACGTATATAATAAGCGGTCCATCACCAGACCCCAGTGAGGCCATTGACGTTAAAGATTCATCCTGGAGTACGAATTTTGTGGAAAGTATCACGAGAAAAAAGGCGAGGTGAAGTCGTATGATATGGCATGTAACTCGGGGGAAAAATTTCTCTCTGGTCGTGAATATAGAGATGGAAAAAAAAGGCCGCCGGAAGACTCAAACCGCCTGACCCTCACGTACGGATCCGCGGCGCTCACCACTGCACCAAACAATCCTATGTTACACACAGGCGATAATAATAGTTAGAAGCAAAGTCGCTTTGAGGGTGATTGAGACGGGTGATGTGAGGCTCCGGCACAACCTAGCGAGAGTAAATTTTCCCAGCTTTTTTATACTAAGGGCGGATATTTCTGATTATAAACTGATTAATTACATTAAAACTACGATACGTTTGACGAAGTCCAGGGCGAACTAGCCTTTGACCTCGGGCACGACATTGTAAATACGGCATTCAAATCGGCGAGTAAGGGTACGGAGTCTCCCCATGTGAGTAATTTGGATTTGTTGGATCCCTAATGTGTGCTTTTCGCAGCCTTTAGTGATACGCTGGTACATCGTCATCGGCAATCACATACGCCAATATATCCGAACGAATTTCCATTGCACGGAAATCCTAATCAATTAAAGACGTTCATATGGAGTATTCTATGTCTTTAGCACCGTATAAAATTGTACAGTTGGAACGTAAAGACACGAATATGTCGTAAACAATCACAGAACTACCGACGTCCAACAAAGGAAAACTCTAATTAATTACGGTCGAGAGCTTAATTCACGAATCAATGATTTTTTGGCCAAATAATTACAGTGTTCTTGACTATGAATACTAGAACTGTAAACAATGATTATTTGACGACTATGAATATATATTAATCAGAGATTGATGAATCTTTGATTCAGGGATCATCGATTGACGAATAACTGATTCTTTGACGACTATGAACAAGGAACAGTAATTAATTAGAGATATAATCATAGATTGAAACGAATCTGTAATTATTGAGGACTATGAATACCGGCCTCAGTGTCTTATATACGCTCTAGTATTTCGTTTTACGATCGGCATACGATCTACCCTTCTTCATCCCGTCCATGAAACCATATACTCTTATGCTTCAATGTTTATTCAGTATGCATAGCCCGAAGCCAATATGTTCTGTATGTTAGTTTACGGTAACGGAGCGCAAAGATATCCAAAATTGTAAATGGACTATTTTCGAGCCACGATCCGTGTAATGGGGAGCACTTTGAAATGAGGAACACTACGGTTGTTTCCTTCTCCAGTGACTTTCCTTGCCGCCAACAAAGCCGAAAATCATTGGCCCGCACCCAATATCCCGACACCCCCATGGAGACTGGGACTTGTCGCGGCTTCCCGCCCCACCTGGCCGCAGGAAGCCCCACTACGGCGGCCGCACCTGGCGTCAGCCGCCGCCGCCCCCGAGGGCTCGTTCGAGGGGATTTTGCCGTTACCTCACCACCACGCCTCTCCCGCGCATTCGTGGACAACTAACTGGTGGCGGCCCTCGTTCTCCGCTCTTAAATGTCCTTCGACTGATTTGTCTGCGACATGGCATCCCTTTGAAAACTGTTTTGTTTTTTAATAATTGTCTGTTATTTAAGGTAGTCCGCGCGAAATATCATTTTACTTAGAAATGAATGAATTTGGTCTCATTTTAAAGAAAAATATCTCACCTATCCAATGACACTAAAAATTCTACCCCTTACCACATTACTTTCGGAGATATTTGCCAACAAATACCAGCCCTTTTGCATGGGAAACGTTACGTTTATGCACTCCAGAGAGACCTTATATTAAAAATGAGGTATTTCTAACACTTAGATGCCGTAAAAAAACGAACAATGTGTAATTTATATGATTTCTCAACTATATTTGAAAATTAATCATATTGTCCCCGCAGTAGGTTCTTGGGTATCACAAAAAAACCTTCCGTTTTGAAGGAGTTTCAAACGCACCGCGCGGAATAAATGAGTCAAGTTAAAGACTTATTTAGATATTTTCATTTAATTACTTACAATTTCTTTCATATAAAATTATATAATTGCACCAGTAATAATGCAATATTTAATTGATGTGTCCTACAGCTGGTGAAATTAAAACGTATAATTCGAATATGGTCTCTATTATGACTAGGGAACTATCTCGCTCGGACTACCTTAAGGTGATAGTAGAATCTCTTCGTACTGTTAGACGTGCAGAATAAGTCTGTTGATCCGTCTCCGTTAGCTGCTTCACTGCTGTTCCTTCGGATCCCGACTAAATTAACCCCTTGCCTTTTGTTAGCTTCAGAGCTTCATCATTCCAGCCTCGCTCCGTATTGTCAAAAACATTCATTCTTTTCTCTCCTCTTCAACTGTCATCTCCATTCCTTCCGCTAATTGCCTCATAGTCCTGAGTTCAATCACATTTTTCGTCTTTTTGTAATAAGGACGTAAAGATACTTGACTGGCATCAAGATACAAATGGAACTTTTTATCGTGATCGGGAAGATAGAGAACAGGTGGGTGTGCCAAACTGCATTTCAATTTTAATAATGCATGCGATTGCTCATTGGACAGCCGGAAAACTGCTCCGTTGCATTTCAAACTGTTATGGGGGGGCGTCCACTTCAGCATCATTAGGAATGAATTTAGATTAATAGCCTCGCATACCTATAACTCTGGGCATTTGTTTTACCGGCCTTGGTGTTTGAAATTCTGTCAAGGCTTTGGTTCGATCCTCGTCGACAAACAATGTACCTGTGGAAATAATGTGGCCGAATAAAGGCAATTGAGGCTAGTTTGGGCTAGTGTCGCTTGTCCGGATGTACTGATGAACCAACGGCTCTCAACTTGCGGAGGAGAGCCTCCGCGTCGCGAATTTATGCTGCTTACAATCTGTCGAATAAATACACAAGTCATCAGCGTATGGATACGCACAAGAACATTTCATGTCACCCAAAAGCAAGTCCAGCCATCTACAAAACACCTTTGGAAAGACTAAGGCCGAAAGGAAGTCTAGTCTATGGGAGCGAGCCAACTGGAGTGACGAAAGCCGTATACAGCTCGGCGGAATCAGGCGAGGGAATTTGGTGGAAGACTGATTAAAAATCTATGATAGCAAAATATTCCGCCTTTGGAAAGTATTAGAATGTATTTTCAACGTTTGGCGAAGGTAAGTTATCCATCAAAACTAATTAAGTTGAACATCGATGGTCAACAGCAAACTGCTAGAGCCATCCATGTTTGGAGGAAGAAATGGCGGGCTTGACCCCTGGGAAAAGGAAAGCTCAATAATTCCATCGCCAATAAGTTTTCTCGGACGTTCTAAGGTTAGGAAAGGACAATGAATACAGATTGGAACGGATAGTCCTATCTCCTGTCAAATCTAAATCGTGTTTCAAAACACCGGCAGCACCAAGTGGCGAACAAATGACGTCGGGGGAACGTGATAATGAAGCCGTCATTTGTTTTTCCGTGGATGACGATGAGAAATTGGGCGGACGCGCAACGGAATGATAATTAACTGGGCGAGGACTCTTGTCTTCCGTCACGGCCATGAACGGAGCCACGCAAGATTACACGCGAAATCATCGTCGTGGACGAAAGAATGGATTTAGGAACTAATTTTCAGAATAAGCGTCGAACAGTGCCTTACGCTATTACGTGCTCGGTAATTTACACTATTCCTTTTAGAAACTATTTTTTACGAAAAAATCAAAGCAAAATCGATATCAAACGGATGCGAAATCGGCGGGAACAGGGAATGATTGGTGATGGCGTAGTGACGTAGTCATACCAGCGGAGGAATCCATCCTGAGTTTATTTGCTTCCATGCCATTGCTCAACGCACACACGTAACGCTTATAGTACCAACGCACGAGCTATACGACTTACAGATCATAATGATAGTCTATTTTAACGATGATCGATGATACATCGAAAATATCTCATGAACAAGTAATTCTTGATTCCGGAAGAGTGTAAGAGAATCGTGGTCCATACGAACGCTTCGCGATATGTAAGTCTCGTTCATCCATTCTATTGTGTCGGGTAACGCAATGGTTGACTGGGTAGTAAAAACTTTACTACCCGTGAACTCACGAACAGCCATCTGAGTAACTCTTTAACGAATGGTGCAGCGTGAGCGCTTGTCATTCACTACATTCGGAGTATAATTTTCCTGTTTTCGACGCGAAAAAATATTACTCTTTCTTGGGCATAATAGAATAAAGAAAAGCCGTTATTGTGGTGAAATTTCTTTTAAATTTTGTACCAAAATGCAAATTAATATTTATATTTTAAGGATATCTCAACCAAAGTTCGATATTTGATTTTAAAGTAAAATTTAAACATTTATTTCTTGCAGAGAGACTTCAGTATAAATTTCATTGAGTAGGTTTTTTTACGTTGACCATCTAGGGGGTGCAATTAGTGCGGGGGGAGGATGATAATTTGAAGGGTAAAATTAGCATTTTCCGTGGCTCTTCTTTGCACCTCGATTTCTGCTCGAGTATTCGTAACCAAAAAAATTGCCTACTGTTAGTTTCAAGAACCTGCCACTCGAGTTTGGGAGTTAAAAATCTTACTTTTGAGCTGCTTCAAACATATGCTTCTCGAATTGAATTTTACTTTATTTTGAATTGTTTCACGAGACCATAATACTTCTTTTTCGGGCATATTTCAGCCATCTCAAGTAAATGCTAAAATTCCTTTAAGATGTCGTAATAATCCCCGTCTCTATTAACTAATTGTTTCATGTTTGACTTTTAGAAATCAAACCTCTACAAGCACAGAAAAAGGTTGTTGAATTTGTAAGAAGTGTCTAGTGCAAGGGCCTTCGTCTAACGCCCTCTCCCGATAGTCCGCCAATTCCTTCCTTGTTCGACATTTTTGTGTTTGGAGATCAGCTTTTGGGTTTCCTTCCGCGCGTTGTCTTTTTGTGACGATAGACAGAAAGACAAAGCGTGGAAGTAAACCCGAAAGCTGATCTCCAAATGCTGAAACACCGCGGAAGCCTTCACACGAAATTTTCGTCTTTGGACCATCTTCATCCCGCTTACCGACTTCCCCGCGTTTACGGTAAAGACCTAGGAAAATTTTCTATCCAAATTTGCACTTATTTTGAAGATAATAGTTTCAAGAACTCGGGTAACAGTCATAAAATAAGTGACGCCTCAGGGCAGTTCAGCTCCTTACTTTGGTCCTCTCTCACGCTTATCATCACCGTAAATTCAAGGATTTGCTTCTAACTCTATATCCAGAGCCTAATCTTGCATTAAAAATGCAATTATATCTTATGCTTAGGAATGCGCGGCAGCAGAATCTCCATTGAGTCACGACAGTGCGCTACGAACAGCAAAATAAGGCCATAGCCTAAAAGCTAATTCAGTTCTTACCTGCTTTTCAAGCTTTCTACCTGATCAAGCAAAAGAAATTGCGATCTGCAAAAATTAGCGATTATAAGGTAATATTCTTAGCAAGTGAGCTTTGGAACGACATACATAGACTAATTGGCCTCCTTAATGACTAGAGTTTGGCGTGTTAGTGTTTGGCGTGAGTGAGGACATTTCACTGAGGGACGGGAGTGAGACTTAGGCCGGTATTCATAGACGGGATAAATAATCAATGATTGCTGAATCTAAGATTATTCGTCAACCATTGATTATTTGATTCATGCATTCATAGACAGTAAACAATCTCCAATTCATGAATCACTGATTCATGAATCTCTAATATTTGGGATAATCTGTTATTGGTGAATTACAGATTGGATGTATGTTTATTTTTGGGTGGTATGAGAAATTTGTCGTGAATAGAAAGACGGAAAAAAAACCGCCACCAGTAATCTCGAACCACCTCCCCTTCACTTTCGAATCCGCGGCGCTAATCACTACACCAAACGATACTACATTGCTTCATGGCGATAATAATGGTTATAAGCAAAGTCGCTTTGAGGGTGATTGAGACGGGTGATGTGAGGCTCCTGAACAACCTAGCGAGAGTAAATTTTCCCAGCTTTTTTATACTAAGGGCGGATATTTCTGATTATAAACTGATTAATTACAATACAACTAGGTTACGTTTGACGAAGTCCAAGGCGAAGTAGCCTTTGACCTCGTGCACGACATTGTAAATACGGCATTCATATCGGCGAGTCAGGGTACGTAGTCTCCACATGTGAGTAATTTGGATTTGATGGATCCATAATGTGTGTTTTTCACAGCCTTTAGTGATACGCTGGTACATCGTCATCGGCAATCACATACGCCAATATATCCGAACGAATTTCCATTACACGGAAATCCTAATCAATTCAAGGAAATCAATAATCCTTATCAATTCAAGGCGTTCATATGGAGTATTCTATGCCTTTAGCACCGTATAAAATTGTACAGTTGGAACGTAAAGACACGAATATGTCGTAAACAATCATAGAACTACCGACGTCCAACAAAGGAAAACTCTAATTAATTACGGTCGAGAGCTTAATTCACGAATCAATGATTATTTGGCCAAATAATTACAGTTTGCTTGACTATGAATACTAGAACTGTAAACAATGATTATTTGACGACTATGAATACATATTAATCAGAGATTGATGAATCTCTGATTCAAGAATCATCGATTGACGAATCACTGATTCTTTGACGACTATGAATAAGAAACAGTAATTAATTAGAGTTATAATCATAGATTGAAACGAATCTGTAATTATTGAGGACTATGAATAACGGCCTTAGGCTACTATTCTGAATGAAATAGCTGTACAGCTATTTGCCAAAAATAGTTTTCGTGACGCTATTTTCCCAAGAATAGCGTCACCGACGCTTTTTTTGATTCTGAATGAAATAGCTATACAGCTATATGCCAAAAATAGCATTAGTGACGCTTTCGGTTTGAAGAATAGCGCCAACGCAGCTATTTGCGATTCTGAACGCAGACTGACGCCTGGGAGCGACGCTGTTTTAGGCGACGATCTGATCCCCACGTTATTTTAATAGCATCAAGCTATTCTCGAGTGAAACGGCCACCTGATTCTTTATCACACGTTATCTAACGAGGATCCAGCAAAATATGCATTGAAAAGTGTTCCTAAATACATAAAAATATTAGCAGGATTGACTTGTCAATACGTATATTCCAGTAAACATAAAAAATTCTTCTCATAAAAAGTAGGCAAATGTGCCAAGGTGGACGGGAAGGAAAAGTGAGCAAACTTATTTGTAACTGAACCAAGTTGAGTTTAAGCATGAAAATGGAAACCTTCCTTGACATTGCCTTTTCCCGTACCTCTCATTGTAGACCGGTATTTTTTTCGACCGTGTCTCATTGCTATACTCTTGCATTGCATAATTTTTCCCATCTCTCAGCCGGGGATAACAAGTTTAGGTAAAAAAGAAGAACGTGTTCTTCACGCATGGATGAGTATTCACTCTCTCCGTAAAGAGTTGTATCTAGCATTTCCGTTGTATTATTTAAACAAGTCGGCTCGAAATATTGCTTACCATATTCACATTCACTTCAAACCTCCCAACGGTCCCACAAGATTTTCAAGAGGCTAATTGCGATGTCTAACCATCTTATTAAGCCCGGTGCTATATATAATAATACATTTCAAATATCCGTGATGAAATAATTGATATTTACCATCACATCACTTTCCTTGATACACTTGCATATCATTATTCCCACTCCGTATGCATCCAAAGGTCGTCTGCTCAGTCGAATAAGTGGTGAGAATAATATAAACAACCCAACAGATACACAAAAACAATATGCTTTGTTACAATTTTGAGTTAGACTGTGATTTTACGTGTTTAAATTGTTCTCTCAGCATGGTAATCCGTTATTTGTCAATATCTAGCAAACGTCTCAAGAATTTACTGAACTGAATTTCCGTTCACCGCACAGGTTCTCCGAAAGTTTTCTATCAGTTGAATAATTTAATAGAATACTATATTATTATACGCAATAAATCCAATGATAACTTCAAATGAAAGTATACTTTGAAGATAATGCTGGATCATGCGCGTCTCATGTATCCAAACGTCGTCCGCTCCGTCGAATAAATTGTATAAGTTAAAATATTAAAAAATTAACCTAAAAGACACATGAAAACAATATGCTTTTAAACGATGGTGAGGTGAACTATCATGATAGAAATTAAAATTGTTTTCCCAGCTCGGGTAGCTGATAAATGTTCATATAGGTATGCATAAAAAACATCACCACTTTCCTAAACCGAAATCCCGTTCTATCACAAAATCTAAAATGATCAGAGAGTTATCTATCAGCTGATGAATTCAGAACAAAATAAAGTATAATAATAGTATCCGACGACAGCATTGAATGAATTTAGTTGGATTATTTATTGAAAACATTCTTTCATGCACCAGACTCACGGCATCCATGGCAAAGGTCTCAGCTGTTTGTGATAAACGTAAACATCGCTCGTCATTGGCTGCATGAATTTCCAATTACTGTACCAGAAGGTTTTCATACCGGAAGGGGCGGGATTAATAATAGCATTACGGAACCGACGCCTTGGATAGCTGCATCATATTCAGAATCGCTTCTGACGCTATTCTGGAGCAAGGAATAGCATTAGCCAGAAATAGCGTCGCTCGATTCAGAATAGCAGCCTTAGAATCCAAATCTTCAGCTACTCTGGGCCATGAGCGCCTTACTGGTGTGAATAAACTGACTTTCCATCTGGAGGAGCGTCATGGGCTTTTGAGATAATCCAATGCAGACTACGTGAGTGGATTCAAACCATTGAGGAATATCTCCCCGCGTTGAGCCTCTTTATATATTTGGCCTTGCGCCTGATTAGCAGTGACTGTCAAGTGAAAGAAACCGCGAAAATTTTCTTGTAAGAATTCAAGTACATTTTACTCTAGCGTCTCCAAGCGGTCCAACTCACTATTTCGAGAGGAATGTGTCCCAGATTTCGTGGATAATTTGCTCCCAGGAAGCATTCATACGAATGACATCCGAGCAAAAAGGACGACATTTCGACAGTAACTTAGACAGGAGTAGAACAAACGAGTGAGACGGAGTGGTTCGGGTCAGCGCCAGCATTAGCGAAGTCTTTCAAACAAAGCGTAATCAGTCGACACATTGAACGAGAAAGGGAAGGGTATTCGTTGATTAGCTGATGATTGAGACACAAACAATGAGCTCCACTTTCTCACGCGAGAAAGTGGAGCTTATTGCTCATTTATTTCTCGTTTGAGCGTTTAAAAACAATGAGAATTGGCAAATCAACGAGGGATTCCGTTTAGCAAGCACCGGCTTCGGGGTTGGTGAGGGTCGTGCTCTCCGTGGGATTTCACTCGAAATGACGTCACGCACTCCTCAGACCGTGCGATGGAACGGTAAGGTACATCTACATCTACGTGATGCCCTGCGAGCCACCACAAGGGTGTGTGGCAGGGGGTGAATATCACCAAACATGCACTATTGACATGCAACTAGGATATTTAAGGGAGGCATGCTAGATATAAGGGTCACATGCAGCCCGGTGGTTAGTATCTACATAATAAGAAAGGGATTATTGGTTGTTATTACATGTCTCATTCACTACAGACTACTCTAACTATATTTCACCTACCTATCCCTTTGCTACGCTGCCTATTGTTCTCTCTTATAGTACGCGGGAAAAATGACATTTTAAATCCATCGGTACGACAATCTATCTCTCTAATCTTGTTAATATGATCAAACCTAGCATAATACGGAGGGGTTCTTAATTCATATCTAACGTCATCTGTGAAGAAATCTGTTTCGAATTTACTTAAAAGGTTTAGCCTAAATTTTAACCTACGTTCTGATAGTAATTCCCATCCTAGTTCTTCTATTAAACTCGTAACACTTATACAATTATCATAATGGCCTTTAACAAACCTGGCGGATCTCCTTTACACGCGCTCTAATTCATTTATCATACCTTTCTCGTACTGATCCCATATACTAGCGGCATATTCTAAATGACGCCTGACAAGTGTAAAATAGCTTCTTTCTCGTACTCTCTCATCGCATTTGCCTAGAACCCTTTTTACGAATCCTGATCTACGGTTTGCTACACTAGTTATTTCCCCGATGTGTTTCCCCCATGACGTGTCTTCAGTGATGGTGACGCCTAAGTATTTAATAGATTTTACGTTAGATATTGTCTTTCCTTTGATCCAATAATTATTCCGGGGAAAGCCATTCTTTTTCCAAAAGTTCATTATCGTGCATTTCTTCATATTTAATTCTGGCTACCAACTATCACACCAATCATCAATCGCATTTAAATCCTTAGCTAAAGACTGACTGTCCTCTTGATTTCTAATTTCCTAATACACTACTGCATCATCGGAAAAAAGACGGAGCTTGCTATTTTTTACTACCGTATTCACGTCATTTACGTAGAGAAGATATAAAACTGGACCTATCACGCTTCCCTGGGGAACACCCGATGTAACTTTTAATTCGCCTGAGCTGACACCATCTAACACCACCCTTTGAACGCGTTCATGTAAGAAGTCTCTTATCCAGCATACTACATTACTGTCTGTCCCGTACGATGCTAACTTCGCGAGTAACTTACAGTGTGGAACCTTGTCAAAAGCTTTTCTTAAGTCAAGAAACGCTGCGTCTAGCTGTACGTTACGTTCTCCGAAAACAAAAAGGCCTAATTTAGTGTCGCAAGGCCGTCCCTTTCTGAACCCATGCTGGTTTGTTATCAATAAATCCTGGCTGTCGAGGTGTCCCATTATTGATGTAACTATTATATGCTCTATAATTTTACATGATATTGGCGTTAATGATATTGGTCTATAATTACATGGCTGTTCCCTATCGCTGATTTTAAAAATTGGGGTCACGTTTGCTATCTTCCAGTCTTTGGGAACCGTGTCTTCTTCGAGGAATTTTTTAAATATTACTTTAATATACGGATCCATTTCGACAGCAAATTCTTTTTACACACGAGCTGGAATTTCATCAGGACCTGAGGACTTGTTCGGGCTAATGGTACTTAGTAAGGATACGATTCCGCTACAAGTTATTCGATCGGGGGCATTGGTTGTTGAAATCGGTCTGGTATGGTTTCGCGCAAACTATGCTTAGATTGATTAAAAACGCTCTGTAAAAAATAATTCAACAAATTAGCCTTATCCAAACTGGAAGTTACTATTTCGCCTCTGTCGTTTTTCAAGGAATTAACCGTTGACCTTTTAATTCCCTGTACTTCCCTAACATATGACCAAAATGCTTTCGGATTTCCCTTTAGTTGTTCTCCGAATACTTTTCTCTTGTATTCACTAATCGCTTTTCTAAGGGCTTTTTTTGCGGCTGCTTTACAAATTTTATAATGTTCGATCCCATGTTTTAGGTCACTGGTAGCTACATTTTTCTTCATTTTCCTTAGTTTCGCGTGGCTAACTCGTTGGCGTTTAAAACATTTTCTAACCTCCGCGTTGTACCACCTTGGTTCCTTATTCTCACTCTTATGCGTATGAGGTATATATCTGTTGACAAGTGACCGCGTAATTTGGAGGAACTCTTTCCATGTATTGTCTGTATCACTATTTTTGCTGATTATCAAGAATTTTTCTAAAGAATTCTTTAAGTCACGCCTAAATCCGTTAAAATCTGCTTTACTAAAAAGATAAATCTTTCTTTTTAATTTAATTTTTTTTCAGTATTGAGGGAAGATTTTACGTATACTACGTTGTGGTCGCTTATTCCACCGACATTTTAAACTTTAATAACTCTTTCAGGGATGTTTGTGGCAAGTAAATCGAGAACATTCTCCCCTCTATTAGGTAAATTTACTATTTGATGTAGTGCTTATGATGCGAACAGGTTAAGCAATGACTCGCAGATTTCTTTGTCCCTACCCCCAGGCTAATGACTACATGTTTTCCAATCTATCGATGGTGTATTTAAATCTCCACCTACAATAATCTGATGTTATGATTTATATGTTTTTCCTTTTTCTGTGCTTTCTTCCGTCCCGTTAAACCTATACTGTGTTGTCTGATCAACTCGTTATTCTTTGCTATCCTGGTATGTGGCAAGTTATTTAATGGCCCACTATTTGACCTACTCTCTTTCCTAAATATTTCTAATTTATTGTCATGTGTTAAGCTTTTCCTTGGCCCTAAACTTTGTGTACTCTTTATTATCTGACTTTCTGGAAATGCACTGAATTTGTTTCCACTTACTGACCTCCTCTCTTCCCTACCATCTATGCTAAATTCGCTGGGTATGCTCAAATATCCTGCACGCTACCTTCTGCGATGCCTCATACGTATAATGGACACCCGAGCGATTTAATGCCACTCGACACGAATCCAGCAACGGCCTAAGGTCCAAGAACCCAGCTCCCTCGCTCCCGCAGACATCACTGAGCCTCTGGTTTATGCCTTCCACTCGGCTCCAAACCATCGAACCCCGATCCATCCTTGGTACCAAGCTGCATATCGTGAGCCTCATATTAGTACCAGATCCGCTGCGAATACGGCGGAACTCGGAGCAAATATCTCTCATAGAGTCTAAAATCTCCTCTGATCCCCGACCCACAACGTCATTGGCACCAACATGGGCCGCTACATACAACCTAGAGCAGTTCGTGCCCTTGGCCGCCGACTTCATCGCCTTCGTCACCTGTGCCACCTCTCCTCATGGTATACACCAGGACGTGACCCGTACATCGTCTCCTTCCCTTCGGGCCTATCCACGTAGTGGGGCCACTATACGACGGACATTTGAACTACCTATAACTACCATTCCCTCCTTTCCCTCACGACTTCCACTCGGTGACCCACCTCTTAGCTCTATTTCCGATGTCTCAGCCTCCGCCAGAACATCGAATCTATTGCTCACAGGGATCGGCTCAGCCTCCGCCCTTGCCGATGCTCGTTTTCGGAGATGGACCGCATGGCTACGCACTGAGGCCACAATCCATGCATCCAACCCTTGATTCCCGCTGTGAATTCATTTCAGTGTTAGCCATCCAACGCGAACGAAGTCGATATCACTGTCGGAGTTTAGTCCTACAGACTTTATTTGGAGTATATATCGCAGTGTACCTGACAATTCTCATAGTCACCAAAGACGACCCAGGATAACCACCGTGCTTTAAGCTTCGACAGCCGATCTCTACGAACGACTAGCGTAATGTGTCGCGATATTTTTTTGAAGTGACTGCACGTACCTATAGTAAGTTTAAGAACAACATATGTTGCCCTATAGCTTTCTTCTATGAAGGTAAGTTTCTCTCAAATCGACTGAATTCGCACGATAGGCATGTGTACCCCGAGTCACCCATGTTTTTCGTGCCTCACAGAATATCATGAACAATGCAATGACCATCGAGAATGCCTGTACTACGATCGATTTTGATTTGTTTTTGATCGAACGAGATTTATTGCATACTGTAGGCCATATACTGTAGAATTCGAATGCAATTTTGCGAACTTCCTCGTAGAAAGTGGAAAAGAATTACTTGTGACCAGCTTTTTTCGATTTGGGACCATGTCGGAGGTCGCCCGGGGGCCCTTAACGCGTCGGCGATTGCTCCGCTCAAGGTGGGAAGGTGAGTGGGGGGAGGGTACGGCGGGTGGGGTTTGGAGGGAGTGAGGGGGGCGGGGCCGATCGTAGGGGCCTCTCGCGCGGCCCAGCTAACAAGGCGATCATTTGGGCCCGCTTGATTTTCAATTCTCCCGAGCGGAGGAGGAGTCGGTGGGCGGCTTGATCGATTCCTTGTGTGCAGTTAGCGAAATGTAATCTAATAGACTGCAATTTTTTGTATCATTACTGTTTCAATTAGTGCAGAGCAGATCGTATTCTGCCTTCTACGAGTGAGGTGGCTCTTGTGTCCATCTTTTCCTTTATCGCATCGTGGCCATCGGAAATGACGTCGGAGGAGCAGAAAGTTGAGTGTATTAGGAACGGCTAGGCGGAAACGATAGATTTACAATAACCCTTCGATAATTCATTGCTATTGCTATAATTGCTTGAAATATTATCTGTTCTTAAAAAAAGAGTATAGAAAACTCAACCGTAAGTCCTTTTATTTCAGGAACGTAAAACTAAACAACCATTTATTTAACTTTAAAACTTGTCCTCAGGTCCTGATGAAATTCCAGCTCGTGTGTATAAAGAATTAGCTATCGAAATGGCTCCGTATCTTAAAGTAGTATTTAATAAAACCCTCGAAGAACACGCGGTTCCCAAAGATTAGAAGATAGCAAACGTGACCCCAATTTTTAAAAGCGGCGATAGGGAACAGCCATGTAATTATAGACCAATGTCATTAACGCTACTATCATGTAAAATTATAGAGCATATAATTGTTACATCAATAATGGGACATCTCGACAGCCAGGATTTATTGATAACAAACCAGCATGGGTTCAGAAAAGGACGGTCTTGCGAAACTCAATTAGGTCTTTATGTTCATGATATTTTAGTTTCCGGACAACGTAACGTACAGGTAGACGCAGCTTTTCTTGACTTTAGAAAAGCTTTTGACAAGGTTCCGCACTGTCAGTTACTCGCGAAGTTAGCATCTTACGGGACAGACAGTAATATAGTATGCTGGAGAAGAGACTTCTTACATGAACGCGTTCAAAGGGTGGTGTTAGATGGTGTCAGCTCAGGCGAAGTAAAAGTTACATCGGGTAAAGTAAAGTTACAAGTAAAAGTAAAAGTTACATCCAGGGAAGCGTGATAGGCCCAATTTTATTTCTTCTCTACGTAAATTACTTGAATGCAGTAGTAAAAAATAGCAAGCTCCGTCTTTTTTCCGATGATGCAGTAGTGTATAAGGAAATTAGAAATGAAGAGGACAGTCAGTCTTTAGCTAAGGATTTAGATGCGATTGATGATTGGTGTGATAGTTGGTAGCGAGAATTAAATATGAAGAAATGCACGATAATGAACTTTTGGAAAAAGAATGGCTTTCCCCGGAATAATTATTGGATCAAAGGAAAGACAATATCTAACGTAAAATCTATTAAATACTTAGGCGTCACCATCACTGAAGACATGTCATGGGAGAAACACATCGGGGAAATAACTAGTGTAGCAAGCCGCAGATTAGGATTCGTAAAAAGGGTTCTAGGCAAATGCGATGAGAGAGTACGAGAAAGAAGCTATTTTACACTTGTCAGTCGTCATTTAGAATATGCCGCTAGTATATGTGATCAGTACGAGAAAGGTATGATAAATGAATTAGAGCGCGTGCACAGGAGATCCGCCAGGTTTGTTAAAGGCCATGATGATAATTGTATAAGTGTTACGAGTTTAATAGAAGAACTAGGATGGGAATTACTATCAGAACGCAGGTTAAAATTTAGGCTAAACCTTTTAAGTAAATTCGAAACCGATTTCTTCACAGATGACGTTAGATATGAATTAAGAACCCCTCCGTATTATGCTAGGTTTGATCATATTAACAAGATTAGAGAGATAGATTGTCGTACCGATGGATTTAAAATGTCATTTTTCCCGCGTACTATAAGAGAGAACAATAGGCAGCGTGGCAAAGGGATAGGTAGGTGAAATATAGTTAGAGTAGTCTGTAGTGAATGAGACATGTAACAACAACCATTAACCCATTTCTTATTATGTAGATACTAACCACCAAGCTTCATGTGACCCTTATATCTAGCATGCCTTCGATAAATATCCTAGTTGCATGTCAATAGTGCATGAGTGGTGATCTTCACCCCCTGCCACACACCCTCGTGGTGGCTTGCAGGGTGTTAAGTAGATGTAGATGTAGTAGGCTGGATAGGAGACTTCTTACATGATCGCATGCAAAGGGTGGTATTAGAAATTCTCCGAAGAACTATACACAGTTACCGAAAATTACAAAATATCTAAACTCGTAGCAATAAAAGCGGGCCGATGGACGTTAGCTCATTTCAAAAGTAAATTACTGGGAGAGCACTTGAACGATAACTCCAAGGCATTTTGGTCGTTAGGTCATTTGGTCGCATTAGGGACACTCAAGAAAAAAAATCAACAGTACACACGCTTAAGAATACGAAGGGGAAAATCTAACCAACAGTCTACAAAAAGCCAATTCGTTAAACTCATTCTTCAAAGCATTTTCAGTACTTATACGCCACATCTTTTTGATTAGCAGCTTGTTCGTTCCCAAACATTTATGCCTGAAATTATAATAAATTGTCGCGGCATAGAACACCAGCTAAAAAATATCAACCCCAACAAATCCCCAGGTCCAGATCAAATACCTGCTCTCGTATATAAAACATTGGCATCAGACATAGCGCCTTACTTAGAATTAATATTTACCAAATCTTTAGTTGATCACGTAGTGCCTAAGGACTGGAGAGTAGCAAATGTCACACCTATATTCAAAAGCGGCGACAGGGAAGACCCTGGTAACTATAGGCCTAGTTATCTCACATCCATTTTGTGTAAGGTATTTGAACATTTGAACACGTAAGCTCCATTATAAGTCATTTAGATAGGAAGGAATTATTAATAAATAACCAACACGGATTTCGAAAGGGTAGTTCTTGCGAAATCCAATTGGCCCTCTTCGTTCATGACATCTTGCTCTCGGGTGAAAATAATGTTCAAGTTGACGCGATATTCCTCGATTTTAAGAAAGCTTTCGATAAGGTACCTCACCTTAAGTTACTCTCAAAACTAGAAGCATATGGAATAGAGAAAAACATTATTAATGGTTCAATCAGTTCTTACATGGGCTGCAACAAAGGATTGTCATAGACGGTGTCATGTCAAACACAGAGTTACATCGGGTGTTCCTCAGGGAAGTGTCATTGGTCCACTTTTATTTCTCTTGTACATGAATGATAATAGCAACGTCGTTAAAAGTAAGCTTAGACTCTTCGCAGACGACGCGGTTGTGTATAGGGATATTAACAATTCTGAAGATAGCGACTCGTTAACAATCGACTTGCTTGCTATTCATGCTTGGTGCGAAAAGTGGCAGATGGAACTAAACATAAAAAAGTGCGTAGCAGTCAGCTTTTGGAAAGAGAAAAATAGGCCAGGTAGTGCTTACAGAATTAATAGTACGGAAATTATTCACGCCGAGTCTGTTAAGTACTTAGGGGTCACAATTACTCACGACATATCTTAGGGAAAACAAATTCGGGAAATATGCGGTCAAGCATACAGGAAGCTAGGCTTTTTCAAGAGAGTACTCGGAAAATATGAAGAGAAAGTGAAGGAACGTTGTTCTTTTTCAATCGTTAGGCCTCATCTGGAATATGCTGCCAGTGTATGGGATCCATACGAAGCAGGGTTGATATCGGAGTTAGATCGCGTGCAGCGAAGAGGAGTTAGTTTTGTAAATCGATGCTACGATAATTTGTCTATTGTGTCTGGACTGTTAGAAGAATTAGGATGGGAATCGCTATCACAGCGTAGGTTAAATTATAGGCTTAACCTACGAACTAAATTTTAGGAAAATCATTTCTCTGACGACGTAAAAAACATACTATTAACCCCCTCGAACTACGGCAGATTAGATGGCGCCAATAAAATTAGAGAGCTAGATTGTAGAACTGATACGTATAAAATGTCATTTTTTCCGCGTACCTTTCGGGACGATAACAGCTGTGATCGTTGTCATGCATAGTTCGGATTGTGACATTAGGCAGACAGTAAATGTTTTTCTTTATATTCTCTATGTTGTTATTTATCCATGATGTAAATATTGATGTTCTTATTTATGCATGATATTTTGAACATGTAGTAGTAGTCTTTGTATCCCTTGCATGTTGGAACGATTGACGATAGAATGTTTGTTGTTTATTAGATTGGTAATTGGCGCGTTGCATGTGTGGTTCGCGGGTTTCAATGTAATTTCGGTGTCCTGCCGTATCATTGATGTATGCCTGGTGTGTAAGCACCCCCTGTCACACACCCTTTGGGTGGCTTGCAAGGTATGACGTAGATGAAGATTTAAACTGCACTGCCGCCTAAGCGTTCTGCGGCGTGTCTCGGCAACCAATCGGATGTTGCTCACACGTATCGAAGTCTTCCAAACATCCCATCTGCAACGTCCTGACAGTCTCGTGGAATAATTGTCGCCACCGGTCCTGGAACATAATTGCAACCCACCCGCCACCCTCAAACACTCGTGATGGTTTCTTTTCACGTGAGAAAAAATTATGTCCACCTATTATTACATATGTTTGATTTTTTTCACCTCTCCTCTTCTCTCGGATACCCATTTCCACCTCTGAACCAATCGTGTTGTCTTTTACTCGATGCCCTTGTATCGTTTCTAATTTGGAAGAGGCTGAGAGATGAAAGTATCTGAAATGAAGCTACTTCACGGATGATATGTTGAAGCAGTTTTGAACCAACAGGTCCCATCTTAAAATAAACGAAGCGCATGACGAAAATGCTGGTGCACGCATTGGAGGTACACAGTCGGTGGTCCTTCTCGGTGCTGTTTTTGGATTGCCCAAAAAAAAGAGCATTTTCTCCCGAGGTCCTCTGTGAAAAGGTTGTAACAGTATTCCTAAAATACCTTTGGGAAAGCCACTTTGTCTACATAATTGTTCAGTCTGGAATGACGTAGGATTTCATTTTATAATAACCTGAAGAAATACTTCAGATATTTTCACTCACATGTTTTAATCCCTGCCATCCATCATATAATGTAGGAAAGATTATTACTAGTCGAGTGTTGCTCGCTTTTCCCACTCTCGGGTACAACTGTCCAAAGCAACCTCTAGCGTCGCCGGGAAAGCTCTTTCTTGGTTCCACTGCGTCGCTCCTCACCTCCGTCGATGCCCACTCTCCGATGGACTTCCGAAGAAAGTTCACGTTGCCCTCCCCTGAGGACCTTTCAAAATGTCCTGCTTTATCCTTTACGGATGAACCCAAAGAAGAGGCTTGAAGTAGAACTGCTAAGCCAGAAGAATACTTAACTACTATAAATTATGCAAAAATGTATGTTAAAAATATGATGACCCATAACCTAAAATCATAAGTAATTGGGTTTCATGCACTACAATTGCTTGAACCATGTTTGAATGAAATGCAAGCAATGCAAATAATTGAGTGTAGCCAATCAAGTTTTTCACTCATGACTGCGGATGATGATGACAAGTATCTAAAAATGTCATATGTATAAACATGATATCTCTCAAAAGTTGTTTAGTTCTGTTTTCCTTAGGGACGAACGAATGGAGAACTTATCACTCATATTTACATTATACATTAATTTGTCTGATTCTGTGGCGAAATTGTCAGAAATGTCAGTATGCTGCGTACAGACATATCTCTAATTGGCGTAAAGTCAAAAGTGGAGTCCCCATACGTGGAAATTCGATAACATTTTAGTTGAAGTACGATGGGGTAAAATTTTTTCCCAACAGGGTCTTGCCTGCAGAGTGACGCTACTATCGCCTTGGAGTAAAATCACCTTTCCTTCTGATGGAATGTTATTCTTGGGTGTCGGCCGCGACGAGGGAAATTCAAACACAGCGAGGTGATGGACTCACCCTCGGTGTCGGCGACGGGAGTCGCGTCCGCCCAAGACAAGGGCTCTCGTGCGACCCAAGAAAATGGAGGCACACGAACATTATAGATCACCTTGGATGCCTTTCAAACGGTCCATCTCTCTCGCTGTCGCCCCAGTTTCCTCCACCCTTTTCCTCTTTCCTCTCCTTTTCCTCCGACGCTTCGCTCCTGCTCTCGCATTCTGCCATTGCCCTGTGGGGTTATTTTGTAATTCCACCTCGGTGGGAGAGCCGTTTCGCTGACTGAATGGCTCAATGAATGGCTCACATTCTGTTCAATGAATGCATCACATTGAACGGCGCGTAAATTTTTTCCACATCATTTACGGGAGCACCATGTATTTCATGCTATTATTCAATCATATAATAATAGTTTAATGTAATAAACACACTTTTAAACAAAAGTACCGTTGTGCTTAAGGTTATTAGAGGTGTACGTAAGCTGTAAGATGTATTAGAGTCTATATTAACGATAAATTATTTCAAGTGAAGGAAGGAAAGCAAACGTACTTGGGAATAAATTTCATTAGCGTATATTGGTGTACTGTTATGATTTCTTCATTTATATAAATTCTTGCTACAGTGTTGAATATTTAGGATGGGTTAATTGATGGCACAATAAGAATTTGATGGATAAATTTCAGTCGCAGACTCCATGCGAGAAAGGGACACCATCGGATTATTTGCGATAACTTACGATTTATATACAAGTTTCCTTACAAAATATAAAGCATGAGTCGACATATGACCATAATAACTGTTTTTTCTTACAAATAAAACCCTTAGACGGAGTAAAAAGTACATATTTCCGCAAAAAAATTATTGAAACCGGCGACTGGAAGCTAGTGGAGGCCATGATAAAAATAAGGAAAAATACATCATTTATCTATCTCGACGACTCACTTTTTAATAGGCCAGTGGCTTCTTCGCAATCGAAATGTATACTTATTTCGTAAACAATTCTTGAGGGAGTACATAGTTTTGGTTTGAAGCAAATTGATGTTTAATCGATAATATCCAACAAGTGGGTATGACTTGTGACTCAAGGCTTTGAAGTACTCTCCGATAGTCTTTGATTTTCTTGGAAATCGCTTAAAAGTTTTTTTCTAGCTTTATATGGCACTGTGAAAGACCGTTCAAGTTGCTTCAAGTGTTCCTGAACAATTGTCACTGAATGGCCGTCTCTAATGGTCTTGAATGGATATTAAACGTTTAAGACGCCTTGTTCATCGTCCTTTATTGGTGAAGCGGAAGTATTCTTTTTAGTAGTCGTGTATGTTCTATTGCACAGTATCTGTGCTGATTGTTTCTTTATTTTCGATATTTAGGACGTTAGGATATTTGGTACGAAGACTTCCACATCCCCCCCCCCCTTCCTCATCTCCTCGTTCCCCTTACGCCCCCACCTCCCTCTCCTCTCTCCGCGCCCAAGGCGGCCTCCGTGGCCGACGGGGGTACAAAACAACGAACTGACAAACGAAAGCGGCGAGCGCAACAGCGTGAGGGAAACTAAAGCCGTGTCCCAATTCGTTAGGCATTAGGGAGGATGCGGTTAGCTACCTAAATATTTAGAGGCCTTTCGCTGAGGGAGCTTGATTTGGGACATCCTTCGCTAGTGTTGCCGTCTACCGAGCTGGAAACGAATGAAAAACATATGAGTAATTAATAAAGGGCTGAATGAAACATATGAAACCTGAAATTAAGACATTTTTGGCGCCTGTGGCTACCTTCGTATGCGTTGTGAGATTTGGAAAGTGAAATAACATTTTTTCATCCATTTCGTTGTTTGGAGATTCGTTAGTTTTTAGTTTTCGGGGTATTTAAGTTTGTGTCTGTGTTCTGGGATTTAAATTCGTTTTTTTTAAGTGTACTAAGTAGAATTTTTCTTTTGTGGTCGGGTGTTGGGTTGCGAAATATTAGAGAATTCTTTCAATTTCAGACAAAATACTTGCCGGCCATGTTTGCCACTTTTCTAATACTTCTTTGTGTAAGAGTTTCCTTGTACGACGCATGCATCGCTTTGAATGATGGGAAATTCAATATGGAGGCGGCTTTAGGATAAACTCCATCTACCCTAAATTACACCCCCGAGAAAGGCACCTAAATCCGCTCCCCCATGATGCCTAACTAATTGGGACACACTTCAAGATGGCGTCCTCCCTAAATCTGCCGATTTAGCTGCCTAAATGGCGAATTGGGACACAGCTTAAACCAGGGGGGCGACAGCTCCGTAAGCCCAATGCGTATAAATTCGCAACAGCGCCACTTGTGCCTCAGGACGGCAACTGACAAAAATGGGCGCGTGGTTTGAATCGCAGCTCCAGCCTCCGAGCTAACCAACCATTTAATCATCCCCTTTAGCCTTCTCGTTTAATTTCACACGCTGCAAACTCATTACGAATCTTAAGTTTTAAATAAAGAACGTCATAGCGCGAGATTCCTTTCCTGAGAGACTTTCCTGATACCTTAAAGAGTATCACACACAAGAATCATTTGGTAATCGGATCTTGCACACCATACAACCATGATATTGATGAAACGAAGGATAAATAAGAATTACTCGAATACTATATTCTTTTACCATTAAAAAAATATTTATTCACAGGTACAATATAAATGCAGACATTATAACAAATACAAAAGGTCACTTACAGTCATTTCACTATTTGACGATTCACGACCACAATTAGGTACAACACGGAAACGTTATCTCACAAAACACTTCACTCAAATGGTGCGTATGTGATGTTCACTGGCAATTGCATCCGAAATCATTTGGTTTGAACAGCGTGCATGAATAAGAGGACATGACATTCCTGGAGCAGATACAAACTCGAAAGTAAACGAATGCGGAAGGACTTGAACAAACATTAGGTATCAATTGATATTTTCGTCACAAAGTATCTTATTTAAAGTTTTTTCGTTGGCGAGAACAAAGTAGAGCCCACCATTATCATTCGAAGACTATGCTGTCAACATCACAATGATAATGCCAGTTTCAAGATTAGACTTATTTGAATGCAGAGAAAATTGCTTCAAGTTCATACATACGTGAGCAACATTTCCTCCCGGGTGCAGTGCGACTACCTGGATCAAACCATTTCCCTGGCCATCAACGGTTCTTCACGTAGAACGTCAAGTTAAGAAACAGCAAATTCAAAAGTCATAGCAATTTTACGCACCTTCCTTCACGACGACGCGGCAAGGGAAGCTCTAGGTTGGGTTAAAACCGAATATCTGGGGCCACATCTCAGGTAGTCTCAAGTTGGGTGGGGCCAACCTCGCGGACGGTCCTAATCCCTAACCCTTCCTCGGACGCGAAGAGCCATCGCCGGCCTCTCTCCTCGACCCACGCAGCGGGGCTCTCCCTCCCCAAAATTAACCGTGCTCACTATTATTTAAACTTTTAAAACTACGTCATATAACAACAAATTAATGTTTTTATCGTACTCCCGATAATTGTACGAGTAAGTACATCTTTTAATCGTCGTCCTACGATGAAAATGAACAATTTTGCGAACATAGCTAAAAACGTGGTGCTCCACTGCCGGAAAAATGGCAACATCGTAGCGGTAGGTGACTGGCTGCGGGAAGTTTGAATGAGTTTTGAGTATGATTTAGTCATTTCCTCACTGTCCATATCCCTCTCAGCATTGCCATTTCTTCGCAGGCGAAGATACGTGACTTTATCATTGCTACATTGGTACCGCGAGTATGTTTGCAGTGATTGTAAATGGGTATAGCTTTTACAATTCACGTTATTGACATCGGTGAGTGATGAGAATCGTAGTGTTAACCAATTTGGTGCCGAGAAAATGCGTTCAAAGGAGTCTTTTGCCAATTTTTCCCGATATAAGTATCCCTTCTAGCGTGCTAAGTGTTTAAACGAATAATATGCATGTTATTTATGCCCGCATATGTCGAGAACTAGCTTCACAAATGTCTTTTAACCTTCACAAAATATGTAAAAGAAATCTCACGGATATCCGAATTTGAGGTGGGCGCCATCGTCATGTATTTATCATCGTCACAACGCACAGTGGTCCCAAATCCCAAATAGCTGGCCAAAATCCAAAAAATGAAATTCATATTAATGAAATTTCAACTTCTAGAACAGCTAAAGTGATTCATTATAGCATATGTAATGATCATTTTTTAGAATCTGACGGTCACCATTGGTTACCAATATCAATTCTAAACAGAGCGTCTGGCGTGTCAGGTTTGCAGTACGAGACGAGCGGGGAAAAGAGCTCTGTTCAAAAGCGCATGAGTTTTTTAATGATCGACCTAGTTTCAGTTTAAAGCATTTATTATTTTTCTAGAGATTAGTACTACGGCATTAATTGATTTAACTTAAATAAATTAATTAACATGAATAGTGAATTGATGACGAAATATTAAAAATATTATGACTTTTCGACAATTTGTTGGTGAAAAGAAGTTATTGATAATATCAATGAAAAGGATAGTATACCTCAGCAACAAATGAGCGAAGTTATCTCTATAATTGTACCTAAAAGGAACCAAATTATATAGATACAGTTGTAAAGCAATAAGTTAACGACTACAATTTTTAATTCGGCTTTTCATTCATAAAAGCTTGGATCTAATGGACAAAATCTAAACGGCGCACTCCTCTAATTCCAATGCATGAATACTGGGAAGCTGCTGTGCTAATAATCGTATGTGACAAGGGGACGGATGGCATTATTTTACCATTTGTTATGAACGTGAAAGTGTTTCCTCCGGCATCCTGGTAAATACTACGGACGCACATTCGCGTCTTTCAGGTTGAATGTGTTAATTGGTTATATATATATAGTTTGAAGGCACTTGTAGAATCAGAAATTATGATGGAAAATTAAAATATTCTCAGAAGGGAAATTAACTGACCATTTCCGTCAGCCTTTGTCGCTTTCTATTTCAGATAAAACGCGAACCACAAAGATGGGTAAGATGTGTAAAGACTGCACCGCAAATCGACTTAATTCATCAGACGCTATCACTATATACCTATCACTTGTCTGATAGGCAAAGACTTAATGCATCCGATGCATAACCTTTGGGTTAGGTATTAAAACCAAGCGATAAAACATAGCAGTCGTGGAGAAGTTCAGGAAAGAATCGCGCTAAAGTCTTTCAAAAAACTAAAATTATACTACGTGATTTCTGGGCGTCTAAATTCTACATGAGCAAGGGAAAAGAATGCATTCAGCCACTCTTGGTGGGATGGGGAAGGTGAGGAGGAAAGGGATATGGGTAGAAGTGTTTATGCATGGCATTGCAGAAGCATGGATCGGCGCTTGGCCCATGGGTGACCTTCGAGCACTGGTTTCTGCGGTTAGTTTTATAAAAAGGGCAAGAGAGTGAAAGTTTCCCCGGACTCTAACCCGAGTTAATAACCATACTTGCTGGGCGTTGAAGGAACAGGGGGGGGGATAGCTTAGGGGTAATGCATGGGACAGGCTTCTCTCGCAAAAATCCCAGAATGCTCACCTCGCAACCCTTAGAGATGTCTGCCACCACGGCCTTATGATGGCTGACCGTTGCACGCATTCATTTATTTCTGGCTGCCACCGTGCCAGTTAATAGAAGCGAAATACTAAGAATAATTGCTCACATTTTCAGCTTGGTTCCACACCTGCCCAGAAGTCGTCCTCACTGTTGAGATACGGTTGATAAATCGCTACTTCTAATTCCTTGCTTAGCATTAACTGATATGGTCAAGCACTTTCATATTAGTAGCAGACTTGTTCATAATCAACAGTCTTTTAAACTGACACTTAGATCCATACAAGATTCCTCGTTGCGGATTCACGTGATTGAACTGAATATAATTCCTATTGCAAAGTGATGAAATAAATTAGTACCTGAAACTTCTTGCATACTTTTTCCTTCCTCTCAACGCGCCCAGCGTTCTACTTATAGGACAGTCAGATTTTTTTGCAATATTACATTTCAATATTGCAATTCTGTAATCTCCGAATTTGCACAGAAATACAATGAAATGCCTCAAATTTATTGCTTCATAACTGGCAAAGCCATTTCTTTATTTGTCTCCTAGGTTGAATTGTATGGCTTCTAATTGTTTTTTAAACCGCGCTTAAATTCTTACTGTAAGTAAATACGTGACCTTTGCCATAAAATCATCAGGATTAGTCAATTAACGCCAGTTTAAATTGCTTCATATAATTTTAAAATAGTTACTTGTTCTTTTTTTGAAAAAGAATTGGGAGCCGAATGTCACTGCTATATAATTATAAAAATGTGAGTTGAGTTTTCCATTTTTGACGTGCATGATAGCTCCTACAGGAATACGAGTCATGTTGCAGTGAAGCCTTGTTGACTCTAGACCGTAGACCCAAAGACTGGAAGATAGCAAACGTGACCCCAATTTATAAAAGCGGAGATGGGGAACAACTATGTAATCATAGACCAATATCATTAAGGTCACTATCATGTAAAATTAAAGAGCATATAATAGTCACATCAATAATGGGACACCTCGACATCCAGGATTTATTAATAACAAATAGCATGGTTCAGAAAAGGACGGTCTTGCGAAACTCAATTAGGTCTTTTTGTTCACGATATTTTAGTTTCCGGAGAACGTAACGTACAGGTAGATGCAGCGTTTCTTGAATTTAGAAAAGCTTTTGACAAGGTTCCCCACTGTAAGTTACTCGCGAAGTTAGCATCATACGGAATAGACAGTAATATAGTAGGCTGGAGAAGAGACTTCTTACATGAACGCGTTCAAAGGGTGGTATTAGATGGTGTCAGCTCAGGCGAAGTAAAAGTTACATCGGGTGTTCCCCAGGGAAGCGTGATAGGCCCAATTTTATTTCTTCTGTACGTAAACGACTTAAATACAGTAGTAAAAAATAGCAAGCTCCGTCTTTTTGCCGATGATGCAGTAGTGTATAAGAACATTAGAAATGAAGAGGACATCCAGTTTTTAGCTAAGGATTTAGATACGATTGATGATTGTTTTGATAGATGGCAACTAGAATTAAATTTGAAGAAATGCGTGATTATGAATTTTTGGAAAAAGAATGGCTTTTCCCGAAATAATTATTGCATCAAAGAAAACAAAATATGTAACGTAGATTCTATTAAATACTTAGGCGTCACCATCACTGAAGACATGTCATGGGGGAAACACATCGGGGAAATAACTAGTGTAGCAAACCATAGATTAGGATTCGTAAAAAGGGTTCTAGGCAAATGCGATGAGAGAGAACGAGAAAGAAGCTATTTTACACATATCAGGCCTCATTTAGAATATGCCGCTAGTATATGGGATCCGTACGAGCAAGGTTTGATAAAAGAGTTAGAGCGTGTACAAAGGAGATCCGCTAGGTTTGTTAAAGGCCGTTATGATAATTGTATTAGTGTTACGAGGTTAATAGAAGAACTAGGATAGGAATTACTATCAGAACGCAGGTTAAAATTTAGGTTAAACCTTTTAAGTAAATTGTGTACTAAGATTGTGTACTAAGTAAAATTTATGTACTAAGAGGAAACCCTGGTGTGCATGTACCAAGACCTAAAAATGAACTGTTTAGACAGAGTTATCTATATCTTGGGCCTAAACTCTTTTCATCTCTGCCTGAAGATATAGTTAAAATTAAAAATGAAAAGGGGTTCACACTTCGTTTAAGGAAATGGTTAATTGGAATCAGAGATGTAAAGCACTTACTTACAAAAGTTATATAACAATTATAGTTTTAAATGTGTATGTGCATAATTAAAATGATATCTACTTTTTGTATATTAAATATTATTCTACTTGTGCAAATAGCTAACAAACATAATAAGAAACTGGTGCAAAATATGTCCTCAGATGTGTTATGTAAATTTTTTTGTGTGTAGTTCAAAATGAACGTAAGTCAATAACAACTACAAGCAAACGTTTCAATTACATTTTGTTGTAGCTATTTATAATGATTATGTTAATAACAGATTGCTAAAACACAAGTGTAACTAGGAAGGAGACTTTTGAAGTTCAACTAATCTTAATGCTTTGCTTCTACTTCACATTTCAAACCATGGGTTAATTATAAAAATATTCAGGACCAATGATGGCATCTATGTGAGTGTAATTGCAACACACTTATTCTATGTTCATTTATGTATTTCATCTGAGATAGTCGAGTCGGTGACCCCAAAACGGAGATACTGTCCAATGGGGCACCTATATTCCGGAGAAATCTTTGTAAAATAATATTTGTATTTATCTAATCTGGAATAAAAATCATTATTATTATTATTATTATTATAAATTCGAAACAGAGTTGTTCACAGATGACGTTAGATATATATTGAGAACCCCTGCGTATTATGCTAGGTTTGATCATATTAACAAAATTAGAGAGATAGATTGTCGTACCGATAGATTTAAAACGTCACTTTTCCCTCGTACCATAAGAGAGAACAATAGGCAGCGTAGCAAAGGGATAGGAAGGTAAAATCCAGTTAGAGTAGTCTGTAGTGCATGATGCATGTAATAACAACCAATAATCCCTTTCTTATTGTGTAGATACTAACCATCTAGCTGCATGTGACCCTATTATCTAGCATGTCTCCATTAAATATCCTTCATGTCTCCATTAAATATCTTTCTTATTGTGTAGATACTAACCATCTAGCTGCATGTGACCATATTATCTAGCATGTCTCCATTAAATATCCTAGTTGCATGTCAATAATGCATGTTTGGTGATCTTCACCCCCTGCCACACACCATCGTGGTGAGTTGCAGGATATCACGTAGATGTAGATGAAACATTTATGCTTGAAATTATTATAAATTGTCGCGGCATAGAACATCAGCTAAAAAATATCAACCCCAACAAGTCCCTCGGTCCAGATCAAATACCTGCTCGCGTATATAAAACATTGGCATCAGACATAGCGCCTTACTTAGAATTAATATTTACCAAATCTTTTGTAGATCACGTAGTGCCCAAGGACTGGAGAGTAGCAAATGTCACACCTATATTCAAAAGTGGCGACAGGGAAGAACCTAGTAACTACAGGCCTAAGTTACTCTCACAACTAGAAGCATATGAAATAGATAAAAACATTATTAGTTGGATTAATCAGTTTTTACATGGGCGGGAACAAAGGGTTGCCATAGATGTTATCATGTCAAACACAGCGTTACATCGGGTGTTCCTCAGGGAAGTGTCATTGGTCCACTTTTATTTCTCTTATACATAAATGATACTAGCACCGTCGTTAAAAGTAAGCTTAGACTCTTCGCAGACGACGCGGTTGTGTAATGGGATATTATCTATTCCGAAGATAGCAACTCTTTAACAATCCATCTACTTGCTATTCATGCTTGGTGCGAAAAGTGGCAGATGGAACTGAACATAAAAAAGTGCATAGCAGTCAGCTTTTGGAAAAAGAAAAATAGGCCAGTTAGGGCTTACAGAATTAATAATACGGAAATTATTCACGCCGAGTCTGTTAAGTACTTAGGGGTCACAATTACTCACGACCTATCTTGGGGAAAACATATTAGGGAAATATGCGGTCAAGCATATAGGAAGCTAGGCTTTATCAAGAGAGTACTCGGAAAATGTGATGAGAAAGTGAAAGAACGTTGTTATTTTTCAATCGTTAGACCTCATCTGGAATATGCTGTTAGTGTATGGGATCCATACGAAACGGGGTTGATATCAGAGTTAGATCGCGTACAGCGAAGAGGAGCTAGGTTTGTGAAACGATGCTACGATAATTTGTCTAGTGTGTCTGGACTGTTAGAAGAATTAGGATGGGAATCGCTATCACAGCGTAGATTAAATTATAGGCTTAACCTCCTAAATAAATTTCAGGAAAATCATTTTACTGACGACGTAAAAAACATACTATTAACCCCTTCGTACTACGGCAGATTAGATCGCGCCAATAAAATTAGAGAGCTAGATTGTTGAACCGATAGGTATAAAATGTCATTTTTTCCGCGTACCATTCGGGACCATAACAGCTGTGATCGTCGTCATGAATAGTTCGAGTATTGACAATAGGCAGGCAGTAATTCTTTCTCATTATATTCTCTACTCTCTTATTTATCCATGATGTAAATATTGATGTTCTTATTTATGCATGATATTTTGAATCTGTAGTAGTAGTCTTTGTATCCCTTGCATGTTGGAACGATTGAAGATAGAATGTTTCTTGGGTATTAGATTTTTAATTGGCACTTTGCAAGTGTGGTACGCGGGTTTTAATGTAATGTCGGTGTTCTACCATATCATTCATGCATACCTGGTGCGAAAGCACCCCCTGCCACACACCCTTTGGGTGACCTGCAGGGTATGACGTAGATGTAGATGTAGATGAATACCCTGCAACCCACCACGATGGTGTGTGGCAGGGGGTGAAGATCACCAAACATGCATTATTGACATGCAACTAGGATATTTAATGGAGACATGCTAGATAATATGGTCACATGCAGCTAGATGGTTAGTATCTACACAATAAGAAAGATATTTAATGGAGACATGAAGGATATTTAATGGAGACATGCTAGATAATAGGGTCACATGCAGCTAGATGGTTAGTATCTACACAATAAGAAAGGGATTATTGGTTGTTATTACATGCATCATGCACTACAGACTACTCTAACTGGATTTTACCTACCTATCCCTTTGCTACGCTGCCTATTGTTCTCTCTTATGGTACGAGGGAAAAGTGACGTTTTAAATCTATCGGTACGACAATCTATCTCTCTAATCTTGTTAATCTGATCAAATCTAGCATAATACGCAGGGGATATTAATATGTATCTAACGTAATCTGTGAACAAATCGGTTTTGAATTTACTTAAAAGGTTTAACCTAAATTTTAACCTGCGTATTGATAGTAATTCCCATCCTAGTTCTTCTATTAAACTCGTAACACTTATACAATTATCATAACAGCCTTTAACAATTATAGCGGATCTCCTTTGCACTCGCTCCAATTCTTTTATCGTACCTTCCTCGTACGGATCTCATATACTAGCGGCATATTCTAAATGAGGCCTGAAAAGTGTAAAACGAACTCTTTGTGTGTGTGTCTTTTCTCGAACTCTCTCAACGTATTTGCCTAGAACCCTTCTTACGAATCCTAATCTACGGTTTGCTACACTAGTTATTTCCCTGATGTGTTTCCCTCATGGCATGCCTTCAATGATGGCGACGCCCAAGTATTTAATAGATTCTACGTTAGATATTTTCTTTTCTTTGATGCAATAATTATTCCGGGGAAAGCCATTCTTATTCCAATATCTCTTCCTTTGTGCTTTCCTCTATACTACGTTCATGAACTTCTTCCTGGTGTTTCTCTGGTGAATTATCCCGCCATTTTACCTTCAATTATGTTCAATTGTTTTACCTTCAATTATGTTCAATTGTTTTACCTTCAAGCTTGGCTATATCAAGAGAATACTCGGAAAATGTGATGAGAAAGTGAAAAAACGTTATTTTTCAATCGTTCGGCCTCATCTGGAATATGCTGCCAGTGTATGGGATCCATATGAAGCGAGGGTTACATCGGAATTAGATCGCGTGCAGCGAAGAGGAGCTAGGTTTGTGAAACGATGCTACGTTAAGTTGGCTAGTGTGTCTGGAGTGTTAGAAGAATTAGGATGGGAATCGCTATCACAGCGTAGATTAAATTATATACTTAACCTCCAAACTAAATTTTAGGAAAATCATTTCTCTGATGACGTAAAAAACATAGTATTAACCACCTCGTACTACGGCTGATTAGATCGCGCCAATAAAATTAAAGAGCTAGATTGTAGAACCGATAGGTATAAAATGTCATTTTTTCCGCGTACCATTCGGGATCATAACAGCTGCGATCATCGTCATGAATATCGCAAATAGTGACATTAGCTAGACTAGATCTTTCTCTTTATATTTTCTACGTTCTTATTTATGCATGATGTAAATATTGGATTTCTTATTTATGCATGATATATTGAATCTGTAGTAGTAGTCCTTGTATCCCTTGCATGTTGAAACGATTGACGATAGAATATTTCTTGGTTAGTAGATTTTAATGGGCGCGTTGCATGTGTGGTCCGCTGGTTTCAATGTAGTAGAGAGATATATAGTATGAGGACATGCATATTATTCGTTTAAGCGCTTAGCACGCTAGAAGGAATACTTATTTCGGGAAAAATGGCAAAAGACTCCTTTGAAAACATATTCTCGGCACCAAATTGGTTTTCACTACGATTCTCATCACTCACCGATGTCAATAACGTCAATTGTAAAAGCTATACCCATTTACAATCACTGCAAACATACTCGCGCTACCAATGTGGCAATGATTTAGTCACGTATCTTCGCCTGCGAAGAAATGGAAATTCTGTGAGCCAAATCATACCCGAAACTCATTCAAACTTCCCGCAGCCAGTCACCTACCGCTACGATGTTGCCATTTTTCCGGCAGTGGATCACCACGGTTTTAGCTATGTTCGCAAAATTGTTCATTTTCATCGTAGGACGACGATTAAAAGATGTACTTACTCGTACAATTATCGGGAGTACGATAAAAACATTAATTTGTTGTTATATGACGTAGTTTTAAAAGTTTAAATAATAGTGAGCACGGTTAATTTTGGGGAGGGAGAGCCCCGCTGCGTGGGTCGAGGAGAGAGGCCGGCGATGGCTCTTCGCGTCCGAGGAAGGGTTAGGGATTAGGACCGTCCGCGAGGTTGGCCCCACCCAACTTGAGACTACCTGAGATGTGGCCCCAGATATTCGGTTTTAACCCTAGGTCGTACTCCATTCACAGTACTCCATCCGTCTTCTTCGCTCTGAAGCAAGCGATATTCAAACTTAACCTCGACTCTACCATCAAAAACAATCGTCGGGACATAGAATACTGCCGATTTATCTGACCTGGATACAATACAATAGATTGCTGGTCACAACACAAGCGAATTTCATTCACGAAATACTCAACGTACTCCGAACACCACCATTGATGAAATAACGGCCAATTACAGGAAGTCATCTTACCTGATTCTTAGAGAAGTAACAACGAAAGCTCCTCGTCCAAATGTCCTTTGATGTTTCATGACATTAAAAACACTGCAAGTTTTTCAACAGTCGACAAATCTGTGACTATGTGTGACAAAATCTCTCGCAAAATGTCTTAACAACAACTCCCAACCAAATTCAATATGGCGGTCCTCAGCCTTGCACATGATTGGAAACCGATAAAATAAAATTAAACAACACTCTATTTAATATGAAAATCGTTACTAATCGGCATAAAATTAATGTATGAGTTAAAAAAGTATACACTATCTACCCTGTGATTTGAAATTTTAAATGTAAACAAACAAAGATATGTCTCGAGATATAAGCTACAGCAGCGCCACTGTATCGCAGGTCGTTAACCATGACCACTATCAATAGGTATTTCCATACGAGATAGCGCACTTTCGTCGCCCCCCGAGACTACACGTCACAAACATTCCAACCGGAAGGATGACGAATTTTCTCCAGAGAGATAGTGGTGTCACTCCGTTTGTTAGGAAACATTTTCACACTTAGTACTTCTATAGTTGTCGAGTAGCAATCAGTTAAATACGATCATTACAATTGAAGATTGCTCATAAAGTATATATCGCTGATTTTTAAGTCACATTTGCTTGATCTATGGCATCACTGACCATTATACTTAACAGCAGAAATGATGTTGAAGAGAAAACAAGACCCTGCAGTGATGGTGACGAGCAAGTGTGAGTTGGGAATGTGAAATACTTTTTCCCGAGCGCCACCGATCCGTCGCGTGGATGATTTCTTCCTCTCTAGTTTGATGGCGTGTGGTTGCCTGCGATGGAGAAGTTCCTTTAGTGACGAAGGATATGCCATGTGTATGAAATATTTAAATGGATGTGACCATTATGTAAATTCGTGCGTGCAGTTTTTCCTGGTTACTGTACATGAGATGATAAAAAAATGCGTTGTAATGAGCACAGGGGGGCTTTTGGTGAAGGCACGCCTTTCAGTCATCACCGTCAAAGTTCACTTATTGGTGGGAAAAAATTTAAAGAACAAAGTTCTCTACCATGTGATAATTTATAATACACATAATGTAACACCTACCTCTGTGGCCACCTCCCTTAAGCGGTCACCTCTATAAGGAGCAGATTTTTTCCGGAACGGATTAAGTGAATTTCCCGTAAAATCCAAAAGAAAATTTTTCTCCCTTCAGCGGTAACCTCCTTATGCGGCCATTATTTCATGGGTCCTGTGGTGGCCGTTTAATACAGATTTTACTGTGTATAAGTTATCCAGAGTGAAGAAATTATTGTTTCAATGGATGCTTTGTTGGAAGGCAAATTTCTCCTTTTCAAAGCGGAAGCTTTCATTGTAGTTCCTTCCTCATGATTTTCCGTAATGGCTGTCCTCTTCCAAAGTCATTCCTCGTCCCTTAGGATGGCAAGCATTTGTGTCTCCACTGCACCCGTCTCCAACTGAATGCCATGTGAATTGTTTCTTGCAAAGGGTGAAATATTATAGATAATTATATATAGTATAATTTGAAAAAAAACTCAGCGGTTGGTTCTAATTTTTACACGCCAAAGCAAAAAATCTGAGAAAAATAATAAATCTTTTATTAGGGCCATTCGTATTAAACAGGAATGCAAGATTTAAAAATGCATTCCAGCTATTGCTGTGATGTGGTTTCAGTGGGAAACATACGTTCCTCATTTTATCTAGACAACCAAGATATAGAGATTGCCTTACATTTCTTTGAGGCTCGACGACAGCCCACTCCTGTGGGGGATAGAAATATCAATTCACGAAATTCGGTCGAATAGAGAAAGAGAATTTCTCAAACACGAAATTCTCCCTGAACAGGAATGAACAGCGACGACAACATATTTTCGATTAAACTTTGAACTTGTATACCAATTGGTTGACATAATGAAAACGTAGATACGTTTCACCATGTTGGCAGAGCAGAGCAGAGGTAGTCCAAAAATCATTTTCTTGAAGGACTCACATTTTCAATGTGGTCTTTTCCATTGTACTCGCCAATTAACTCCGAGCTCAGTGGTTTGGTGAAAAATAAGTATTTAAAAACATAAGTTATACCATTGAACCAGGCCCAACCACCCATTGTTGCAATAGTCTCAACAACAAAATATCACTGGATTTTAGGCTAACCTATTTATCCGCACTATTACTTCCAATGTGTGAAAACTCAGTTTCAACATGTTTGCACAT
The DNA here is from genome assembly GCA_963169105.1 of Ceriagrion tenellum. Classification (NCBI taxonomy): domain Eukaryota; kingdom Metazoa; phylum Arthropoda; class Insecta; order Odonata; family Coenagrionidae; genus Ceriagrion; species Ceriagrion tenellum. The sequence continues at coordinate 1,848,655 of OY720638.1, forward strand.
TGGAAAAGAGCGGTTGACAGATGACTTGTAACGATTTAGTTTTTTCTCGCCGTCCTTCTTTTCCCTCCCTCTGACATTCCTGTGGCAGTAACTTTTCGTATTCCGGTTGGAAAGTTACCGCTCGGGAATTCTCGTAGTGGTATCATTCTCATATCTAATGATGGTGGTCTTTGAACTAGCGAACGTGCCCAATGACCTAGCTGAATAGCATCGAACTCTAAATGATGATACCATGTACGTTATATAAACTATTGTGAACACCACAAAAGTCAGGAAATACCTCCACAAGGTACTCGAGGTCTTCCGGGCACAACCCAGTTGTTCCTAATCCTCAAATTCTGAAATATCTGAGAGCAAAAGATTCTCATTCCAGCATAGAGGTGCAAAAGATGAGTTTCCACTCCTTAAGTCATAATTGCCACAATGAAAGGAGCGGTTTATACCATAAACAGTCGAAATATATCGCTTTCCTTGGAGGTTTCTTTTGGTGCAGTAAATACTAAAAAAATACTATCCTCTTTTCAACATCTTATCCTTCAACAAGGCATTTTTCGCAGTCATAATATGAATTGTGACCTTTCACTTGTTTCAGAGACGATTTGGCGGGTGCACCGCCTACAGAGGAAATCAGAATGGCAGTTTGACATCAGAAAGAGAATCGTAAAATGAAGCAAAAGGGAGGGTAACGCCTTCATCCACTCACTCTATGCTGCTTCAGCTCCCATTAAGATCTCTTGCAAGTGAAAGCAGCAATAATATTTAATCAACATTTTAATGGCATTATATGAGCAGCATCTCCAGTTCTTGTTTAACTCTGTACTCTTTATCCACCTGTCATTTTTATAAAATAATTGAACTTCAAAATAGAAAATAATTGAAAATAATTACTCACAGTTAAATAAATATAATTAGTCAAAAAGTAAAAAACGACGTAAAAAAAGAGAAAAATATACCAGAAATACCTTTTAACCCAAAATATAGGTTTTTACTGCTCAGAGGCTTTTGTCACTTCGTCGGAGGTTTCCTCTCAACTGACATATGCCAATGTAATATACTGAGAAGCTGCAAGGGCAAGAGTACCTAACTTAAAAAAATACACGTACTCTTACGTGCGCGGTGCAAACAAAAGGCAGGCGCCACTCCGAGTATGAATTCTCTGTCTCTTGCGTTTTTTGTAGTTTTGTTATTGACGCCATTCAGTAAACGTTTTCATTAGAATGAGCAAGTATTAACGCTTTGATTAAGTCATTGATCGAAGTATACGATGTTGAATGGCTTTTCGCCATTTGTAGTCCACGTTCAATAAAACTTCCGAAGAATGGATAAAACATAAGAACGCTTAAATACCTATGATGTGGAATATTTGAGTTTCCGTCGTCTTATTCAATATTCGAATCTTAACTTAAGAATAGATTTCCAAATTCTGTTCTAAATTTCTCCAGCAACCTAAGCCTAGCGTGTAGCCACCGAGTCTCTAGGGGCTTCCATCTTAATCCCTATAATAACTATGAAATGCTATATGTTCGCTCGGAGCAGTTTTTGATGAATCGCGCTGCTTTCCTTTGTATTTAATATTTTTTTGGAGAAATCTTTTAGAACCAGGGTCCTTAATGCTCGAGACGTATTCGATGTGTGGCCTGACCAGGTTGAGGTAACATCTCTGTTTTACTTTTTCATCCGAGGACCTTCCTATTATACGCTTAACAAAACCTAGTTTCTTTAATACTGTGCCGCATATGTTTTGTATGTGTGTTCCCCACGATATATCAGAAGTTAAGGTAGTTCCAAGATATTTAGCTTTTTCTGAAGACTATGTTAGTTATGGCATTTCCGCAGTGATTTTGGCAAGAATTGTACTGTGGTGCATTTAATAAGATTTAATCCTGACTCTCACTCCTGGCAACACGAATAAACGTTGTTAAGCACCGAAAAAGTCGAAGTCCGTGTCTTCGCTTATTTCACCGGAGATGACTCTATCGTATGCATATAAACTTAATTTACTTCTAACTCGAGAACTTGGGTCTTTAATATAAATAATGAATAAAAGAGGGCCGATCACGCTTTTTTGAGGAACACCGGATGTGACTCCAACTATATCAGAACTCAAACCATCAATAACTACTTTTTGTTTTCGATCACTGAGAAAGTCCCTTATCCCATTCACTATTTTTTTATTAACTCCGCGTGATTGCAATTTATATATGTTTTTTTGTGAGGAACCTTGTCGAATGCCTTCTTAAATCAAGGAATATCGCGTCAACTAGCTGAATCGATTCACCTCATTTTAGGATGTGATGAAGGAAGAGCGCAAGCTGTGTTTTGCTGGAGTTACCTTTTTGGAAGCCGTTCTGATGACCATGTAAGAAGTTTTGATTGCCGAGGAAGGTCGGATGTTGCATAAAAGTGCTGTTTACGATATAGGCCATTAATTTTCTGTGTCATGTCTGTTTCTTCTTTGAAATATTGGTGTGACCTTGGTTTTTTTACGGTCTTGGTGTACCTTTGGATAATGAGTTGCTAAATATGATTTCTAAGAATGGTGCAATCTGTGACGGTAACTCCTTAGGCATGCGCGCAGGTAATTCTTCTGGACACGGGGACTTGTTGCATTTGTACCCCCGTAGGTGTTTAGTTATTTAATCTCGTGAATAATTACTTCAGCTATTGATGACGAGAATTTTGATTATGAACTGTGTGATACACAGTTAATAATGTTAGTGTATACACTTTCGAAATATCGATTTGAAAAGTTGGCTTTGTCGATGATGTTGGTAACTACTTTGCCGTTTGTGTACGATGTCTCTCGCCTAAGACCAGAATTACTTGCGGTTATCACCTAGTAATTCACCTGGGATTTTTTCTTGAAGTTTCGTAGTGCTATTCGCATTATTTTATTACCGATGTTCTTTGCTGTTACATATGAATTTTTGTGAAATAGGTTCGTCGATTTCGTTGCGTGGCATTTTTCGAAAATATCTCAACGATACCACCATGCTTTCGTCTTTTGTTGTTGCCACAAATTTCCATTTCGTCGTTGAATATCTTATTGTATTTTATTGCCTTTCAGGTAGCCAGTAGTCCGAGCGAGATAGTTCCCTAGTCATAATAGAGACCATATTCGAATTATATGTTTTCATTTCACCAGCGTCAGGATACATGAATTAAGTATTGCATTTTAATGGTGCAGTAATATAGTTTTATATGACAGAAATTGTAAGTAATTAATTGAAAATATCTAAATAAGCCTTTAACTTGACTCATTTTTTTGGCCCAGTGCGTTAGAAACTCCTTCAAAATGGAAGGTTTTTTGTGATACCGTAGAATTTACTGCGGTGACAATATGATTAATTTTCAATATATAGTTGAGAAAACATACAAACTACACTGTTAGTTTTTTACGATATCTAAGTGTTAGTTGTACCTCATTTTGCAAATAATGTCTCTCAGGAGTGCATACACGTAACTTTTCCCATCTAAAAGGGCTGGTATTTTCTGACAAATATCTCGGAAATTAATGTGGTAAGGGGTAGAATTTTAGGTGTCATTTGGAGGGTGAGATATTTTTCTTTAAAATGAGACCAAATTCATTGATTTCTTGGTAAAGTGATATTTCGCTCAAACTACCTTAATTCTAAGAAATTGAAAATAAACTGTCATTAGCTGCTTCAGTAAGCTTTTTTCTATTCAAAACCTTAATTACAAGGACTTGGATCCGCTATTATATTCGACTATTATTTTTAATGAACCTACTTAACCTATTCCTACTACTAAAATAACCACAGTACGCAAGTAGTTATCCGTCTGTTTTCTCCGTTTTTATTTATTTCGATCAGAAATGTTGGACCTCCACGGGAGAATAGAATTAACATGTGCTATAATATTCTCTACATGCAGAAGAGAATCTTAAATCCTATTCATAGTATTAATTATTTTTACTCTGTTTATGAAATTACCCGGTTACCCGCTTATAAATCTTTTACTGAATTTTTTTAGTTTTAAATCGGTAAAACTAATAATTAACTGTTGGAGTTGTGAAAGTGGCTCATTACTTCATTAAGTCCGAGGCTGAAAAGAAAGCCGAGAGTCGGGGACTTAGGCCAATCTGAACCCTATTCATCCCTCTTGAACTCTGCGTTGGTTCTGAGGTTCAATTGGTGTTGTGCGTTAGTGTCTACAATAGTGTGCGATTGTAATCGAGTAAGCGATACGCATACCGATGGGCTCGAAGTATAAAAATGAATGCGACGAGCTCAATGAGGATACTACGCAAAAGCTGCTTAACGCACATTTGGTACAAGATACCCCACCGAAATCTGCTAATTATGTGAAATGCGACAAAATTTATTATTGAATTCAATGTTAACCATAAAGTGGCTGGAAATATGATATTGTTGGAACGGGAAAATTCGCTAATTTTGTCATCGAAAACGTAATTTTGAAGCAAAAATGGAGCGAATAACAAAATTTATTGCAGGAATTGAATGCTTCATTCTTTCTCCTATGCGTTTGTGAAAATAAATCCTATATCATGTTTGAAAGTAATTATAAATCACTGCACCGAATTCGATGTTTTTATTATGGGAATGACTCATAGGGGCCGGTTTTTGGGACCTTGAGGCCTTATTTATGCATCTCAAGTGTACAAGCTAGAATCGGCCAAAAGGTCAGCTCAATCGGTTCTGTAATTTGAAGAGACGAGCGAATAGCGAACATTTAGTCACCACTCTATATTTATAAATTAGTATCGATTATGTAGCTTTTCATTTGTTTTGTCTGTTTCGGAAGGTATGTAAATGCTAGACCGCGGGAGGTTGGTTCGCACGAAAATTTGTGTGCAAAGAATTGAATCCAAGCGTGAGAGCAGGCTTTCCGTTTTTCCGTGCGTTGCACCTTCCGATGATCACACGAAGAGCGCGTTCGAGGATGCTTCCGCTCCGTTCCCTACACTCCTGTTATGGGCCCGATTCCGGCGAACTCTTTGACTGTGGTGTCCGTGTATCACCGGATCGATCTCGTCTGCCCTCGGTGAGCGGGTTATCGAAGAGAAACTGTCGATTTCACTGTCTCCGGAGGACGCATAGAAGCGAGGCTCGGCCCGTGACCCATGGAGTCCTACACCTAGCACCTCCAACTTCTTTCCTTTTTCTCTATTTTGCCTTTTTATTCAAACCTTTCCATCGAGTACCTCCCCCTTTGAAATGCTGAAAACATCTCGCCAATTCCCTGCCTTTGATTTATTATTTAGAGGAGATTCAATGGCCGAGAGTTTGTCCTGCCGAGGGCTCGATTAAAAAATGTCGCGGACGAAAAATTGATTAGCTCCGGTAGCTTTAATTGAAGGCCGAAGGTTAAACAGGAATCTCAATTTCTTCTCGTCAAAGCAGACCCGTGGGCTTACTTTTTGGTCCACAGTGTGGTGACCCCTGCTCAACCCTCTAACTTGAAGATTGTGGCGAGGCAGAGTTGGCGCCCCAGGCCAGGCCCGCCTTTGACCCTGCCCCGCTTCAAATCGATTCACGGCGGCCCCACTGCTCGGCTGCTGCCGACTGTATGGCGCGCGCGGTTCCCCCCTCCCTCCTCCAGCGTCTCCTCTCCCCCTCCCCACCACAACCTCCCCTTAACCCTCCCTCCCCTTGCCCCCCTTACCATTCACCGCCGCTCCCTCCCCATTCCCCTCACTACAATACCCTCACCTTACCCCTCACCATCATTCCCTCCCCTTTCCCCTCACCCCCATTCCCTCCCCTTACCGCCATTCCCTCCCATTCCCTCCCCTCACCCCCATTCCCTCCCATTCCCTCCCCTAATCCACCACTCCCTCCCATTACCACCTTTCCCTCCCATTACCACCTTTCCATCCCCTTACCACCACTCCCTCCCCATACCACCATTCCCTCCCCTTTCCACCATTCCCTCCCCTTTCCACCATTCCCTCCGATTACCACCATTCCCACCCATTACCACCATTCCCTCCCCTTACCACCACTCCCTCCCTATACCACCATTCCCTCCCCTTACCACCATTTCCTCCCATTACCACCATTCCCTCCCATTACCAATATTCCCTCCCATTACCACCATTCCCTTCCCTTACCACCATTCCCTCACTTTACCACCACTCCCTCCCATTACCACCATTCCATCCCATTACCACCATTCCCTCTCCTTACCACCATTCCCTCCCTTTACCACCATTCCCTCCCATTACCACCATTCCCTCCCCTTACTACCATTCCCTCCCATTACCACCATTCCCTCCCATTACCACCATTCCCTCCCCTTACCACCATTCCCTCCCCTTACCACCATTTCCTCCCCTTACCACCATTCCCTTCCATTACCACCTTTCCCTCCTATTACCACCTATCCCTCACCTTACCACCATTCCCTCCCCTTACCACCATTTCCTCCCCTTTCCACCACTCCCCCCCCTTACCACCATTCCCTCCCCTTACAACCATTCCCTCCCATTACCACCTTTCCCTCACCTTACCACCATTCCCTCCCCTTACCACCATTCCCTCCCCTTACCACCATTTCCTCCCCTTTCCACCTCTCCCTCCCCTTACCACCATTCCCTCCCCTTACCACCATTCCCTCCCATTACCACCATTCCCTCCCATTCCCTCCCCTCACCCCCATTCCCTCCCATTCCCTGCCCTTACCACCATTCCCTCCGATTACCACCATTCCCTCCCCTTACCACCACTCCCTCCCCTTACCACCATTACCTCCCCTTACCGCCATTCCCTCCCATTACCACCATTTCCTCCCCTTACCACCATTCCCTCCCCTTACCACCATTCCCTCCCCTTACCACCATTCCCTTCCATTACCACCTTTCCCTCCCATTCCCTCCCCTCACCCCCATTCCCTCCCATTCCCTGCCCTTACCACCATTCCCTCCGATGACCACCATTCCCTCCCCTTACCACCACTCCCTCCCCTTACTACCATTCCCTCCCATTACCACCATTCCCTCCCATTACCACCATTCCCTCCCCTTACCACCATTCCCTCCCCTTACCACCATTTCCTCCCCTTACCACCATTCCCTTCCATTACCACCTTTCCCTCCCATTCCCTCCCCTCACCCCCATTCCCTCCCATTCCCTGCCCTTACCACCATTCCCTCCGATTACCACCAATCCCTCCCCTTACCACCACTCCCTCCCCTAACCACCATTCCCTCCCCTTACCTCCACTCCCTCCCCTTACCACCATTCCCTCCCCTTACCACCATTCCCTCCCCTTACCACCATTCCCTTCCATTACCACCTTTCCCTCCCATTCCCTCCCCTCACCCCCATTCCCTCCCATTCCCTGCCCTTACCACCATTCCCTCCGATTACCACCATTCCCTCCCCTTACCACCACTCCCTCCCCTTACCACCATTCCCTCCCCTTACCACCATTTCCTCCCCTTACCACCATTCCCTCCCCTTACCACCATTTCCTCCCCTTACCCCCATTCCCTCCCCTTACCACCATTCCCTCCCCTTACCACCATTCCCTCCCATTACCACCATTCCCTCCCCTTACCACCATTCCCTCCCATTACCACCATTCCCTCCCATTACCACCATTCCCTCCCCTTACCACCATTCCCTCCCCTTACCACCATTCCCTCCCATTACCACCATTCCCTCCCATTACCACCATTCCCTCCCCTTACCACCATTCCCTCCCATTACCACCATTCCCTCCCATTACCACCACTCCCTCCCATTCCCTCCCCTCACCCCCATTCCCTCCCATTCCCTGCCCTTACCACCATTCCCTCCGATTACCACCATTCCCTCCCCTTACCACCACTCCCTCCCTTTACCACCATTACCTCCCCTTACCACCATTCCCTCCCATTACCACCATTTCCTCCCCTTACCACCATTCCCTCCACTTACCACCATTCCCTCCCCTTACCACCATTCCCTTCCATTACCACCTTTCCCTCCCATTCCCTCCCCTCACCCCCATTCCCTCCCATTCCCTGCCCTTACCACCATTCCCTCCGATTACCACCATTCCCTCACCTTACCACCACTCCCTCCCCTTACTACCATTCCCTCCCATTACCACCATTCCCTCCCATTACCACCATTCCCTCCCCTTACCACCATTCCCTCCCCTTACCACCATTTCCTCCCCTTACCACCATTCCCTTCCATTACCACCTTCCCTCCCATTCCCTCCCCTCACCCCCATTCCCTCCCATTCCCTGCCCTTACCACCATTCCCTCCGATTACCACCATTCCCTCTCCTTACCACCACTCCCTCCCCTTACTACCATTCCCTTACATTACCACCATTCCCTCCCATTACCACCATTCCCTCCCCTTACCACCATTCCCTCCCCTTACCACCATTTCCTCCCCTTACCACCATTCCCTTCCATTACCACCTTTCCCTCCCATTCCCTCCCCTCACCCCCATTCCCTCCCATTCCCTGCCCTTACCACCATTCCCTCCGATTACCACCATTCCCTCCCCTTACCACCACTCCCTCCCCTAACCCCCATTCCCTCCCCTTACCTCCACTCCCTCCCCTTACCACCATTCCCTCCCCTTACCACCATTCCCTCCCCTTACCACCATTCCCTTCCATTACCACCTTTCCCTCCCATTCCCTCCCCTCACCCCCATTCCCTCCCATTCCCTGCCCTTACCACCATTCCCTCCGATTACCGCCATTCCCTCCCCTTACCACCATTTCCTCCCCTTACCACCATTTCCTCCCCTTACCCCCATTCCCTCCCCTTACCACCATACCCTCCCCTTACCACCATTCCCTCCCATTACCACCATTCCCTCCCCTTACCACCATTCCCTCCCATTACCACCATTCCCTCCCATTACCACCATTCCCCTCCCTTACCACCATTCCCTCCCATTACCACCATTCCCTCCCATTACCACCATTCCCTCCCCTTACCACCATTCCCTCCCATTACCACCTTTCCCTCACCTTACCACCATTCCCTCCCCTTACCACCATTTCCTCCCCTTTCCACCACTCCTTCCCCTTACCACCATTCCCTCCCCTTACCACCATTCCCTTCCATTCCCTCCCCTCACCCCCATTCCCTCCCATTCCCTGCCCTTACCACCATTCCCTCCGATTACCACCATTCCCTCGCCTTACCACCACTCACTCCCCTTACCACCATTCCCTCTCCTTACCACCATTTCCTCCCCTTTCCACCACTCCCTCCCCTTACCACCATTACCTCCCGTTACAACCATTCCCTCCCATTACCACCTTTCCCTCACCTTACCACCATTCCCTCCCCTTACCACCATTCCCTCCCCTTACCACCATTTCCTCCCCTTTCCACCACCCCCTCCCCTTACCACCATTCCCTACCCTTACCACCATTCCCTCCCATTACCACCATTACCTCCCATTCCCTCCCCTCACCCCCATTCCCTCCCATTCCCTGCCCTTACCACCATTCCCTCCCTTTACCACCACTACCTCCCATTACCACCATTCCCTCCCCTTACCACCATTCCCTACCATTACCACCATTCCCACCCATTACCACCATTTCCTCCCCTTTCCACCACTCCCTCCCCTTACCACCATTCCCTCCCCTTACCAGCATTCCCTTCCATTACCACCTTTGCCTCCCATTACCATCTTTCCCTCACCTTACCACCATTCCCTCCCCTTACCACCATTTCCTCCCCTTTCCACCACTCCCTCCCCTTACCACCATTCCCTTTCCTTACCACCACTCCCTCCCCTTACCACCATTCCCTCCCCTTACCACCATTCCCTCCCATTCCCTCCCCTCACCCCCATTCCCTCCCATTCCCTGCCCTTGCCACCATTACCTCCCATTACCACCATTCCCTCCCCTTACCACCACTCCCTCACCTTACCACCATTACCTCCCCTTACCACCATTCCCTCCCATTACCACCATTCCCTCCCCTTACCACCATTCCCTCCCCTTAGCACCATTCCCTCCCATTACCACCATTCCCTCCCATTACCACCATTCCCTCCCTTTACCACCACTCCCTCCCATTACCACCATTCCCTCCCCTTACCACCATTCCCTACCATTACCACCATTCCCACCCATTACCACCATTCCCTCCCTTTACCACCACTCCCTCCCTATACCACCATTCCCTCCCCTTACCACCATTCCCTCCCATTACCACCATTCCCTCACCTTACCACCATTCCCTCACCTTACCACCATTCCCTCCCCTTACCACCATTTCCTCCCCTTTCCACCACTCCCTGCCCTTACCACCATTCCCTCCCCTTACCACCATTCCCTCCCATTACCACCTTTCCCTCACCATACCACCTTTTCCTCACCATACCACCATTTCCTCCCCTTACCACCATTTCCTCCCCTTTCCACCACTCCCTCCCCTTACCACCATTCCCTCCCCTTACCACCATTCCCTTCCATTACCACCTTTCCCTCCCATTACCACCTTTCCCTCACCTTACCACCTTTTCCTCACCTTACCACCATTTCCTCCCCTTACCACCATTTCCTCTCCTTTCCACCACTCCCTCCCCTTACCTCCATTCCCTCCCCTTACCACCATTCCCTTCCATTACCACCTTTTCCTCCCATTACCACCTTTTCCTCACCTTACCACCATTCCCTCCTTTTACCACCATTTCCTCCCCTTTCCACCACTCCCTCCCCTTACCACCATTCCCTCCCCTTACCACCATTCCCTCCCCTTACCACCATTCCCTTCCATTACCACCTTTCCCTCCCATTACCACCTTTCCCTCACCTTCCCACCATTTCCTCCCCTTTCCACCATTCCCTCCCCTTACCACCATTCCCTCCCCTTACCACCACTCCCTTCCCTTACCGCCATTCCCTCCCATTACCACTACTCTCTCCCCTTACCACCACTCCCTCCCCTAACCACCATTCTCTCCCCTTACCACCATTCCCACCCATTACCACCATACCTTCCCATTCCCTCCCCTCACCCCCGTTTCCCTCCCATTCACTCCCCTTACCACCATTCCCTCCCTTTACCACCATTCCCTCCCATTACCACCATTCCCTCCCATTACCTCCATTCCCTCCCATTACCACCATTCCCTCCCTTTACCACCACTCCCTCCCATTACCACCATTCCCTCCCCTTACCACCATTCCCTCCCCTTACCACCATTTCCTCCCCTTACCACCATTCCCTTCCATTACCACCATTCCCCGCATTACCACCTTTCCTTCACCTTACCACCATTCCCTCCCCTTACCACCACTCCCTCCCCTTAACACCATTCAATCCCATAACCACCACTCCCTCCCCTTACCACCATTCCCTCCCATTACCACCATTCTCTCTCCTTACCACATTTCACTCCCTTTACCACCTTTCCTTCCCATTACCACCTTTCCCTCACCTTACCACCATTTCCTCCCCTTTCCACCACTCCCTCCCCTTACCACCATTCCCTCCCCTTACCACCTTTCCTTCCCATTACTACCTTTCCCTCACCTTACCACCATTTCCTCCCCTTTCCACCACTCCCTCCCCTTACCACCATCCCTCCCCTTACCACCATTCCCTCCCCTTACCACCACTGCCTCCCCTTACCACCATTCCCTCCCATTACCACCACTCCCTCCCCTTACCACCATTCCCTCCCATTACCACACTCCCTCCCCTACCACCACTCCCTCCCCTTACCACCATTCCCTCCTCTTACCACCATTCCCTCCCATTACCACCATTCCCTCCCCTTACCACCATTCCCTCCCCTTACCACCATTCCCTCCCCTTACCACCATTTCCTCCCTTTAACACCACTCCCTCCCATTACCACCATTCCCCCCCCTTACCACCATTTCCTCCTCTTTCCACCATTCCCTCCCATTACCACCATTCCCTCCACCTACCACCATTCCCTCCCATTACCACCATTCCCTCCCATTACCACCATTCCCTCCCCTTACCACCATTCCCTCCCCTTACCACCATTTCCTCCCCTTACCACCATTTCCTCCCCTTACCACCACTCCCTCCCTTTACCACCATTCCCTCCTCTTACCACCATTTCCTCCCCTTTCCACCACTCCCTCCCCTTACCACCATTCCCTCCCCTTACCACCACATTCTCCCCTTATCACCATTCCCTCCCATTACCACCACTCCCTCCCCTTACCACCACTCCCTCCCTATACCACCATTCCCTCCCCTTACCACCATTCCCTCCCATTACCACCATTCCCTCCCATTCCCTCCCCTTACCCACCTTTCCCTCCCATTCCCTCCCCTTACCACCATTCCCACCTATTACCACCATTCCCTCCCATTACCACCATTCCCTCCCATTACCACCATTCCCTCCCATTGCCTCCATTCCCTCCCTTTACCACCACTCCCTCCCCTTACCACCATTCCCTCACTTTATCACCACTCCCTCCCATTACCACCATTCCCTCCCATAGTACCATTCCCTCTCCATACCACCATTCCCTCCCTTTACCACCATTCCCTCCCATTACCACCATTCCCTCCACTTACCACCATTCCCTCCCATTACCACCATTCCCTCCCATTACCACCATTCCCTCCCATTACCACCATTCCAGCCCCTTACCACCATTTCCTCCCCTTACCACCACTCCCTTCCATTACCACCATTCCCTCCCCTTACCACCATTCCCTCACTTTACAACCACTCCCTCCCTTTACCACCATTCCCTCCCATTACCACCATTCCCTCTCCTTACCACCATTCCCTCCCTTTACCGCCATTCCCTCCCATTACCACCATTCCCTCCCCTTACCACCATTCCCTCCCATTACCACCATTCCCTCCCCTTACCACCATTCCCTTCCATTACCACCTTTCCCTCCCATTACCACCTTTCCCTCACCTTGCCACCATTCCCTCCCCTTTCCACCATTTCCTCCCCTTTCCACCACTCCCTCCCCTTACCACCATTCCCTCCCCTTACCACCACTTCCTCCCCTTACCACTATTCCCTCCCATTACCACCACTCCCTCCCCTTACCACCACTCCCTCCCCTTACCACCATTCCCTCCCCTTACCACCATTCCCTCCCCTTACCACCATTTCCTCCCCTTACCACCATTTCCTCCCCTTACCACCATTCCCTCCCCTTACCACCATTCCCTCCCCTTACCACCATTCCCACCCATTACCACCATTCCCTCCCCTTACCACCATTCCCTCCCATTACCACCATTCCCTCCCCTTACCACCATTCCCTCCCATTACCACCATTCCCTCCCCTTACCACCATTCCCTCCCCTTACCACCATTCCCTCCCCTTACCACCATTCCCTCCCCTTTCCACCATTCCCTCCCCTTACCACCATTCCCTCCCCTTACCACCACTCCCTTCCCTTACCGCCATTCCCTCCCATTACCACTACTCTCTCCCCTTACCACCACTCCCTCCCCTAACCACCATTCTCTCCCCTTACCACCATTCCCACCCATTACCACCATACCTTCCCATTCCCTCCCCTCACCCCCGTTTCTCTCCCATTCACTCCCCTTACCACCATTCCCTCCCTTTACCACCATTCCCTCCCATTACCACCATTCCCTCTCATTACCTCCATTCCCTCCCATTACCACCATTCCCTCCCTTTACCACCACTCCCTCCCATTACCACCATTCCCTCCCCTTACCACCATTCCCTCCCCTTACCACCATTTCCTCCCCTTACCACCATTCCCTTCCATTACCACCATTCCCCGCATTACCACCTTTCCTTCACCTTACCACCATTCCCTCCCCTTACCACCACTCCCTCCCCTTACCACCATTCAATCCCATAACCACCACTCCCTCCCCTTACCACCATTCCCTCCCATTACCACCATTCTCTCTCCTTACCACATTTCACTCCCTTTACCACCTTTTCTTCCCATTACCACCTTTCCCTCACCTTACCACCATTTCCTCCCCTTTCCACCACTCCCTCCCCTTACCACCATTCCCTCCCCTTACCACCTTTCCTTCCCATTACCACCTTTCCCTCACCTTACCACCATTACCTCCCCTTTCCACCACTCCCTCCCCTTACCACCATTCCCTCCCCTTACCACCATTCCCTCCCCTTACCACCACTGCCTCCCCTTACCACCATTCCCTCCCATTACCACCACTCCCTCCCCTTACCACCATTCCCTCCCATTACCACACTCCCTCCCCTACCACCACTCCCTCCCCTTACCACCATTCCCTCCTCTTACCACCATTCCCTCCCATTACCACCATTCCCTCCCCTTACCACCATTCCCTCCCCTTACCACCATTCCCTCCCCTTACCACCATTCCCTCCCTTTAACACCACTCCCTCCCATTACCACCATTCCCTCCCCTTACCACCATTTCCTCCTCTTTCCACCATTCCCTCCCATTACCACCATTCCCTCCACCTACCACCATTCCCTCCCATTACCACCATTCCCTCCCATTACCACCATTCCCTCCCCTTACCACCATTCCCTCCCCTTACCACCATTTCCTCCCCTTACCACCATTTCCTCCCCTTACCACCACTCCCTCCCTTTACCACCATTCCCTCCTCTTACCACCATTTCCTCCCCTTTCCACCACTCCCTCCCCTTACCACCATTCCCACCCCTTACCACCACTTTCTCCCCTTATCACCATTCCCTCCCATTACCACCACTCCCTCCCCTTACCACCACTCCCTCCCTATACCACCATTCCCTCCCCTTACCACCATTCCCTCCCATTACCACCATTCCCTCCCATTCCCTCCCCTTACCCACCTTTCCCTCCCATTCCCGCCCCTTACCACCATTCCCACCTATTACCACCATTCCCTCCCATTACCACCATTCCCTCCCATTACCACCATTCCCTCCCATTGCCTCCATTCCCTCCCTTTACCACCACTCCCTCCCCTTACCACCATTCCCTCACTTTATCACCACTCCCTCCCATTACCACCATTCCCTCCCATAGTACCATTCCCTCTCCCTACCACCATTCCCTCCCTTTACCACCATTCCCTCCCATTACCACCATTCCCTCCACTTACCACCATTCCCTCCCATTACCACTATTCCCTCCCATTACCACCATTCCCTCCCATTACCACCATTCCAGCCCCTTACCACCATTTCCTCCCCTTACCACCACTCCCTTCCATTACCACCATTCCCTCCCCTTACCACCATTCTTTCACTTTACAACCACTCCCTCCCTTTACCACCATTCCCTCCCATTACCACCATTCCCTCTCCTTACCACCATTCCCTCCCTTTACCACCATTCCCTCCCATTACCACCATTCCCTCCCCTTACCACCATTCCCTCCCATTACCACCATTCCCTCCCCTTACCACCATTCCCTTCCATTACCACCTTTCCCTCCCATTACCACCTTTCCCTCACCTTGCCACCATTCCCTCCCCTTTCCACCATTTCCTCCCCTTTCCACCACTCCCTCCCCTTACCACCATTCCCTCCCCTTACCACCACTTCCTCCCCTTACCACTATTCCCTCCCATTACCACCACTCCCTCCCCTTACCACCACTCCCTCCCCTTACCACCATTCCCTCCCCTTACCACCATTCCCTCCCCTTACCACCATTTCCTCCCCTTACCACCATTTCCTCCCCTTACCACCATTCCCTCCCCTTACCACCATTCCCTCCCCTTACCACCATTCCCTCCCATTACCACCATTCCCTCCCCTTACCACCATTCCCTCCCATTACCACCATTCCCTCCCCTTACCACCATTCCCTCCCATTACCACCATTCCCTCCCCTTACCACCATTCCCTCCCCTTACCACCATTCCCTCCCCTTACCACCATTCCCTCCCATTACCACCATTCCCTCCCATTACCACCATTCCCTCCCTTTACCACCACTCTCTCCCATTATCACCATTCCCTCCCCTTACCACCATTCCCTCCCATTACCTCCATTCCCACCCATTACCACCATTCCCTCCCTTTACCACCACTCCCTCCCATTACCACCATTCCCTCCCATTACCACCATTCCCTCCCATTACCATCATTCCCTCCCCTTACCACCATTCTCTCCCCTTTCCACCATTCCCTCATCTTACCACCACTCTCTCCCCTTACCACCACTCCCTCCCCTTACCACTCACCGCCATTCCCTCCCCTTACCACCATTCCCTCCCATTACCACCATTCCCTCCCATTACCACCATTCCAGCCCCTTACCACCATTTCCTCCCCTTACCACCACTCCCTTCCATTACCACCATTCCCTCCCCTTACCACCATTCCCTCACTTTACAACCACTCCCTCCCTTTACCACCATTCCCTCCCATTACCACCATTCCCTCTCCTTACCACCATTCCCTCCCTTTACCACCATTCCCTCCCATTACCACCATTCCCTTCCCTTACCACCACTCCCTCCCCTTACCACCACTCCCTCCCATTACCACCATTCCCTCCCATTACCACCATTCCCTCCCATTACCATCATTCCCTCCCCTTACCACCATTCTCTCCCCTTTCCACCATTCCCTCATCTTACCACCACTCTCTCCCCTTACCACCATTCCCTCCCCTTACCACTCACCGCCATTCCCTCCCCTACCCCTCACCATCATTCCCTCCCCTTACCCCTAACCCCCATACCCTCACCTTACCACTCACCACCACTCTCTTCCCTTACCAGTCACCGCCTCTCCCTCCCCTACCCCTCACCACCACTCCCTCCCCTTCACCTCACCACCACTCCTTCCCCTTCCCCTCACCACCACCCACTCCCCTATCCTTCACCACCACCCACTCCCCATACCTCACCACCACCCCGCCGATTCTGTACGTAACGTTTGCACGGAGTTCTTCGACCGCCTAGGAGACCTCCTTTGTCCGTCCTTCCGTCCTCCTCTTTCTGCCCCCTAATCCTCGTGCACCCGACTTCGTCACTCCTCCCCCTCCCCATTTGTCCCCTCGACGGCCGAGTGGGCTGCAGAAAATAATCCGCGCTCGCTCTCATTTGATGCTCATTTGTCGGCTTGAATGGTGCTCGAGTCGTTTAATTGACCGCATGGGATGGACGGAATGGTGGCTCATTGATGTCGTGAAATGCATAGCATTTCAGTGGCTCGTGACAGTTATTAGTGTTGCAACTTTTTGCTCTCCTCTGAATGATGTAATGGCTCTCAGTCTGCCGGGAAATGGACGGAAATCTTAGCTAAATGTGCTCTTCCGTCTTAAATTTGTGACGCCTCATTTTTTCGCCAAAAAATGAAAAAAATCTGTGGAATAATGTTTGGGAAATGCCTATCGTCGTAAACGCCGGAACGCGGCCCTCATTGGCGTGGAAACGAGAAAGTGGATCAACCTCGTGGTACTTCGGCCGACCGCGTGATTTATCACCCCGAGGAAATAAGTCTAGACGGGCACTGCTTCCCACGTTGCTTACCAAATTGTTGCACTTGGTGTGAGCGCAACCTTGGTTTCTCCTTTCGCTTTCGGTAAACAATCGCAACATGAGTGAGTATCGAGGAGAAGGAGTGAGTATCGAGGAGAAGGAGTGAGTATCGAGGAGCTTAACAAGAATATTTCCCTTTTTTATGCGCTTTCCTCAGCTGACCCGCTCTCATATGCCAGCAGACCGTGGCTCCCTCCTTGTGTAAGATTTACAAACTCCAAAGGAATGTATTTGAATGCTTGAATCCTACAAGTTTGTTAGCCACATGATTTCCGCTTGGTCATTTTGAAGCACATTAAATATGCTGACTAGTACACCCCATAGTGCTTACTACATCATCTATTATTTGAAATTGTTATGGAGCGTCCTCTTCGGGAGGAACCTTAAGATAACTTCTATATATTGAAACGCATTGTAATTACTAAAAGAAGTGGGCAATATTACAAGTTTTTATTGAAGTAAGATGCTGCTCCACCACGTCTCGCCAGGTACAGTGGAGCTCATTAGTAAACAGTTAGGCCTCAGAACGGGTGGTCTATAGGATTTTCGAGCATTGTAGGTATTTTTTAGGCTAGAGAGTAGGTCATTCAGTGGGATTCAAAAGTATAGACCAGATAACAACCTCCGAGTAAATCTGTGTAACGTAGCCCTTCGTTGCCGAAGAAACTTAGGGGAAGCACTAATAAAGAAATGTTACTTCCATAGCGAAAATAAATCCAACTTGCGCTCTCAAGATAACTACGAAACTACATAGAAAAACTCTTTTCTCAGTGCTTTCAGAGACCATCAAAAAGATAACACATAGGTTACATAAAGCAGCGAACCGACATTCATCAAGCTATATGCGATATAAATTTAGTTATTATAAATTTCCGTAGCGTAAAGATCAAACCTGCCGAAGTTGAGCATATATTTGAAAATACAGATATAGTGATTGGAACAGAAAGCTGGCGTGCAGAGGATATGAAAGATAGAGAAGTTTTTCCGACAGGATATAAAATCTATAGAGGTGATCGAATAGACAAGACTAGCGGCGGAATATTCATTGCAGTTTAATCGTATTTGAATAGTGCAGCACACATTAGACGACAATGAAATAGGGAGCGTTTGGTCTACTGTTAACCAACAAAACAGAAAAATATGCATATATGCTCATTTTACATACCACCAGATTCCAAAATCGACGTTTTGTACAAATTAGATGCTCAATTAACATCATTTACCTCGAAAGATAACAAAAGCGTGATAATTATCGGTGGGGATTTCAACTTCCCGGCTATAAATTGGAAAACCAATAGCGTTGAACCAAGTTCAAGGAAGCATGATATAAGCGAGGCTTTACTTAATACACTTTCACACCACTCCCCCTACTCAAATTGTAAACGAAACTACGAGAAGTAATAAAATATTAGACCTTTTAGCTGTTAGTCGCCCTACAATGATTAAACACGTCGGTATCCTCAAAGGTAAAAGTGATCACGAAGTAACATTTACGACTTTAAAAACAACAGTGAAGCAAATGCAATACCAAAAAAGAAGCACGACTGAGTGCCATAACGCTTTGCTGTTAGTCGGTGTCGTCGACTAAGAACAAATGAGTGCAATGTTGACATTGATCCAGAGGCAATACTACACGCTGCATCCGCCAGACATGAGAAAAGTAATTCCACCTGCATCTTTAGTATTTTCGCCTAAAATGACTAGAATCCTATTATCAAGGCACTCAGGTTCGTTTTTGCGAGCGTATATATGTACACGAACAACGTTCCATGTTTAAACATGCATAAGTTCGCAAAAATTAACCTATTTTCCTTGACAACAGCAAAATTTTGTCGAAGCACATGTCGGTGTAATAAAGCTGGAAATCTGCGAACTATATTTCGTCTAGTGGTTATGTCAGTCGTGGAATTTTGGGAATGGAGAACTTTGAGGAGGCGATCAAGATGATTACCACCAAAAGATGCAATTGAGATTGCAATTGTTTATGGATGTAGTAAACGCTTTGCTTTGTGAAATATAACCAGCAAAAGGGATTCTTCAGGTGATTCCAAAGTGCGCTGAGTTTGTAGAAGTACGACCGTAACACTAACGGGGTGGAGTTGAAATGGAAGATGTATATACGAGTTGTCAACGAAAACCGTCGGTGTACTACATCTACGTAATACCCTGCAAGCCACCACGATGGTGTGTGGCAGGGGGTGAAGATCACCACTCATGCACTATTGACATGCAACTAGGATATTTATCGAAGGCATGCTAGATATAAGGATCACATGCAGCTTGGTGGTTAGTATCTACATAATAAGAAATGGGTTAATGGTTGTTATTACATGTCTCATTCACTACAGACTACTCTAACTATATTTCACCTACCTATCCCTTTGCTACGCTGCCTATTGTTCTCTCTTATAGTACGCGGGAAAAATGACATTTTAAATCCATCGGTACGACAATCTATCTCTCTAATCTTGTTAATATGATCAAACCTAGCATAATACGGAGGGGTTCTTAATTCATATCTAACGTCATCTGTGAAGAAATCTGTTTCGAATTTACTTAAAAGGTTTAGCCTAAATTTTAACCTGCGTTCTGATAGTAATTCCCATCCGAGTTCTTCTATACAATTATCATAACGGCCTTTAACAAACCTAGCAGATCTCCTTTGCACGCGCTCTAATTCTTTTATCTTACCTTCCTCGTGCGGATCCCATATACAAGCGGCATATTCTAAATGAGGCCTGACAAGTGTAAAATAGCTTCTTCCTCGTACTCTCTCATCGCATTTGCCTAGAACACTTTTTACGAATCCTAATCTACGGTTTGCTACATTAGTTATTTCCCTGATGTGTTTCCCCCATGACATGTCTTCAGTGATGGTGACGCCTAAGTATTTAATAGATTCTACGTTAGATATTTTCTTTCCTTTGATGCAATAAATAGTCCGGGGAAAGCCAATCTTTTTCCAAAAGTTCATTATCGCGCATCTCTTTAAATTTAATTCTAGCTGCCAACTGTCACACCAATCATCAATCGCATCTTAATCCTTAGCTAAAGACTGACTGTTCTCTTCATCTCTAATTTCCTTATACACTACTGCATCATCGGCAAAAAGACGGAGCTTGCTACGTTCAATGGTATCAGGCTCAACTATGTGGTAGTTGATATTTACAAATGAAAAAACGACTTCGTTTTATTCCACTGATTTATTTTTTCGGTACGACATGTTTCGACACATAGAGGTAACTTCAAGTACCAAGTTCCAAGTACCAAGATACTTGAAAATGACCTCTATGTGTCGAAATATGTACCGAAAAAAAATCAGTGGAAGGAAACGAAGTCGTTTTTTCATTTGTGGACGGAGCTTGCTATTTTTTACTACTGTATTCAAGTCATTTACGTAGAGAAGATATAAAATTGGGCCTATCACGCTTCCCTGGCGAACACCCGATGTAACTTTTACTTCGCCTGAGCTGAGACCACCTAATACCACCCTTTGAACGCGTTCATGTAAGATGTCTCCTATCCAGCCTACTATATTACTGTCTATCCCGTATGATGCTAACTTCGCGAGTAACTTACAGTGGGGAACCTTGTCAAAAGCTTTTCTAAAGTCAAGAAACGCTGCGTCTACCTGTACGTTACCTTCTCAAGAAACTAAAATATCGTGAACAAAAAGACCTAATTGAGTTTCGCAAGACCATTAGACCATAAGATACGTAGCCATTTTGAGAGCTATTCTTTATATACACGAGCTGGTATGTCATCAGGACCTGAGGACTTGTTCGGGCTAATGTTATTTAGTAAGGATACGATTCCGCTACAAGATATATCGATCGGGGGCATTGGTTGTTGAAATCGGTCTGGTATGGTTTCACGCAAACTATGCTTAGATTGATTAAAAACGCTCTGTAAAAAATAATTTAACAAATTAGCCTTATCCAAACTGGAAGTTACTAATTCGCCTCTGTCGTTTTTCAAGGAATTAACCGTTGACCTTTTAATTCCCTGTACTTCCCTAACATATGACCAAAATGCTTTCGGATTTCCCTTTAGTTGTTCTCCGAATACTTTTCTCTTGTATTCACTAATCGCTTTTCTAAGGGCTTTTTTTGCGGTTGCTTTGCAAATTTTATAATGTTCGATCCCATGTTTTAGGTCACTGGTAGCTACATTTTTCTTCATTTTCCTTAGTTTCGCGTGGCTAACTCGTTGGCGTTTAAAACATTTTCTAACCTCCGCGTTGTACCACCTTGGTTCCCTATTCTCACTCTTATGCGTATGAGGTATATATCTGTTGACAAGTGACCGCGTAATTTGGAGGAACTCTTTCCATGTATTGTCTGTATCACTATTTTTGCTGATTATCAAGAATTTTTCTAAAGAATTCTTTAAGTCACGCCTAAATCCGTTAAAATCTGCTTTACTAAAAAGATAAATCTTTCTTTTTAATTTAATTTTTTTTCAGTATTGAGGGAAGATTTTACGTATACTACGTTGTGGTCGCTTATTCCACCGACATTTTAAACTTTAATAACTCTTTCAGGGATGTTTGTGGC
This sequence comes from Ceriagrion tenellum, assembly GCA_963169105.1. Classification (NCBI taxonomy): domain Eukaryota; kingdom Metazoa; phylum Arthropoda; class Insecta; order Odonata; family Coenagrionidae; genus Ceriagrion; species Ceriagrion tenellum. The sequence continues at coordinate 1,870,659 of OY720638.1, forward strand.
AAGTAAATCGAGAACATTTTCCCCTCTATTAGGTAAATTTACTATTTGATGTAGTGCGTATGATGCGAACAGGTTAAGCAATGACTCGCAGATTTCTTTGTCCCTACCCCCAGGCTAATGACTACATGTTTTCCAATCTATCGATGGTGAATTTAAATCTCCACCTACAATAATCTGTCGTTCGTTACTATGAGAATTAATGGACCCGATCTGTTTCTCGAGTTCTAATACTGAGTGTACGTCGGAATGGGGTGGTCTATAGTAGGCACAAACGTATATTACTTTCGAATGAGCACATTGAATGGAACACCATACACTTTCTATTATATTATCGGGAATCACTTGTATTTTGCTGACTAATGTGTTTCTAACTGCGATAAATACTTCCCCTCCCGGTCGACCCTCTCGATCTCTCCTGTATATCCTAAAATTTACTGGAAAAATTTCACTATCAGCAATATTGCTTGTTAACCAACTTTCAGCTCCTATAATTATGTCAGAATTAGTACTCTCTATAAGGTGATGGAATTCAGGTATCTTGCTTCTTAAATTACGACAATTAACTACCACTACTGAAAATTCCTCTATTTTAATATGTCTGCTTATTGTATTTGTGGGTTTTCTGTTTTCTAAATTATTGGGAAATTTACAGTTTGGAAATTCATGGGTGATGTTATGATTTATATGTTTTTCCTTTTCCTGTGCTTCTTTCGTCCCGCTAAACCTATACTGTGTTGTCTGATCAACCTGTTATTCTTTGCTATCCTGGTGAATGGCGAGTTATTTAATGGTCCACTATTTTACAATCTTCACCCCACTTAGCGAGGCGAAGGTCGTGTATATTTAACTCTTTCATCTCTGCTGTTAGTGGTTGGATTGCTATTACTGAAACGCAAAACGATTACTTGATAGATTACGTTTCCTTAGTGAAAATTACGTGGAATCAAAGAAGAGCGGGAAGTAGAGGAGACTGAAAAATCTGGAGAACTTAACCGGTCTCACTCCGGTTATGGGTAACGTCGGCAATTCATTATTATCTATCCTCAACTAAAACACCATTTCTCACCTTTTATCGCATTTACATACAAGCTGGGCCTATAGTCACATTATTTGGATTCTCATGTATCTCTTTACGTGGTTTCGTACTCATCCTATTACGATTAAATGCTTAGACAGGCCACCCGGAATGACGGACGCGGACCCACGCGATCGTGTGCTCACCTCTCGACGACATTCCCCATCAATCTCTCAATCTTTCTCTCTTCCAGGTGCACCGTGCGCAGCGCCTGCCAGAAAGCAGCGCACAGCTCACCGCGATGGCTCACCCTCGGAACGGGACAGCAGTGCATCGACTTCGAGCACGTGCACCCGGATCGCATTCCCGTCAACCAGATGACAACGGTGAGTCGCTCTCCATCACCCTTTGCTCTCGTGGACAGATGGGGCGATGATTCTCCGCCTATGGGGAGCGAGAGGACGCTTCGTTCCGCCGCTCCTCCCGTCCCGCCGGCGATCGAAGCGAAGGGAAATGGGCGTTCGGGTCGGATTCCGTCGCGGCGACGACGTTTCCCTCGACGCCACCATTCCATTCTGGATGCCCCACATTTCAGTCGCTTAAGCCAATGGTGTGATGGTGGAGTTAAAATAATGCTTTGGCCCGCTCCCTTCTAGCGCCTCCACGCCACGCCACCCACGCTGGTGACTAGAAGTAGTGTAGTCAAAAATAGCAAGCTCCGTCTTTTTGCCGATGATGCATTAGTGTATCAGGACATTAGAAATGAAGAGGACATCCAGTCTTTAGCTAAGGATTTAGATGCGATTGATGATTGGTGTGATAGTTGACAGGTAGAATTAAATTTGAAGAAATGCGCGATTATGAACTTTTGGAAAAAGAATGACTTTCCCGGAATAATTATTGCATCAAAGAAAAGAAAATATCCAACGTAGAATCTATTAATTACTTTGGCGTCACCACCACTGAAGATATGTCATGGGGGAAATACACCAGGGAAATAACTAGTGTAGCAAACCGTAGATTAGGATTCGTAAAAAGGGTTCTAGGCAAATGCGATGAGAGAGTACGAGAAAGAAGCTATTTTACACTTGTCAGGCCTCATTTAGAATATGCCGCTAGTATATGGGATCCGCACGAGGAAGGTATGATAAAAGAATTAGAGCGTGTGCAAACGAGATCCGCTAGATTTGTTAAAGGCCGTTATGATAATTGTATAAGTGTTACGAGTTTAATAGAAGAACTAGGATGGGAATTACTATCAGAACGCAGGTTAAAATTTAGGTTAAACCTTTTAAGTACATTCGAAACCGATTTGTTCTCAGATGACGTTAGATATATATTGAGATCCCCTGCGTATAATGCTAGGTTTGATCATATTAACAAGATTAGAGAGATAGATTGTCGTACCGATAGATTTAAAATGTCATTTTTCCCGCGTATCATAAGAGAGAACAATAGGCAGCGTAACAAAGGGATAGGTAGGTGAAATATAGTTAGTCTGTAGTGAATGATGCATGTAATAACAACCAATAATCCCTTTCTTATTAAAAGTATTGCCAGATAAAACAGTGATTTCTACCAACAGCATTAGTTGTTGTTATTGAAAAAAATTAAGCCTCCAGTGAAATGTCGTATGCATAACGGAAACCTTCTATTTGTCGAAAAATGTGATTGGTAACACGCTGCTGTCTCAATGTCATATTATTGGAATGGAACTAAAGACCTGTAAAAAATTTAAAAATAAAGGATTCACTTTAATCTCCGATTTCATCGTCTCGCTATTTTTAATGTCATATTGTCGGAAACATGGTTTCCTTCAGGTAGCACTCGTCACACCCAGCCTTGGGAAAAGTGACTTGAATGGCCGTATTGGGTGTCCAGAGGAAACAAATCGCCGGAATGTAGACCATAGGGCTTAGAGAGTCAATGACGGAAGCAGGCTGTCATTATAGTCTGAGTTATTTTGCTATGATTTCTACTTGAGGCTAGACGAGAATGAGCTAATCAAAGGAAAACTGGCAAAAGGGAGAAATAGTGAATTTGAGAGTGTAATGATAGTTGTGTATAGTTGAGTCGATTAAACGAATTCATCGACGATGATTTTAGTCTTCGCGGTTCGATGAACCATATCGATGACGCTTAATCTCATCAGTCATCGATGTCGATGAACTCATCGCCGTCGAAAAATGAATCGCCGTAGATGAGAATTATGTGTGTGGCGTCGCCAGTCCGCCTGTAACCATTCGTGCCGTAACGCCGTTGGCGGCCGCTGAGGGATTCCATTTATTTCATTTGGGGTCGGAATGCAAATCTGCTGCGTTTCATGACTCTCCATCCAAAATTACGGATTAAACATGACTGGGAGTGAGTAAAAATTGAGGGAGTTACTTTTAGAGATGAGGAAATCGCAGATGTTCCTTTGCTACTGATGACTTTATGCATCTCCACACTCCAGATCATAAATTTTAGTGAATTTATTCGTATTGAATAGTGTACTTTTCATAAGTGATCTACACATAAGTGGCAAGAAAATGTAAAAATCTGAAAATCGAATATTTTCAATGTGAACACTGCTGGCCGGCCGGCGACGCAGCGAAGATGATTCGTATCTACGGCGATAGATTCATCATTCATTCATTGACGCCGATGGAGTCATCGTCGTCGACGGATACATCGGCGTCGGTGAACTCATCGGCGGCGATGATCGATGACGATCAGCGAAACCGAATCACAGCGACGAATTTTCTCCATCGACCATCGATGGGCAAAGTCGTTCATCGCCCATGCCTACTTGTGTAATCTCAGCCCATGGATGGCTGAAACGAAGCTATAAATAATTATGAGGGAAATCATAGAGGCGTGTAGATCCAGATGATTTCCTTTCTCTTAGGCCGGTATTCATAGACGGGATAAATAATCAATGATTGCTGAATCAACGATTATTCGTCAACCATTGATTATTGATTCATGTATTCATAGACAGTAAACAATCTCCAATTCATGAATCACTAATTCATGAATCTCTAATAATTTGGGATAATATGTTATTGGTGAATTACAGATTGGATGTATGTTTATTTTTGGGTGGTATGAGAAATTGAAGAGGCAAAACATTTTGTGGGTATCGTTAAATTTTTATTCAAGTTGAGTACATAATTTTATTAATTGAATATTGAAAAAGAAAATAAAAAATGGATTGGCTATGTTTTTTTTATAAAAATGAATTAGCCGTGCCTACATTAGAATTATTTCTTATGGTTATTCAACGTTAATGAAGGCGTTGCTAGGGAAAATCAACAAACAGTAATCTCGTATTCCGGCAAGTGTCGATGATGTAGCGTGTGCTGTTTAACGTCAGGAATTGTCCGACCGTAAGTGTGGTCTCCTCTTTTTCTATTCTCACAAAGAGACACCCGAGGCACCTATTCGTCACCTGAACATCATAAGAAACAGGTGGTCTGATGGTGTCAACTATTTGGACGGCCAAAAGATTAGTTATATGTTTCACAGTTCTGGACGCCGTTGGCTGCGAAACAGAACTAGCAATCCCTACATATGTACGTAATACACCAAAGAAGACGAAGAGTAGCAATTGCAGTATTTATAACTGATCATTACCGATAAAGAAAATTTGAAATATGTAATTAGTAGCAATTGATGATAGCTTACGAGTAAAACATTCATGGCAATTTCGGCCGATGTTAAATTGAGCATGAAGATTTTTTTAAATACTGCGTGATTAAAAACCGCTGTGATATATTATTTTAATTTGTAATATGATTTCAACAATTCAATATTGATGCCTAAGCGTAAAATCTCAAAGCAATAAGCCACAGTAGCACAAGAGGAACTGTCAGTCCTCGCGGAAAGTGTTGATATATGAACATTAGTTCTAAGAAGAATATGCTCGATCACTACTGGTTTTTAGAATCGGTAATCTCTGTTAAACTCTTCGACTGTCAACACTCATGTCTATTGTTACAGCAGGGTAGATTACGGATTTAAAACAGAGATTGACGCATATAATAAGCGGTCCATCACCAGACCCCAGTGAGGCCATTGACGTTAAAGATTCACCCTGGAGTACGAATTTTGTGGAAAGTATCACGAGAAAGAAGGCGAGGTGAAGTCCTATGATATGACATGTAACTCGGAGGAAAAATTTCTCTCTGGTCGTGAATATAGAGATGGAAAAAAACAGCCGCTCACAATCTCGAACCGCCTGACCTCCACTTATATATCCGCGGCGCTAACCATTACACCAAACAAACTAATTTTTTATTAGGGCGATAATAATACTTATAAGGAAAGTCGCTTTGAGGGTGATTGAGACGGGTGATGTGAGGCTCCGGAACAACCTAGCGAGAGTACATTTTCCCAGCTTTTTTATACTAAGGGCGGATATTTCTGATTATAATCTGATTAATTACAGTACAACTAGGATACGTTTGACGAAGTCCAATGCGAACTAGCCTTTGACCTCGTGCACGACATTGTAAATACGGCATTCAAATCGGCGAGTCAGGGTACGTAGTCTCCCCATGTGAGTAATTTGGATTTGTTGGATCCCTAATGTGTGCTTTTCGCAGCCTTTAGTGATGTGCTGGTACATCGTCATCGGCAATCACATACGCCAATATATCCGAATGAATTTCCATTGCACGGAAACCCTAATCAGTTCAAGGTAATCAATAATCCTAATCAATTCAAGACGTTCATATAGAGTATTCTATGTCTTTAGCACCGTATAAAATTGTACAGTTGGAACGTAAAGACACGAATATTTCTTAAACAATCACAGAACTACCGACGTCCAACAAAGGAAAACTCTAATTAATTACGGTCGAGAGCTTAATGCCCGAATCGATGATTATTTGGCCAAATAATTAGTTTGATTGACTATGAATACTAGAACTATAAACAATGATTATTTGAGGACTATGAATACATATTAATCAGAGATTGATGAATCTCTTGATTCAAGAATCATCGATTGACGAATCACTGATTCTTTGACGACTATGAATAAGAAACAGTAATTAATTAGAGATATAATCATGGATTGCAACGAATCTGTAATTATTGAGGACTATGAATACCGGCTGTTATGTTAGAGGGGTTCAATATAGCAACACCCGTACTCCGTGATTGTCAAGGGCCATGTGCCCGGTGGTGGGAGATGTCCAGGATGACCCAGATTGCATATCGATAACTATCGAGTCGATCTCTTCACTCTTACCAACCACACACCGGCCTTGGTGTGATCGAGATGGGCCGTCACTGCTCACTCGAGCTCCCTTGCCACAGTTGCTACAGGTTCTCTTAAGTTCCAAGCTCAATCTTGTGCTCGGTCCTCGAGAAAGCGAAGTGAGTTGTAGTGCTCCCGTTGTACTAAGTTTTCAATTACAAAACGTGTACTTCACTTTGCCGTAATTCACTTTTCTGGAACGTAGGTACTCACATGGCACTCTTGCGCACCATTATCGATGTCAGATGCCGCACGATGGGACAGAAAACCAAGTACCGACGTCGGAACACAAATACAAGCCTACACTTGTCACCGATATGCATTCTCGCGCTGAATATAAAATAGTGAAAAGCGAGCATACGCGTCATTCCTGTTGAGATAGAAAATATCTGGCAGTGTGCCTTGGTCCAGCTTGTTCTACTCGTATTCTCCTCTCTTCTGAACCCATGGCTCATGGCATATACGATGGAAATAAATTCCCATAGTCAGCTCATTAGCTACTATGTATCTTCCATTCGCGATATACACCCGGCCAGCCGCTGCACCGAGTTGGCAGCTTTATGTATAATTTAAGGCCAACTTGCGTGGCGAAGCGAAGCACAACTGTTTTCGTCATTGAAGGGGCGATAGGGGTAGCATAGATCTTCATATAGTATGATTGAAACTAGTGAGAAGTGCTGAGGTTTTTATTAGTCAACTTTTTGCCAGTATGTACTGATGCACGAATAGGAACTTAAAAAGAAGGGACGTGAGAAATGTTTCGATTTTTTCGTCGTTTTCTAGTGAAGGCACCAATTCTATGAACGGCAAAGCTGATAATAATAACCAGCCTTCTTTAAAATTATTCTTCCCCTATACTGGGATAATCGCATGACTCCCTGAGAAATAGCCCTTCTAGATGTTTGAAAATTGCGCCACTTTCCCTCCTCCCAATCATGTTTATACATCTAGCAAATGATAAGTTGTGTTTCAGGCTCTGAGGTATGTTTAAAACAAATCCATTTCGTGCAAAACAGCCAATTAATCATTCGGAAACTCGAATTCGCAGTCGTAAAAATGTCGAAAGTCGATGACTTAAGTCGACTTCGAAAATTTGAAGTCTCTCAGAGTAAAAAGTCGACGTTCAACTAAAGTCGACTTCGACTTTCCAATCCCTATGCGCGCCCTCTCGCATCTACGCTGGTATCTATTCCGCTACCACGTATCACGTTTAGCGGCAGTATTTGTTTAAGAAATTGAACTTGAATTTTTAAAGAGATCATTTAACTTATATACTTCATCAATGGCATCGTTAGAGCAAAAACTATCCAAAAATTGGGAAGTCCTCGGGTTAGATTGTACCGGAGCTACATCAGCTTCCTCACACATTACTTATTAGTGTACGTTACACTGCAAAATCGCCGTAGTCCAAGTAGCGAGTTATTATTTCACAGTGGTTTTAATCATGAAGATCAAAACATAAGAGACTCGAGCATTTATTTTGTTAACACTAAAGGAAAGTCGAAAAAAATGGTTCTCTTCTGGAAGGATGAGCTGCTTGAGAGGTAATGGAACTCTTGACACTTCTCTCCGTGTGGATCCTTCAGTTGCTGAACGATAGCCGAGACAGGTGTTTTGCTTTAAAATATGATATTAATACATTACACTAGTGCACGAAAGATGCAGTGAATGTTTTTCCAGGTGTTCTTCCGCGTTTATCCGTTTTTAAGGACAATATTTCGCGAGCTGTAACGCAGTGTCAGCAAGTAATGCATTTTATAGCCTTATGAAACTTATCCGCAGGAGGTTTGATACATGTGTTGGCCGTATGGTTTCATCATTTGGCCAGCTTACTGGAGTTTCTTTACATAAAATCCAGTAATTAAATTTCAGTATCTCTCAAGTGCTAAAATAGCAACGAATTATATAGAAGTCTTCATGGAGAGTGCGTGAAACCCTAACGATTATGGCTGCGTTGTTGGACACGCGCTTCAGCCACCTGCCCAAGTGAACGACTCCTTGTCGCCTGCGGAACGCACTTGAGAGACTTACCTCCGCAATCCGTCCGCAATTCGTCCCTGCGACATGAAGTAGTTCGCCATGCCCTATGCTATCGTTGAGGTTTCGGCTGCTGAACCCTTCTTCCTCTCGCGCCCAAACTGCCCAACACCCACCACGCGAACTCATCGAGTTGCATTCAATTGTCAAGCCGTAGAGAGAAAGTGCCCTCTGTACCTTTCCAGTTCCAGAGGACGTCTCCGCCAGCGACTTTCTGTATCACTAGGGAGGCCCTCAGTATCCGTGGATGGCAACGGCGGGGCGGAAATATTCGTGTGCAGGCTTGTTCCATGGGAAGTTATCGATAGTCAATTTCCGATTGTCACGACGGTGATGGCGTATGCGCGACACGTACGACGTGCACGTGGCGTACGCCAAGCCACAGTAGACAGCGGATTCGCGCCAATTTTCCAATTTACCGGTGAGTGACCATCGACTCGACAAGCTTATGGTCCGTTTTCTAGATCAGTGGCAACCGGTTGACCATCATAAATCGATTATCGATTGAGCATGGGTAATCGGTTGATCATCGGTAATCGATTGGCCATCGATAATCGATTGACCGTCGTTAATCGATCGATCATTTGAAATTTATAGACCATCGGCAACCGATCGGACAATGTCAATCAATTGACCATCGAAAATCGATTGACAATCGTATTTAGGTATCCGATGCCTACCATCGACATCTAAAGCCGACATCGGCATGAAAATTTTGATCAATCGATAGTCAAACAAGCCCCTTAGTTCTTGCCGGTGATCAGCAAACGTAGGGTACGCATATTCATCGTTGCTGGCCTTTGGCAAACAGCTAATGGAAATCTCAAGGCTCTTCTCTGTGTAGGAAAACCAGATTTTATTCATGAGGATGGTGATGTATGTATAAATAATTGTATGCTCTTTAAGGCGTTTAAAGCATAATTATGAACTTCTTGACTTTTCATATATGAATAAATACGACTATTTGTCAGTTTACGCCGTCGTATTTAGCGGCGTGCCGTATTTAGCTTTATTTGGATTGGGGACCGGCTTGCCCGCCGCACACTGGTCCCCAAATCCAAAAAAAGCTGGCCAAAATTAATACCGCTCTTATATGTGCTTATTAACTAGATATTAAGATACACCTTTACTGCTCATGGTCCGCTTAATACGAATTTGAAGTTATTTTTGTTGTATCTTTGTTATTATTGTTTTCAGAAGGTAAATTTAATAAACAATTAAATGTTATAAATTGAAATGAAATGTAAATGATTATCCCTCATGTTGATAGATCTGCATAAAATGAATTCGAAGTTATTTATTCTTAAACTCCGATTATTATTGTTTTTAGTGCATAAATTGTTGAAACAATTTATGTTGACCTTTGGAAATAGATTAGTAATATCTGTTCCAATATATAGATATATTAGATCCGCAGAACCTGAAATTTAAGTTCTTTTACTCCATTTTTGAGGGCTTCTATTTTTTATGAAAGAATTGTTTAAACAATTAAAACACACAGTAAAGGTTTCTGTTAATCTGAGGGTAAGTACCTAGAAACTTGAAAATATACTTTCATCGGTCCATTCTCCTTGCTCCCATTTCTACTTACACCGGAAGTGTCCGGAACTTCCATAGAAACCATACTGGAAGGTGAGGGAGAATTGAAGCTCATCACCTCTCTCCTCCAGTAATGACACGCTATGGTATAAATATTTTTGCCGTGCTTGCCTGGAGAGATTGCAGACCCACCGACCATTCTCATCGGGGACGATTATATCTTCTGGATAAGCTGCCTTTTTGGCTTCTAGCACAGACTCATAGCTGGGATAAATTGAAACGCCATTGATTTTCGAAGTCTTCCTATTTAAAAAATACTGATATTTCGTAAAATGTCCAGACCAAATCAGGCAAAGTGCTCCTTCAGGCGATACTTCGCTTTGTTTAATCTCCTTAGCCCTCCACTTCTGTAAAAACCCGTCGCACTCTAGTAGGCGTGGTGGTTGTTTCCTCTTCTATAAACTTAACAGCTGACTCATCACCTTAGCTGCGGTAGCTCGTGGATGTGGCGAAGCCTAACTCAGCTGGTTATTACCAGCTCAAAGTGTCTCCGTTTTTCTCCCCCTGTCCTTTCACGTGACAGTTCAATTTTTTTTCGGGTCGACCAATTTGAGTTAAATTTACCGAACCTACAAAGAATTATTATGTTATCAATAGTGCGCGGAAAAAAAATCTTTTGACTTTTTGTTAAAGTGGGACTTTAGTGGTTTTAAATACAAATCTTCACCAATCTCATTAAATAATACATTTTTAATGGCTTGTTTAGAGACATTTTGGGACTTTGTCTGATAACAGACTTTTCTGGGACTTTTTGTTTAAACCACATGCCTAAGTTAATATTTGGCTGTTGTGATCACTTTTGTTCAACTGGGTATTTGTAACGTCTGTGTTTTTCTTTCGGTACTCCACGGAGCAGAGATGTACTGCAAAAGTGTAAGCTCCTGACAATTGTTAATGCGAAATTTTATTAATACCTCCGGAAAGTGCAATGAATTCTTTCTATTGCTCCACCGTTCATGAAAGAATCACACTCACTCAGTGCTTCAACCCGAAGGTTGGTTTGGATAAGGTAGGGTAGAGCTCACCCCCTACTAAGCCATAGACATGTGAATTTCACATATTCAGGGTAGGGGGGCCAGTTTCTTTCCCTGGACCACATCGCACTTCGAGCTCTTTTGCTGGGGGTATCCAAAGACTTCACCCGGGATACATTGATCTGAAAGAATACATTATTGATCTAATTATGAACCAGCTTATTTGAACCCGGGTGGTCTGCTGACAAGCCGACTGCTCAACACTGAACGCTAACACTCCGCTTTTGTTTAGGAGATTAGAGGAAAAATGGTACAAATACATGAAAGACCATCTAGAATTTCCGACGAGGTGCACGCGTCGCATTGTGCGCAGATGATCATTAATTGAGCCAAAATTGTACCACGGCAAGTAATGCGCCCTTAGCACTCGAGCGAAGAGGAAAAATGAAGGCTTAACAAGGACCGGTGAATGTATGCACATTGTATGAGCACTATTCTCTTTTATATTCGAGTAAGCCACGTAAAGTCTCAGTCATTTGCTGAGGTTTCAAAGCGTAGTAAGACCGTCGTCCACTCGTTTGTGTAGCCCAAGGTATAAAGTGTGGAATTGCTCGAGAAGAAAATGTATAAGGAGAAAGGACAAGCGTCTTCAGGAGCCAAGCTGACTGCGTATGCTTCACTATGCTAGTATCTGCAAGTACTGAGCAACAGTATTTACTGCAATACTTGTGAAAAAACCATGAGTATCAACACAGCTTTTGAATCTGACGACTTTAATAATAATAAAAATAAAAATTTAACCTTAACCTTAAGCATCGTCTGACATTCCCGAATAAGTCAATATTATTAGATACATTTTTAACTTTAAATTAGACGTGTTTTTAATGATAATTTCTTATAACCATATACAGACCTAATTTAAGCAATTCTGAATGATTACCTTTAAAAGTAATTCTGATAATAAATGATATTTCTCATTGTTTTTCAAGATAATATTAGATATCATCTGACAAAAAGTCACATGTGAAACAGCACATTGACAGCTCATCGCATCAATGTCAAGTGCAGTTAAGGGAAACCGTGAGCTTGCAGAGTTTACGACAGAGACAACTATCGTTTACATCCACCAGCGATGAGTTTGCTTTGGAATTGTGCGAGCTATTTGTGGCATTGAACATTCCTTCTCGCAAATCAAAACACCCGTTATTCACAACAATCTCGATAAAATATGTAAGGAGGACAGTTCCATCTGAGAGTTCTCGTTAGAAAACTTACTTACCGATACTCCACGAAAAGGTATGAATTTTTAAATACTTTTATGTAGTAAATGCTTTAAAATCTTTTAGATTCCTGCTCTCAGGAAAGAAGCGTTAAAAACTTTGGTATAATACAATTTCAATGGGGGGATCGAGTTGGTGTGGTACGGCTAGAGTACTCGCCTACCACACGGGCGGCCAGGGTTCAAATCCCAAAAGAGGCGGATGTTTTTCAGAGGGAATCCGATCCCTACTTGAGTGTCTTGTGGAGGGCACTTCAAGTACAGTACTCCATCTGTCGGATGATACGTTAAACCCTGTCCCCTTGGCGCCTTTCGTTAAGAGTAGGCTAATGCCGACGCCGGGTTTCCATCCACCCTTCCTCCCTTAAGGTGCGTTTACACTAGCGAGCGGCTCTAGGGAGTTATTCCTCGAGCTCCTCGCAGAAGGGTTTACACTGACCGCGATAAATCCCTCGAGTAGCTTCCGGGAAGCTCCTCGCGCGACCTTTTCTGGGGGCGCTCCCTCGATTTCTCGCTAGCCCGTTTACACCACTGAGCCGCCCGCTGCGAGCTATGGGGTCCCAGCTTATCTTCTCTCCGCAAGCCCAAGGTGCAAAAAGAATGGAGACTTCTTGTGGAGGGTATGCGTGGTGACCAAAAAAAAATTGTGGGAAAGAAAATAGTCAACCTTTCGCCAAAATCAGAATTTCACGGAAATTAGCGTCATAAAAACCTAAGGAACGGAAGCGTCTATAGACGTGGCTTCGCTTCAGATCTTGGCTCCCCATTTCCACTTCTGATGACCAAAGTCGCTATCAGAGCGTGCTCCCTGAAAAGTGTGTTTCGCTTCAAGAATGACATCGAGAAGGGCGATTATCACTGCAGCAGCCACTGCCGTACTTTTGCGAAGGAGAAAGAAAAGGAGCAGGGTATGGGACAAGGAATGGGTGCAGAAGAGAGTTCGTTTGGGAGCATATCACTCCTTACAGTCAGAGCTACAGGTTGAGGATACACAAAATTTTCTTGCGTTCATCTAAATCGACATCTACATCATACCCTGCAAACCACCGGGTGTGTAGAAGGGGGTGCTTCCACACCAGGCATGCGTGAATTATACGGCAGAACACCGAAACTACATTGAAACGAGCGTATCACACATGCAACGCGCCGATTACAAATCTACTAACCAAGAAACATTCTATCGTCAATAGTTCCAGCGTGCCAGGGAACCAAAGACTACTACTACAGATTCAAAATATCGTGCATAAATAAGAACATCAATATTTACATCAAGTATCAGTAAGAACGTATAAAATATAAAGAAAAAGATCTACAGTCTAGCTAATGTCACTATTGCACTATTCATGACGACGATCACAGCTGTTATGATCCCGAATGGTACGCGGAATAAATGACATTTTATACCTATCGGTTCTACAATCTATCTCTCTAATTTAATTAGAGAGATATGTCATTAGAGTGGTCAGAGAGTATAATTTGTGTCAACCCTTTGTTCCCGCCCATGTAAGAACTGATTAATGAACTGAAGTTTTAAGGGCCGATTACTTAAAGGTAAGGATTTATTTAGAATACAACACATGAGATTATACTAGTTCAAGAATAATTCTATGTTGACGATATTGAATGAAAAGGTTTACAAGACAATAGAGCCTTCATAATTGAACCTATGCCAAATTTTACGCGGGGTGATATGTTATTAATTCTGTTGAAGAAGGGACGGGATGACGAGTCGCTATTCCAAAGAATTTTTCTTGAAATCTCACAAATAATTTTATGACTGTGTTTAAACTGCTGTGCAGTACTCTATTATTTTCCACGTATGCACCTTGTAACAACTGTTTTTCGTTCATATTATTAGATCATAGTTTTCAGCTCTTTTTCTCATTAGAATTTTGGAAAGAACGAGCACAAAGTAATTTATTCTGTAAGTCACCGTTCTTCGACTAATATTAAACTTATCTATTTGTTTCCAGGAAAAATGAGGTTTAAACTATAGCCTTGTGTTAGTTTTTCCTCGGGATTTTAAAAAATTACACGAGAATAATACATAAAAATCAACGCAAAAAAATAGCTCAACACAAATGCATTTCAGCATTCATACAGCGACGCAGTCTACGAGCGTATCATCAATGCGAGCGTCAATGCAATAATTATAAAATATTAGGAAAAATGACAAAATACTTTGTGAATTCCATTTATGAAGACATTAACACGACCCAGGTTTCGACACTTTGTGTCATTTTCAGGTTGAAAATGCAGAGTTTGTTACAGATAAATAGACAAAATTATTTGTTTAAGTGGAGTATACTGTTTACAGTGAGACGACTGTCCAACACAAGACATTGGCAAGACAAGAAGAAGTATACATATGAGTCAATGAACAAAAAAAGTGCCACGAAAAAATGAAACAAGAGTAAATGTTTGCGATCCACCTCAGAGACAATAACCATCACTAATTTTATGCAGAAAATCCTACATCTAGAAAAAGAACACAGAAGATTTGAAACCCTTGAAATAGTACATCAACATCTGCGTCATACCCTGCAAGCCACCCAAAGGGTGTGTGGCAGGGGGTGCTTCCACACCAGGCATGCATGAATTATACGGCAGAACACCGAAACTACATTGAAACCACACATGCAACGCGCCCATTAAAATCTACTAACCAAGAGACATTCCATCGTAAATCGTTCCAACATACAAGAGGTACAAGGACTAATACTACAGATTCAAAATATCATGCATAAATAAAAACATCAATATTTACATCACGCAAAAATAAGAACTTAAAGAATATACATAGAAAGATCTCCAGTCTAGCTAATGTTACTATTTGCACTATTCATGACGACGATCACAGCTGTTATGGTCCCGAATGGTACGCTGAAAAACATTTTATACCTATCTGTTCTACAATATATCTCTCTAATTTTATTGGCGCGATCTAATCTGCCGTGAAAAGGGACAGACGGGACATGACAAGCGACTATTTTAAACACACAGTTAGTATATCATTGGTAAGTGTGTGGGACTTGAAATGAAAAGTCTGGAAAATGCACCCAGAGGGAAATCAGGGAAAGTATAATAGAGGAGTGGAAAATTGCACTGGTAGCAGAGGGAAGCGAAATGTGCAGCGGAGACCGGCAGCGTATTTAAATGGTCAGCACGATATTTTTATCAATTATTCGACGCTCGTAAGCAACTAGAATGGGAATCAGTCATTAAATATAACTTGTAAATTCGAAGCCTAAATAATTTCAGGATAATCATAACTTCATTCATAGCTGCCAGCATGGCTTCTTCCGGAGAATCTTGCGGAATTCGGCTCTTCCGTCGTCATACTCCAGAACCAGTACAAGTACCCTAGTATTGCCAGCTCTATATTTTTCTTACCCTATAAATGGTGGACTTAAGGCCCGTTCACATTCAAGCGTTTCACGCGGCGCGTGCGCGCAGTTTCGTGCGAAACTGTGCGAAAGGTTCACATGCAAGCGTTGTCGACGTCGTGCTACGCGTCAAATGCACATAGCGACACGTAGCGGCGGATAGCGGAAGATGTGAAAAATAGAAGATCTACCTGCGTTGAACTCAATGTACATCATTGCTCGTTGAAGCTAATGTTTTACGAAGTGAGACCGCTTGTTTCGATAATAGAATGGATGTTAAACTGCCTCTTGATCCAATTCTGATGCGTAGGCGGTTCAATGCTATATTAGCCCTCTTCTCACGGAGAAGACGGCTTGCCCGCAGAAGGTGGTGGATCCGTCCAATTTTCCAAGAAAGGAGAAACCGAGGCGATTTCCACCATCTTCTACAATAAATGAGACTTCCAGACACATCTGTTTTTTAATTACTGTAGGATGTCAGTTGAGATGTTTGACAGTTTATTAAGACTTGTTGGTCCTTCTATCATTAAGTCATCATGGGCGAGAGAATTAATATCGCCTGGTGAACGTTTAAGTGCCACTTTGAGGTAATTATACCTCTTTTTACCTTCATCTGCTTGTACTTTTATGGGGGCCTGTGCTTAAAAATAAAATTCTGATTGCAGCAAAAGTATGCCTGAATTTATACAGCCCAAATCTGAACTGAATTTTAGATATTTAGCGGCCGGAGATAGCGTTACAAGTCTATGTTATCAGTATAGAATTAGTAAATCGACCATGAGCAAGATCGTACATGAAACTTCCGAGGCAATATGGATAGCTCTGAAGGATTGAGTCTTTCCTGTTCCCTCCGTTGGGAACTGGAGGAGGATATCTTCTCAATTTTGAGAGAGTTGGAATTTCCCAAATTGCATCGGGGCGATTGACGGTAAACATATTGTTATGCAGGTATGTGCAGTTTTTGTTAAAATAATGAATTGGTGCTGGCCACATGACAAACGAGAACTCTAGAACTCCGAGTATGGCTACGTATGGCTTACATTGTAGCTATTTCACGGACACAAGTGGAGAACTGCGTATCTCTTTCAAAATTAAGAAATGTAAATTACACTGCAGACGATTGGCTACAACCGCGTTAATTTAATTTTTCTGACCAAGCGTCGAGATCCATCCCTCCCCTCAGTTTGGAACTTACCTCTCATTGTCCAATCTCTAATTATCTCGCGGACTGGGAGATGGTTTAGAAATTATTTCGAAAATGGAGGTAGAGAAATTTTCTTCAAAAATCTTCACTTAAATAAAAAAATTAGCTCTCATTGTAAATAACGTTAATGTAGGGTCAGGAAAAAAATAAGGCTGCACTAGGAGTTGAACCAGCCAACTCAGATGTCGGAGGCGAGCGCGCTACCAACCGGGCCAAATACATCTGTGTCTGCGAGCTGGAAAACATTATATTATACCTTGTACTCTGAGTATGGCCGCATAATGTATGTCACCGTCTTGAAGAGTTTTTGGCGCACATTGCTCAGTAAACATTCCTTGAAGGTAAGATTTGCACTAAAGACAATTGTAAATAGCTCATTTCCGACCCCACTTCATGCTCTGGGCATGGATATGGCCCGGGAATCGTAAATTATGATGAATATTTGGATGGTGTACCAAAGTCGCCTGGGGTTTTTATGCATTGAAATTAGTCGATTAGGTTCTTAATGTGCCCGCAATACAACTGGCTCGTATCAAGCACTGTAGCGATGATACACGAAAATGTACATATCTTGTGTGCAGACTAATATATCCAACTAAATCGTCAAAGTAAATACTAACGACTCCACATGTCCGCCATTTGTTTCACGCGTCTGGCGCGTAGAAAGTTGAGCAAAACTCAACTTCGCTCGCGCGAATCCACGCGTTAGAGGCGAAGCACCTGATTGGCTGCGCGCGAGAGGCTACGCTTAGTTTCGCATAGAACGCGTGCATGTGAACCCCCCTTTAATGTCCCACAGTTCAGGAAGACACTCAACCCTTTGAATCAATTCCATCGTCTCCTCCTTCGTCCAAACGCGCTTGCTTGACATGTTTCCTCAGTGAAAACTCTCCAGCGAGCGCCAAAAAACTTCCGGCGTCGTCGGAGAGCAGCGAGCGACTCCCTCAAGTCTTTATGAGGGTGTCTACACTGGCCTCGCTCTCACAGCAGGGAGCGCTACCTGCGATCCCTCCCGACTTCCCGAGAGAGAGCTCGCCTGGGTGTTTACACCGAGAGAGTAGCTATCAGGGAGCAACTCGTTCGATTTTTCTTGCTAGTGTAAACGCACCTTTACCTATCCCCTATGGCTCTAATGACCTTGGCCGTCGATCGCCTCCCCAATTATCCAATCCAACGATTTCAAAGTAAAATTTAGCAGTATCAACCATTGTGGTATAAAAATAGTTCACTAACATATTTTGCATGCTGCCTCGAGATAATCGTTAAATACACGATACAAAACGGCTTTCCATTCGCAATTCGCAGTTAACTTTACCCTGCTGAGGAGCGGTAAATGACAATTTATTGTACACAATAAGGACATTACCGAATACTATGAATGATACCGATTCAGAAGAAATATTTTTTTCTCGGCATTGCTTATTTTAGCACACAAAAAATACATTTCTATGAAAGAGAGTTGACAGGAAAGTAATGTTTTCTCTGCTAAATTGTATTGCTAAATTCACGAGAGAAATACGTTTTGCAGTCCAGGGAGCGTGTTTTAACCATTTTCTACATGAGATTTCGTATTTTCTATGTTCTAATGAACAGAGTAACTGATTAAATATTTTATGTATCAACCCTTCGAAAAATATCCATTATATTTCTTGGACAGAACCTCAAATTCCTGATATCTTTGAGTTTAAGATTTTAGGCAAATAAATTTCAACGACTTCATCATTCCAATATTTTACCTAGCGTGAATTTCCCATAAGTTGTTATAAGTATTTAAAGGGAATTGATACTGGATCCATAGGACGGCCTTCGTATCCACGCCATAACTACCTCTTTCATTCGGTGTTAGAAAAAGGAAAGTTTGTGAAGATTTTATTAAGTAGCGAAACAAGGGCAGCCCTGAGGCATTTTGGGGGTCTGGGGAAACATTCCATCATCCCTCTCTCAAAAATATCTTGTTTGAGGGCTCCTTCGAGGCTCCTTGAATATCGGGCCTGAGGAAGAGTGCGGTCCCTCTTCGCGGTCCTACGGGAAACTGTCACTTATTCACACTTGATTAGATCCGGAGGTATCAATTTTCTAATCCTTTATGCTATATATTTTTGAAATTGTATATTGAGGTTCACTTCAGAAGAAGTAGTTGTCATTTTAAAATGTAACTTATACCTGGAATACATGCACTTGAATACATGAATGATTATCGTCGGAAGTAATATTATTTATTGGAATAGTTTCTCGATTTCGTGGTGATAAGCCGATTGGAATAAGATTAACAACGAAAAAGTATTCACACGCACGAAGAAAGCATTTACCCATTTGCCCATGCCAAGGTTTTACTACTCTTCTAATGCCCGGTTTCACCAACGACGGTGAACGCTTGATCGAGGATCATTCTTGAGTTGACTGGTGATTGCGTTTAACCAACGACAATCAGCGACGATCGGCGAGCAAAATCGTCGGTCAAGTTGATCGTAGATTTTGGCCGATCAAATCTACAATCAACCAACATGGCGGATTCATCCGACGAGGAAGGGAAGTAATCCTAGATTGCTTCAATTTAAGAGCAAACCACAGGAGATCTGAAGTAAATCCTTTCAATTTGTACCAAGAAAATGACTTTAAAATGCGTTTTAGGTTATCTACACGTGCAGTTGAATTTGTTCTGGTGATGATCGGAGACAGGCTAAACAGGCCAAATAATAGATATTATCATATATCTCCTTTGAACCAGGTTTTAATAGCATTGAGATCTTATGCCACAGGAAGCTTTCAGGTCATTTTATTGCATTTCCGCGTATAGACGCATTTCAATTTAGCCGGTTCTCCAAATGAGAATCACGAATATCGCATCTTTATATCTGGAGTAGGATGTGACATGCTGTGATGTTTTTGATGATGCTAGGAGAATGTAATTAAGTGTATGGGTTTTCGTGGTATTATTATTGTTTTAAAATGATGTCAAAGTATATTTGGGATATGGTAATGTGGTTTGTATGTATATACTTTATAAGTAAATATGCTAAATGTTTCTTTTGAGCACCCAATGTATCTGTTTACTATCTTGAAAGAATGGTGGTACCTTGTTTCTATGTAAGTTATTAATTTTGTCTTGAAGGGTTTATTTTCGTATAATATCGGATTTATAACGATTCAGTGCTTATTATTCGTGTTGAACTTTAAATTTAATGTTTAAGGCAGTAACTTAATATTATAACTATTGCTGATAGAAATTGATGATATATTTGTACTTCAATGTTATCGTGAAATTTAGTTAGAAGTTTCTTACATGTTCGTGTGTATGATTGTAGTCTTGTATGTTGTGATGCTTTTATGCTGTAACATTTAACTATGTTTAATCGGGTTATGTTATATACGCAAGCTTGACAGTGATATGTATTTTGAGTTTTTGCAAAACTTACGTTGACGATAATCTAGCCTAATTCTTCCTAGTTATAGCAGATGGACGTAGTTACTTTCCATACAAATAAAAATGAAGGTTTGAAAGTTATTTTAACTGTTGAAAGTTACCATTTGCTTCAATGAATTGTAATATTTACTACACAACACACAAAAACTGTTTACTATTGACATGAATGCTGAAGTTGTAGAGAAGTATCCCTATTATCAATTGGTTAAATTGCAAAATAAACATTCATTTGTATTGGTGATTATCTAGCGTTAGAGGATTATACCATTACAAGAAAAACATTTCAGATTAACTGAGATCCTAGCTTTGAGTTCGGTATGAAGCTAGATGCATTGAGGTGTTTCACCCTTCAAATCAACTGATTTTAGTACAACTTTTGTAGTACACATGGTGATTGTAGAGAAAATGAGATGTTGGTAATAGTTATAATTTTTTGAATATAAATTGATGTTAGTGAAGGATTCAGAATTAGAGTATGGCAACAATAACAGTGGTCGTGAATGTGCCATATAGCTTTATGGCATACAGCTGATTTCTATGTTGATTGATCATTTGTCTCTATTGTTCAGTACCGAAATGAATTTCTACTCAGAGAATATGTGATATTTGAACATTCGACTTATGTGGATATATTTTATTTATTGTTACTAATTAATATCACAATGTTGTGAGATGTTGGGTAACCATATGTGTAGCTGTTCAGTCCGTACCTAATAATGAAGAATTAATTTGAGGTCTTATGTATATTTTTCAAAAGCAAATTGGGAATATATACAATATACATGCTGTCATTGAAATGCTGGGGGGAAGGCGTGTTTTGTATTTATAAAATGTTTCTGACATCAAATGTAGTGTAGTTTTTTTATTTAGATTTTAGAAACATTTATTAATCAAAAGTCATGAAGTTATAAAAGGTAGTGTTATATCATAAGGAACCAACTAATTAATTATTACAACGTAAATACATATCATTAGTGAAGGCGATGGTATTAATTAATTTTGCATTGATATTAGGAAGTACAACTTGAAAATTATTTACTGTCCGTTAAGATGGTGCATGAAAGATTTTTTGGTATAAATGTGCTTTAAAGAGGCAATACTGAAATGTTTTTCAAGCATTCATCTTTGATGCAAGTATTTTAGTATATTACTATTGGTTGTTGGATAGCTTTTCAATTACATGGAATAACTTATTTGTGGAATTTGGATATTGTAATTATCCATTAAAAATAAAACATCTGATAGAAGCCTAATGAAGCTTGTATGTTCCGGACTAATTCTTAATCCTACAGTATACAGCAGCATTTCGATAATACGAAGTTGGCGGGACCGAAAAATAGTCACTTCGTATTTTCGACTTTCGTATTTTCGAACCTTTTTAATAAATCGCGTAAAATATTTCCCCTCTCCCTCCTGACTTTTCTGGTCTTTGGAAATGTTTTAACACGATTTATAATCTTTATTGGAGAAATCATTCGAAATAATGCCTTTAAATAAGAAGCTAAATGTAAAAAACGTTTGTGAAATAACTATCACTACTTAGTTCCCTATGCAAATAATTTTTAGTTTGATATCATATTCTTTGCAAAATTTTTGCCCTGTTTAGAAGACATATATAATGCAAGTTCTGCATTTGTATTTAACTCGAGCATTCTTAATCTGCAGCTAAGCCTTGTTAGCCGCAAAGTTTGATATTTGACTTTAACTTTGTTAATCTGCGGCTAATCAGGACGTGCAACTTGTATGGGCGTTGTTTCTAACATCTACGCAGTTAAGACGGCAGCTGGCCCGACCGCACTTTCAATCACCCTTTCTTAATCGCTCAATCACAGATATAATGAGCAAAAGACTCACTCCAGTTAAAAAAATCCTTCACAGGTCATTGTTTATGGTTTCTTTCCCGTCGCCTGCTGGATATAAGTGCTTGAGAAGAAATATTATTTCGTTCTAATTACTAATCGCACGGCGACAAATTGGGCGTGATCCGGACATTTTCCATATCTTAATCATCTCGGAGTATATTAAGTTTCCGGTTCTAAATGGCGATATTTTTTGGACCGATGTAATATTTACGTTGAGGTCATGGAGAATGATACCGAAGAAAATATAACCTCAGATCACGGTTCGTGGAGAAAGAACGAACGCTTCAACTGCCGCCCAGGACATGCTTTCGCTTGCAATGACGGCGCTTCACCAATCCAATTCTTATCAATGTTTCTAACATCTACACAGTTATGATGCTGGCTGGCTCGATCGACCGTGCTTCCAATCGCCCATTCATTATCGCCCAATTATAGGTAAAAAGAGCAAAGGACTCAGTCTATTTAAAAAAAATCCTTCTCAGGTTTGTGGTTTCTTCCTCGTCGCCGACTGGATATACGAAATTGGGAAGAAATGTTATTTCGTTCCAAGCCAAACGGTTTCACCGCTTATTGAAGTTCAAGTAAGAAACATTAACTCTTGATCAAGTTCCTTTTCACTTAGATGATCCGCGCTTTTAGTTCTATTCGGCAAAACATTAATCCAGGAAATAAAGTAAGTGATTAATTTTTATCCTTCTACGCATAATCTCTTCGTGTAGTAGGTGTTATGCTGAACGCCATTTTATCCAATGGCGTCCTTATATGCCATCTTAGGTAAGCTAAAACAGAAGCTAATGAAATACCGCGTATTAACAAAGTGATATCCGAATCACTCTTCGACTTTCGGAACTTTTAATGCACAATAGTGTGAAAGAGAAACTTCATCCTAAATGAGCATCGCGGAGATATTCCAGATCCAGCGTTCTCCATTCCATTATTTAGTTATTTTCTTACACCTCTGCGACTTACGTCTTCTATGCTTTGATTTGCTGTTGAGCGTAAAACACGAAAACGAACGAGAGCTAAACTGTTTGAAGCGTAGCTTTGTAAAATTTACTCGAGAACTTTGGAAGAAGTAGTGGTCACGGAAAAAATCTACCGAAGCTGAGGCTGAAACCTAACTCCTTTCGGTGGTAAAATCCTGGTAACGACAATAAGTTTTCGCAAAGTAGTATTTCCGTAGTTAGATCCTTTTAAACGTCGTGTAACTTTGAATTAGAGCGCATCAGGATCCAATTCATACCCATGTTGTATCATATCCTCGTATTAAAATGCCAAGGACTCAAAGTTACTCCTGCCATCACAATGAAATTCTGATTCAATTGGTTATTTATCTCGTGGAATCAGGGATAACTGTGATGATATATCAAATGTAATGTATCAAGGCCTGATTACACAACGAATTCACCGTAGTAATTAATGGATGAAAGTTGGTTCCAGTAAAATTCGATGGAGTTACCCCAGCAACGTCTTGGAATTAAATTGAAGAGAAGGCTTCCATGGGGATTTAATTTTAAAGATTTTCGCTTTCTGGTTTACTTATACAAAGAACTATACTTTATCGGACGATATTTCGCGGACGGCGGCTTCTTTGGGTTGGAGTGTCTTAGCGGTTTATCGCAGGTCTTATCTAATATATAAAAATGTTTGTTTGTTCGTCTTCTATGCGTCCCTATACCATTCATCAGATGCGATGAAACTTTGGTGAGCTGTTGTGCGTGCGCCCGCAAATGTTTCTGAATTATTTAAACCATTATACAATAGGTAAAGTGTGAGTCGCTTCAACAAATGAGTTTTAGCACGCGAGTTTCTCAAACAAGCTAGGAACTACAAGCAAGCAACGAATCAGATCGTTTACGAGTTGCCCAATCACTTCAATCAGAACCATATCAGTGAGACATAATTTGTGTGAAAAAGTACGTAATTTATTTGTGTGATAATGTAGAATAACATTTGATGCAGTGGTCTCTTTGTTTGCATTTTTATTAAATACTTGCGCTCGATTTTCGTATACGCGTCGCTATTTCCTATACCTGTTAACAGGGGAATACCAGTTGTCCTATCACTGTGCATAAGTCATTAGGACTCGGTACATTGTGGCAGATAGGGTCATTTTAAGAATGGTCATCAGTGTCATGTTAGAGCTGTGTGGAAATATACCGTCGCTATGCCTCTCTGTTCCAAATTATTGGAGACGGAGTTGAGGATGGTTTTAAGCGCTGGTTGTTTCTTTCGTCGAGAAGCCGAGAAATGTGTTGACAAAGTTGATGGGAAGAGGTGAAAAATTGCCTCTGTTCATACTTTGGTGAGTGCAGCAATTTTTATCGTTTACCTCAGTATGTTACTATAGTGCGTTCCACATTTAGTCATCAGTGTCACAGTCATTAGCCACATTTAGTCATTAGCCTTATGGATAACAGTGTTGCCAAACCTACGCGACGTCATCCAGCATCCTGATGGTGTAGGCCACCACTCATCACACCGCGCCAAAATGTCAAATTTCAAAAGATATAATGGAGGCCGTCGATTCACGTCGTTCCGATATTCTGTGTTACGCGTCGTAAATGGCGATTATTAAACTCTAAAATTCAATACCACAGCGCGCAAACATTATTTTTATATGTTTATAGTTTAAACATGCATTAATCCCCTCATAAAAGACCATTTAAGTATTTTTCTGAGTAAAGGAGTAAAAATGAGCTTAGGAATCAACCACTGGTAAATAATTGAATGTGAGTGGTCCCGAATATCATGTTCTGTTTTACGTCCATTGGATTTTCGTCGCACATCGTCAGCACGCATCTCCGACTCCGGGAATCGGGTACGAAAAAAGATTGATAGAAATGGAATTATGGAGAGAAAAGGCATGCCATTTATTAGAATATGAATGGAAAATTGTATTAGTTTGAATGGAAATTTTTATTGATGGAAGTGTTTATTTAGAGAATGTCCCAGGAAATTGGGGAAAATTCAATTTGATTAAATCAAGGGATTTGTACATGAGAAACAACTAACCCAAAGGTAAAAGTAGGGCCTACTCTTACCGTTTCACTGTAATTTTTGAACGGAACACTTCATGGGGTAGTGTCTTTGGGGCCTCGAGTTGCGAATATTAAAAAATAGGGAGAGTCGTTGTTTGCAATATTTTGTGGACTATTTTCTAGCATCAATCGAGGCAATCATTCTCCTCAATGATGTCAATGATCCTGCAAAGTTTCTGCTTGCAACGGCTATTTCTACTTCCTTGACGCGCTGAAGAAGACTGAGGATCGTTTCTTATTTCTTCCTTACTCCAAGTCATGTCTACTAATAGCCTAACATTGATCCATATCTCGTCTGTGAGCGCAATAACTTTTTATTCGCGATATTTTTTAGCTGTCTACATTAATTGTATCGCATTTGTATAAAATCATCCCTTTTAATAAGAATGATTCGTTTCCCTCTGCAGTGGCATAAGCAGGGCCGCCCTGAGGTAGGGCAAGGGGGGCAGTTTGCCCTAGGTCAGCGCCTTTTGAGCCTTGAAGCCGCTAAAATAAAAAAAGAGCACTCATTTTTTACCATATTCTGTGGAATAATTTCTATTTTCCATTGAGACATTAAGCAGCTAATACACAACACTCCTAAAACCTCGTTTCCCCTTACCTTACTACAATCGTAACAAACGAACCATCCCAAATTCCATCCACCCATTTCCAATCTGGTTGCCGTATTTTCCTCCTTTCGAGGAGTCGCGAGTCTACCGGATTCCCCTCTATGTACAGTGGCGGAAGAAATTAACGCAAAATTTTTCGCGCGCCAGAATGCGGCATTTTTGGGAACTTCTAGGAGCAGTACACACTCGAAAGACTGGCATCACTGAGGAAAACATCGTCTACCGCAAATATTTGAAATCCGCAATGAAACTCACATTTGTTGGAGCGTGAAACTTAGTCATCAATCGCCTAATTTTCGAACTTTCTTCTCATATTATTCGCACATTCAGTCGCGGTGTATCGCTGTGTTTATTTTAGCATAGTTCTTACGTCGAATGATATCATTTATAGAGAAAGACTGATCATAAAAAATATTCACTATCCCACCCAATTCGGTATATATGCTGAAATCTTCATCTTCTACCTCCAAGGGATATTTATTGTGGTCGACTTTCCGAGGATCTTTTTGAATGACTTGTACTGTGTCTTTTTCACCGAAATGATAGCAATCGAGATTTATCCGCACCAAATGTCGATACAAAAAAGATTTAATTAAAATAAGTATAGTCTACGAGATGAAATTTTTCACGATTTTCCATTTGTAGATTGACGAAGTTCCTTAGACGGATATTTATTAAATTCAAAACGGATATTAATAATGAATCGTTCTTGACCCAATATAAATCCGTTTTTAGTTCGTCAGAATGGGATTAAACTATGAAAACACACGTAAATATATATATAACTCAAAAAAATAAAAATAAATGTGCTCGCATCGATACCGAATAATCTAGGCATATTTTCCCGATATTTCTTTCATTTTATCACAGGAAGCTTGGTGACGAGCTGTCCTCTGTTAAGCTTTATCTAGTAACTGCAGGATATACGAATAAACATTCCGAAAAGTTTACCGAAGTTAGGTGCAGTTATGGATAAACAACTCTATTACGTCTGACTGCATAATATCTTACACGCTTAGCTATAAATTCGCCGCACATTTAAAATTAACAGAAAAGCCTTTTAAAAGACTTCAGTTTGAAGTAAAATGTCATTAATGAAATAAATTAATAGGTAACGGTTAATGTTGTAGCTGTAAGATGTATTTGGCTAGCTAAAGAGTGGTCCGTGTTCGATTTTTAATGAACACAAATGAGTTTTTATATACATTTTCTCATATTGGCGATATGACTGAATGTAATGTGTAGCTGCAATGACTGGCAGATAATATGATTTTTTAAATACAAAAGAGATAAAATTTGCCTAATAAAAATCAATTTACTTGACCAGAAATTGAATGAAAAACTCAACAATGTCTCGACCAGGGGTGGGGTCACGGTTCTTTTCTTTTTATGGTCGTTATCGTCATCCAAAAGGCAAGCCGCATTGGTAGGGCAATGCTCAACGTCCTTGGAGCGCACTCCACTGCTATGTAGCACCCGATCTTTCTTGATGACGATCACGTTTTCGAAATCATGAGCGTACTCGAACAATATTATCATGAAGAACCATGATAGTGATTCAGGTTTGCAACCCAGTAACAACTACTGAACTTTCTTATGTCAAGGTGAATTTAAGATGTTATTCCGTATCCTTGCGATGAATTTATTTGCGTCCGAATGCGTATACTGTGAACTAAGTTACTTTTGAAATGAGTGGTGGTATTGTATACGAACGTTTAAAATAACTATAAGGATAGGAAAAAGCATACTAATCTCCCGGGAATACAAACAGAAAGAAGTAGTTCTCGGATTACACCTCATCAGCCCAGACCATTCCAATCAAACGCCATTAGTTCCCCTCATGCATTGGTTTGGAGGCCAACTACCATTAAGTCCGAGTTAAAGCAAGGAGCAATCTTGGAGGACTTTTGAGGATCCCTAGAGGTTCCCCTCGTCGATACAAAGCTCCACCAATACTAATGCATTCAAAATTGGAATGTATGAAGGCCGCATTATATTGATTTGGGAAATAGTATGCCTTGAATAAGAGTTTACTTTCCCCTTGTGTTGCGGGCGATACCTTTTCTGCCATAGATAATGTTTCGGACGCCAGTCGTTTAACTCACAGGAAAGAAGTGGTATTTGACTTCTCTTACGCCCTTTACAATATTTGACGAGTGCTTCCGATTTTTTCGAAGCGCGACGAGCCTTTTCTTTCTGGTGCAGCGAGAATTTGAAACCTGTGCTTTATTCACAACAACAAACCACCCCGACCATCACCACCCGAAACTTGGCTAAGGTTTACTGATGACTGCTTCATGGAGACGAGCGTCGATAGACGAACAAGCAGAGCGGACAGCGCAAGCAGAGATATTGTTCAAAGTTTTAGCGGCCTCTCCCTAAATTCTTGGGGGAAAAAGATCTTATCAGCCTTAAAGTATGCCTCATTTTTCTCCCAGGTGGAGGAATCGGATAGTAGGTTTGTAAAAGGCAAAAACATCCGTCGAAAAATTACCCGAAGAGGTGTTGCGCCTTCGACTTTCACCAACTGAACTTTTATTTGGTGTTTAAAAGTAAAAAAACCCATTTCTCACTACTATTAAACGAAAATAATTAAATTTATGTCCGCTATAATAATAACTATGTTTATTCAAATGTTTATCAATATTCATTTTTCGTCCGCAACTAGGAATAATTGCGAGTTCACAAATGTCAAAATTTTAGGAGATGGTTCAAAACAAATCATGTAACATAGATGGAGCGGGCTGCATGGAGCGCAGCGTTTATTATGAGAATAACGCGAGAAACAAACGTTTTTCGACCCCCTCAAACGAAACAACCCAAAATTAAGATGCAATGAGGAAAATCGTGGAGGAAGAATGGGAAATGAAGCCAGTAAGAGGATACCAAAATGTGGACAACTCCATGTCACAAAGACTTGGTCAGGAAATCGAGAATGGAGGGGGATGGATTGATTATAAGGCTAATAAACATCCACATTCTTTATGTAAATACCAGCATATTTCTTGATGATCGATTGCTGTGATCATGTGCACACACAACTCAAATTTAGAGAATTACACATACATTTTACCCTTTTCCACTCGTTTCATTATAGTGTCCCTTTTCAACATCCGTTAAAATACATTACTACTAAGAGATGAAATTTATGACCCTGTAAAAAGTCTTTTAATATCTTCACGTGGCGGTACTCACAACTTTAACTTCCATTGAAGCAGTAATATTACGACACATTTGAAGAGAAATAGATTCTTTAGGGACGTAGCAATCGTATAATCTTTGATGGTGCACATTCCTAATTTGTACTCCATTGACTACTCTGCGGATTTATGAGGAGTATACAAATGACCATTGGGAAAATATGTAATTACTGCTTAGTCGCTACATGGAAAAAGATTATTTTTAGTATTTTATCACTTTCATACGCGATGCATTTTTGTCAGAGTATTACTTACGCGTGGGTATAAAAATGCTCCTCATAAAATTTAACTGCGTAATTTTAGCCAAACATTTTTCACTGCGAATATGTCAAAAGGTATATAAGTGATTCATTAATTTAACTTATCCTCTAAGTATTATCCTCCATCCTATAAGTTGAACTGTTGAACTACACGGCTAATATATTGTTCATAGCAAACCTAGAAAACAATGCTGGGAAAGCTTCAAAAACCGTTTTAAAGATATTTTGAAGAGAATTCCACACTTGTTTGGTCTCTCACTCAAATAAGTAATCGGTATTTATAAGTTCGGCAGTTAGAAACAAACTCTAATTCCTAATAAAAATAATTGCCCTCTTTACTCATTCATTTCAAATTAATTTAAAGATGAATGTAGCATCAGGTAAGATCACTAAATCGAGTAACTGACACAAACAGAGATCCGTTCCCTCGTTCATGAATAGCTTTTCATTGAGTGGTAAATTGGGAAATGAGTGGATATGAGCACCATACGACAGGCAGGACGTAGAAATCAAGTGGGGTCGAGTACCCGAGAATGGGAAGTAAACTTCTCATTCGACGCCCAAGGAGACCGCTCTGATTCTTTTACAAAGCCCGAATATGCGTAAAATCACACACTCATGGTTGAGGTCAATATCCATTCCCTGGGCCTTCCGCGGATTCCTGCGAAGTTTCGGCTGCAATAAAGTCACATCACGTAGATTAATTATAAAGGCACTAAAAGAGGCCACGCCAGGATTTGAACCCCAGGCATTCTTAACCGCAGACGAACGCTCTCCCTCTAGGCTACTTCATCGATCAAGAGAAAACAGCGGCCAGTGGTTCTTACTATACAACGTAAAATGGGAACTCTAATGTTTCCTTAAAAACTGGACCAAATAAAATGCTCTGGATTTTTTAAAGTAGTTTTCAGAAAGTAAATACTATTACGTTTGGAGGAATTAAGAAATTTAGGTGTTTGGGATGACCTGAATGCACAAGGGCGGAAACTTACGTAGGGTTTTAAGGTATTGGAAATGCTTGTAAAGAAAAATTTTCTCCTCATGGAAACCATTCTATTCTACCAGATTTCCCATACTTTAACTTGAAATTCACAGGATATTACGCCAAAATGTTAATTGTAATGCATCATATTTCTCGGAAGTAGTTTGAGGCCTATTAAAACGATGTTCATCCACAGCTATTCCCTGCACGCGGAAATACATTTTATTGTTAGAGAATTTGATCTGGAGGAAAAAAAATTTTGTCCCAACAAATTATGCTTTCATCGTATTGTTTCTTAAGTTTCAACCAAGAAATTTGTTTAAACGGTAAAAATATGGTATCTCTATATAATCAACTACGAATTCGGAACCTCGACTGGGTGCGGGTCGAAGCAAGCTCATCACGTTTATAACTCCCAGACGATCTCGCGAACGTAAATCTTATTAGTATGACTATTTACATGACGGGTAAAATCGATATCAATTCATAGAGAGTTTGAATATTCCCGGTTTCCATATGCTGTCTCAATGTTGTCAAGTTGTCGAAGGAAAAGCGATTTCAATTAGTTCCCGTGTACGCCGCATTCAGACGCCAATGAGTTTTGCGTTAATTTTTTCCGCCACTGTACTTGCGACCCTAAGCCCCCTGCCCATTCCTGCATGTAAGTTGTCCCTATAACATCAGGCCCCCCTGTTACTCCCAAAAGTCAAAAGGTCTCGTAAGGAAATAAATATTTGCCTTGTAAACTGCCAATCTCTAATGTGCCATATTGATGAATTCCGACTGCACTGTGATTCAAATCATACAGACGTAATCTGTTTGACTGAAACTTGGCTAAAACCAAGTATTACCGACGATATGGTCAAACTTCACAATCATCACCTTCATCGTCATGATAGAATCGGTAAAGTCGGTGGTGGGGTTGGAGCCTTTGTCCACAACCGCCTCAACTCAACAGGACTTCCAACTTCGAGACCTACATACGAGTCGAGACCTGAATTTATTGTAATGGAAATAACAGGGGTTCATCTTTCAAAACTCTTATTGTTAGTTGTATATCGACCTCCAAAGGTCGGTCATATCTCAGATATCGAAAATGTATTTATTAAATTTAGTCCAACCTTTAATAACATAGTTATTGTCGGAGACTTTAATGCCGACATGTTCCGTGATAACTATTATAGTGCATTTCTACATGACTTTATGTACTCAAACGATCTCTATTTGCTTCCCTTGGATGCCACTCATCATACTGAAAACAGCCACACGCTTCTCGATCTCTGTATCGTTGATTCGCAAGAAAAGATTTCCTCTTTTCGTCAGTCCCCTGTTCCCTTTCTCTCGGCCC
This sequence comes from Ceriagrion tenellum, assembly GCA_963169105.1. NCBI lineage: Eukaryota > Metazoa > Arthropoda > Insecta > Odonata > Coenagrionidae > Ceriagrion > Ceriagrion tenellum. The sequence goes on from OY720638.1 coordinate 1,902,129, forward strand.
ACGACAAGATCACCTTAACATACAAATTTACTGCACCTAAAATGATTCCATCCACCCTCGTCTTTCGATCAAATAAAAATTTCGATACCGATAGCTTTCAGAGAGAATTGTTTGAAACAGATTGGAAAAAAGTGCTTGAATCCACTAACGTTGATTTGAAAGTGGAACGTTTTAACCTAACATTCTTAACTTGCCTAGATCGTTACCCCCCAAAACGAAAAATCCAGCTTAATAGACCGATAGTGCCGTAGATTACACCTGAGTTAAAGGCACAAATGAAAGAGAGGGATAGACTGAGAATCAACTCTATTCGAACCAAAAATAATGCCATATATCAACTATTTATAAGGCAACGCAATCTCGTTAAGCGATTACTGATCAAGGCAAAACAACAGTATTATACAAGTCCTCTCTCTAACCTCATGAATTCAAATGACCTTTGGCGTGAGCTAAGAAATCTCGGACTAGTAAAACAGACTAACAAAAGTTCAGTTCTCGGACTATCACTAAATGCCATGAATGAGTACTTTGCATCAATTGGCTCCCCCTTGCCAAATGGTAATGATGTCCATACCCCTAACATCCAATCCATAGAACCTTTTGTTCCGTTCAATGACTCAAATTTTTACTTTAACCATATAACCCCTGATGTCTTGCAGAATGTCCTACGAAACGCTTAATCAAATTCTGTTGGAATTGATGAAATTTCGGTGAAATACCTGAAAGCCTCATCCGCATCTGTGATTCCAGCTCTACTTGATATTTTCAACTCGTCCCTCATATCTAGCTCATTTCCCGCAGTTTGGAAATCATCTTTGATTCGACCGATCAGTAAAGTTAAAACTCCTACTTCTCCAGGAGATTATCGACCTATATCCATCCTCTGCGCCGCCTCAAAATGTCTAGAAAAGGTAGTTTATACACAGGTAATAGATCATCTAACCGCTCATCAGTTATTAGACCCATTTCAGTCGGGTTTTCGTAAGAACTACTCGACACAGACAGCCTTAATTAAAGTCACTGAAGATATTAGGTACACCATTGATAAAAAGATGGTGACAAGATTGTTCCTGTTTGACTTTAGTAAAGCTTTCGATAGTGTAAACCATGCCCTTCTCCTACAAAAAATGAGAAATCTCAAATTTTCAAGTTCATCCCTTAACTGGTTCTTTTCCTACCTAAATGGACGCCGTCAATCTGTCAAAGATTCTAAAGGAGACATATCAAACTGGGTAACAACATCTAGTGGTGTACCACAAGGTTCCGTTCTAGGGCCACTTTTGTTCTCGTTGTATATCAGAGACCTTCCAAATTGTATTGCTCACTGCAAATACATGATCTACGCAGATGATTTGCAGATCTATTGCCATTGTCTTCCTAATAAACTCGGTGATACTATCAATAAGGTAAATGAGGACGTATCCGCTATCACATCTTGGGCTAAGCTAAATTTCCTCGTGTTAAACTCCATAAAAACTAAATCCATTATCATTGGTAACAGCAAGATAGTATCGAAAATAAATTTCACGGAACTGCCAATGATAATGGTCGAGGAAGTGAGCATACCGTTCAGTAACAGTGTGAAAAATTTGGGGTTGACATTAACCATGAATCTTTCCTGGAAAGAACACACGATGAGGGTATCCAACAAAATAAATGCAATTTTACATCAATTTAAAATCCATAGAAATCTACTGCCACTTCAGTTAAAAACGAAACTTGTTACCTCACTCATTCTTCCTCACCTAGACTACTGTAGTCTCGTGTACAATGACTTAACTGAGGAGTTGAATATTAAGCTACAGCGTTTGTTGAACTCGTGTGTGAGATTCATCTTCAATCTACGGCGAGATGAACACATTACCCCTTACTTTAAAAGGCTCTCCTGGCTTGATCTTAAATCAAGAAGAAAATATAACATGGCCTGCTTCATGCACTATTAACCCCTTCGTACTACGGCAGATTAGATCGCGCCAATAAAATTAGAGAGCTAGATTGTAGAACCGATAGGTATAAAATGTCATTTTTTCCGCGTACCATTCGGGACCATAACAGCTGTGATCGTCGTCATGAATAGTTCGAGTATTGACAATAGGCAGGCAGTTAATCTTTCTCATTATATTCTCCTCTTTCTTATTTATGCATGATGTAAATAATGATGTTCTTATTTATGCATGATATTTTGAATCTGTAGTAGTGGTCTTTGTATCCCTTGCATGTTAGAACGATTAAAGATAGAATGTTTCTTGGGTATTAGATTTGTAATTGGCGCTTTGCATGTGTGGTACGCGGGTTTTAGTGTAATGTCGGTGTTATACCATATCATTCATGCATGCCTGGTGCGAAAGCACCCCCTGCCACACACCCTTTGGGTGGCTTGCAGGGTATGACGTAGATGTAGATGTAGATGTTCAACCTCCTCAAATATGTGAGCCCTCAGTACATGATGGATCTTTGTCTCCCAAGTAGTAAATACACTAATGTTGTTACTAGACAAGACCCCTGTTTTTTGTATCCCCCCCCAGTTCCGGACAGCTAAAGTCCAGAATCGTTTACAGTTGTTGCCTCAAAGCTGTGGAATGACTTGCCTAAACCGGCAAAAGACAGTGCATCACTGGTAATATTTAAGAGAAAGATTATCACACACTTACTTTCCGGAATGCTGACCATGAATGCTGACCATGTTACTCATTTATCAGTTCATTGATGTGATTAATGTCCATTGTTGCGTAAGAAGAAGCATTTCAGTTCCTTTTTTTTCTTTTCATTTGTTAAGCTAAATTTTCTTTTTAAAAGTTGTGTTATTTGTTTATTGATATGTTTAATATTCGTTTTTCTGTTAGAAGAAGAAATTCAGTTCTTTTTCTACATTGCTAAATGATAATGTTGTATATGTCTATTGTTAGCAATTTATATGATAACTTCCCTTTTTTGTTTCCTGATTGGCTTATTCCCATATTAATTGTCTTGCACACCACTGTATTTCATTTCTATGTTCCAAAGGAGTTCACTCCTAGAACAATAAACGAGTTTATTATATTATAGTACCCAGGCCTGAGGTCTGATGTCCAGGTTCATTTGTATGTACATACATTTTTCTTTAGGCGGGTCCCTCCCTCTCCTCAAACAATGGAGCCCATTGGGCCCCACAGGCGGAAACCAAAGGGAAGGACACCGCGGGTGACTTGGCAGGGAAGCTATCCCTTTTGTCGAAACCCTATCCAGCTCCCAAGCATTCAATGGAGCCTATTGAAGGGGAAGACGCCAGGTGAAATCCTTGAAAGAACAATTAATTGTCGCTGCTTCCTACTGCCCTTCTCCGGTATTCCAACGATAAATATTGGAACAACAACGTCCTGCGTGAAAATTTATCGCATTTCCTCAATTACCTGTTCGAAATTTGCTTTTTTTATATTTTACCAAAACACTTTCAACTTATGCTAATAGATGAAAAACATCGCCTACAACTAAATGATAGTATAAGTACAGTGAAACCTCTCACTTACGGACAGTAACGGTCCTAGAAAATGTGTCCGTAAGTGAGAGGTGTCCGTAAGTTGGAGGTGACCCTAAGAAAACATAATTTTTACGCTTTATTTTACCACGAAAACATTATACTGTAGGAATTTAAGGCAGCTGAAAGAAATCCTTTTATTTCAAATATCACTTCTGAATAATTAAAAATAATTTGGAAATAATAAAGTAACGTAATACATTTTCTTATATATATTTAAAATTCTCGAAGCATTTGCACATTTTAATATGTATACATACAAACACAAAGCTCACTTAGGCGTAAAGAAATCATTGATTTTGGTTTGTTTATTTCTTGTTGTAACAAATTCTTTTTCTAAATTTAACTGTACATCAATAAGGCTACTTAATGCCTCGCTGTTGCCTTTTGAAATGCAAAATTTTTTTAACAGTTCAATTTGATGCAACGCACCGGCATACGATACCACAAGCATCTCTTCCACTATAGACTCAGGCTCACTGTCATCACTTTCACTGATTTCGCCATCTCCTTCATCAAGAGTACTTTTAATAATTTCATCCATGTCAACCTCGTGGTCCACGGTTAACAAATTAGAATCAATGCTCACATATTCAGTACTTTCGCCAGCATCATTTAACAAAATGTCCAACTGCAAGCCATCTGTAACATCTTCCACCTCTGGTGATAATTCAATTTTACAGAACCCCGATTTAACAAAACAATTACACACGGTTGAACTTTTTATGTTTTTGATCGCTCGATCAATCCAAAATATTGCATCAAGAACAGTTATCGACTTCCCCACACGAGTGTGGGAATGCCCGTGGTCAACTTTAGACATCATGCTTTTTAAAATGAACTGTCTATAGAGGACTTTGAAATTTTTAATGATGCCTTGGTCCATTGGTTGTAATACACTTGTAGTGTTTGGAGGGAAAAAAATTAATTTGATATTTTTTAACTTTAAATCGGGATGGCAAGGAGCATTGTCAAGAAACAGCAAAATCTTTCTTTTTTCCTGTCCAATTTTTTTATCGAGTTTTTGCAACCACTCTGTCATTATCTCTGTAGTCATCCAAGCCTTCTTATTAGATTTCCACGTAATGGGTAGTTTATCTTTACTCACTCCTTTGAAGCACCTTGGATTTTCAGCTTTTCCTATCACCAGCGGTCTCAGAAAATCACCTTCCATGTTTGCGCCAAGTAAGACCGTCAGGCTCTCCTTAGACGCCTTCCCTCCAGAGCATTTTTCTGATTTTAGGACCAGGTTTGTGTTAGGCAAGGCTCTAAAAAACAATCCTGTTTCATCTGCATTGTATATGTCCCTGGGTTCGAAGTTTTCTAGCAGCACAGGTAACCTTTCAATCCACTCCGTAGCACCTTCTTTGCACACCTCTGCAGCCTCCCCGCACACAGCTTTAAACACGATATTATGTCTTAAACGGAATTTTTCCAGCCACCCATTTGAGGCCTTAAAGTTCTCTATACCCAGTGCCACTGCAACTTCAAGCGCTTTTTCCTGTAAAAGTGGTCCGGAGACTGGCAAATTATTTGCCCTCACTTTCGTGAACCACTCGAAAAGAACAGCGTCCAATTTGTTTCTCGAAGGAATCACTTTTTTAACGTTTTCATTATGATTTTCCGTCCACAACTTCATGATGGTCTCCTTCTGCTTCAGAATATCAGCGATTTGAGTCTTACTCACACCAAAATGAACCGCTAATTTACGGACACCACTCTTTTCTTTATGCGCAAGTTCCAACACCTGCACTTTCTCTCGTAAGGAAAGACTTTTACCCTTCGGCATCGCGTAATAAAATCGAGATGGCCCCAAGCACCGTAAACAGTACAGTAACAGAACTGTCAAAACGCACAAGTGACGACAAGGTGGCACAGTTGGAGAGGTTCGAAAGGTACTGAAAGTGCATGCCGTCGAAAGCCCTTAAGAGTTCTACATCCAACAGTAGAAGACGGCTGGTAATTGGCTGCGTATGAATCATAGGCAGCCGATTGCTCGAGGGCAGCGGTCACCCTACGCGCGTCTTACCGAGGCTTTCTTCGTGGCCGTGTCCCGCAACCCTCGGGGCCAAGGCCTCCGTGAGGTGCTCCTTCGTTTGGGATTAGCATTTCCAAGAATTCATTCCAAGACACTCTTTTTGTTTATTACCCCTCTGCGAGTTGTGTTCTCTGTAGACTGCTGCGTACGAATCATAGGCAACCGCTTGCTCGAGGGTCCTACGCGAGTCTGGGCGGGGTACTCTTCCGTTTGGGATTAGCATATCCAAGAATGCATTCCAGGACACCCTTTCGTTCATTCCCCCATATGCGCATTCTTGTATCTTCACAAGTTTGACCATTTTCCCTGTTCTCTTTCCCCCAGACGCGAGTCTGGGCGGGGTACTCTTCCGTTTGGGATTAGCATATCCAAGAATGCATTCCAGGACACCCTTTCGTTCATTCCCCCATATGCGCATTCTTGTATCTTCACAAGTTTGACCATTTTCCCTGTTCTCTTTCCCCCAGCTATTCATAAACGCTATTTTTCGAGGAAAAACTTTCCATTTTGAGATATGGGTCAGAAAACCCATGGCGATGGTGTCCGCATAAGAGAAAAATTTTGCCCATCAAGGTGTCCGTGTCCGTAAGTGGGAGTGTCCGTATACTAGAGGTTCGATCCTTATACAAATGCATATCCTTCTGCCGGGGAATTGAATACTGTCCCTAAGTCAGAGGTGTCCGTAAGTCAGAGGTGTCCGTGAACAGAGGTTTCACTGTATACGTAATAATGTTAGCAAAATGATCCACTACCACCGAAGAATTATTTTCCTCTTGCTTTAAACAAGCTAAGGTATTTAGATTTACTTCTCTTTTTGAATATTTAAAATTCCGAGATCGATCAAGTGAGAACCTTTCTGGCAAAGTTTAAGGAAAATAATTTGACGCGATGCCAATACACGCATGCTCTAGGAATTATACTCGAGATTTTTTAAAGAGCGGTCCTCTTCACGAGTTTGACTTTTTCAATGAACTTATGTGTCGCATGTACAGTAATGGTGATAAACTCATCGCTTTCAAGTCTCCATAAATAATTCTTGTCTGAAGCAGATTGTATAATATCACTGTAATCATTCGAAACATAAAAAAGATAAACTATAATCAAAACAAAATGCCTCCATACCTTCCTGTTCATGAGTCCGACAGACATTCCACTCCCTCCATGTCGCGCGATGTGCTCGGCTTTGGCTCTGGCTCGTCCTCCGTTGAGGGCGATTTCGACTGAGAGGATGAAGACGATGTCAGGCGAATAATTAACTCATCGACATCTTGCAAATTATCTGCATGCCACATGTCTTCTTCCACTTTCTTCACGTGCTCGACATGTTTTTCCAATTTTCGGATGTGATGGCATCAAAGCTTTCTGCGATAAGTTTTTCTACCTCTTTCTTCTTAAAAGTGTTGTTCTTCATCCCAACATGATGTTTTACTGGAGCCCAAACCATTTTAATTGGATTCAATTCGCAATGATATGGTGGTAGTCTTAGCACTCTACAGTCATAATTCTTCGCTAGTTCATTTATCATAAATTTTTCATATTTTTCCCGTTCTTGATTCCCCACAAATAAAATATATCTTTTCAAACTGTCCTCATCAAAGCTAATTCCTTTGCTAACCAAACTCTTTAATGGAATTTTTCCTCCAGCTTGTAGTAGGTAAGGATTCCAACTTCCTCGAATGGTATGATGCATTATCCTCTACTTGTGCCTTCGGGCATGTTTGAGAGAAGTGAGTGCTTAAAACAGCTCTCATAACACTCGCCATCAACTTCGTCAGGCACATCCACGGTGTTTTTCTTGCATAAAAAACACATGCTGCTCCCTTTATGAACCCTTGCTCCGTCTCGGCATGTATAATTGCAAAGCGTCCTCCTCGGGAGGTGGGGGCCTTCAGCCCGGTTTTAAGTCCAGAAAGGGTAGCCTGACGAGGAGTTTCTATTTTTTGTCGCGCTAAGTCATGTTCTATGTTTGTCCGACGTTGATCCAAGTTTAGTCTGTAAAAACAATGACCCTTCGTTCACGACGATATTGTTTTAGCTGCCTTAAATAATTATGTCGCCAACGAATAATATCATCCCTTTCAATTAAAATGCTTCTTTTTCCCCTGCGTTCGGACACGAAACCTACGTCTGCAAGAATGCGATATAATGTAGTCCACTTGAAATTTGGAAGATCTTTGTCCATGTTGACTGAGCTTAAAATAGATTTTAAGGTCGGAGGAATATTTTTCATGAAAAATTCATGCACTTTCCTTCGAACTCCCGATCTCACAAAATCGTCGTAAATGAACGCTCTCAAATTCTCGTAAGACTGGAGACTTACTTTACCAGACTGGAGACTTACTTTACCAGGCCGGAGACTCACTACTAACTCTTTTAGTCTTTGAAGGTGTCACCAATGGACCACGGGACGCTTCCTTTCTCTTTCTGTAAATAGTGGGCTGTGAGCAGCCAGTTGCCCTCGAAGTTTCACGGCAGGCTTCAGTTATACTGAGGGATTTGTTGAAGTACGAGAAGACGTTGAACACCACCTCTCTTTCACGGCTTCTCAGCTTCTCCCCTTTTCTCCTCCTCTTCGCATCGGACATGGTGATAGGGCACCTTACAGCAGAGATTGATGTAAAGTACTCCATGGCTCTGATAAACACAGCAGACTACACACCACTTGTTCACTCAAACAAAATCCAACAAAAAACTGAACGTCTTCGCTAATTCTTTTCCTAGCCCTTTCCGCTGGGGTTGCTTCATGTTTCCTACGGCAAGATTCGTAAATGCGAAATTTGCGTCTTATTTCAAAGCCTTCATAGGGTGTATGGGGTAGGCTTTCGTATGCATTATCTTGAAATATAAATATTTCTAATACAACGTATGAGTACTCCCCTTAAAAAAATATCTGACGAAGAATTACATGCATTTTACTATGCATGTATATAAACACATAAATCCTGTTATCCACCGAAGAATCTTCCGTCTGCGCTGTGGAAGTTAGCAAGACAGCAGGCAGCGCGCCTCGGCGGTGCCGTGGCGCCGTAATAATTTTTCTTAAGATCAAAACGTTATAGCTTTATTCACAATTGAGATAAGTAAATGATTTTCGGACTAAAAACAAATTAATAGTTTTCTTCAAATTTCATACGCAGGATATATGGACCTAAAACTTGAGGAACGTAAGTTAGCTGGCGATTACTTTTTATCTTATAAAAACCAAATTATTTTGTCCTTAAGATATTTACATCAGTATAACAACATTTCAGCTCAATTAACTTCTAATTGATGTACACCTTTATTGAAATAAAAAGAATAAACGTTTTGCATAAGTTTTAATCCAGTATGAAGAACGGTTTGCCCACAATAGAGTGAAGAAGACAAAGTCAAAAGAGCCGCGTTTGTTGCATAAATTAACGAAAATATTTTTTTAAACTTTTATTATAAACTTAATGGAAAAAACTATTGCGACCAGTAAATGTAGCGTGTCTCTTTGCATTAAAAGAGATGATGATACATTGGATAGTGCAGTATTAATTTTTCTGCTGCTGTTGGCAACAGCGCATCTCCAGCCTTATGGGGATTAACATGGGAAACGAATCTCCATAAGAGCCCATACTGTCAACTAAATGTGGATCGCACTTTACAAGTGAAGCAGTTTTCTCCCGCCGGAAAATGCTTGCAGTAGGCAATTCCTCGCGCGTTTTACGGACGACCCTCTGACTGGGCAACAGCGCGCGCCTCTCCCTTTATCTTCCGAGCATGCTCCTGGCAGTTCAGCGCGCTCTTTTTCCAAAATAAATGTTAATCGATATTGATTAACCGACGATATCCTTTAAGATTTTACAATTGGGTTCATGATGATGAACTGAGTCGCTTGAAGAAGATCCAAACGGCGGTTTTCAGGGATGCGCGGAACGGAAAATAACGCAGTCTTGCAATTTCATCAATAACTAAAATACTAATGCACTAAATACTATGAAACTTCGTATGATTGTTAAGAAAAATCTTTGTTATAATATTTGTGAAGGAAATTTCGATATCTTGATCCGTGTCGTTATTACGAAGCCGTAAATGTGATGCATCCGTGCGGTACCCGGAAAAATGCGCTAAAATTCTGTTTTTAAGCACACACTGAAATCCATATAAACGGTAAAAAGTTTAGTATACCATCACTAAACGCAGAAATAAACAAAATTTAATTTAGCTTTCTTCATTTTAAAATCGATTGAGCCGTCTTTGAGATATTAGTCTTCAAACTAGGGTGACGGAATTTTGCAGTGGATAGTAGGTCTCAAATTCTTCTAGGGACCGATTTTGAACCCAGAAAAAGGCATTGCTACGCATGTCGGCCACAGATAGTACATTACAATGTTATATTGTTGAGCCACTCCCCCGATTGAGTCATCTGTTTCAAAATTAGAAGTAAACCGTTTTAAATGCAAAATTATATCAATCGCGGGGACAGTTATACCCTCGTGAATTCTTGGAAACTTTTTTTCTATTGTCTCGTGAAATATGGACAATGGCGGGAGTAAACGCGGGTTTATTCATAGCGAAGCCATTGGTTTAGGTATAGTGACTGCTACTGGTATCCTAGTCCTATTTCCCATCCTTTAATCGCGTCATTTTCCGTTCAAGCGCTCAGTAAATTAAAATTGCCGCTAATAGCCCATGGCAGTGAGTTGGTACGCGGCGCCACACACAAGTTATAACCAAATGAGAATAGTTTACATCATAAAAATCCAGCTAACAGTTGAAACAAAAATAAAATAAGGGAAAATTGCCTCAAGCTACCATTTTTCCCGTCATTCGCTAAATTATCCACGCCTAAAACTTGATAAATAACTGTGACTCAGGCAATTGTGAGAGATAAACGCACTAAAATTCACGCTTTATACACATATAATAGATTATATTTGGCAACGATGATTTGTTAGGAGTCTAAGGCCGGTATTCATAGACGGGATAAATAATCAATGATTGCTGAATCAACGATTATTCGTCAGTCATTGATTATTTGATTTATGTATTCATAGACAGAAAACAATCTCCAATTCATGAATCACTGATTCATGAATCTCTAACTATTTGGGATAGTCTGTAATTGGTGAATTACAGATTGGATGTATGTTTATTTTTTAGTGGTATGAGAAATTGAAAGGCAAAAAATTTTGTGGGTATCGTTAAATTTTTATTCAAGTTGAGTATATAGTTTTATTAATTTCATATTGAAAAAGAAAAAAAAAATGGATTGGCATGTTTTTTTGATAAAAATGAATTAGCTGTGCCTACATTAGAATTATTTGTTATGATTATTCAACGTTAATGAAGGCGTTGCTTGGGAAAATCAACAAACAGTAATCTCGTATTCCGGCAAGTGTCGATGATGTAGCATGTGCTGCTTAACGTCAGGAATTGTCCGACCATAAGTGTGGTCTCCTCTTTTTTCTATTCTCACAAATAGGCACCTGATGCACCTATTCGTCGCCTGAACATCATAAGAAACAGGTGGTCTGATGGTGTCAGCTATTTGGACGGCCAAAAGATAAGTTATATGTTTCACAGTTCTGGACGCCGTTGGCTGCGAGACAAAACTAGCAATTCCTACATATGTACGTACAACACCAAAGAAGACGAAGAGTAGCAGTAGCAGTATTTATAACAGATCATTACCGATAAAGAAAATTTGAAATATGTAATTAGTAGCAATTGATGATAGCTTACGAGTAAAACATTCATGGCAATTTCGGCCGATGTTAAATTGAGCATGAAGATTTTTTTAAATACTGCGTGATTAAAAACCGCTGTGATATATTATTTTTAATTTGTAATATGATTTCAACAATTTAATATTGATGCCTAAGCGTAAAATCTCAAAGCAATGAGCCACAGTAGCACAAGAGGAACTGTCAGTCCTCGCGGAAAGTGTCGACATATGAACAGTAGTTCTAATAAGAAGAATATACTCGATCACTACGGGTTTTGAGAATCGGTATCCTCTATTAAACTCTTCGTCTGTAACACTCATGTCTATTGTTACAGCAAGTTAGATAACGGATTTTAAACAGAGATTGACGTATATAATAAGCGGTTCATCACCAGACCCCAGTGAGGCCATTGACATTAAATATTCACCCTGGAATACGAATTTTGTGGAAAGTATCACGAGAAAAAAGGCGAGGTGAAGTCCCATGATATGCCATGAAACTCGGGGGAAAAATTTCTCTCTGGTCGTGAATATAGAGATGGAAAAAAAGGGCCGCTGGTAGACTCGAATCGCCTGACTCTCACGTACGAATCCGCGGCGCTCACCTCTGCACCAAACAATCTGATGTTACACACAGGCGATAATAATAGTTATAAGCAAAGTCGCTTTGAGGGTGATGGAGACGGGTGATGTGAGGCTCCGGCACAACCTAGCTAGAGTAAATTTTCCTAGGTTTTTTATACTAAGGGCGGATATTTCTGATTATAAACTGATTAATTACAGTACAACTAGGATACGTTTGACGAAGTCCAAGGCAAACTAGCCTTTGGCCTCGTGCACGACATTGTAAATACGGCATTCAAATCGGCGAGTCAGAGTACGTAGTCTCCCCATGTGAGTAATTTGGATTTGTTGGATCCCTAATGTGTGCTTTTCGCAGCCTTTAGTGATACGCTGGTACATCGTCATCGGCAATCACATACGCCAATATATCCGAACGAATTTCCATTGCACGGAAACCCTAATCAGTTCAAGGTAATCAATAATCCTAATCAATTCAAGACGTTCATATAGAGTATTCTATGTCTATAGCACCGTATAAAATTGTACAGTTGTAACGTGAAGACACGAATATGTCGTAAACAATCACAGAACTACCGACGTCCAACAAAGAAAAACTCTAATTAATTACGGTCGAGAGCTTAATTCACGAATCAATGATTATTTGGCCAAATAATTACAGTTTGCTTGACTATGAATACTAGAACTAATACAATGATTATTTGACGACTATGAATACATATTAATCAGAGATTGATGAATCTCTGATTCAAGAATCATCGATTGACGAATCACTGATTCTTTGACGACTATGAATAAGAAACAGTAATTAATTAGAGATATAATCATGGATTGAAACGAATCTGTAATTATTGAGGACTATGAATACCGGCCTAAGTCGGCAAATAGAGAGCTTTTCTGACGCTATTTCCCCTCAAGGTTCGTAAAAACGAACTCAATTTCACTGTGAGGACTGGGTCCGAGGTTCGTATTTTCGAAAACTTCGTATTTTCGAAACTTCGTATGTTCGTGCTTCATATTATCGAGTTGCTACTGTATATATATTGGTCTTCGTAGTGTTCACCAGTAATCTCTATTATGACTTGCATGATATGTTTTACTGAGGTGGAAAATAATAAATAAATAAAAATATGCTCATTAAAGCTTGAGAATTCAAGAAAATCCTTTCTTAATGTGTTTCGAGAGATATAGCAAGATGTTGTAACTCATTATTTTAATGATATATCTGTAGAACACAATATTTTGATATTTGTGGGTTTGATTAAATCATATATTTTCTACTTTAACACCTTGAAATAGGGAAACTAATATAAATTATTTGGGATATAAATGAACTCTAAAGTCCAAATGATAGTCTAATGATTACTAATCTGAATTAGTTGAAAATATGTCACATGTGCACGAGGGTTGAAATTCGCCATGAAAAAATCATTTGGCTTGACCCGGATGGATGACTTGGTGGTGTAACTGGCTAGCACACCTGACCGGCAATTGGGAGATCCGGGTTCGTATCCCGGCCAAGTCCAATGATTTTCAATACATGGCGAATTGCAACCCTGGTGTATATACATCCATGAGAGTGACTTCATACCACATCATTTGTTAATGCAGTGATTGGAAATATGTCACATATGGTTATGAGAACAGCTTTGATATGCCATTTAACTCTAATTACTCGTAATTATTATTTCGCCATTATAATACTGGCCACCTCAGATTAAATATTTAATTTAACCTTGGTTTGGATTGACATTGCAAGGATCTAAACTATATTTTTCAGAAAAATCAATTCAATTTTACTTATTTGAAGTCCAACAATTTTTGCAGGTAGTCATTGGAGTATCTGAAGCGAGTGTCTGTAGGATGATAAGGCGGTTATCCATACTAATAGGAATGATGTCCCAAGAAAGAATATCATTTCCTAATGTAATGGATCAGAGAAATCGAGTGAAAGAAGATTTTGATGCAATAGCTTGGTTGCATGGGGTTCTCGGAGCTATTGACTACACACACATTCATTCCAGTTACATCACCTGGAAGAGAAAATGCAGAGTTATTTAGAAATAGAAAATGTTATTTCTCAATCAATGTTCGGGCAATCTGCACCGCCAACTTGAGGCTGACTAATTTGGTTGCTAGATGGCCCGGATCAGTACGTTATAGCACCATATTTAATAACTGCCATCTAAGGGCCAAGTTTGAAAATGCGGAAATAAGTTTTGGATATTTATTGGGTGATGGAGGTTATCCATGTGGGCCCTATCTCCTTACTCCCTTATTAAATAAGCCCTCCAACCAGAGAAGAGAGATGTTATAATGTCTCTCACATTGAGACAAGGAATTGAATTGTGCGCTGATTTGGTGTGTTGAAGAGGAGGTTTCCTTGTTTATCCCTGGGCCTGAGAGTTGAGCTGGAAACATCTCTTTTGTAGCCACTTGAGTGCTACACAATGTGGCAATAATGTTCCAAGAAGAGGGAGGAGCCTCTGGAATATATATGTAGTAGTTAATCCACCACGTGCTGTTGAAGTTGACACTCCTTTGGGACGGCGAAATGGAAGGCCAAAGGGTGGGGCGAAATGGCGGCGAAATGGAAGGCCAAATGGAAGGCCAAATGATGGGGGATTAATTTTCATTTCGAATGGCATTAATAAATAATTTTATATTTATGAGAAAGTTAATAAAATGGATTTTCATTGTTAATTACAATCAAAGCTAGATCCTCCTTGGAATTGTTCATTTATTTTATTTGTATTTTGAAGTATTAATTACCTTCATAATTGAGCTTATTAGAAAAATAAATTAAACTAGCAGCACATTATCTAACCTTTGCGCAAGATTGATTTTTTTCTAAACAAGACTGGTGGGCTCATTCCACATTTCAAATTTCCAGAATAAGGATGTTAATAAACTTAAAATGTATACAATTTTATTGAAGGATGGTTTCTGGGAGGGGATTTCTAATTGAATCTAGAATGCAAATGATACAGATATGAACTTGAAGTACTTATTTCTTTCTTGTAATCTTGCTTGGGTAATTTTTTAAATTTCATTCTCCAATTTCGTATTTTCAAAATGTAGAATGCTGGACTTGAATTCATTTTTTAAAATTTTCATTTTTACATTGTTTTGATTTCCCATTATTTCAATGTGCCTTCTATTTTATATTGAATATTTAGTAGACTCTTGTGTCTTGCCATGTCTGCTACTTCTTCCTCTGCTTTTCTTTTTCTGGGAGTGTGAGGTTGAAATGAGGTACTGGCTATTGGCTTTTGTGCTCGTGTGTATTTACTTTATCCGTGGTTTGTGGTATGGGTATGGCATTGTTTGGAGTGGGTTGGTTAACTGATGTTTCCAGAATCTAAAAAAGGAAGAGATAACAAATTAGGAGACACATCATAATAATTATCTCCAAACTTGAGCACTTGGGGAATAATTGTTTCGGGACTTATTTCCTTTATTAGAATGCATAGGGCATGCTAATTAAAACTTCCTCGTGAGTCAAAAATGTATAAATGTGATTTATTAAAAAAAAAAAATTAAAATCCAATATTATACCGTTATAGTATCATTAGTGTATATAAATACGTACTTCAAATATCGTTCCCTGTTCAAATTCATCTGTAAACAGAAGTAACATCTTTTAAAAAACAAACAAGTGAACAGAAAAAAAAGCAGGCTAGTGTCCATCCGACTCCCAATCATATTTCATCATAATATTTTCATCATAGCCTCTTTAATTTAACACTGGATAATCTCACCCGTAGCAGTTAATACTTAATTCTTTATCACTCTTAAATGAAAACCAAGTATTTAGTAAATTAACTCAATCCTCATGTAATTATATACAAAAATATACATTTATTCATGCATATGCATACATATTCGCCTTCAAAAATTTCTTCATTATAAGTGGCGTCACTATCATTTGGATTCCTCATTGACTCAAATTGCGATTTGCCCATGCTTATCACGCGTTCTTCGTAATGGGTTTATTTTTTAACTGCGGATCCCCCGCCTGTCTTATAAGTTTCCACCTAAAGTTACGTCTACATCTACATATAACCCCGCGAGCCGCCGCTAGGGCGTGTGGCAGGGGGTGTTAGGTCACCTGCCGTGTAAAGGTGTACTTTTTTTGGAGATGAAATGGTGACATCTCTTACAGGAGTGTATTTAGTGGAGCTCAATTTTTATTATGGTCTCTTATTGATCGCGGAAAGAACGAGTTTTTGTACCTATCTGTTCGACAGAGTATCTCTCTTATTTTATCGCATCTGTCAGACCTAGAGATGTAGTGAGGAGTCATAATCTCTATGTCGCTCTGAAAAATATCAGTTCTGATTTTCTCAAGCAGCCTAAGTCTAGCGTGTAGTCTCCGAGTCTCTAGGGGCTCCCACCTTAATCCCTCTAAAAGTTGTGAACCACTATATGTTCGCTCGTAGCAGTTTTTAACGAAGCGCACTGCTTTTCTTTGTATTTTATTAATTTTTTGGTTTATCGTTATGACCAGGGTCCCAAATACTCGCGGCGTATTCGAGGTTTGGCCTAACCAGAGCGAAGTAGCATCTCTCTTTTACAATTTCATCCGATGACCTTCTTATTATACGTTTAACAAAACCTAGTTTCTTTAATGCTGCGCCACATATGTTTTGTATGTGTAATCCTCAGTTAGTAATCTCAAGTTAGAAGGAATCAAGTTAAAATTTCTTTTAACATTACTCACTAATTAATCCCTATTATTAATATATTTGGTCTTCATGTGCGTGCTTACCTTGTCTTCGGCTCCGTACTTTCTCGCCCTCCGTTTTTACGTTCTCGTAACAATTTTGTAATTGCTTTTGAGGTTCTGATGGCGTTACTCTCTGTGGCGTTAAACTTAACAGCCAACCTTTCCCACGCCTTTTTTTCCTCGGTGGTAACATTGTCTGTTTTACTCGTTCTCAAGTTTATCACTATATTCGTCCACCAGGTCTAATAACCTTAATATTTGAACCTCCGTTAAATTTGTTGATCGTGGACAAGCCATTTTCCAATATCGCGGTTGTTAAGCAATTCTGTAAACTGAGGTCACGTGACGACGGCCACCAATAGTCATTCATCTCACAAATCTGTGAGAACATTTACGCTACACGATTGCCGATCAGGTGATCGTCGTTCTTGATCAACGATCAAATGTCAGTGAAATGGATGCGCTGCATGATCGGAGATCAGACAATTGACAGCGATCAACTGATCGTCGATTAACGAGAGGTGGATGAAATTGGGCATAAGTGTTTGCCTTCCTTATTATTTTCTATAAAGGTTCTTGTGTTTTAGAACGCGATAAGTATCAAGGACGACCTGGAAGAAAGCAAATTTTATGCCATTGCTGATGAGACGACTGATGTTAAGGGACGATATGTGTGCAGCATATTGGTTGGAAAATTCACACCAGATGAGCCCAATAAGCCCTACCTTGTGGAATCCAAGCAACTTGAAAGAGTGAATAATGAAACGGTCGCGCGCTGTACTGACGAATCTTTAAGTATTTATACCTAAATTGGTATTGTGAAATTTTTGTTGAAAAAGCGAGCGCATTGAAATTCGAACTGAAGTTAATTAACGGTATTACTCATGTTGATGAGTTCTTTGCCGCATCTGTACCGTATTTATCGTAATGTCCTCGCCAATTTTTTACAGCCTCTTTGTTTGGAGATAATAGTGCTGGAGAGAATTAACTTCTTCTCCTAACCGATGGAGCGGTGTACATGGTTAAAGCCGCCAAGGCTTTGGTGGTTTTCTACTCTAAAATGATTCATATCACTTGCAAAGTGCACGCTCTTCACGGGGTATGTGAAGAAATTCACAGAAGAATCTCTCTGTGACAAAGTTTGCGTCGAGGAGGACCTTAATCCCCCTTCTTATTTTTCCAAGAAATGTTGCTCACCTGTGGCAAAATTCACTCTCGGTGGTCAGAGTACAATTCATTCCTTTAGTATCGGAACAGAGACGTGGATGGGCTTTCCTCGTTGAAGGGCAATAACAAGGTCCTTACACCCAGGTCATGGCACGCACTCGTCTAATGTAATCTACCATCTTGGATCGAAAATTTGGCGGGGTTCAAATTTTGCATGCAGATGAATGGGTGTTATCGGTACAAATATCCACAAATATTTCCTTGAATAATTTAGCCTTTGCTATGAAACATTTTGAGTTGATTAACAATGCTAAGAGGCTTTGGAACCCGTTTGGATTTACGTTTTGTTGATAAGCAATGCTAAGCGTCCTTAGAACTCGTTTGGATTTCCGGTCTAAGATCTCCCTTTCGACTCCAGGAAAGTGGTAAACAATTGTTCCTACACCATAATTCAAACGTGGTCATAGGGACAAAGATCCACGTATATTTTCCAGAATAATTTAGATAATGCCATGAAAATGTTTCAGCTGACAGACAATAGTTAGTGGCTTTAGGATTTCATTAGACTTTTGGTGTGACGCCTCCCGTTCGACTCCAGGAAAATGGTAAACAATGGTTCCGACTCCATAATTCAAATATGGTCATAGGGATAGGGTCCACGTATATTTCCCAGAATAATTTTGATAATGTCATGAAAATGTTCCAGCTGACAGACAATACTAAGCGGCTGTAGAATTCATTTGGACTTATGGTCTGACGCCTCCCGTTAGACTCCAGGAAAGTGGTGAAAAATGGGGCCGACTCCATAATTCAAACATGGTCATAGGGAAAAAGATCCGCGTATAATTACCTGAATAATCTAGGATGTCCCAAGAAACTTTTCAGTTTAACAGAAACTACTAAGCAACATTAGAACTAGTTTGGACTTAGGAGAAATTACATATACAGTATCAAAATATGGCTCCAGTCGGCTTCCAAGTTTGTTGTTGCCCATTTTTGGCTGGAAAAGTTCTATATATTCCTTCCGATGTTGTCATTTGTACACAACAGCAATTAGTATTTGTATCTATCCATTTTGGCTTCATATCTCTGGAGGAAACTAGCTCAAAAGTCGTAAATTACCTTAAATACTAAAGGACGGTGTCCTCTTCTTGCCTGGTAAGTTTTTGAGCAAATGTTATCCGTTAAGTTCTTATTTAGCAAACAATTTACGCTTAATTATAAGTAAGCACCATATTTGTGATCAAACAGCATGCATACATAATTACTGTGCGCCAAAATACGCTGAGGAAGGTTAGCCTAAAATACGAGGTGAGATATAGTTCTTGTTTCGTCGTGAAAAATATTTTCTCTTTAATGAACACAAAATATACCTCTTAGAGCTTACCTAGTCCTTTTATACTCTAAAGCTCAAATCCAATTTCATGTTTAAAAGAGAATTCGTAACATCAATCAAGGCTATACACTTTTGGTTACTCAATGAAGAGTAACAGTGCTACGGAACATTGAGCCCGATCCAAAATGAAGAAATCAGAGTGCGTTATGGGATCGTGTCATGACCTGGGTATAAGGACCTTGAGCAATAACACTGCGGTATGGCGCTACCCTTTTTGGAAGTAATTTTCCTTTCGGGCCGCGCGGTGGCTACAAGGGTATTAGTGAACTAGGGTGCTATGCGAGGCTTTTGAGGAGTTCGCTTTCCTGATGGATGCCGACGAGAGGGTAGCCTGGCTATTCATGGAACTTTACAATCCAGGAATGCTTGAAATCTATATTTTCATAGCATAAAAGTGGCACTATATTCGCCAACATTGCCGTTCTAAAGGTTGTCTCTAACGGATATCGAGCCTTACAACGAGTATTTTAATCGAGCCAGATTGATATACGCTGGGATAATTGGAGAATCTCTAATGCATAAAACGAGAGGATAATCTATCATGAAAAAGAGTCCAATTAGGAAAACGAAGCAACGCCAACAACATATCGGGAACCTAGCCATTACCTTTCCTCGGAACATACCACCTGCGCTGGCCCGGCCGCCGCACAGCCGCGGCACTGCACTGCACCGTTCAACTTAAATCGATCTTAAGGTGGAATTCGCTAACGAATGCAAGATTTTTCTTTTGCTTTGTACTCTATAGACTACATTTTTTCATCTTTCTCAAAATGTCCCGGGAGCACGGCGGAGATGAAAAGTATATTGCTATTTTTATTTCAAAATACATGTAAAAATAATATAAAGTTAAAACATTTTTATCAACGTTTTTGAACATCTTGAACTATACCAAATCATTAGTAATGGTGGATAAAGATACCAATGTACGGGCAGTAGTTTTATCAAAGAACATTAGTTTTCTGAACGCTTTCTTTTATGAAGGTAAACTTCTCTAAAATTGACGGAGTTTACGCGATGGGCGTTATTATCCCGAATGACCCGTTTTTGACGGGTTCTACAGACTACTCTGAGTAGAGCAATGACCAATATTGTGTAGACCGTATAGTGTAGAATACGAATATTACTTTCCGAACTTCTTCGGAGAAAGTTGAAAATATGACTTTAGGCCAGCTTTTTACGATTTGGAACGAGTATGCGGCGCCCGTATTGCCTCAAATGCCGCCAATGCCTAAGTCACTCTTCTCGGCGCCCGTCTCAACTTCCGGCTGTCTGTTCTCCTGCATGACCTCGAGAGGTTTCTTCTAAGCGGTTACTGCCAGCTAAGTATTTGGTCATAAAATCTCCTGTAATTCACTCTGAATAACTCTTTGACTTCTGAACAATCACTAATTTCATACTCAACCGTGAGTAATGAGCCATTGAGAGCTACTGACGGCCCATCGGTCGAATATTGAAGACTGCCGAATTTTTGGTGCTTAACTGCTTGAAACTAAAGGGTCATCGCCAGTTTGTTGTACAATGAATTTCCATGAATAAATTTACAAGTAGTTGAATGTTTTCCGTCGTTGTATCCTTAAGCATCACCGTACTTTTTCGCAGAATGCGGGCATAGATACTGAAGTGGGATGAAGACGAGAGATGACTTTGATTTCCTCACACACGAGCACCACCCAGAATGAGTCACGTGCACAAATCCCCGATTCCTATCTGAAGGTCGAAATCCACGTGAGTGCAGGTGTAAACTTTTCATCTGTAGTTAATGACCTCGGTACAAACGAGCGATGATCCTTCATATTGAGGACTTCTCTGGTGGATTTTTTTACATGACCTTGGTTTTCTATCAAAGCTACGTCATTACATAAGATGATGAGTAATGTTTGATGATTTCACTACACGGTATTACTCTGAGTTCCTAAAAACAAATCGATGACGGATATTTCACTGGTATATCATCTCAATCAATTTTCAGTTGAATGTAACTGAGGTGCATTTGGATCCTTTATGCTTCATAAGGGAAATTAATAGATTATCTCAATGTCGAGTCAATATGAGAAGAATGTGAGACGTTAATTGATAAAAAATATAGTTAGCTAACTTATTGAAACCCCTCAGTCAAGCCATAGCTTTGGTTTACCACATCATCATGGAGCGACAGGGACCCGCCTTAAAGTGAACAACAATAATATATCTCTCTTATTTAAGTGTTATAACCTATATATATGATGTTATATATGATGGTTTATGGAATAGTTACGTCATTTTGTTATTGGGAAGAACGATGTGATTCGATAATTATCTTACCTTGACACAAATAATTAACAATGATCATGGTCGATCGCAATGCCAAAAAACCAAAAAGCAAAAGTTCTCGGACCAATCTTCACGTCGTGGGTGCTTTACTCATTTAGCGATAAAGAATATTAATTGTGACAAAATTGCTTCCGAAAAAGGCGCGAAAACTTGGGAGAAACTTAATTTAAACGAGGTAGGTAAGGTTGAAGCATTAGCCATCACAGATACACAAACGAATGTAATGCTTTGAATATTATTTCCCAGTTGTATTTAGAGTTCTCTAGCAATTTGCCTTTCGTGTTAAACATGAGATGAGCGGGAATGGGCCACACTTTCCGTCGTCGATTCATCATGAATTTGCCTCCCATCCGATAGTATCCGTCTCGATTCCCGCCGCTTCGAGAAGCTAGCGCACCGCTCCGAGCAGTTCGCGCACCGCTCCGAGCATCTCGCGCACCGCTCCGAGCAGCTCGCGCACCGCTCCGACCGCTGAAGAGACCGCTCCGAATGGCGGCCGACCGCTTGGACTGAGCGGTTATGGCGGAGCGGCGGTGGCATTGAGACGCAGGAACTTTTGGGACGCGGGAAATTTGCCGGAACGCTGCTTCCCCCCCGAGGAACACTCGTCCGGACGAGAGTGGCAATTTTCGCCTGAAATCATTTTGCATGACAATCTAGGATGGACGTATTTTCTTTGTGAAATCGAATATTTTTGCGCGAAATCCCGTGGGTGGCTTTGGCTCCCGGAGGTGGAGGCGGAGCCGGCCGCGGCGAGTGGGGGGGATGCGGGGAGGGGGCCGGGGTACCGGGGGGGTGGGGGGGGGAGCGGCGAGCGGGAGGAAGCGGCCGGCTCCGCCTTCGGGCCGGATTCACGGGCCCTGAATTTCACGGGCGGAGACGGAAGAAGGCGGAGGAGGGAAGCGGACAGGGGCGGAAGAAGGGGAAAGAAGAGCAAGGGTGCACACGTGGCGAGAAGGGAACTCGAAGAACGTGAGCGTGGTGTGCGCATTCTTACCTTGGAGAGCGACACCCGATCGTAAGTGAATGGCGTTCAAAATGAATGTACAAGTTATTCGATAATATACATCTTTCTCTGTAATAAACGTTTTCTCGACACGTCATGTGATCGTGCTGAGAATGAAGCCGCTATAAACCGCCCAATAAGGGAGAATTTTCAATGTGGCTTAAAATTTTATTCGGGGCATTATTGTGTAGCCGATACATAAAATCAGGATCCTTTAAATGCGCCAATTATTAGTACAGTCGATGTATACGCGCGTAGATATATGAGTACTTGTAGACCACTATGTGCTATTCCTTTGGTCTTATCGTACCTTGTTTGATACTTACTTCAACTTTGACGATAAAATGTGACATTTTACAACAGATTGTTGAATCGACTTGGTATGACTAAACATTTATTATGCCATGGTACCATATATTGAGCACAATTGAAATAATTAATTTATTTACGCCGATGTGGATTTCTTCCACGGGGTATCATGTTTACTGAGTAAAAGTGAGTCGCAATGAATGATGAAGGTCATTACTTCATGAATTCAAATTAGATCATAACGTGCGTAGTTAAAAATTCGCATATTATGCTGCGAGTTTGTTTTACATAGGCTTTTATGTTCCTAGATATTGACTTGTTTTCCCACAGTCACGGGGGATGTAGCTGTTCTATCGTTTTTTACGTCAAATCCCGCGCACGGAAAGCGGAAAATATAAATGAATGCTATCTATGCCGGCTTAAGCCCCTCCCCCAAGTTTCCCACCGGTCTGTGATTGGTTTCCATTTCTCCGTCCGTGTGGATGGAGCTTTAGAGGTCGGGTGTGGCTCGGGTGTGGGAGTGCATGGAAGCGCGGTGAATCGTTCGAGTGGATGTGTGAGGGATTTGAGCGAAAGGGTGAGCAGAAGATTGGGGAGGACCTTTTGGAGACTGCGGCCTCAGCATTGGCCGGGTTTTTTTTATCAAGGATCAAAAACTGCGTTTTTAACACGGTGAATTAATTTTCGCGCGAGCGGTCGTGATCTCCGGCCGAGATCGGTGCGAAAGGTGTTTTACATCCACATATTAGCCTGCAAGCCACCTCATGGGTGTTTTGGTGGGGTTGTTAACTGAGAGCCCTATAATGTAGAACTAACTTTCTCCAACATGTACTACACTGTAATTATGCTGCCAACGCTACAGAAATTATTGAATTAATGTATACTGGAACTACGTAAACGAGATGCAAGAGTCAACGTGTAAAACCATATGTAAGTACTGCGTGTCGGATTAAAAATCAAGCATTGGGGGCAAATGAACTAATCGGCTACACTACCTCTCAACTAGCCTGCTTCAAAGTCTAAACGCAGCCAATATGACCTCTTATCGATTGCGGGAAAAACGGCATTTTGAACCTTTCTGTTCCACAATCTATTTCCCTTATTTTATTCTCATAATCTGATGTACTGTAGCGTGTTGGAGTTCGTAAGATATTAATTACTTCGTCAGAAAACTAATTGACTTTGAGTGTACGTCAAAGATTGAGTCTAATTTTCAATCGACGGTCTTGAAGCGATTTCCATCCCTGTTGTTTCAAGAGGTCAGTTACACTACCATAACGACCTTTCACGTATCTTGCTCGTCTTCTGTGCTCGCGTTCTAACTCTGTTTTTAAGCCTACCTCATGCGGATCCGTAAGACTGGTAGCATGTTCCAAGTGGGATCGAGGAAGGGAGAAATAGCTGATTGCTCTGACTTAATCTTAACACTTTCCTAGTACTCTTTTAACAAAAATCCCAATTTACGATTAGCTTGACAAGTTATCTCCCGAAAAAGGTGCATGAAAACGATTCCTGCATTGATGGAAATTGACTGGCACCTACACTGCATCATCGACTGAGGACTCTATTACGATAATTCTGCTCTTTCGGTCAACTGCTTCCTCGACTTCCTCAGGGAAGTGTGAAGGGCCCTATTTCATTCATTATTTACATTAGTGACCTAAGTTCTACAGTTAACAGCAAATTAAGATTATTTGCAGACGATACAGTTATGTACTGTGAAATGAGCGAAGATGCGGACTTTGAAGCCCTGTCATCGGACCTTAGCAACGTTCATTCGTGGTGCCAGGAGTGGGGGTTAGAACTAAATATCAACAAATGCACCACAGTTCACTTCCTACGATATTCATCACAAAAATGCCATACCTATACCATGGGTGGAGTGAACATAAAATCTTCAGATACAGTTAAATGCAGTTAAAGCTCCACTATATATACTCCCATAATGCACCTCACCATTTCACGTCCCAAAACCTTATCCCTTACATCCTTATACGGCTGGTGTCTTGACACCCCCTGCCATACGCCTATGCAGCGGCTGGATAGTATGTAGATGTGGATAATTAATTGTATCGCTGACTTTATGCAATTCACTCCATCGCCAAGCTCTTTTTTCGGCCAGTCATCGCAGTCATCCACGGTATTTATTGACTTGGAACCACTTTTTAAACACATTGACTAACCTAACTCATCTGAAGTCCTCATTGCCTATTACTACACCCTTATGGCAGAAATATCACCGCAGACACCCGTTTAGTCAATTGCATCTCATGTATAACAATTTCTGTCACTGAAAGTTACTTGAACACCATTCAACATTCATTAGAACAATTTAAGCATATGATTGTATAGAACACACAAACATTTCAAACCAGAGTGAAACAATACACATAAGTAGACAAAATATGTCATCACCCTTTCACTTATACGTACACGACCACACAATCTACCCTCAAATAAAAGAATAACTCTTGCCATGGACAAATATCCAAATGTCTACTCCTAACTAATTAGTTATCACTTGCCATAAATGTAGATGGATTTATTATTGTGGCATAAACCCATTCCGTACCCGAGATTGCAATGCAGTACAATAACGACTCTTGATATGGCAAGTTACTGAATTATGGTAGTTTGAGCGAAATATCACTTTACTTAGATTTTGATGTATTTTACGTCATTTTAAAGAAAAAAACTCATCTTTCCAATGGTATCATAATATTTACCAATGAACAGACTACTTTTCGAGCAATTTGTCTGAAAAGACAAGCTGATTTACATAGGATAGATAGGAGACGTGCACTCCAGAGGCAGAGTTTAATTAATAAGAGGAATTACTTGCACTCAGATTTCATCAAAAAAATAAGTGAGTGTAGTTAACATGATTTATTAACCATTAAAAAAATTCAAACTTTAGGTCACCGCGGTAACAGTCGTAAAATATTTTTTAAACATTTTGCCGTGAAGGCGTTCCCTGCAGACGACCGGAAACCGTACAATTTAGTGTGACTACGTTGCATTCGAGTTCATTGTAAACAAACCGTGGGATCACAGTTAAGGTTTAAGCATTCATAGAGATATTTGATTGTGTACGTGTTTAAGAGTGTAAACGTTCAATTTTGCCGCAGTAAATGCTAAGTACATAAAACACTATGAAGGTGTCGACGACGATAGAGAATATAATAGGTTCGCAGATTCTTGAACTGCGAAACAATAAGGCAACTGTGAGCCTTGGCGGTGACTGAAGAGTTTTTTACTTGTACATTAATAAATATGATTTGACATGCTGTGATTAGAAACAGACGGCCTTTGTGTATACCTAATCACCATGCCTACGAATTTCTTGCGAAAAATATTACTGCATCTGCTTAAATAACCTTGCAATCGGTAATAATTATGCATGGCTATATCCACACTTTCGTTCTAAGTAATGAATTAAAGCCGCTGAATACCGTAAATAATATAGTGTGGCCTCCGACATGTACTTGGAGCACAATCGGGGGAATTTGAATTGGGAGGGTTTGAGGTGCACGGGTGGTGGGGGTGTAATGGACTGGGGAAGGCAAAATCCCACGCACCTGGGAGATAAGGGGGGAGGGGAGGGGTGGAGTGGGGGCGATTTGAGAGTCTGATTGCGTCGGGTAAAAAGAGAATTTTCACAGCATTTAAATTTGCATAACGATTTAATCAAGATCATAAAAAAACAAACATGGAAATATACACTTTTATATAATACAGAATAATACATACAACAATTTAAAAAATACATAATTAATTAATAATAATTATAACACATAATTATAATAATATACATAATTATAATACAAATTAATACATACAATAATATGGCACTGGGGAGTTATGGAAGAAAAAAAAATGAAAAAAAGGACTTCCCTTTTGAAAAATGAAAAGAAAGTTTTAAACTTTCCCCAGGTAAGAAAAATTACGTCCTTTTTGAAATGATATCTTATAACTAAACTAACGCACACAAATTTCACAAACACGCACGCACTCGCACAGTGTCTTGGGGAAAAGGGAATAGGAATGAAATGATGGGGCTAAATGATACGATTCTTTCCTTTCACTGATGCTTCTTATCACTCGGGAACCAAGGGGGGTCAGGTTACATTACTTAACGATTCGATTAGTGATGTCTTCGTCTCCTCTGAAGGTGCCTTGCTCGGTATGGGGGGACTGCTGGTGGTGTGATGTCGTCGTCTCCTCTCTGTAGGTGCCTCTGTTGGGATGGTGAGACTGCTGGTGATGGCTTACTTCTTTCACCTTGCTCTCCGTCTCTTACTTTCGGGATCGGCCTAAGGGCCGAATCCAGAAACTCCGCTGTTCATGCAGCGGAGGCTCCGCTACTCCAATAATACGCTAGCTAATTATTTCTTTCATGCGCGTTACCGTGTAGCTGGTCCATCATTCTTGCTCAAAGTGCCTTCGAATGAATTCGGGCACGCTCAGCAGCTCCACTTTGATTTCGCTGATTGAGTACAGCTACAATATTGGGCAAGTATGCCACCATATCTGGAATATCATCCCTTCGCTGCCTGACAACATTGTGTAGAACAGAACAAGCTAATATAACCATAAATGTTGTGTTCAACTTGTCCTTAGTTTCATGGGAAGGCAGGAATATCTCCTCTTCCATAACCAAAAACACCTTTCCTCAAGGAATCTAGGTATATTGTGTGCTGCATTGTATATACCTATGGTAAATAAACATAGTTTGTAGAAAGTTAGCGATATCTATAGAATGTTTACAAGATAACTGTAAATTTATCTCTTGAATAAACTTGGTGCTTTACTGACGCCTGTCCACTAACCTCGACATGCAAAATGGGACTGCAACGAAATGAAATGCCAATAATAAAAGACGCAGACAATGATAGTTTTGCGCACACATATCGTTCGCATCGCCAACAAACTTCGTGACTGTTGACGGCAACTTTCGAGGTAAAACCATATATCTAATTTGTTTTGCAGGATAGGTTGGACACTAGCGCTATCCTTTAAATATGAATTGTGTTTTAAAGCCCAGAGAGGTACGTGTCATCATCATGAGACGAATATAACGACGTATGGTAAATAGGGGGAGAAGCACTGTACAATTCCATCGATATTAATAACATATCGTTAAACTTTTACTCATCATTTATACCACAATAATAAATGTTTAAGGTACGGTTTCACATAAAATGAAATGATTTTTTAGTGACATGGTGATCTCAACACCTAAACTAACATTAATAGAATGTTGGCAGAGGTGGCTCGAAAACGGATTTGTTGACATTAGTATTTTAGGCAAAATGTGGATTTGATAGGCACAAGGTGGGTGATTACTGCATTATTGTTAAGCTTGTTTTAAAATAAGTTGTTTTTTAAGGGATGACAAAGCCCATATGTAAGTTAACAGCAATAAAAAATTTGGAAACCGAGGAGGCTTCAATACGGTTTTGATGGCATTATTTATTTTACGTTCGATAGCCCTTACAGCATCTAATCTGGTAATTAAAACATTCCTGCCATATTTTTATTTTATTGTAAATGGTTATCGTGAGCATAGAGCTCGCTTAACGTGAATATTGATTGATCATAAATGAGATACGTCCAGCAGACGAAATCCGGCGGCCATGATTGCTGTAGTGGGCTAGTAGCGGGCGTTAGTAGCGGAGGTGGGCCGCTATAGCATCTGATGACGTATCCAGCAGAGATTCTGCTATAGCGAGGATTCGGCCCTAAGTCCTTTGTCGCTACCTGTCACAGTGCGAGCCACCAAAGATCATCCTTTGCTTCCGTCTCGCACGCATCCTTGTATATCTGGCCGGGGATATGGGGGAGGGGAACACTTCTTCTTCAGTGATAGGGGGTGAAATGATATATTGGGTCAAATCACTCGCCCAGGAGAGAGAGGGGTTCACTTTCACAAAAAAAGAAAAATGGTGGAAAGAGGGGGGTGGATGAGGGGGGGGGGAGGGGAAACACCACATTACTCATTCACTCGCTCACTCACTCAAGGTCGCTTCCACACACTGGCGACGCACACATCCACTCAAGAATACAAGGAAAAAAATTAATTAGGCTCCCCTTAGCCCCCGGCGAACCCCGCTCAATTCGCCTCCTCGTGTAACTTTCAAACGGGACCGATTACAATTGGTACAATACTTTGCAAAGTTAATGGCGCATACCTTATGTGAAGTAACGGCCGCTAATTATAGCAGGATGTAATGAGAAACGTCGACTTTAAATTCGAGTTAAAGATTATGCGCTAAGTAATCCATACAAGCACCTCCCATTAAAAACAATTTAAGAAACGATCGAACAGGCTTACGAGCTATAAACTTTGAAACTAAATGCTTGCTCCATTGCTATCTCGAGCCTCTAGGCTTTCCTTTTTATCATTAACCTTCAACTCACTCAAAGCATAGTTCTTTACCTATGAATCATTACAACTATTCTACATGAACAGAACCTTTCCTTCATATGTGCCTTCTATGTAGTCAACCATTCCCGTATCCTACTATCATTTAATAAAAGAGCTCGCCTAGTCCAAGCAAAGCTTGTAACGATTTCAAAAATACTTACTCCAAATCAATTTCAGCTAGCTTCTCCTTTCAATTAATGAAATGCATTAGGTAAACTGAAATTCAATGTATAGTGCTTCACTTATGCATCATCAAAAGGCTAACTTCTACAATTTCTATAGAAAATTAAAAAAAGACAGTTTATTATGAGGAAGATGTCATGAAACGAAATGTTTCAATACTTACTCATTATTATTACAAAATGAACAGTACATAGTAATGTCATGAACTATTTAAGTACGACGTACAAAATACATTTTGTATTTGTCTTGAATTCCATGATCACGAAGCATTGGCCAAAAATGGTGAAAAAGAATGTGGAGAACTGTACTAGTTCTTAGGGTTCTTCATTGTTAGGCACAAGATATCCATTTACTTTATTTCGATCATCAACGCTAGGACTGGCATGTGATGACAGTTTCCTCCGAATTCTAACCTGGTTGTGGGATTCTGCCCTTCCATGCATGTCACATGCCACTAAAAAATATAGTTCTTCATCTTGGCTGTGCCCCATTGCAGCAGACAAGGGTCGAATGTCCTCCAACTACATCTACATCTACGTCATACCCTGAAAGCCACCCAAAGGGTGTGTGGCAGGGGGTGCTTTCGCACCAGGCATGCATGAATTATACGGCAGAACACCGACATTACATTAAAACCCGCGCACCACACATGCAAAGCGCCAATTAAATATCTAATTCCGAAGAAACATTCCATCTCCAATCGTTCCAACAAGCAAGGGATACAAAGACTACTACTACAGATTCAAAATATCATGCATAAATAAGAACATCATTATTTACATCATGCATAAATAAGAAAGAGGAGAATATAATGAGAAAGATTAACTGCCTGCCTATTGTCAATACTCGAACTATTCATGACGACGATCACAGCTGTTATGGTCCCGAATGGTACGCGGAAAAAATGACATTTTATACCTATCGGTTCTACAATCTAGCTCTCTAATTTTATTGGCGCGATCTAATTTGCCGTAGTACGAAGGGGTTAATAGTATGTTCTTTACGTCGTCAGTAAAATGATTTTCCTGAAATTTATTTAGGAGGTTAAGCCTATAATTTAATCTACGCTGTGATAGCGATTCCCATCCTAATTCTTCTAACAGTCCAGACACACTAGCCAACTTATCGTAGCATCGTTTCACAAACCTAGCTCCTCTTCGCTGGACGCGATCTAACTCTGATATCAACCCCGTTTCGTATGGATCCCATACACTAACAGCATATTCCAGATGAGGCCTAACGATTGAAAAATAACAACGTTCTTTCACTTTCTCATCACATTTTCCGAGTACTCTCTTGATAAAGCCTAGCTTCCTATATGCTTGACCGCATATTTCCCTAATATGTTTTCCCCAAGATAGGTCGTGACTAATTGTGACTCCTAAGTACTTAACAGACTCGGCGTGAATAATTTCTGTATTTTTAATTCTGTAAGCCCTAACTGGCCAATTTTTCTTTTTCCAAAAGCTGACTGCTACGCACTTTTTTATGTTTAGTTCCATCTGCCAACTACAATTGATGTTGTCCTTGTAATTGTGAACAAAAAGAGTTGCAGATGTTTAAATTACAAACCACGAGTTTCAACCCCAAGGAATACTAACCAGGCCATCAGTGACTACAATTATAGTGAACAAAAGATACTCTGTGAACACTAAGCATGAAGCTTGAATTGCAAAACAAAAGGCTGATATTAAGTGAAAGGTGCTAATTTCAAATGCTCAGTAATCCTTTTAACTTTAAATACAGTAGGAAGCAATGGATGTGTCAACATCGTCAAATTTCCACAAATTCCTTTACAATCAGAAAATAATACTTTATAGAGTCAAAACATTTCCAGGTAATGCTCAATGGTCTGTTCTGTTATAGTGGCAGTTGGTTGCATCCTTGCTACCTTAGGAATAACAATATCATGCTTGGGATTGTATATTTCACTTGTCCCTTGCAGTACACATGCAAATTAGCCAGACCTGAGGACAAAATCCCACACGCCTTTCAAGGAGTTTCCTGAGTGCCATAGTCACACAAAAACCTTGTTGCCTTCCCCAGTGCATGGGAGAATCCTCCCAAAAAAGTAAGCGGACTGGCATATATATAGTCAGCCTAAACTTTATGCCCATACCTCAAACCTAAAGATGCTGGTTCAAACAACAAGGAAACTCCTGTCATCACAACTCAGAGCACAGCGTGAGGACCTGAAAGAAGTTGCGAAAATTTCTATGAGCTCCCTTCTCCTCAATTCAAATTCCTTTTTTCGGACGAACTACCCGCCTTTATTCCTCTGTCGTTCAATGATGAAACTACCGGGGTAACTCGACGGTAAAAGTAATCAGAAATGTACTGGCAATCCTTACTCGCACTTTCTACACTCCTATTACCCTCGACACAACAATATGCTCACGTGCTTCTCTGTTTCCTCAGGAAGTAATAAAGCTCTGTCCCAACTCGTCAGACATTAGGGTGCATGCGATAAGGTGCATGCGATAAGGTGCATGCGATAAGGTGCATAAATATTAGACTGCCTTGGGACGGAGTGAGCTTGAGTTGGGACAACCTTCGCAAGTAACGCCATCTATTGAGCTAGGGAGAAATGAAAAAAGGAGTAATGAAAGGAATCTAAAATAAACAAACACGATCTCCGAGATACATATGATCGCGGATAGTAGAAATATTCTCGTTAGCCCATGCATGCCATGATATTTATGGTACTAGTTGCGCCTTCAGCTACTTTTGGCTGCATTTTGGGAATTAGCTAGGGAATAATTTACATAGTTTGGAGATTCTTAAGTTATCACTTTAGGGGTGCCATTGCTAATGTAGGTTTGCTGGGTGTTCGTAATTTTTTAGCTGAATACATAGGTTTTGTCAATTACTTGGGAAAAAAACCATAAAAAACGAGAAGTTACTTCGGACAAATAATAGTAGCTAAGAAAATCCCAGAATATATTGTTGAACGCAGGTTGGTAGATATTTCAAGCATCAAGTACTTACCATCGTTACTATTAAACAATTTTAGTAGTTACCACCTTCAGGTTATTAGTTTTTGGGAATTCTTAACTGTTTGGCATTACATTTTGAATGATGTTTTTGATGGTTTACTACTGAGTTCTCAGTAGTATACTAAATTTAGTATTTTTATATCTTAGGCTGACAGGACACAGAAAATGTAGAAAACCATGAGGAGTTTCTCTGACCTTCAACAAAACCATCCTTTTACCGGACGAATACTTAAAAATAAAAGGATCGTAGTAGTGTAGTAATTCATCAGTTTGTATGTGAGGTCTAGTGTTCGTTTATCATGCCGTTTTTATCATATACCAGTGCATGCCATTTTCTTAATTGTTTTTACTATTTTGTTTGTGGACAGCGACTCGTTTTTGTATTTATTTATGCACATACGGGCAGTCACTTTTTTACAACAATTTAATGGTACAAACGGTACCATGTTTACAAATATTTATCTTAACAGTGTCGAATATGCAAACCACTTAAGAATATTGAAGACAATATCATGTACTAGCTTGCTGCTACAAAATAATATTACTAGGCATGAATATACATATGGACCGTTGACTCATGGCCAAAAACTGTTGCCTTGAATTCCATTAACAAACAACTTTTTCGATTGAGTCGCTGTCTAGTGATGAAAGACGGCAGTTCAAATGTAAATACCGTCTACAGATCGTAAATAATCACGTCTTACCGGTTTTACTTACCAGTAATCGTAATGCAGTGGATAAAAAATGTAGTACTACACGCGGGACGCAATTGCACACTTTTTAATACTGTCCAGTCTACAGATATTTTTAATTCCTTTTCATATTTATTTACACTAATGCACCGTAACTTCTAAGCACTTGGTGAATGTCTGGTGAATATCGTTCTACGACAATTTAATAATAAAACGAGGTGAAAAAAGTAGAATGTATTAGAAGACGGATACAAGTACTATAAGGATTTCAAAATCAAGATCCGACAATGTCATCGATGGATAAGAAATTGCGCCAATAAACTGTCATTTTAATAACAAATAAAGGAGAGATTGTTGAACCTACTCCGAGGCCACACATGAATAGTAGGTTACACGTTAACATCCATAACAATCTATCTAGATCATGCCTTCTGATAACTAAGGCTCTCAACAGGCAATAAACCAAAAAAATTAGCTGTAAATTAACAGTAACATATCCACACAGCAGAGAAAATGCTCACGATGGAAGTTTCATATGCCTCTTACACACCTCCTGTAGTAGATATTTCCTCTGTAGCATTTACAAAGTAACTGATAGGTCTCAAAAATAGCCAGCTATTATTCACAGCATCAAGTAGTTCATATCCCTTCAATCGTACTTGAATATTCACCACGTAGTGTCACGTTAACAACAATCACCAACGGCCATTTACGAGTCGACTGAGAAGACTTTTTTCTAATTAGCGCCAAGGACTGGGTGAACAAGAAGTGGAAATTTACGCAACACGTAGCCTGGGCAACGGTTCCAAACGTTTGAATCCATTATGTATATTCATGTTACTAGGTTACACTTTAATAGAATTACAATATATTTCAATTTTAATGAAAAGGAATAAGTTGGTAAGTTTCATAATTACTATGAGCCAAACGCATCCGACAAGTTAGAAGAAAACGAAATCCCCAACATTTAGGCTTAGGTTCAAGCCCAGATAGGATTTCCTATTTCAATGAGATTAAATGGGGAATTGAAAAAATTCAACGGTTCCAAACGTTTGAATCCATTATGTATATTCATGTTACTAGGTTACACTTTAATAGAATTACAATATATTTCAATTTTAATGAAAAGGAATAAGTTGGTAAGTTTCATAATTACTATGAGCCAAACGCATCCGACAAGTTAGAAGAAAACGAAATCCCCAACATTTAGGCTTAGGTTCAAGCCCAGATAGGATTTCCTATTTCAATGAGATTAAATGGGGAATTGAAAAAATTCAACGGTTCCAAACGTTTGAATCCATTATGTATATTCATGTTACTAGGTTACACTTTAATAGAATTACAATATATTTCAATTTTAATGAAAAGGAATAAGTTGGTAAGTTTCATAATTACTATGAGCCAAACGCATCCGACAAGTTAGAAGAAAACGAAATCCCCAACATTTAGGCTTAGGTTCAAGCCCAGATAGGATTTCCTATTTCAATGAGATTAAATGGGGAATTGAAAAAATTCAACGGTTCCAAACGTTTGAATCCATTATGTATATTCATGTTACTAGGTTACACTTTAATAGAATTACAATATATTTCAATTTTAATGAAAAGGAATAAGTTGGTAAGTTTCATAATTACTATGAGCCAAACGCATCCGACAAGTTAGAAGAAAACGAAATCCCCAACATTTAGGCTTAGGTTCAAGTCCAGATAGGATTTCCTATTTCAATGAGATTAAATGGGGAATTGAAAAAATTCAACGGTTCCAAACGTTTGAATCCATTATGTATATTCATGTTACTAGGTTACACTTTAATAGAATTACAATATATTTCAATTTTAATGAAAAGGAATAAGTTGGTAAGTTTCATAATTACTATGAGCCAAACGCATCCGACAAGTTAGAAGAAAACGAAATCCCCAACATTTAGGCTTAGGTTCAAGTCCAGATAGGATTTCCTATTTCAATGAGATTAAATGGGGAATTGAAAAAATTCCGTTGCGAATAATTTTCTTTTAATCAATTGCAAGCACCCAATTACTAGTTGTGGGGTAGAACAGTACGACTTCCACTGTGTTGTAAAATTGCTATTGTTTCAGTATATTTAGACAGCTATTATCAGGTGAGCAAAGGTGTTCAATAAACTGTGCAAGTGATGAAGCTTTATTCTTTCATTTAATGTGTTCTCCCTCGTTATGGCAGTTACAAGAAAATTGAATCGAAATTGAATGATAAAGCCAGAACGTTTTGGGACGTTATAATTTAAAAAACGAGTGAAACTTTTAGCTAGTGTATTGAAAAATTAATAGTAAATCTCTGCTTCCTCCGAGTATTTGTGCATCATCAGCATTAGTGCCTCGGAAAACATTTAGATCGTGACCCGAACGCTCTAATCGTTGCGACTCATTCTTTAACCAAAGTGTGCCCTCTGATAGCTCTCCTCCGGTCACTCAATGACAGCATGGGCAGTATGAGCATATTTTCAATCCCACGATGTCGCCCACCGACGTTCCATTAAAAAACGTTTTCTTTTTTTATTTCTTGGATACATTTATATGAATACCTATGCTGAAAATTTCTAATAGAGTAGATCATGTTAGGCATTTGAAATAAAAATAAATAGGGTATTTCTGTTAATCGAAAACGCCAAAGTTTTGATTTTAATTTGTAATGTATTTTTGCACGTTTTAGTTCTTATAAATGTAAACAAAAAATGAACAATGAATGACAAATCATGCCATCACATTTTAAGACAGAAAGATATACATAAGTTTAACAAAAATAAGCCATACATTTCTTCGTACAATTGGAAATTTAAAAGCAAAAACAATCATTCCGTTAGTGGATTATGTTTCCTATTTCCGTTTAAGAAAACCAAAAGTCGCACTTTATCGGGTGACAGAGAGTTACGACTTTCAGTCCTAATTTGGCCTGCAGCCGAAAAAAAAATCCTTATACATTGCAGACAGTTCAGAGGTCTTTCAACACCTGCAACCACTCAAAGCCCTCGCGTCCTCCGAAACCTCCGTTTCCTCCGCTAACAACCGCGGTAGTACCGGAGAAAACCGGAGGAGTGATGTAATCGCAACTACCGATTCAATCACCGGAGGACGCCCTCCGTTCCCACCACTAGTAAACTTTGGCGTGGGGTATTTGCATATTATAACTAGCCTGTTTCTATTTCATAGTGTCAATTGTATTCTCATAAAGGTGTCAGGTGGTTCACTTTCGTTTTGTTATTTTCGGCATTTTCAACTTCAATTAAGCATAGGTACCTTTTTCTTTTGGAACACACAACAGCCGTGTGTTTTATTTGTAGTGGGGAAGTAAATCATTACGCACGGTGTTTTTCTGACGCATGCAGCACTTTGCATTATGGGAAATTCAATATGGATGCACATTGAGGATAAACTCCGTCTTTTCGAAATTTGACGCCGGGAAAAGGCACCCAATTCCGCTCCCTCATGATGCCTAACGTGTTGGGACACACTTCAAGATGGCGTCCTCCCTTAATTTACCGATTTAAGTCCCTAATTGGCGAGTTAGGACACAGCTTTAATAACTTGCGGAGAGTCATACCAACCCGAGAAATTAAACGTTGGTTTGGTTGGTCTAGCGTCTCTTGGACAGATTTCTTTTCTGGCGAAAATATGTTTCAAATTGCTAGATGATTTGTCTACTCTTTACAGTTTGATAATTCATCATTCAAATTCAAGAGCATCGTACCTGTAGTCGGGATTAAGGCCACTTTACATTTCGCAAACTTGAAATCATATTATTGAAGTAACAGTGGGTATCTTTTGTAATAAGTCAAGATAGTCTAAAATACGTAATTTTAGCTCGTAATCGAGATAAGAAGTAACAAAAAGAAAGATTTCGTGCCATAAATATTGAAACAAGTATCAAAGAACCCGCATAACGGCTTTAACTATAAAATTATATTAATATATAGTCTCGAGGACGACTTGGGAACTATCTCGCTCGCACTACCTGAAGCATAAGAAACACTTCAATCTTCATCCTTTATTAAGTTTGTAAACAACCACACTTTCTACTCAATAGCAATCCATAGTCAGCAACTTAATTTCATTTGACCTGGATTCAGAATGTTAAATAAGGCATTAGCGGGAACAACATAATAATAATTATTGCTATCAGTCATCACCGACATTTGTTACGCATTTGTATCTCTTAAAGAAGAATACCTGTGACAGCACACAAGTTCAGGAGATGAAGTATAGCTCTTATTAGCCTTAATATGTAAATACATCACCACGAATACGCACGTAATCCACTGCAGCGCAGAAGTAACAATTTTAATTACTGATACGCCACAGTAAACACTGACACTGGAACAGACGATAAACATTCGTTTTACTATCCTCACCTATGACACTCTTGTCCTTGCAAAAAAGAGATGAGGACTGCCTGCTGTAATTAAAAGTGAAGATAAAACGCCATGATCGGATAGTATGCTTCAATTAGATAATGCTAATAATCAAAACAAGACGTGTTATTGAAATACTTTTTCTCTGTAATACTGGGCAGCATTCTTGGCCACCGAAGGATGATGAAAATGGTTATATTTGATGTACAGTCCATAAAATATTCCTCACGACAGTAGCTCTTCAAATATCGTTCAATCATGAAACCATAACGGATCCGTTCTTCGATCGAGAATGGCCGCTTCGACAGGTATTTGATTGTCGAAGCCGAGAATTCAAGCGTGAGGCGAAATACGTTCGACGTAACAAAATTGGCATTGGCAATTTTTCTTGCGAAATATTACCCGAAAATTCAGCGGGAATGACTCATTTACAAAATCTGGATCCTGGATCGAAGGAGAACGGTTCTTTAACGTTGGAAGCCCAGTTATAAATTGGCCCCCTGAACTAATATGACTCGAGTCACTATTCAAAATACACATAATAAACCTAATGATTGACTCAGTTGATTGAATCATGAAAATGCCTTGAATTAAAATGATTGAATTACAAAAATAATCGACTTGGTGCATCGCTATTTCTCGCTTCACATTCTATCGACATCGATGTGCGGTCGCCGGATACGTCTGCCTTCATTCGGTTTCCTATATACTCCAATTACATTGAGGGCTCTGTTATTTCCCGGATTAAAAATGTTGACATTTAGCATTTCCCAGTCATCCCTCGTCCATGCTAAATCTTGACGCTGATAAATACTCCGGACTCTTCTTTCCTATCCCTTCTATATACAGTAAATCATACATAAGTACATACGTATCACGCCGTTCCCTTCCTGGGTAGGCACAGTCAAAATGTTTCACTCATTAATACATAACTATACACCTAACTCTGCTTCAATAATTTCCTCCATACTGACCTATCCTTGCAAACCTCTTTTGCCTCATTTATCCCCTTACACTGTTTCATACACGCCCTCCTGTTTTTAAGACTCGTAACATTCCTCCTCCTAAGAATTTCCTCAACCACATTCAACCACAACTTTCTCGGCCTACCTCTACCTCTCACACCATTCATTCTATTCTCATATATGTTTCTTTATTCGACTCTCATCCATTCTCTCAACATGGCCAAACTAAAGAAGCACACTCCTTTTATACACGTCCATTACTGGAGAATTTAACCCTCATTCATTCATGACCCACTCATTCCTGACCCTATCCATCCTACTTTTGCCGCAAATACTCCTCAGATAACTCAGACCCACGGCGTTTAGTCTACTCTTATGTCTATCCTGAC
Organism: Ceriagrion tenellum; assembly: GCA_963169105.1. Lineage (NCBI taxonomy): Eukaryota > Metazoa > Arthropoda > Insecta > Odonata > Coenagrionidae > Ceriagrion > Ceriagrion tenellum. The sequence goes on from OY720638.1 coordinate 1,940,908, forward strand.
ATACCCACGTTTCACTACCATATAGCAAAGTGGGAAGAAGCACACTTTTGTACAATGCAATTTTCGCTTCCTTAGACGAGCACTCATTCCTTGATATGCTCCACATACTACCTACCACTTCCCTTCCCGCATTCGCACGTCTCTTTATCTCCCCATCTATTCTTCCATCTTTCGCGTACATCTTACTGAGTACACAAAATCATCCACCTGTTCAATTACTTCACCATTCGCCCTCATCCTACAGTTATTCTCCCCATTCTCCTTATCAAAAACGACTACTTTTGTCGTGCACGCATTCACCTTCAATTCCATTCTCTCCGTAGATTCACAAAACTTATCTAGGAGCTTCTTAATCCCTGTTGACTGTTTGAGATCAAAACAGCATCATCCGCATATAGAAGAACTCGCACGTTTACATTTCCAATCAAAACACCGTCGTTTTCACTACATGCGTTTCTAACACATTTACCCATAAATACATTAAACAGCCATGGAGACATTACGCATCCTTGCTTTACACCCTGATTTATCACAAACCAATCACTCAGAACCCCGTTAACTCTTACTCTTGCCTTACTATTGTCATACATCGCCATCATAACATCAATAACTGCCCATTCTCTCCCTAGTCTCTCAAAACGTTCCACAACTTTGAAGCAATCGAGGGGAGAGTCGAAGATGTCTCTCTCCGAGAATGCCCTAAAAACAAATTCTTCCCAAAATACGAGTGAGGGAAACTGGAGGAATCGGGAACAATCAAGTACATAAAATTACCACCAAATGAAAGATAATATATGTCAGCAACATAACACGTACAAACAAAGTAAGGGTGCTACTGATGCTACGACAGTTAATTTGAAGAATCTTTAAGCCCATACCTTTTCGAGAGGTTAGAAGTCCCTGCACGGGTTTCCTGCTGTAGCCCTCGACCGGTGATTCGGCTGCTTCCTCTTGAACATTTTGAATCTGCTTGGGACATTTACGGGCACCTCTGAAAACTTATCCTAGTTTATAATTCCTTTGAAGGACGAGGTAACACCGCTCGTTCCCGACACTAGTTTTCCTTCTCATTGAAAAGTACATTTATTACATCGCAGATCAACCCGCTAAATGACTTGCTACTTCTCCGATTTAGATGGAGTCCAACCCGTCCAATGTCCGTATCTTTTATCCTGCAGTTCGCATCCACGAAGTATAATACAATCTTTTGGCTTGCCCAATCCAAACTCTCGTTCATATACCTAACTTTGCTCCATTTAAAATTCTCTTTTTCATAACCCCACTCTCTGCAATCTCGTCAGATCCTAATGTATTCTTTGCAGCGGTGCACAAGTCCCAAAATAAACCTACCATGTAATCAGCAGGTTTCGATAGCTAGTCGTTCGTCCCGATGTGCTACAAAACAGCGTCTTCATTTCTCGTTCCACTTAAGTTTTCAATATATTGTCTTAATTGATCAATCCTAATGCCGGGAAAGCACTCAACTGAAACTCCTGATTTTCTAAATTCATCCCTTGCAAAGCGGATGAAAAGGGATCGCCCATTCGCCCTACCGCCCTATCGCCCTACGCTTCGCTCATCAACTTTGTGTACCTCCACTTCAACCATCGACGAATTTCCACGGAACTCTCCTTCCTCGAGTGCTGTGTTGATTTTGTATGGTGGTGGCTTGCACGTTATTTTGTAGATGTAGATTCCTTCCATTTTTATTAAATTTCTATATAACCGTTAAAGAGTTAGGGTGATGTACCTCAGCCTTGATAAAAGCTTGTAGTCGTCGGTATGAGTCTCGTGAGTCGTTTGTCATGTTTACCGTATGAATCACTCATTTCGTAAGAATTCTTGGATATTTTTTATCAAGTAATGGTGTGTACTCAAAAGATGTAGATTTCCATGTGAGTTCTGCCCTGGGATGGTGCCGTGTGCTTTTTCTAAATCCATGGATGTCACGTGCTCATCTTTACGTTACACTCCGCTGCACAGTGGGCTGAAATCGAAAAAAGCTGGCCAACATTCAAAATGTGCTATTTTTCAGTCCGTAAGTTGAAACCTTGCCTGATCACTCCCAAATGATTTTTGAATGTGGCAACACATTTTATTGTCCATAGTTTTCTTTTGTTGACTATTAGCAGCGGCTCAAATTTCAACAATTTTCGTGAAAAACGCCTGTCTTTTCTTTGAAAACTTCCGATTTCAAACTAACATTGAATCACTTTTAATTAACTTATGGGATAAATAACCTTCCTTATCCAAATTACCAAGTTATCGCCTTTGATCAAATGTTTGCGAAATATGCCACATTCATTACATTCAACAAATTACATTATAACAAAATATTTCTATAAAACAAAATGACGACCCTGTTTTCGCATAGTTTTTTAATTAAAGCAGTAAAATAGTTTAGTTATACTCCAATATACGCCAAATTATTCACACACGATATTCTTCAAAGCTTTTGTAATTTGAATTCGATGAGAATTTAAGCCTCTATTTGCCTCCTCGGAAACGAAATCAACATTTCGATGACGTGGCGGAGTCAGCTCCGCCTGCCGGAGGCGGCTAGTTAGTTGATACACTCCTGACATGTAGTGTATACGTTGGCGACTTGTAATTTTAAAAAATATTAGAAAGTACCTACAAATATTTTTGTTAAGGAATTACGGGAAAATGCCGGCCTGTTTACGCAAATGGGTAGTTGAATGCCTTGATGGCAGGTATTAAGGCCAGTTTCTTCGTAAATAATGAAGAAGCCAACTCTAACTTTTAAGGTCACATTTCTACACTCGACTAAGTTTTCGCCGTTTTGAAAGGTACGTGTGGTCTTTGTCGATATTACGCGCCAAATGTCAATCAAATACCTGATTCAGCTATTAGCAGGCGACTAAGAAGGTAAGATCCCGCGAGAACGGCTTCTCGGCTAGAAAGGCTTCTTTCATGAAGTTGTTGTCATGTTCGGTCTGCGGCTGCTATTCTGGATCCGGGAGCGCAGTTTTTGGGAAACATTGCCGCTCCTTCCACAATAGTTCTCGACGCGATTCTGAATATGGGTGAGAAATTTAGGGCTGCGACTCCAAGACATTATTATTAATCCCGCCCTTTCGGGTTTGAAAACCTTCCGAAAAGGTGACTATAAATTCAGACGGTCAATGGCGACCTATGTTTACGTTCTTAACTAACAGCTGAGACCTTTGCTATCGATGCCTCGAGTCTGGTGTGCATGTTGGAGTGCATGAAAGCGTGTATTCGAAAAACAGGAGCCCCAGCAGCTCGCAACTCGAGTGTATGAATGGAAATCACACCTTCAGAGAAGGTTTTTTAGTTTTTGACACCATCTGGTTTGCCTGTGTTCCCCTCGTGCCTCATATGTGCCTCGCTTTTACATCGCCAAGCAATTTGTAAGCTCCGATGCATCACCAAACCCATGAAGTAATATTAGAGACAAATTAGACTGCGGAACTTCTATCCATCTGGGCGTGTTTATTTTCTTTAATTTATTATGTGAAAAAAGAAATCTCCAACATTCACTTACAGCAAACGATTGAACTGGATATCAGTCAAGCTTTGAAGGCCACGAGCCTTGCAAAACATTTTGCTGAGGCTTACACTGGAGCCATTTAGTGTGGCGGATAAAATAATTATCCCAGAGAGTACTGTTCTTTTGGTGATGGTTGTCTCTTATCCGCTGAGGCTTATGACCCAAACACTGAAGGCTTCTCTCACAGGAGATCACTGTAATCAAGAGCGCTACTATGTAACTATGAAAAAAGCTGACCTTCAATGTCTTTTCACTGACCGTATTGTGCCGACCGTTCTGACCATAGCGATAGATGCTTTCCTACTAATGGAAATCATCGTCTAGGCAATAAGATAGTAGGTTATTTCTCAACGTTCTTAGCCTCAAGTAGACTACCGGCGCCACTAAGAATTCATTTGGGTGAGAGTTTTACGCTATTGCTCTCAGTCCTCAAGGAAATAAAGCTCCGTCATTAAGGGCCGACTGACCCAAAACACGAATAGCTAAGAAGGGAGCTTTTTCGTAAGTAACCGTAGTTAAATTTTCACTGGCAACGGTTTTGAAAGTACAGTTCACCAAAATTCCACTTAAAGTTTGGGTCGCCTTTCTGCTCCCGAATATGGTGAAACATTTACACTGCTTCTCAAGTAAACGCCTCTTAAAAGGAATGGCAGCGCGTTAGAATTACCAGCAAGTTGGCTTCCAGACGAGTAGCATAAGAATATCCTCAAGCAGCCATTAAGGATGCTCGAATTTTTGCTTGTAGGCCCACCTTTTTTCTTCGGCTTCATGAGAAAATAAGATTTCTCGTTAGGTTTGGAAAGTGCCACAGGACGGATATTCTGGCATGAAATCATGTTGCTTCTTTAAGTCAGGCTGATTTGTCAGACGAATTTAATATTCGTCATTACGTCATTTCTGAGCTGCTCGAAGAAGACAATTCCGAAAAAAATCTGTTGAGAAAGGTAGACGTGTAACACATATTTCCCATCAAAGTCTCATAATTCTGAAGTTGTTATACGATTCTCTCATAAAATTTCATCGTGTGAAAGTGGCTTCCACTGTCATTTCCTCAATGGACCAAAACTTCTGAATGTTACTACTCGTCACCCTATCATATGCTTGCGTGTGCATGAGTGTCGCTTACTTGTACTGAGAGCAACGCGACTCGCGAATCGGGTGCAACCCACGAGCATGAGTGAAGGAACATCCTTTAGAGGTGCGCCACAACCAAGACCAGGTCAAGGAAAGGAGGAATGGCGTGATCCGAAGACCTCTGAAGGTGGGTGCACACTGATTAGGAGTGCGGCTTTTCGCGCGCTGCACTCGATTTGCAAACTCCGGACGGTGGACCCTCGCGGAAGCTGTCGCTACCGTGGGCAAGAAGATTACTGCCGGCTCGCTTCGGAAGCACCGAAGCAAATGGGGCATACATTTGGATTCATTACCCGAAATAGCTTCGTCTGATGTTTGTAATAAGAACATAATTTGTTTATTAGCTTATGGAAAACGATATTGCATCATATTCTTTTGTTCCGCAAAACATTTTAATATTTGGTGCTATCAACTCGGTACGTAAATAGCTCCATAATTAGGCTATCCAGCATATTCAATCACACGAGTATCAATTCCTAATTATCGCAGAAAAATCGTTCACGGTGATTGTCTATTATTGCAGCAGTTACTGTTGAATGGACGATTCTGCCTCAAGGTTTGCAAAAATAATTAAATATTGATTACTCAGTCTAATATTTCCTTGCTTACTTATGCTGCTAGTGATTTTCGCTATTGGTGATTACGGACCACTGTGGGTATCTTATTAATTATTTCTCTTATCTATTTATTATGCTATAATTCACGCCTCTTTTCCTAATGAAGTAAAATATTTCTTGAAGCATCTTTTGTACTGAATTTTTGGTGAAAATCGGATGAAAGTATATACATACAACGTTGAAAGAGTGTCCTATGGCACATTTACGGCTGTGTGGCATGTAAATCATGCACACAAGTGGCAATTGATCACAAGTTTTTTTCAGTTTCCCTTATACATAATATTTGGTAAAATTAAAGTTCTTATTAGATATATCCGCCCTTTTATTAATTCACTCCTTATTTACGAAATCAGCACGAAACGGAATGCGAGATTCTAAATTATTAGGTTGAGAATTTCTAAGGAGATAAACAAACTTTACATGTAATTAGGGCTCCTATTTTCGATTAATAGGTGTCTGTGTTTTTCCATGCATAGGTTCTACAACAACGACAACTGCTAATCAAGGCCAAAAATGTTGCTATATGATTTACTTGGCGCCCCCTCAACTTACATTTCTCTCTCCAAATTTATTGACCACGGTCATGAAGTTCATTTTGCTATCAACTTTGCTCCACGAAATTATTTAATAAATATTTCTTTGGACGAGCGTGCTTGTATTTTACTGCCATGCCTGTTCAATTAATTCTAACGAATTATTCTAGCCACCTTGGGAATATTTTACCCGTCGTGCTAATAATGTAACTTGCATCTAGAATTACGACATATTAACCGCGGTCATCTGTCTACACTCAATCACACGGTTTAAGATGCAAGACATTCATTAATTCAATAATTAAAAGGTAAAAATGAGAAATACTGGTTTATTGTCGTAGCTCTCAGCGTCTCCTTTGAAGACTTCGACCGGAATCTACTAGCAATATGCTTGAAATCGAAGCAGTTTTCTCCCCTCATATATATATACACACGTCGTAACACACAGACTTCGCATGGTGCACGGTCCGCCGCATTTGGACTTCGTTGATTGCTGATGTCGATGGTTGATGATTCGTGCCCTGATTCATTCAACATGATTCACTAATTAAGATCTGCATCGTAAATCCTCACGTCCATGCTGTTAATTCCAATAAATATCGTGGATTTTCTTTATGTCGCTCAGAATATCTGATTGCTCTGTAAGTATATACAAATGCGTCCCCTTACAACGTGTTAAACAAAAATAGCATTAAATGGTACTTCGCTCGTTCAGTGCACTATTTGTATTGGTATTCAAAAATCGTGGCGGCATAGAATTTTCGTCGGCCCATGGCAGTGTGCTTTGATTGGTCAATGTCATCGAGAATTAGATAGTGGGAAATTGTTGTAGAGGGAGGGAACCTTTTGTTTGGCCATCATGTTCCTAAACTAGGAAAGTCATTTAGTCCAAAAATCGTTAATCATTTTTGAAAACTTGGGGAAGCCATAAAATCGTTCAATAGAATTTCGAATCGAAGCCTACTGCACAGTCAGGCGCACAAAATGACGTCAACAGACAGTCTGTCGTTAGGGGAATGCTTGAGGCGTGTGAGGGAAACGGGTTCAAAGCCAGCAAACTTCGTGGGAGTGTTGAATGTCAGCATTTGACGTGCCTAATGAGAAGAATGTAAAATTTCACAAAATGCGTCAATGAAGATTTACTTGCTCTTCCTTCGAAACAGTTATTTTTTTAAACTATCGGCGTTTATGGCTCGCAAACATGCCTGGCAAAACTACGACGACATAGTGGGTATCTCGAAGAGTATAATTTAATATCTGAAAAGTTGTCGGCGTTATCAGGGGACGTAATTTTACCCTCGTTCCGTTATGTTTCTTGTCGTCGTCTGCTATTCTGAATCGGACGACGCTATTTCTGGCTAACGCTATTCCTCGCTCCAGAATAGCGTCGGAAGGGATTCTGAATACGGGGCATAAATTTAAGGCGTCGGTTCTGCAACGCTATAATTAACCATGCCTCTTACGGTATGAAAACCTTCCGGTACAACAATTGGAAATTCAGGCAGCCAATGACGAGCGATGTTTACGTTTTTCACTAACAGCTGAGACCTTCGCCATGGATGCCGTGAGTCTGGTGCATGAAAGAATGTTTGTAATAAATTATCCTACTAAATTTTATTCAATGCTGTCTTCGGATACTATTATAATACTTCATTTTTTTGTATTCACCAGCTGATAGATAACTCTCTGATTATTTGAGATTTTGTGAACGGGATTTCAGTTTAGGAAAGTCTGGCGATGTTTGTTATGTATACCTACATGAACATATAACTGCTACCCGAGCTGGGAAAACAACTTTAACTCGTATAATTATAGTTCACCTCAGTATCGTAAAAAGCATATTATTGTCATGCATCTTTTAGGTTAATTTATTAACATTTTAACTTCCACAATTTATTCGACGGAGCAGGCGACGTTTGGAAGCGTGAGGAGTGCATGATCAAGCAAAATGATCCAGCATTATGTTCAAAGTATACTTTCATACGCAGTTATCATTTGTGTTGTTGCATATACAAAAATCTAGTATTATTTGTAATTGATCAACTGATAAAAAACTCTCAGAGAACCTGAGCGATGAACGGAAATTCAGTTAAGAAAAGTCTTGCGACCTTTGTTTCATGTTGACAAATAACGGATTACCGATCTGACAGAAAAGTATTAATGTGTAAAATTACAGTTCAACTCAAAATTGTAACTTAGCATATTGTTTTTGTGTTTCTGTTGGGTTGGTTATTTTATTTTCACCACTTATCCGACTGAGCAGACGACGTTTGGATGCGTACGAAGTGAGAATAATGATGTATAAGTGTATCAAGGAAAGTGATGTGATGGTAAATTTCAATTATTTCATCATGGGTATTTGGAATTTATTATTGTAAATAGTCCGTGGATTTAAAAAGATGGTTAGACATCGCACTTTGCCTCTTGAAAATCTTGTGGGACCGCTGGGGAATGTGTAGATGGAAGTGAATGTGAATAGGCGAGGTTAGCAATATTTCGAGCCGAATTGTTTAAATAATTAAACGGAAATTTTAGATACAATTCTTAACGGAGAGAGTGAATACTCGTCCTTTGCGTGTAGAGCAGGTTTTTCTATTTTACCTAAACTTGTTATCCCCGCCTGAGAGATGGGAAAAGTAAGGCAATGCAAGAATGACTCGGTCGGAAAAATATCAGTCTACAATGAGAGATACGGGAAAAGGAAATCCCAAGGAAGGCTCCCAATTTCATGCTTAAACTCAACTTGGCTTCACTTTCAAACAAGTTTGCTCAATTTTCCTTCCCGTCCAGCTAGGAACATATGCCTACTTTTTATTAGAAACTTTTTTTTATTTTTACTTGAATATACGTATTGACAAGTCAATCCTGCTAATATTTTGATGTTTTCAGGAACACTTTTCAATGCATATTTTGCTGAATACTCGTTAGATAACGTGTGATAAAGAATCAGGTGGCCGTTTCAATCAAGAATAGCGTGACGCTAAAGAATAGCGCGGTGATCAGATCGTCGCCTAAAACAGCGTCGTTCCCAGGCGTCAGTCTCACGTTCAGAATTGCAAAAAGCGTCGTTGACGCTATTCTTCGGAACAAAAGCGTCACGAAAGCTATTTGTGGCTGAGAGCTTCAACGTTATCTCATTCAGAATAGCTGCCGTTGGGTGGTCGGGAGCTAAGCTTGCCTCTCTCTACCTTTCTGCCGTTCGTGACTGGGGCATACTTGAAGTGCTGGACGGGAAATACTCTAATGAACGACTACGCCGTGCTCTTCCATTTGAATCACGCTGACTCGGTGAAACGCATAGCCTCAGTAGTGGCTGCACGCAGTTTTCGGGATAAATTGTCCCGTGACCGCCGCCTTTTGACCCGGGGGCGCCGGGAATGCACGCGTCGTCCATTCCCTATCATTTCCCCTTCGATTTGCCGGCGCGCGATGTAAGGCAGTGGGTCGCATCGAAAGGGAAACCTCGGCTGGAAACAATTGCGCCACTGAGAGCGTTATCAGAGATGCCGCTTGACTTCGCGGTCCATTGATAGAAGACCCCGGCGAGGAATTTTTTGCCTCGTCAGCATTCCGGAAATGGCAATTTCATAGTTGAATTTCCGAGGAACTGGCAGCTGCTAAAAAAAATTGCCTGATAATGAGTGGATGTCGAGGGCGCGGAAGACTGGAATGTGGCGAGTCCTCGTGGTCTCGTGGAGTGTCGCCCTCCCGATGGACGACCACTTGAGGTCTGGGCTGTCTCCCGATGATGACGTCATTCCAATGGGACAAAATGACATTATGTTTGATAGAACTATTTTCGACTTTTAAGCATTTCATCGTCATCATCGCTCGGATATTATAATTATTTCCATATGAATTAGATCGAATAAAGCTATCATCATTGGCGTGGGGGAATGTCGAGTCAGCGTATGAAAGGTACCTATGGTCCATAATTGACGCGGTGGCGCCCACGGGGACTCCCTCAGTGGACCACTCAATATGGGCGACCCGCTCTTCTCGACGACGGACTCTTTTGCCGATCCGCGGACGGCCGCTCCTCCCCCTCTTCACTCCTCCCCCTCTTCACTCCTCCCCCCCCCTCTTTCCCCCTTCCACCCTCCACTCCTACCCTCCTTCCCCCCCTTCTCATCAAACGCGCTGCTTTAGATGGCTAGCGCACCTAACAGAGGAGACAGTATTATTGAGCTATTGGCAACAAAGATACCATATAAAGTGATTAAGGTAGTCCGAGCGAGATAGTTCCTTAGTCATAATAGAGACCATATTCGAATTATACGTTTTAATTACACGAGCTGTAGGACACATCAGTTAAATATTGCATTATTAATGGTGCAATTATATAGTTTTATATGAAAGAAGTTGTAAGTAATTAAATGAAAATATCTAAATAAGTCTTTAACTTGACTCATTTTTTTCGCTCGGTGCGTTTGAAACTCCTTCAAAACGGATGGTTTTTTTTGTGATACCCAAGAACCTACTGCGGTGACAATATGATTAATTTTCAAATATAGTTGAGAAAACATACAAACAACACACTGTTAGTTTTTTTTACGACATCTAAGTGTTAGAAATACCTCATTTTTAATATAAGGTCTCTCTGGAGTGCATACATACGAGTGAAACGTAACGTTTCCCATGTAAAAGGTCTGGTATTTTTTGGAAAATATCTCCGAAAGTAATGCGGTAAGGGGTACAATTTTTGGTGTCATTGGATTGGTGAGATGTTTTTATTTAAAATGAGACCAAATTCATTGGTTTATAAGTGAAATGATATTTCGCCCAGACTACCTTAAGGTGGACACTGTCGAGGGAATTAGTGACCATTGGGTAGGTAAAGCTGAGTTTTCCTTGACTATCAGCGAAAATTTTCAACAAATGAGAAATCGGTACATTATAAATAAAAACAGATTTGGATGGGTTCAAGTGCCATCTTAAAAATTCCTTTCTCGACTTCCAAGAATCGAGCATTGAGTTAGACGCGTCGGGTGCTTACAAAGCTTTTCTTTCGATCGTGCATTCAGGATTCACAAGAAATATCTCTGGTCAAGTGAAAAAAGAGAGCAGCGAACAAAGGAGGTACAATGATGCGGAAGTGAGAGAGCGAGAGAGGCACGCCAGCGATGAAAACATTTCTCGGAGATTTCTCCGCCGATCAGAGCGAGTCAAACATTGAAATACAGGTATCCCTCGTCAACCGCGGGGGTTAGGTTTTTGAAAAACCCCGCGGTTGGCAAACCATTAGGTATATGGGATCTCAGGGGTTAGGTTTCATGAGCAGCCATACGGAGTGTAAAATTTATTATAACTTTATTTTCACCATAATTATGCGCGTATACATTTACGTAGACCTGCCCCCCCCTAAATAGAGTCGCTCCATCGCTGTCCTGTTACGTAAATAATACCGGGCGAAGGGTCTAAGTAATTTCCCAACGTAAAGACGTTTTCCCAACGTTTATATTATAACCTAATAATATTTTCAAAATGGTGGGAATTCGTTAATAAAGAATTTATGAATGAAAATATCATTTTACTAACTCGGATTTGCTTTTATTATTAATGATCTGCGGCTAATAAGTTAGTGACAGCAGTAACAGTTTAGGGATCACTGGGGAATCCAAAGGTTTCCGTAGACGAAAGTCCTTCCGTACATTTCATTTCAGCGTTTCCTGTTTTTCTGAAGAATGACAAGATGGTCGGCAGGCTAATTTTTTCCTTAGATTACTTAGTAGTTCTTTAAAAGGATGCATCAATTCATCTAAGCCTCTCTTGTAAAGCAAACCACGATCCATTTGGGGATCAATGCCAAAGACAAAATTTGATAATTCCGTGGCCATGTCAAGCATTTTGTTGACATTTCACGATGTTATTTCTGTTGGAGGCTCTTCTTACCCCTCTTCTTCAGCCTCTTACTCCTCCTTGTCTGCTGCGAGACGTTTGTCTACCTCCTCCTCACTTAACTGTTCATGTGAGCCTAAGAGTTCTTCAACATCCGTCGGCTGCATGTCTTCTAACTCTTCCCCTTCTAGTTTCCGTGCAAGGAAAACAATGTCATTAACTTCACCGTCAATTTGGGGAAATCATTGAAAATCATTGACTGCCCCCGGCCAGCATGAATTCAATGTCGATGGCCTCAGCTCTTCAAGTGATTCTTTAATTATATTTATGCACTATGCAGTGCTGAACTTTTTCCAGCAATCCATTGCTGATAGAGAAAATTTTTCTCCATCATTTCTATGAAGAAAGAGAAGTTTCGCCGAATAAAATAGCTTTGGAAGGTAGAAATGATATCGTGATCTAGAGGCTGGAGGAGGGATGTCGTGTTTGGCGGGAGGAATAAAACTTCTTAGTTCGGATGAGCAGATTTGAGTTCCCGAGGATGATCTGGAGCATTGTCCAAAACGAAAAGCACTTTGAAAGTCAATTTTTTTGGGCTAAGTACTTTTCGACTTCGGCAACAAAACAGTTCTGAAACCAGTCCATGAAAATATTGCGACCTACTGATTTGAATTTTCCCTGACAGTTCGTGGGTTCTGCGAGCAGTGGTAGTAGCGATCAGGGTGTCATTTCTACCTTCTGACAGAGCGTGGGTTCTGTAAATCAGCATATGTTTCACATGAAAATTGCCAGCTGCATTACAGCATAAAAGAAGGGCAATGCGGTCTTTGCTGACCTTGAATCCTGGAGCAGTTTTTTCGGACTTTGAGATATAAGTCCGCGACGGCATTCTCTTCCAAAAAAGTTCCGTTTCATTGGCATTGAAGACTTGCTCACTTGAGTAATCAATGAGGTTCTTAAATTATCAGGATGCTAATTTGCAGCAATGTGGTCCGCCGGGGTGACTTCACCAAAAATATTCACATTATGGAGATTATATTCCTTCTTAAAATTCTCAAACCGACCTTAACTTGCAGTAAATTCTCTGTTACCACTGCGTTCTTCAGATGACAGAAATATTTATGTAATTTCATGGCTTTTTCACGGATTATTGGCGTGCTTAATGGCACTCTGCTTTGTGTCTGAGACTCAATCCAAATATTCAATGCTTTTTCTGTTTTTTCCACATTGCAATCTCGCGGCATGTGGGACACTTTTACACTTGCGCCAGCTCCACTTTCACCATTAGTTCGGATTGACGACTCACATTTTTTAATTGTTCAAATAATGGATTCGTTCACTCCCAGCGACCTGGCAACATAAGCACAGGATTCTCCACGAGTCGAGCAGTTCCAATTTTTTATGCAGTGTCATTTCATGTCGGCCGTTTTACGAAACTGCTTTTCTCCTCACTGGATTCTTTCTCATCACTTGATTCTTTCTCCTCACTCACTTCGACTCCATCAAATCTCATGTAAAAGCGAAAAGGCTTCGCTCAGGAAACATCTGGGACTTCAGCACGCACACTCAAGTTTCCACCGAGTTAACTTGAGCCTGAGTTTCAACCTGAGAGTTAGGTTTTGCCCTCTGGATATACAAAAGTTAATAGCGCAGTTGGGATAGTTGGCCTTTCGGTTAGGCAAATATGGCAAGATTTGCAGCGTTGCATTAGCCATCGATGCGAATCTCAACTTCTCAATTACTTCATTTTTTTATCATATATTTAGATGAAATTCACTTTCAAGTATCTATAATTTCAGTACATGATATTATAAAACTGAACTCTAAATTAAAAAACGATTCCTTTCACGCATTCTACTATTAATACAATACGATACGACGTATATAAACGTTAATAATGTAGTGGCACATTACCGTATGGCAACGTTAGGCGCAAAGGACGTGTTCAATGGGGGTCTGGTTTTGAAACAATGAAAGGAAACTCCATCACGTACAGTCCTGGATACCATTGCTCAAGCCCCAGGAATAACTGTATTAAAGGGATAGTGTTAATGGGTAAATTCTCGCTTGATGTAAAAAACTTTATTAAAAGCGTATTATATTTCCACATCGTAGGAAAATCATGGCTTGAAGTTGGCGAGTTTTTTGTAAAAGACTAAAAAAAATTTATGAAGGAAAATAGTTTAAAAGAGACGCAGAAGACAACAGCGCAAAATTAAATTACATTCCGCGATCGCAAAGGCTTGGTAAAAATTTTGATACCATGTAAATTTGTTCTGTGTTGCGGGAAGCCGCGTTGGGCAACTCATAGACCACGGTTGACGAGGGAAACCCCCGCGGTTGAGAAGGCTGGTCCTCAAAAAACGAACCGCGGATACTCAAGGGCCGCGGTTGACGAGGGATACCTGTATTGTAAAATTGTGTAAAGCCGCTGCGAAGGAAGCGTTTCGGAATGCATTCATGGATTTTAAAAGGAAAACTCTTGTACTACAGTTACAAGTTAACCCAAAAGCACTTTGGCCATATGTAATGGAAGTTCAAGGCAGAAGACTGCTCAAAAATTAATCACCAATTGTTTTAATTTACATGTAGTGTTGTGTAATCTGTTCATTGCCGCGAGTAACTTTCTTTCGAACTTGTGTTATAATTTGATTTTATCATGCATATTTGAGGTAGGTTGAAAATTGCTATTCAAATTCCCTCGAAGTACACCGTAATCCATCTTGGATCATCATCTTCAGGTACATAAGCGACAGCCCTCATAACATGTTTTGGGTCGATGGACACAGTCCAGCTCAATTGCGTGTGTTCGCTCTTGTCATGCAATTGAAGGAGAATAAATGCCAAGTCTCATTGGGAATTAATTACGAGTACTATAGTGGATGAAAACCCGCGACTATGTAGTGGAGAAATGCAAAGGTTCTACCGAACTAATGTCGACACCTGGCACTATCTCCTAGATTATCATACTAATCTTTATTTTATGAAACGTATGAAGAAATAAGTGGTTAAAAATCGCGAAGTTTTTCACTTCTGTGTCTAAGATTTGGTATAGTTTGAAAATAGTTTATCGCGTCAGAAAGTACGCGTAAAAGTAAGGCCATAGTTTCGTTTCGTGCTTCGCTGAATCCACGTTTTGTGTGAAAAATAATTTTTCTATTCTTAATGAGCGAAAGTTTATTTTATTCATCCACTTTATCTGAAATGGAAAACACTGTTGTCGATATTTTAGCTACATTGCTTCTCTGAATGCTCAAACTCACTGAACTCACAAAGATGTAAACACAAGTACCAGTTCCGTGTATCCAACGTTTGATACCTCAAAAGTTCGCACTAGTGCCTAATCTCTATTTCACCGTCTCTGCTTTGGTTTTTGTTCCAGCAGATGAACGGAATCCCTCGGCGTCGAAATATTGGAACATTTCGAAAGGTTTTTCGCTGTTACGCAGTAATCAAGTGTATCACTTTTTTGACATCATGTCCGAAAAGTCAGCCAAAATCATTAATCGACAAAATCCTTAATACCGGAAAATCCGGTCATAACGTCTTTGCTGACCGTCGTTTGACTGCCGTGCTGACTGCCATGAAAGAAGTTACGATTATCCAGGAATGCCATAATTTTACTAACGACAATGTGTTCGAGAATCTTGCATAAAAGTGATGTTAGCGATATAGGCAGGTAATTTCCTGGGTCACTTTTATTTCCTTTTTTGAATATCGCAGTGACGTTGGCTATTTTCCAGTCTTGGGGCACCTTGCCTTCGGATAGTGATTTGATAAATATAATGTCTAAGAATGGTGCAATCAGTGGCGCTAACTCCTTGAGCACGCGTGCAGGTATTCCTTCTGGACCTGGGGACTTGTTACTTTTAATTTAACGCAGTTGTATAGTTACTCCATAACGCTGAATTGTTATGTCCGCCATCGGCTCGTTTAAGTCAAGAATGTCTAAATTGTGAATTGTGTCATCCTTAGTGAATACACTTTCGAAGTAGTGGTTTAATAAATTGGCTTTATCGACATTGTTGGTGACCACTTTGCCGTTTGTATCCAGTAAAGACTCTCCTTTCGAAGATTCGCCCTGGAGCTCTCTCGCGTAAGACCAGAATGACTTGAAGTTTTCATCTAGCAATTCATTGAGGATTTTTTTCTTGAAGTTTCGTCGAGTAGTGCGCATTATTTTCTTCGTTTTTGAGCGTTGAGCTACGTATATTTCTCTCGCTGCAAGTTCCGTTGTTTTGTTACTTAACTCAATAGAATTTTTATATAGATTGTGTAGTTGCCTTTGTCTCCTGAGCTCACGCCGTATTTCGTGGTTATACCAACGAGGTTCTTTACTCTTCCGTATTGATTTGTATGGAATATATTCATCGATTCCTTTACGTAGTATTTCCAAAAAAATACCTCCATGATACTTCGGTGCTCTCGTTCTTCGTTGTGGCTACGAATTTCGTGAGTTTCTAACGTCTCTCCGAATTTTCGTAATTGCATTTTTTAAGTAAGTAAACTTTACTTTTGGGTTTTACAGTGGAATCTACTGTTGTTTTCAAAGTCGTTAAAGTTACTTAATGATCACTTATGCCTCCGAGCATATCGACGTGTTTAATCATTGCAGGGTGACTAACAGCTAAAAGCTCTAATATTTTATTACCTCTAGTAGGTTCTATGTGAGTAAGAGAGTGGTGTGTAAGTGTATTAAGTAAAAAATCCGAGGATTCCTGCGAAATTGTGTGGAACTTATGCATGATGCGTAAATAAAAAACTTAGCGATTTTCCACATTTTCCACACACACAAATTTTATATTGTGGAAAATTGCTAAGTTTTTTATTTATGTATCATGTATTAAGTATGGACTCGCTTATATCACGCATTCATGAACTTGGTTCAACGCTATTGGTTTTCCAATTTATAGCCGGGGGGTTGAAATCCCCACCGATAATTATCACGCTTTTGTTATCTTTCGAGGTAAATGATGTTCATTGAGCATCTAATTTGTACAAAACGTTCATTTAGGAATCTGGTGGCCTGTAAAATGAGCATATATGCATATTTCTTTTGTTTTGTTTCTTAATGGTACACCAAACGCTCTCTATTCCAATGTCGTCTAGTGTGCGGTACTATTCAAATACGATTTAACTGCTATGAATACTCCGCCGCCAGTCCTGTCTGGTCGATCATGTCTATAGATTTTATATCTTGTCGGAAAAACGTCGCTATCGCTAATATCCTCTGCAAGCCAGCTCTTTGTTCCAATTACTATATCTGCGTTTTCAAATGTATACTCAACTTCGGCACGTTTGTTTTTTATGCTAGGCAAATTTACTATTACCAAATTTATATCGCATTTAGCTTGATGAATGTCGGTTCGAGGTTTCCGGTAATTTTGTGTGGTCTCTTTTTGATGTTCTCTGAAACCACTGAGAAGCGAGTTTTTCTTTGAAGGTCCGCAGCTATCTTGAGAGCGCGTGTTGAATATATTTTCGATATGGAAGTAAAATTTATTTATTTGTGCTTCCCCTAAGTTTTTACCGCAATGAAGGCCTACGTTACACGAATTTACTCGGAGGCTGTTATCGGGTCTATACTTTTGAATCCCACTGAATGACCTACTCTCTATCCTAACAAATACCTACTATTAATGTTGCTCTTTTCAGGTATTTCCGTCGCGTGTTTGGTTTTTTCGACAACAGTTTCTCCCCTCTTCCTGGGGGCGTCTTCAGGTCCGTTGGACATTTTTGTAATTGTTTTTTGTAATTGTCCGTTGGACAATTACAAAAATGTCCAACGGACCTGAAGACGCCCCCAGGAAGAGGGGAGAAACTGTTGTCGAAAAAACCAAACACGCGACGGAAATACCTGAAAAGAGCAACATTAATAATTATAAGAGTCGCGGAAGCCTTCAAAGAAATACCTACTATGCTCGCAAATCCTACGAGCCACCCGTTCCGTTCTGACGCCTGGGCGGGGTTATGCACCCCAGAACGGTTGAGGGGAGCACGACACGATCCGAGCACCCGTCGAAGATCTACAAATTCTGCTCCTAGGCCTACACGTAATTCCCACAGCCTCCTGTTCAGGCAGTTATTGACTTCGATGAGTCTATTAATTCATTGCCGTCGATGAGTCGATGAATTCACCGCCGGCGATGAATCTATCGACTCACGAGAATTATCTGTGTTGACCCGCCGCCCGCCCGTACCAATCTGTGCCAATGGTGTTGACATTGAAAAGTTTCGATGCTCAGATTTCGATATTTCCATGCCTCTTGTGTGTTGAACATCCTAATAATTATATTGAAATTATCTATAGTTTAAATTGAGTAGCATAAATTCATCAGTAGCCTAGGCATATTTGTGCCCTTCTCTTCTTTAAAAGTAAATCCCTCGGAACTCCATTGTAACCAACTCCTCTCTATGTTTAACCCACAATTTTGGATTGAGAGTTGTGAAACGCAGCAGATTTATCTTCCGATCCCAAACAAGATAAAATATAAAAAAAAACAAAATAAACTGCCCAAGGGCTCGTGGGTGGGGAATCAACAAAAACGACACACGTAGGCCTGACAAATTTATTTCAAAGATACCCAAAAGGGAGGACGCTAAGGCGGGAGGAGAGGAGGGTGAACGCAAGGGAAGTGGACACCAGAAGGAAAGGGGGAATGGAGAGGGAAAGGTGAGGCGGCGATACCTGCCTTGGGCCGGGCAGCCGATGACGGTGACCAGAGGCGTCGTGCCGTTGACGAGGGGGAGCTCCTCCAGGCGTCTCGGCAGAACAAGCTCGGCGGCAAGACTCCCCCGAGCGCGGACTCCGCCTCCACTTAAATACAGTCAATCCCATCGGACTCGGGGCCCATGCCCCACCAGAAAGGCCGAAAGCCCTCGGCCCAGAAGCACCGCTCCCGACTCGCTATCGGACGAGGTGGACGGCTCGTCCTTGCGTATCGCCACGGGAACCACTCTCCGGAGGATGGAGGGGGGGGCGGGGCGCTCGCTAAGAGGCACGCGGACGGCTCACGATCCCAAACAAGATAAATAGGCTCTCTTAATTATTTTATTTTTTGTTTAAGCTTGGCAACTAAAGTTTTCGGAATATATTTCAATTGTTTTATATGAATAAAAAGCGAAAAAATAAGGATAAGCTGTTTGTTTTGGTCGTGGGTTGAACTGCAATCATAGTTCGGAAAACGAGACTGAGTCGAGAGTGGCCCGAGTGGAATTCTCGTCCCGTGGAATTCACTAATTTCTTTTATAGTGGCGAGTTCCCGGATTTGTTCTTCCTCATTTTGAGGCTACGGATGAGGCTTTAACGATATTTTGGCCTCTAAATGGAGGCTCTGACGTAGAATGCGGAACCTGACCACCAGAATGTGAGCCTGGGTGGAGCTGAAAAAGTCGACTTGTTTCCGATGACCTTTTCGAAGTAACCTTGCAGATCAATATTTGCTCTTAAAATTTGTGGCAATAATAAGCCATGACTCATTCGTATACCTAATTTTGAGCGTCTAATGAAATTCGTCAAGGTTACGAGTGGATGATATTCAATAGGGCTGTAATAGAATATGTTGAACGAGGAAAGGATGATGAATTTAAGCTCAGGAAATGTAGTTTTAATTTAGGAATTGAGTGCACTCATCTTGCATCCTCATTTTGCATTTGATGTAATTTTTCAATTTACAATCAGATTTACAACAGATTCACCGTTAAATCAAGCTGAGGACAGATTGATGCTCTTGTTAATTATTTTTAAGGCACAGATTTAACTAAATAACCTTTTGATTGAGCACTTAAAAAATTCTCTCCTTAGCGTCCATCGATGAGGTGTTGAAAAACAAAATGTGTTGTGTCACAAATGTCCGTCTCAAATTTTTACGGCAACATTAATGCACCACAACAGGTTGACTCTTATTAGAGCAGTATTACTGTTTGAACAACATTTCCTAAAATATGATTTGATTTTTCTGAAATTTAACTTTAAATATTTTGGCACGTTTATATTACTAAAAATGGTAATAGATGAGATAAATAATAATGCTGTACAATTTTTCTTTGCAAAGCACTCCCCCATCATCCTGACCTTCAACACGTTCCCTACTCCAATTCAATCACACCCTCTAACCCCCTTCCCCAACCACTCCTGCAGTACCCTCCCTCCATCTTTGTGAATATATATATATATATATATATATATATATATATATGTGTGAATATATATATATATATATATATATGTGAATATATATATATATATATATATATATATATATATATATATATATATATATATGTGTGAATATATATATATATATATATATATATATATATATATATATATATATATATATATATATATATATATATATATATATATATATATATATATATATATATATATATGGGCTCGCCACTGGGAGTATGTCAGCTTTACCCTTGAAAATGAAACGAGAGTGTCGAAACCGGTAGGGTTCCCAAATAAAGTGTGACAAATACAACGTTCAAGTTTTATTTAATATTTCTTTGCAACTTAAAGGCCAGACTAAATATTCAAACAAATTGACTTATAAAATAATTTCAAGCCAGTTAAAGAAAAAGTATTCAGTAAATTTTTATTTTCAGAGTGCAGAAAAAGGTTTCGACTTTCCTTAAACTTGGCACCATTGTGCCTCAGTCGACAAATCTTGACCAATAACTTCAAAAGAGCATTTTAGTTACTTTTTTGAGAATTTTTTTCGACTCGAATGTTTTGAAACTATGAGACATTTTTGAAAAAACAAACGGTCGTCACTGGGACGGTCTTTTCATTCAAACTACGTTGTTTAGCCTTAAATTATCTATAGGCCTTATTCGGAGAGCATATTTGCGGCTATGAGAAAACGACCATTGCGGGCTCTTTTATTCTTCTGGGCGTTTTCTACTTCAGGTGTTTCCCAACCGGTGCCGTTCAAAGTTTTAGTGACCAACATGTATGAGTTTGATGTTCCCCCAAAATGTACATACCCATGTATCAGAGATTTTTAATAGAAAATCATTGCTGCTCTGGATAAAATAATTATAGTTGCTTCCACGAAATAAAGTAAATATTCTCTCTGGCATTCCTTAATGCGTCAAATCTCATGTACCAACTTATTTGAACCCTAGCGTTCTGTTAAAAAGCCGAGCGCTCACAATCTAGGATAACACACTGTAATCAAGGAAATATGGGAGTAAATTTCAACCATTACATACTTAATCAAGTGCAGTTTTATCCGAGGTTTTTGCAAGCTACGGAGATTCAACTACTCAAGGTTAATATTGTGCACTGCAAGGAAGAACTTGGCACTGGACATTTAAGAGGACTAATCAAGGAATAAGAAAGACCCTCGGTATGCAGGTTGTATGAGGTGTGCAGATTGCTTGTGTTATTTCCTTTCCACGCAAGCCAGTCACGTCAAGTGTGTATCGTCAAATCGTCACTGGATATTTTCAAGAGGTATGGACTGGAAAATGTTCCAAATGAAAGGTTTGGTGTTGTTGGGAGCCAAAATGATTGCAAATGCTTCGCAATGCAAGTATCTGTCTGCATGTACTTAATGATGACATTTACTGCAATACTTAAGAAAAACCGTGCATTTCTATAAAATATTTGAAAAACATACTAGACAACTGATGACTGCCGATACGAAATTTTAGTCATTACGTTTCACATCATTAAGTTCGTATAAGTGATTCACTTATATGAGATAAAACGATTTCGAATTTAAAATTGCATACATATTTAAAAAAAGGTGCTTCTGTGTGAAAATATATAGACTAATGAAGTCGCACGCGATCAGCAAATTGATATCTCGTTTCTTCAATCTCAAGTTGGATTGAAAGAAGCTGCGAATGGGTTGTATCCTGCAAAGCTAGCTATCGTTTACACCCTACTGCGATTGGTTTGTAGTCGAGTGAGGTAGTTGTTGCTCTGAACATTTCCACGCGAAAATAGAAACATCCCTGATTCTTATCATTGGTGAGGTGAAAAGATATACAACGTCGGTTCCGTCCGAGAATTTTCTTTGTAAAACATACCAAAACTCCGTGATAGGGAATGATTTTTTATACTAAATATGTTTTTTTCATGAAAAATGAGGCACGAATCATGAAAAGTTAAGGTCTAATATGATCTCAGAAGGCATTGCGGCCGTAGTTAAATAAATTGCCACTGTAGTTGCAGAAATTATTACCATAATAGTTATTATTTAAGTGTTATTATGATAAAACAGTCTAAATAAAAAATTGTTGTAACATTTGGAGGTAATACTTCTTGAAATACCATAAATAGAAGGCACACAAATATCTTTTTTCTGCGATAAATTTTATCCCCTCGATTTTCTATGTCCAGATGCGATCAAATGGGTGAAAATGCGCGAGATCTATTGTGCGATGACTCGTTTCCACAGGACCGGATATACGTTTCAACTTGCTTCTTATTATTGGCAGATAAAATGAAATAATTGGCTCCTTCACTCATCAGTCTCAGTGATTCAATGTCGACAATGATGGGTGTCACCTGCCGTTGCGAAGAGTGCACGCGTGTATTTTGAGTGAAGACGAATTTCTCAAGTTAATAAGTGAGTCATCTCAAGTTCTCTATGGAGAATATAGGAGAAGGGAACAGAAATTTATTGTCTGTAAGTAGAGAGGCTACGTGGAAATGTCCCGTCAAAGCAGTATGCGACGTTGAGCGTTATACGTAAAAAAACGTACTTCGATGGACCGTTGCATATATAGAACTTTACCACGGACAACGGACACACTAGTAAAAACCCCGTCATGCACCAAGGACCTTTATGTTAATTTAACTCCATGTCGACAATAATTAAATGTATTTTTAAACATGATGCGTTTTAAAAAGATGTTCAACATTGGTTATCCGACACAAAGCAATGTATTTTTAATCTCAGGGTGTCACCATACATCCAAAATAGGCCTATATGCCCCATATAAGATGGAAAATTCAATGAAAAATTACAGTAGATAAGCAAAAATGTAACATTTTGCGCAAGTTTATCAATATTTTATCGAAGTTTTCACGATTTCTTTTCACGTCTTGACTTAGTACGGCCAGTGTTTGTAATTAAATTTGGCAAAATAAAGAAAGACTGGGAGCGATAGAATGATTTCAGTGCGTGTATTTTCGTTTAGGAATGTGCGGACGGAAAGGCAGAGGAACGTCTCTTTTTTTATATGGGGAGTATAGAAGTATCTTGTCTACCTCCACTGATGACACGTTCCTATCGGGGAAATTAAACTGAAAATTAACGAGAATTTTGCCTGTATCTTAGATGCTTGCTTACTTGAATGCAGAAATTGGGCTGAAAAGGCTTCATTTTCACTACTACTCTCGTACCGCGAAAGTCTTTACTCGAATCATAAATTGAGTTGTTTAAACTTCATTTTTTTACATTCCTTAAACCCTAACAATTATAGGGATTAAGCAGCGGTAGTGATAAAAAAAACCTATGAGATTGAAATTTTTATACCTAACGTAAAGTGATAGTTATACTCCGAAGTGTCGTAAAAATATATGTACAAGGGACATTTTGAATATTTAACCGGTATTTGTCGCCAAAAATGCTTACTACTTACTTGTCAAAATTCCTGTGATATTTACAATAAATCCAAACTATTTTTGAGCTCTTATTTCGTATTTTACCTTCAATTTTGAAAATATTCTCGAAAATGCTTCAAACTATATTTTTTAAAACTTTCTTGAAAAATATTTGAGACACTATTGGTGGTTTTTTTGTATTTTTAATGACTATTTTACCACTCTCAACTCATGGTCCATTAAACAGCATTTATTGGCTCTTTATATATTGCTTGCCTAAATTTTGCCAGGTACTCGCGGCGATACGTGGGACTTTTTGAAGATTTTTTCCAAATTAATAGCCAAATTATTGGCGACTTTTCTTAAACTTGAGGCCTTTTTTTCGCGCTCAACTACTTTCGTATTGCCGTTTTCCCGTGTATAATAATTTCTTTAATTTCAATTCATTTTTGCTCAGTTTGTTTGGCATTGAATCGCAAAATGATGCAGATTCCCCAGTGTGGATTAAAGATACGTTAAGACAATATGCTCTTCTCTCGCGAATAGAGGAAGAACGCTTGCAAACATTTGCCATTCCGCGTAGATTTTTCACTTAAAGGGTATTTAAGTAGCCTCGACAAAATTGCTTTGTATATGAATCACGTTGAGCAGGCTGACATCTCCATGGAACACCCTATCGCTGAGAATTGTTAAAAGTGGAGGATTTATGCAATGCTGTGATGGGAGCTGGGGGGCTAATGTCATTCAAGTTACTCGGCTCCTGCGTTTCGTGTTATCTGCAGGATGCCGGTAGAATGTCTCAAGGTCCCCATTGGCTACCATAGGCCGTTTTAGAAGTTGCCAAACGCTTAGTTCACCGTCATTCAAGTTATCTCCATCCCCAGGCAGACCGAGTGGAATTCTCGCTTGACACTCTCGGAGCCGTTCTACCGGAGACATCGACATAATAGCCTGCGAATTGCCGCATGGGCGTGTGGCAGGGTGTGTTAGGACACCAGCCGTGTAAAGATGTAAGGGATGAGGTTTTGGGAGGTGAAATGGTGAGGTGTATTATATGGGAGTGTTTCAAGTGGAGCTCAGTGTTTATTGTGGTCGATTATTGTCGTAATGAATTAAGGAGGACCGATCACGCTTCCCGGAGGAACACCGGATGTGACTTCGACTATATCAAAGCGAAAACCTACAATAACTACTTTTTGTTTTCGATCACAGAGGAAGTCACAAGCTCCTCCACCACATCAAGGTAGTAGCCCCGGGAAGGGAAAATAGGGAAATGACAGTTACAGGAAGAAGAAGAGTATCATGGAGGACCGGAAGGTGGAAGACTCGGAAAATGTGATGAGAAAGTGAAAGAACGTTGTTATTTTTCAATCGTTAGGCCTCATCTGGAATATGCTGTTAGTGTATGGGATCCATACGAAACGGGCTTGATATCAGAGTTAGATCGCGTACAGCGAAGAGGAGCTAGGTTTGTGAAACGATGCTACGATAAGTTGGCTAGTGTGTCTGGACTGTTAGAAGAATTAGGATGGGAATCGCTATCACAGCGTAGATTAAATTATAGGCTTAACCTCCTAAATAAATTTCAGGAAAATCATTTTACTGACGACGTAAAAAACATACTATTAACCCCTTCGTACTACGGCAGATTAGATCGCGCCAATAAAATTAGAGAGCTAGATTGTAGAACCGATAGGTATAAAATGTCATTATTTCCGCGTACCATTCGGGACCATAACAGCTGTGATCGTCGTCATGAATAGTTCGAGTATTGACAATAGGCAGGCAGTTAATCTTTCTCATTATATTCTCCTCTTTCTTATTTATGCATGATGTAAATAATGATGTTCTTATTTATGCATGATATTTTGAATCTGTAGTAGTAGTCTTTGTATCCCTTGCATGTTAGAACGATTGGAGATACAATGTTTCTTGGGTATTAGATTTGTAATTGGCGCTTTGCATGTGTGGTACGCGGGTTTTTAATGTAATGTCGGTGTTCTACCATATCATTCATGCATGCCTGGTGCGAAAGCACCCCCTGCCACACACCCTTTGGGTGGCTTGCAGGGTATGACGTAGATGTAGATGTAGATGAAGATAAGAGAGAAACCTGGCACCGGCATTAGCCGAATTATGCCTAGGGGACCCACAGTTTTCCGTCCCTTCCGAAAGACACGCTCTTATTATGAAGGATCAAAGCATTCTAGGATGTTTACCTGAATTCCTCAATCTGATAAACAAAATTTTTTAGTTGCAACTTGTTCAATGCAACTTTTTCTTTTTCATCATTTCCATGCTCAGCACGAGTAGCGAAGTCAAATTTAATCACTTGACGGGCAATGGGTGTGCATAAAGAGGACACATGAGGCTGGTGAGCAAGTCTTCAAATGTAATTTCACAGCACTCACACCAGCATGCATAGCAGTAAGAAGGCCGTCACTGGGGGAAAAAATCAACGCCCATATCACCTGTGAATTTTGCTAAGTATATGTCACTTGATTACTCTGGGCAAGTGATTAAATTACTTGCACAGCAAACACAGTTTAGTTTGCCTAAAATAGTAGCAGCAATGGCTGATCCCAAGTGAGGCATATTGTTCAAGCGAGAATTCCTAATTTTAATATGATGCAATTCTCCTGTTTCGGTTACACATAAAATACATTTTTTTTTCTTCTTCTACGTTCTTGCGAAAAAGGTGCTAGTGGCACCGAAATATCAAGAAAATCTGTAAGTGTTCATTTGAACTTCTCCGCAAATTCGTCCTGAAGAGTACGATACATAATTAAGCACACAGCCTTGAGTTCAAAAAATCAGTAGATGTGAAAAGTATATCCTTTGTAGAGCATGTAATATGGAGAAAGGGCAGTGCACATCAGTGGAACACACAAGAATTCCCATATAATGTTCAACATCGAGCATCGGAAAACTAGTTGCTTTACACAGAAACTATATCACAAAATCCAATATATTATCACCTATGGTTTGCATTTAGAATGATGCTCTACATCACGGACGACTGCCTATAGGCTAATCGTCCGTGCCTAGGCAGGTAACCAACGAGTTGAACTAACCTGCTAATCATAAATGAATGCCACAGGTTATAAAGTTTGCATTTTAATCTTACATGATCGTAAGATAATCATAAATAATTTGAAACTGTAGAAAATGCATAAGAGGAAATCATCTTATTGCCATAATTTGAATACGTCGCTCACGGTAACACGTTCAGCTAATTAGGATGAAGACAACATTCACGTGACTACTTCAACATTTTGTCCTCTCTACCAATCGTTGTAGGTAATGATATTCGTGATCAAGGTAACGATTAATGCTTCATTATTCCTCTCAATGAGAACGAACCAGTAAATTCACGTAATTGCATGCATTGAGCTGACATATTCCAAATTTCCCAGCTACAAACACGTTAAACTCGCCAAGGTATGCCTGATTAGTCGAATTGAGCTTCTGATCCTAGTCAAATTATCGGCATATTGTTTAGAGATACACGGTGTAAATGTTAAATTCATATAATCATCAACACATTAATATAAATAACTTTCGGTATTGCCGAAGGCTGTCTGCTCTTTTCGAGAATTATGGGCCGGAAAATCGCCACTCACAATGTAATGATGGATGCTATTGGCTCTCAGAATGAAGTCACAAAAACAAGGTTTTGTCCGAAAACTTTTTCATGATCACGTCACATCAGAATAAGCTCCACCTCCGACACTGGGTTCGAGTAAGCTTCGAAACGTTGGGAGACATAGGGCCGTATTACAGAACGATACTCGAGTGCGGATTTTTCCCAAACGTCACTCAAACTCCACTCGGTTGCTACTTTGGTATCACAAGACGTCATTCGAGTGACGATGCTCTCTCGGACTCCCCTCAGAAACGAATGACCCCTTTTGGATACTCGAGTGCCCACTCATTTCGAGTGAGCAATTTTCAAGATGTCTGCCGCAATCACCTGGCATATTTAAATTGAAATTTTGGTGAATGAACTAATTTTACTAGAATAATTATTTTTCAGTAATATTAGGTATTGGTGATGCGACTGCTTTGAGCGAAATTCGTCGCATCAATCGCCGTAATTTTTGAAATTACATGGCCGTGCAAATTCCTTATACTTCCTGGATTACAACACTTCCAATTCAAAGGTATTAGAATATTTAATGACAGAAAATATTATGGTACTTTGCGTTTAAATGATCTTGGTGAATCAAAGTACAATTTTAAGTAGATTTAAGACGATCTAATCGGCCAAAATGCTCGCGAAGCCTCTGATACTATTTGGGAACGTGAGATGGTCGCGGTATTTCATGTAATTATTTGATTACCACAGACTTATGGTATGAAAACATTTATGTCATAGTCTCCTAGAGCTTTATTTTTGTCTGTTTAGTAACAAATAACTTAAATTAATCGGTGTAGTGCATTGAAATCGTTACGTGAAGGGATAAAACTTTCCCGCGTCATGATTCAAATGAAACAATCGCTCAACAACTGCGAATTTCGCTCATGATTGCTCAGCAGTCATTGCTGTCAACAAACAGGACGACGCGGGAAGATTGTGCGACAAATTAATCGATATTCAGACCATTTCGGACTGCGAGGCCGCCAAGAACAACATGAACGTGTATATACAATGTTGCAGCTGTCTCGTGTGACCCAAGTTCTTTGGGAATGTTTAACTTTCTGGAGACCGGGTTGTAAACCTACGTATCATTCCCAATTCGAAAAGTGTATGATCCGTGTGTATAACATTTGTGACTATCCATCATCGATGTTCTAGCTGAGTTAATCAGATCTCGGATTACGCATTATTATCAATGCCATAAGTTGACAAGATATTTAGCTTCTGGACGTTTTGAAAGTTGTCTTAAGTTGTGACAAGTTGTTAGTTAGTTGTCTTAAGTTGTGAAGCCTCGCTGATGTGCCCAATAACGTTAAACGAACGACGCTTTGAATGCAGGAAGTATTCTTTTAAGTCACCGTGTCTGTTCTATATCACTGTATCTTCTCTATACTTATATGATTTTACCTCTCCACCACTACATGTAAGCAAACTTGTTCTTCCCAATACCTGCGTGATGATGTTATACAAGCTTCTTAGCATTGTATTTACTAACGTTCTATGATAACAGTTTTCAAAGACCCATCCTTTAGAGTAGGTTGACATAGATGTTAAGTAGAGGATGCAAAGAACAGGACATTTCAAAGTCCGTTACTGTCGAACTAACCCCGACATGTAATGTATGTATTGGTAATTATTGATATATCAGTGCATTAGTCAGTGTTGAGGTTTTAGTGATACATTGCAATAGTTTAATTCTGCGATCGCGGTATTTCCCTTTAAGAATGATTCTTTGTTCAGATCAGCTGATTAATGACGAGATGATGAAACTATTATCAATGTACATGCCAATTCAAATTATACTTTCCATATATATGGAGTCCATTGCCTATGGTTCTATTACTTATATAGTAGTCCTGGGTAAAATTAATGTTGTTGACTACCTAGGTTAATTCATTGATACGAAGTTTGACTGGAAGTATGTATATGTACTTGAATATTGTATACCTCTCACAATATATGGTATTGAACGAGGAACAATTGAAACTGATGTTGTGATAAGTGAGTGTTGTATGACTGCTACAGATCTTGCCTCATTATTTTTCATTAGAAAATACAGTATGTATTTAAGGAATGAGACTAGAATTAAGTTGACAACTTACGTTACTGTTTTATGATTATTAGTGGTGAATGTTAATGGTAGGAATAGTGATCAAACTTCATTTATGGCCTTAATTACTGAAAACTTTTACATAGCAAATGCTTATATTGATAACTTCATGGGGTCCATTTCACCTTCTAATTATATTGGATAAAGTTATTGAATGATATGCTCTAGTGAAGTTCCAACATTTAAAGCCACAACTCTAGCAAGGCCTTAGATGAATGATAGGTTCCACATTTGACTGAATTAAGTTCCAAATATGCATTTCACTTCGGTGATATTTCTCAATATTGTCAATAATAAGGACATTTTTACCATATTTCAAAGATAGTGAGAATTGAAAATCATAACATCAGAATAAAAGATAAAATACTTACTTGGTGCGTTTTTATTTAAATGTTGTCCTCAACTGTTAATTAATTTGCCAAGACCACTTCAACTAATCACACGGACCTGTCTCTGATTCACGATGCCATATTAATTCTGTGAGACCGTAGTAACCAGTAGAGAGGACTGCCAATATATAGAATGTATCCCATTTATGGAGCTCTTCTTGAATGTTATTGTATTAAAACTTAAAACTCTCCCTGGTGTCTTCTTTGACTGATATATCCCTCCCATATTTCATACCATGATAAATATTTACTTTTTGTAATGTATGATATCATATTCTAGGTAAGACAGCCTTCTATTCTATTCTAGCCATAAACCATCGGCTGATTATTTCTTGAAGCCTTATTTTTTGTAATAACTCATTGAAATTCAAATGAAAAATTTTCTCTGTCAGTATACACTCCCCCATATTTTGTTTGTATTCATTTGAAGGTTTGTTAACTAAATGTCCTTTCAATTTCCATTTCATACTAATGTTTTTACTCACTCCTTTCTCTTCTCTTCCACCATCCCCTTTAAAGACAATGTATATTCATGCACAATAGAAGATGTGCCAGAAAAATATCTCTTGATATTCTAACTTCTTATGATTTATGACATTCCAATTCCAACATACATTCATCTAAACTTATTTGAACAGCAGAGGTATTTGTTAAAAAATACTTCAACAAACAGTCATCCTCTATCACTCCTAGGATAATTTGTGCTTCAATATTTCAGGATATATTTAAGATATTATGCCTACCTGTGATGAAAGTGGATTCTAAATTCTGCTTTTACCTCATTACTGCATTTAACGCATTGCACAATTAAAGTACAAATAGAGACCATTACCCCTCCACTTAAATTGGTACCTTTTCATATAAAATCAGCCTGCTTAGTGTATTTATGGTCATATATGTTGAATAAAAGGGATTTATAAGGATTTTTGTGCGATTTTCATTAGTTAATTATCCACGATAGATGGATATCCTTGTGTGACGGATTAACTTGCCAGAGTTGTTTTATCAGTACAAATATGCAACTGAATTTATATTTTCAAAAAGCATCTAAGCAGTCCTTTTTTGCCCTTAATTTACCCTTCTTGCTAATTTTGTTACAATACCCATCTACAATTGTAGATTGAGGGATACTGCAAGGGGTATATTGAAGAAGAGAACTTAAGGCTGATGGTATCTATCAGTAGGATGAATTATTTTTGTACCATGGACGCAATTAGAACTCCTGTCATTAGCATATCAAATGGCAGTGGAATCTATATCAATATATCCATCAGACAGATGAATACAATCATGTGGTATTTTATGTGTGGATTATTTTATTCATAAGCAACAAGTTAAAAAAATAATATTGCCTTCTAAATTACCGCATAAGAATGGGAAGCATTTTCAAGAAGTAATCGACTTCAATCTCCCACCAAAATTATTAGCACGGATGGCGCTTTTCGTATGTTTTACGAGATGATGGCCGCATGATGTCTCTTCCATCGTAGAACGGCTACGAAAGCTATGAAAGTGTCCAGCATGGATGTTCGTAGGTTCGTATGTACATCCTTCCCCCACAGCACGTTTCCGTTTCAAAACTTTTTTCCCAGGTGCACGATTGGGAATTTCCCGTTTTTCGCCTGGAAACCATTAGTTGACTATAATAATGCGTTTTCATTTACTAACGAGGCATACTTAAAATTAAACGTTTTCAGCGTATCGAAAAAAACTTTTTTATTTGGTTTTCGTTTCGGCGACAAGACGCCTTCAAAACGCTCTTGCATACACCGATAACACGTTTTCATCGGTTTTCTGAACGTCTCTTCCTTCGGCGCTTCGCAGCCGGTACTTGTTTTCCGTGTAGCTGACGGTGTACTCGGTGCACTGTTTCTCATATTTCCGCTTATTTGGTCGCCATTAGTCGAAGTTGTCTGAGTGGTTGAGCGTGTTGAGCTTTAGCGGATTCCATCTTTTGAGGTTTCATCAGCATTTCCACCTGCTCAAGTGAATTTTCGAGTTAAGCTGAAGATGTTAACTTTCTGTAAGTTAATTTGTAGTCTATTACGGGTACTGTGCTGAAAATCAATTGTTCTCGACAGAAATGCTTTTATAGTTCCGTGATACCTGGTGTATGAATGCGAGTTGTTTGTGCTTAATTGATTACTATTTCTTTAAACAGTCCGGCGTACTTGGTCGTCGAATATTTTTGTTGCTGTGACTCAATAGAACCTTGTTAAAAATGCTGATTTAATAAATGCTGAAAATAAAGATTAGCTGTAATTCAACTTATTTCGTGTTACCAGTGTTTATCCTCGGAACGGTGTGTCGCCACTCGGAGGGTAAGTACCTACTGGTGACATAAACCATCAATTAAATGAATGCTAGGTATGCCTGCGAATTGATAAAGAAAACGTTCGGTTTCAGTGTTAAATTATGTTAAATTTATCCGTTCTGGAAAAGACAAACTTTCACTTTAACAATTTTATTCACGACTCGGGTTTCAACAATTTATGTCATCTTCAGGGGAACTGCGAAAGGTGTCACGTGAAGATGACATAATTAATTGAAACCCGGGTCGTGAATAAAATTGTTAAGTGAAATTCCCATAGTTTGTCTTTCCCAGATAAAGAAAACGTTTTCTAAACCGATATGGAACGATTTGCGCTCGATCGAAAACGTTTTAAAAACTGCCAGAGGCGTTATTAAAGCCTTTCGTCACGGAAAGAAAACGTTTTAAAAACGCCCCCGAACCTAGCCACGAATCGTTTCAAAAACTGAATGTTGACTGATAGTGGCGG
Organism: Ceriagrion tenellum; assembly: GCA_963169105.1. Taxonomy (NCBI): domain Eukaryota; kingdom Metazoa; phylum Arthropoda; class Insecta; order Odonata; family Coenagrionidae; genus Ceriagrion; species Ceriagrion tenellum. The sequence continues at coordinate 1,973,053 of OY720638.1, forward strand.
ACATGTACACCATTTCGTCACCATCTGAAAACGTGAATGAGGCGATGGAAAATGTCTACGGGAAGCGGCTTATGAAACGGATTGTGCTGTGTGGGTTGGTGTCAAGTAAGGATCCGTCTGCCTGGGGATCAAGATAGCTTGATAGGAAGTTAAGGCCGTTTTCGAACTTGGCAAATCAAGCAATCTTCCCTTGAAACCTAGTACGCATTGGGCGGATATGGCGTCAAATTCAAGTGGCAGCTGACGCCATATTGCCTAGATAACTAGTCAAGATACCAAGTAATTGAAAAAGCAGACTTATTATGCATGCTAGGTTTTAAGTTAGAACACGGGGTGTGATAATATGGGCTTGTATGGAAAATAGAAGTGAAGAAACTTTCAAATGGATACTATTTTATCATTACGTATATTTGTGTGATATTTATTATTTTTTTGCGGAAAAATCGATGAATTCGCTATATGTAAAGGCTTTACAGATGTGAATATACTGATAAAAGATTTGGTACCTAATAGTTGTGTGAATAATTCCATACATTGTAGATGTTCCGTCCTTGTTTACTTCATTGAACCTACAAATTCTATCCATTCTATCTTCCTTGCTCTGGAAGGAAAAAAAATGATCTCGTTGAAAGAATTATGGTCCGATGGAAAGTACTCTCAGATAGCCATAATTTCATTGGCAGCATTATTTTTAGCTAACGAACATCATAATTGTTAGTCACGTTGAGCATTGGAGAGGTTTTCACTGCATTCATCAAAGAAGGGGGACAATAATCCATTAGAGTAAATGTAATTTGTTTTCAATTTAATTACCTATGTTAGTTACAACGCGCGTACTTATCAGTAATCAGTCGAAGATTATAGGTAGTTTGTTCGAAGTGTAATACATTAATATATTTTTACGTGTTTTTTCATTCAGGCAATAAATATTATAATGCCTTTTTGTGCATAAACACGTTGATTGTGGTGAAAAACAGTGAGCGATATGTCGTCCACTTTAGTAGCCCCTAGCAATCGAAGCATAACAGTTATTCACCATATTATGGTATGTGAGGGTTATTTTATTCATAAGCAATAAGATTTAAAAAATTATATTCCCTTTTAATTTGTTGCATACGGATGGGAAGCACTTTAAAGAAGTAATCGACTTCAATCACCCACTAAAATTATGGACACGGATGGCACTTTTCATATGTTGTACTAGATGAAGGCCGCATGATGTCTCTTCCTTCGTAAAAGGACTACGAAAGTTTCAAGTAAGAATTTCACTTTGCTTGCTTAGGTATCAAGATATCTTGATATCAAGTTAACTATGCGTTTGCCAAGTTCGAAAACCTCCTCAGTCTTTGGGGTCATGTGCCATGTGATTGGCTATTAGTCCAGTCGATAGAGGGGTAAAAAAGGGTCCAAACCTTGGCGAATTCAAGATGGCCGATGGTGATAGTTGTGCTTGTTGCTCTAAAACTATAAGCTCTAATGCTCAATATATTATCTGCAGCTTATGTGATAATCATATTCATAAAAAGTGCTCAAACTTATCAAGTAATCTTTTTAAATTGTTTGTGAACGATCCTGAAGCTGACTGGTTTTGTGGTAATTGCAACCCGAAAACAAATCGTAAGATTGTCCATTCGGATTGTACTACTATTATCAAGGAGCTGAAGACGCTGTTTCTCGGACTGAGAAATGAAATTGAATCGCTGAAGAAACAATTCTCCCAGGTATCAAATGATGTGCCTCATCCTAGCATGGACATGGAGTTATTTTTCGCTGAAGTGAATGAGAGACAACAATGTGCATCGAACGTGATAATGTTCAACTGTAACGATACCAACTCCTCCCATGATGACAAGGTAACGGTTCAGTCGATAATGAAGGACATCAGCAGTGATATTCCCCTTGGTACTATGAGACTTTTTCGTCTGGGTAAATTTCAAAACGGCAAAAATCGGCCGATAAAAGTGATACTGGACTCTCTAGTCTCCGCCAAAAAGTTATATCTACACCGCGGGTTATCTTCAGAAATAAAGATCGTCCCTGATCGTACAAGAACTGAAAGGGAATATCTTCGACAACTTCGGCTTACCTTGGATGAGAGAATGAAAAATGGCGAATCCGACCTAACAGTTAAGTACTTCTATGGGTGTCCGAAAATTGTGAGCTCAAAAAACTTATCAAGCCAAAATCGCAACCCAGCATCTCAATCTACTACCAGAATATAAGAGGAATGCGTTCCAAGTCAAGTGGCTTTAGAAACTCGATGTTGAATTGTGATTAGGATGTGATTGCATTAACTGAAACCTGGCTTAGTTCAGACATTCTAAGTAGTGAATTAGGTTTGATTGATTACAATATCTTCAGATGTGATCGTAACATGTATTCTAGTGTGAAGAAGAGCGGTGGTGGTGTCTCGATTGCGGTGAAATCCAAGTATGTGTGTAATGTTTCGAGGATTGTGAACCCACTATTGAGTCAGTGTTTGTCTCGATCTGTTCAACTCAATCTAAAGTTCTGAGAGCCACCTCTTATTTTCCTCCGAATTCGTTATCTGATATCTACCAAACATTCTGTGAAACTTTAGAAAACATCACTGATTCTGATATATATTCTGAAATATTTTTACTGGGTGATTTTAACTTCCCGCAGATTGAGTCCTGGGATTTTTTGGAATCTAACGATTTAATAACAAGGACAATAATATCCCCACCCGTCAGAACTCTAGCAAATACGTTGCACTATCTGCAGCTTAAGCAGGTGAATGTCATCCACAATACCTATGGTAAATTGCTTGATTTAGTTTTTTCCAATACATGTTCCGTGACAACTTCCCGTGAATGCTGCTCTCTTCTTAGTTGTGACCCCTATCATCCTGCACTTAATATTTCCTTGACTCTTAAGAGTCACATGAGATATACTGACATTGTCGCATCCAAATTTAATTTCAAGAAATGTGATTTTGTCTCATTGAACAATTACTTACTTGAAGTAAATTGGTGCAGTGAACTTGAAAAGCTCTCTACTAATAAGGCCTTTGAACATTTTTACTCAATACTATATCAAGGACTACAACAGTTTACCCCAACTACTACTTTTAAGTCTAGCAGCTATCCCCATTGGTTTAGCAATGAACTAAGAAAATTGATTAGTTTTAAAAAGTCACTTCATAAACTTTATAAACAAACTGGTTTGCATTGTGATTATGTTAGATTTTCCGAAATTAGGTCTGAATGTGCCAAGGTGATTAAAACCTGTCACACAGTTATATAATTCAATTGGAGGCATCTATTCCTGGTAATATTAAACGCTTTTAGAATCATGTAAATGCTGTAAGACGTACTGATAGATTACCAGATGTAATGTGTCTTCATGATCAATTTGCATACTCGAATGAAGGGATAGCCAATTTATTTGCTAAATATTTTTCATCAGTGTATACAAAACATGATAACGCCCCTTTCCCAGTCTACCCATTACATTCTTCTTTTACTATAGCATCGTTAACAGTTTCAGTTTATGAAATTGAACATAAACTCAGTAATCTTGGTTTAAATAAAGGCTCTGGACCTGATGAGCTCCCTTCCCTATTTTTGAAGATGTGTCTTACCCCATTACTGTATCCACTATTTATACTCTTTAATAAATCCCTCAGTAGGTGCATTTTTCCTGACTCCCTAAAGTCCACTTACATATTACCTGTACATAAAGAGGGGAAAAGAAATATCATCTCTAATTATCGCCCTATAGCCAAACTATCAGTATTAGCCAAAGTTTTTGAATCACTGGTTGTAGGTAAACTTAGTCCTTCTATTAACAGCATAATCATCTCAGAACAACATGGTTTTATTAAAGGTCGCTCTACTTTGACTAATCTTCTTACTTTTCAAAACCAGTTATTGAAAGCTATGGAAATAGGTACTCAAACAGATGTCATATATACCGATTTCTCTAAAGCTTTTGACTCAGTCAATCACAAAGTTCTTCTTGGGAAACTAAATTCACTTGGCTTTATTGGCACTCTGAATGCCTGGCTCGAAAGCTATTTATCAGATAGACCACTTGTGGTGAATATAATTCCTCGAAATCCATAATTTTTTATGCTACTTCTGGAGTTCCACAAGGCTCCCATTTGGGCCCTATGCTATTCAATGTATTTATAAATGATATCAAGGATGTCCTTGGTCCAGTTCCTTTTTTACTCTATGCAGATGACCTGAAGATTTTTCAAATCATTCATTCTGAAACTGACTCTGTATCTTTACAAAACTGTCTACAAAGGCTTGAAACATGGTGTAGTCTAAACTATCTGAATCTAAATATTAAAAAGTGCTATACTGTCTCTTTTCATAAGAAAAAAATGCCATATCAATTTCATTACAAACTCAAAGGAAATATTCTATCACAACAAACCCACGTAAAAGACTTAGGAGTAATATTTGATTCCAAGCTTAACTTTCTGCAACATTTCAACTATATTCAAGCGAAATCGTTTAGAGCTCTTGGCCTTATTTCAAGATTTGGAAAAAACTTAAAAGAGTTTTGAAATGTACAAAGTGCTGTACACCTCTCTAGTTAGACGTATTTGTGAGTACTGTTCTGTAGTATGGTCACCTTACTACGTTTCTCATATCAATACCATTGAGTCCTTCCAATGCAAGTTTGTTCGTATGGTTTCTAAAAAGTTTGGATTATTTGATAAAGACTATAGCTATTCTGGTGTCTTACCTATATTTAATCTTCCGTCCATGTACAAGCGAAGGCAGTGCTCTAATATTATTTTTCTATATAAGCTGCTAAATAACCTGGTTGACTCCCCTGCCTTACTAAGTGAAATTCACATAAAAGTTCTATCTTATTCCACAAGATATGACACTCCTTTTGATACTAGTTACCATTCACGTAATTATACTTACTTTTCCCCACTTGAACAAATAATGCGTGATGGAAACTCATGTCATAACTTGGACCTATTTTTTGCTTCTTTGCCTTCTGTTATAAAGTTCCTGAGAGGGATACCGGATAGGATGCTCCCTGATACTTAATTTGCTATTATTTATTTAAATGTGTGATTATTAATCAATAATTACTTCTTGTCCTCCTACTGCGTGATTATTCTGTATTTGTATTTTATTGTTGTTTTGAGGTTTCATAATTTTTACAAAATGTACCTACTTAGTTATCTTTGATATGTTACCTCCATTTTATAAAGACATTGCTTTGTAACTGGGCCTTGGCCCGTTGATCAATAAATATGAAATATAAAAACCTTACACTAACCCTAGAAGGGCACACTGGGGTCCAGCGGACCCCAGCAATCTTTTCTTTGCTGTAACTTTTGCAAAACGTGAAAAATTGGTAGCTCATCTCAATGTAAATTTCTGTTAACATTTAAAGGAAAGATCTTTGCGTGTGGTACAGACATTTACCGGCTATGTGCAACATTAGAAGACGGTAAAAATGGTCTGGGGTCCGATGGACCCCAGTGTGCCTTTCATGGACGTTTTTTGGTCATTGTGTAAAAATTGAATCTTGATGGCTTTTTTATTATTAATTACTAATTTATTGAATCTAGTTTTATTTGAACATTTATTTTATTTAAAACATATATATGCATTTTTTAAGAATGGGATGTGTAGTAACATCAATTATTTTTTTGTGAATGATCCATTTTTATATTATTGTCTTCAAAGTAGAAACATAGTTATAAAATGTTTACGAAATAATTTCACGGGGAGAAGGATTAGAGGAGCAGTATTATCGTCGTTTTAATGTTTTCTGCAGACATTCGTCATCTTTTGGAGGTGGTCTGTGAAATTTCAAATGGGTATTGATGCCACTTATAAAAACCGCAATCCTTTTGGGGCTTGAGCCTGTCTTAGCCTCGAAGCGTACCTGGGAATTTCCAGCGAGGGTCAGGGTAATTACCAAGGAGGGTAGAATCCTCAAAATTCCAATAAGGAGCAAATAGGGTATTTTCCCAGAAATAGAGGTTAGCGACTCGCGGCCTATCTACGTCAGCAATTGAAGAGTATAAGTTACAAAGGGTATAGGTTACAAAAAGTATAAGTTGCAAAGGGTCTAAGTGCCAAAACCAAAAAAAACTTAGTTAGATGCAAAATAAGGTAATATGTGCCGAGCCTAATGATGTGAGAAGGGGCCTAATCACTACTCACTTCCATTCAGTTTACATGTATGTTCATTATGTAAAAACATTTGACCTTAAAAACCGTGTTTTGGATTGCACCAAGTGTTTTTCTTGTTTTCCCGTGAATGAAAAAAATGGCAATTAGACCCTTTGTAACTTATACTTAAGGAGGCTATAGGCCTCCAACCTCCTTACTCATACTCTTCAATTGTAAAAAATAACGGATGAGGCACCTGTTTAATCGATCTAGCTCATGGCAAGTTGTTTGCCAGTGCATGTCTTTAGCAAATCGACGTTGTATTAAAAATATCTTCTTCGTCGCGGTGCAACATCAGAAGGGATGAAGATATACGTAAGGCATTATTTAAATTGGAGGAGGAGGCTAAACCGGAAGGGATCGAAAGTTATTTGTCGGGCAGTGATATGGATTCCATAGTGGAGCAGTCTGAGATAGTGAGGAAGATGCCACCGATGCGGATAGAGACAGTGGAAGTATCGGAGACTGTCGTCGGATTGAATAGGTGTCCTTTCTTCACCTACTCAAACCGTAACGTCAGTGGAAGGAAGGAGTTGTTGTTTAAAACACGTACTACTCGTTTAGCTTTCATACGGGAACTGACGCCTTCTTTATTCCGTGGAGCATACAAAAGGCCACCAGAGGGCAGCACCATACATTGGTATAGCAAACAAAAGAATGCTGTGTTGATGTTTTGAAGCATACAAACTTACAATACCTCTCCCCAAAATTCAACACAACATTATATCACAATGGAACACAACTCAAAATGACACAAAAAATTTTTTAGCCACGTTTACGTAGACAAAAATAAAAAAATATTGCTCCCAAAGTGAAAAAATAAACGCATTCACTTAGAACTATAACACACCCAGAGAAAGAGCAAACTCTTTGGTGCGTGCACCAGACAAGGGTTTGGTCAAAAGATCAGCTACATTAGTAGTTGACTTAACATACTTAAAAGCTATCTCCCCCCGTTTAACTAGATTTCTCACATAATGGTATTTCACCCTGATGTGTTTAGTCTGGTCTGAAATTGCTTCTGACTTAGCAATGCACATGGCACCTGTGTTGTCAGCATATATCATACATGGCTCTGACACAAATTTTTCCTGATTAATTTCCTTCAAAAACTCTTTGAGCCACACTAAATCAGTAGAACACTCATACATGGCGACATACTCTGCAAAGGTTGAGGATGAAGCCACATCCACCCTCTGCTTCTTACTACGCCAGAATACAGCAGCATTGGATAGAATAAAGACGTAACCAGAGATTGACACTGAATCATCTTTGTTGTTTGCAAAATCTGCATCAACATAAGCCCTTAAATTTTGTCCTGACTTAGAGAAACATAAGCAATAATCTTTGGTTGCCTTTAAATACTGAAGGATATGAACAACATTTTTCCAATCTGTTACTAAGGGATTATTACAATATTGACTAACAAAACACACTGCATTTGCAATATCAACTCTGGTCAGGCCAGCAACGTACAGGAGCATGCCTACACATCTCCTATACTTGGCTTCACAGAACTTCTCTGCACATTCATCCCTTTTGAGACTGGTAGAACCTATCTCTAGTGGAGTACTTAGTCCACGACAGTCAGTCATGGAGAACTCCTGCAAGATCTCCTCAATGTAGGACTTTTGACTTAGGATTAGAGTGTCCTGGGTAGGTCTTTGGATTTGAATGGATAAGAAATTCGTCACAGGTCCCAGATCTTTTACATCTAATCTATCGTGCAAGAATTCCTTCATCTGGTCAACAACCTCTCTTACCCCAATTAAGAGAAAATCATCCACATAGACTGCAACAATCAAACCCACCTTGGAGTAAACACATGGGTCTTGAACACATTTTGACATACCATACTCAGTTAACAGATTGTCTAAGTGATGATTCCAATTTCTCCCAGCTTGTTTCAACCCGTACACACTCTTCTTCAATTCATACACATATATTAAGGGATTTGCACTTGGAAAACCTGGTGCTTGTTCCATAAAAATAGGAACATCTAAATTACTATTTAAATAAGCACCAACAACATCACAGTGATCAATTTCCCAGTTATTTTCAATGGCTAAGGATATTAATAATTTGAGAGTTTTTCTTTGCACCACAGGGCTGTAAGTTTAAAAAATAATCAACTCCTTCTACCTGACTAAAACCTCTAGCAACAAGGCGAGCCTTGTATCTTACCACACTTCCATTTACTCGCTTGATAGTGAATACCCATTTACTCCCAACAACATTAGAGAACTTTGGACGAGCTACCACATTCCAAGTGTCCTGCTTCATCATATTGTTCAATTCGGCCAGCATGGCATCTCTCCAGTGATGTGCATCAGGGCCACTAAGCGCCTCCTTCACACTCAATGGCACGCCTGGGGTTGGACTGTCTTGAGATGCGTTGGCCATCAGGCAGCAGGGCAAAGTACAAGCTGTCTTCGGGATTGGTTGTCTTTTTGAATACCTGGGTGGTGTCCTCCCCTGGGTTTCTTGTTGGCTTTTCCCAACGTCTGGAACCTCTACCTGGGCCAACGCTTCTCCCTGGACTAGCACCTGGAATGGCTCCTCTCTCTGGACTGGCAACCTCCCCTGGAATGGTTCCTGGGATGACTCCTCTCCCTGGACTGGCTTCCTCCCCTGGAATGACTCCTCTTCCTGGACTGGCTTCCTCCCCTGGAATGGTTCCTGGGATGACTCCTCTCCCTGGACTGGCACCCTCCCCTGGAATGGTGCCTTGGATGACTCCTCTCCCTGGACTAGCACCCTCCATTGGAATGGTGCCTGGGATGACTCCTCTCCCTGGACTAGCACCCTCCCTTGGAATGGTGCCTGGGATGACTCCTCTCCCTGGACTAGCACCCTCCCTTGGAATGGTGCCTGGGATGACTCCTCTCCCTGGACTAGCACCCTCCCTTGGAATGGTGCCTGGGATGACTCCTCTCCCTGGACTGGCATCTCTTCCTCAATTAGGAAAGTGCAGGGCACTTCTTCTCGGATTTTTAGGCTGGGGTCCTTGGATTTGAAGGGGAATATATGCTCATAGAAGACCACATCTCTACTTATGATCACCTTCCTTTGCTTGATATCCCAGAGGCGGTACCCGTTGGTGCCTTCTGGGAATCCTAAGAGCACACATTCTCTTGACCTGGGCCCCAACTTTCCATCTCTGTCTTCTTGGGGAACCCATCCCCAGGATTGACACCCAAACACCCTGAGATGTCCTATGTCACTCTTCAATAACTTCCTCCCCAACCAGCGTTCCAAAGGGGCTTCAAAGTTAATAGATCTGGATGGCCTCAGATTCCTTAGGTAAACTGCAGTCTGCAAGGCTTCTCCCCACAAGTAAGCTGGCATACCTGCTGCCATTAGGAGGCACCGCATGATATTACATAGAGTTCGGTTTATGCGCTCAGCCGTTCCATTCTGCTAGGGTGTGTGTACAACTGACATGCGATGTAAAATCCCATTTTCATTGAGCAATGACTGGAATGCAGTGCTCACATATTCTCTTCCTTGGTCTGACTGAAACTCCTTTATTTTTCTCCCATGGAAGGTCTCACTTTTCTCCTTGTAGGCTTTAAACTCGCTCAGGCAGTCACTCTTCCTCGCTATGGCGACAGCTGTCACATGTTTTGTGCCTTCGTCCACAAAAGTTACAATGAAACGCTTACCTCCCAAAGATGGTGGTTTAATTGGACCCATTATATCTGAGTGGATTCTCTCCAGTGCACCCTCCACCTTCAATACTTTCTCGGTAGGAAAGCTTGCACGCTTCATCCTGCCTTGAATGCACGGGGCGCATGGGATCTCTCCTACTGTTCTTTCCTCCTGAGGTAGGTCAAGCAGGTGATTCATTTTCCCTAGGATTTGGTCACACGGGTGCCCCAATCTGCTGTGCCATGTTTCACGACTGACTTTTCTAGCCTGTTTCTTGCTCTCTTCGTAAGCTTCCCTTGCTTCACTGAGTGTTGGACCTCCAATTGTTGTCACATAATACAGTCTCCCAATCCTAAATGCTTGAAATATTAATTGTCCATTTCGCAAGCATCTGTTTGCTCCACTTTTGGACCTAAACTCAAGTCCCTTTTCTTCAACTTGTCCTTGCGAAATAAGGTTTCCTTGTAAGTCCGGCACATATAACACTCCCTGGAGCTCAATATCTTTACCACCACAATCGTCGGACATTTGGATCAGTGCACTTCCGATGCCCTCTATCTTCAACGGTGTACCATCTCCAATTTGCACAGCACCAGAGTAGGGATTGAATTCTTTGAATAGTTCCTTATTGCTTGTCATGTGGTCAGACGCTCCTCCATCCAGTATCCATATTCCAAAACTGAACTGCATTTTCTTCTTGGCACATAATACTACGTGCTCCCTAGTGGTTATTGCTACCTTCTTAAGTTCATGGCTTCCATTTCCTTGAAGCTCTTTCTTCTTTGGACAGCTATGTGCGTAGTGACCCTCACCACCGCAAGCGTAACACCAAAATTTGAAGTTGGGCTTCACACAGTCGGAATTCCGTACGTCCATTTTGGCAGATTCTTCATCTCTCTTCTTCCCAGCATTCCTCGATTTTTTCTTCCTTTGGTTATGTCCCTTGGCGACTTGGTATGCATGATGTAGAGAAGATATTCCTTGTTTGGCCATTTTTTCTTCTTCGACCTCTAACAACGTATGCTTCACATCTGCAACCGTTATCTTGTTAGCCGCGACCAGGGTCTTCACCGTTATTTCATATTCATCCGGTAGTCCGGTTAAAATCAGGGAAGCTAGTTTCTTATCATCCAGTTTGAGCTGATTTTGCTCCAAAGCATTGTTCATATTTATCAATCTATTGATGTACTCAGACATGGACATATCAGATGACTTAATCACACCGTTCAATTCACGGAATTTCACCATGGCGCCATACTCGGTATTCCTGTTACACAGCCGATCTAACTCTTCCCACGCGTCCTTGGCTCGATCAAACCCGATAATATCATTTATCAAATCATCAGACACAGATCTCACAATAAGGGACATCGTTAAGTTATTAGCGCGGGCACGTCTCCTAACTTCATTTTGGCTCAAAACTCCTCCGTCAGCATCTTCGTAGCCAATGACGGCCTCATAACATTCCCTCGATAACAATTCTGTTTTCACCCTGCACATCCATGCTGTGTAGTTTTTCTTTGTTAGTTTGGGAATTGAGAAAGATCTATCGATTGCGTCTTCTCCGTAAGTCGCCATTTTGAACACGCCGGCCGCCTTGCCTCGTAATCCAAAATAATGAAATATTCAAATCGCTCAAATATTTACGAGTTCCTACAACGCCTTGGCACTGACTGGGCCCATAACCTGTCGTCGGATTGAATAGATGTCCTTTCTTCACCTACTCAAACCGTAACGTCAGTGGAAGGAAGGAGTTGTTGTTTAAAACACGTACTACTCGTTTAGCTTTCATACGGGAACCGACGCCTTCTTTATTCCGTGGAGCATACAAAAGGCCACCAGAGGGCAGCACCATACATCGGTATAGCAAACAAAAGAATGCTGTGTTGATGTTTTGAAGCATACAAACTTACAAATGTCTCCGATGCTCCGATTGTGCGGCCAGTCTCTCCAATGTATATATACCCACACTCACCGGGAATTTGATAGACCCCTGGTGTCTTAAAGCCGATTGAATCCTTGGACTTCGCTAGCTGTTCCTTTAATTTTGGCTGTGGTATTCCGGGTGTAATACCAGAGAGAAATCCAGTAGATACGCCGGGAAAATCTTAGATCATTCATCTCATCGGCAAATTCTTGTGAAGAAAATAAATTCGAAATAATTACGCTTATGATTATTCTAATTAATTATAATAACCGCATAACTATAATAAGAAGAAAAAAATGTTTAAGTATTTTACCAGTTATTCCATGGAGGAACAGAACTTTCTTCTTTTTTACTTTCACTTGTGAAATAATGTGAAGATGCTATCTCGTCGAACCATAAATCTAGCCATTCTCAATTTCCCCAGTAGTGCAACTAATTGTTAAATTAAGCTCTGTAAACCTTCAAAGTTAATAATTAGTGCTGAAAAAATCAATATGTGATAAAATCCTTTGCTAATTCTAATCATATTGTTGTCGCTTTCAAATCAATTCTTGGCTCGCAAGTCACATAGTACCATTAGTTTTTTGGTGGGATTTCAGCATTCTGATTGGTTTCAAGGACAGCACTTTGGATTGGTTCTGATGTGGGCCCCCCTTGTGGCAGAACTTAAAATTAAGAAAGCAGTAGTTTGTGTAGTCCAATGTGAAACGATCATATGTGATGGGATGCGTTTCATATCTCAAGAATACCTCATCATGAGAATCCTAATCAGAAAACCAATTTAAAACACATGACTTAGCAATTAGAATCCCTCTACGCAGAGTCACTAAGTTGTAATTTATCTCAAACAGAAATTATGAAGGTTTCCTTTTGTTTACACATGTGCTATGATTTTCTCGAGAAAACTCTTTAATAAGATTCACCATGGTAATTTTATGAGGGAAGAGTTTGCGTAAAAAATTAAATGGCCAGTGTAATATTCTACTAAAAAATATTAAAAGTTCTACTTTAAAATATGAAATCCAATTCTTCTCATAATTATGCCAAATGTATAAAATTATTTTCATTGTTGTAGCAATTTATAGGCATATGCTAATATCTATTGGTTGAGCTGTAAACGAGGAAACTTATTTCGTTGCTTTAGCTGATCCATTTCTGTAAAATTTATTGATTATTTTGTATGTTAAGTTGTTTGTGTGACATTACATAGTCCAACTAATCCAATTAATGTATTATCAATTTACTCCTCTACCAGGGTATAGGCAGTATACTAGACATGAATACTTATCGGCCAATTTCTCTTTTGAATCAATTTGAAAAAATCTTTGAAAAGGTCTTATATAATCGATTTACTTCATACCTTGAATCAAATCATCTGTTGTCCACCTCTCAACATGGATTCAGAAACTCTAGGTCAACTACAACTGCCACCTATCATATGGTCAATCAAATATTGTCAGATCTGGATAACACAATTGCAAATTTAGGGCTATTTTTTGATTTCTCAAAGGCCTTTGATCATTTTGATCACCAAATACTTTTGTTTTAGCTGGAACATTATGGCATAAGAGGCATTCCATATAAATGGATTAAATCCTATTTGAGTGAACAGTCCCAACATGTAGCGCTCTCTAAGAATGGTATGCAATTCATTTCTCCTGGCAAAGAAATTGAACTAGGCACACCCCAGGGTTCTATCCTGGGTCCTGTATTATTTATTATATACATTAATGACCTGTCCAGTGTATTAAAATCTGATTCTGGAGTAAAAACTATTCTGTATGCTGATGACACAAATGTTATTGTGTATGCACCATCCGTAGATGGACTGACTACCAAAGCAATATGGGTAACTCAAAATCTGCTATAGTGGTGTCGTATCAATGTTTTTGAGCTCAACATTGACAAGTCCAATCTCACTTATTTTTCAGATAAAAATAAAGCTCCTGCTGAAATTTCAATTGTCATAGATGGTAAACATATCCCCCAAAATTCCAGCACTCAGTTTCTAACTCTGACTAGTTCTGTGTCCTGGGATGAACATGTAAATAATTTTCATAGTAATCTGTGTTCCATTAACTTTCTTATTAGGAGCATTTGACATACTGTTCACAAATGCACTTTTATCAATTTACTACAGTGAATTTTACACTCATATCATATTCAGCATTTTGTTTTGGGGATCCTCCCCCCCCCCTCCCCCCAATGTGGATGTAGTTTTCCGCGTGCAAAAAAAGGTAGTGAGACTCATTTTCAATGTTTCCTACAACTCAACATGTCACCCTCTGTTTAAGAAGCTGCATATCCTACCAATTCCTTGCATTTACATTTATATCACAATAATGTTCACAAAAAACAGTATTTCACTATATCCAACCGACAATTCATGCCACTTTCATTACACAAGATCCTGTAAAGATCTGCACCGACAGTTTGTAAGAACCCATAATGCAGCTTTCGGCCCAAAATCTATGGGATTGATACTCTGAAATAAGCTACCTCCAGAATTGAAGCCAGTTGCTACGATGTCCCTCTTCAAGAAAATCGTTCTAAATTTTCTACACATTAAGCTGTTTTATTCATTAAACAAATTTCTAAATATGTTATTAGTGCCTGTGATAGTATATATGTTGGTATGTACATATTATTAAGTATGTTGTCTGTATATCTTGACGTGTCCTATAATTGTATATGCTATGTATATGACTAATCCTTGGACAAATGAATAAATAAATATTACTTTGTAACTGACTAGTGGGGAGCAATAGACTGCTTCATTACTTTCTGCTTCTTTGAGTACTCATTTTTTTAATCTTTTCAACAGGTCCAACTGACAATTAAAACTTTGCCTGACTTGCCATCTGGAGCCAAGTACCGTTGTGTATTTGGTGGTGCTGAGCCCATTGATGCTGCCGTGACAGTAACAGGCCTATCCTGCCTGACTCCTCCTGTCTCATCCCGTCCAGGAATACCAGAGGAGAAGGATCATATCCTTGTTCCACTATCCGTCCGTTCTTCTGAAACCAACAAGGATTTTGTTAGCAGAAACTTTGCCTTCTTTGACTGTGCCCGTCATGTCACTTGTATGGATTGTGTCAAGTCTCAATGGGCATGTAACTGGTGTGTCTATGAGAACAAGTGCTCCTACAACACAAGCTCTTGCCAAAGGACTGTTATCAGTGGAGAGAATGTGAGAACGATGCATATGCTCCAGCAGGTAACTGAATAATTTCCTAATCAACCCGTACTCATCATATTTCTCTTTATTAGTCTTTATCTTATTACATCATGGAATTACATATAATCCTTCCAAGCTGCTACCACTGAGGCCATGTTTCTTTCCTATTGTACGTTTTTATCCTTTCAATCAAAATTGTTTGTCCATTTTCCAATATTAATTCTTGTGTTCAAATTTACCTATGTGACCATCCTCGAAATAAACAAATGGTGGACTGATTGCTAATAACTGCCTTTTTCTTTTTTTATACATTTTGCAGAATCCTGCTCACTTGGTCACTCATGGAGCGAATTTTTGCCCACGATTCCGCCTTCCTCAGGAAAGCATCCTTCTCCCAAATAATGTTCCTAAGGAAATAATTTTGGACGTGGAGAATCTTCCTCATCCACAGGCCGGCCACACTGGTTTTCAGTGCATAGTTAATATTGAGGGTGCTAAAATGATGGTTCCAGCCAGAGTTGAAGCTAATAGATTTGTTATTTGTGACAAGACCACAGTAAGTATGGTGCTGTTTCCTAATATCCTGCATCAAAGTTTTCACTGGCTATTTATTCTATTTTGTTCGTAGAACAGTCATTATCACCCAGGTAAAAGTTTCTTTCTCAAAGCCTGGCTCTTGCTGGGCTGGAACTCTGCTGACGAAGCCAGAGCTGCCATGAAACTGCCTTTCACTTCCTTGCTTTCTAAGTATGGAAGGTTAGTCAACTGAAACTCCTCTGCCTCATTTCCTTGCTACCCCTTTGAAGTACAACTGCTTGGGCCTTGTCTCTCTAGCTCCCTGTAAAACTCCACTGATTCTCGATTGCCATATGCTTTCAATGCCTTTCATCGCTGTGAGCTGCTGTCGCTGCATTTATGCCCTCCCTCACCACCCTTACAGAAAGTTATCATTGATAAAATCATTAAGAAAAATCATTGGCTATGATTTTTTCGCGTATGATGTTGTGGTGAAAATAAAATCATTGGGTGAATGATAATCATTGGGGAAATCATTGGTGATATGAATGAAATATTATTCATGATATGAATGATATATCATTGGTGACATGGATGATAAATCATTGGTGAGATCCAATGATTTATCATTGGGAGCAAGGCATACAATACAGACCATGTACGCGATAATTGCATTTTAATGAATTACATGTTCTTGACAACAGAATAGAATTACAATATTCATACCTGATCTGCAACAGGAGGTATGTCCTGCTGACCTGCAGCACCTACTTCCTGC
This sequence comes from Ceriagrion tenellum, assembly GCA_963169105.1. Taxonomy (NCBI): domain Eukaryota; kingdom Metazoa; phylum Arthropoda; class Insecta; order Odonata; family Coenagrionidae; genus Ceriagrion; species Ceriagrion tenellum. The sequence goes on from OY720638.1 coordinate 1,989,282, forward strand.
TTCAGACTGTCCCTTATCTTAGCATATGCATTATTACACTTTACTCTGATTGAATCTTCTATCAGTTGTTTATTGCTCTTCTTCTCAGATACTGGCTTTGAGAACTTTGATTCTGCAAAAGCTGAAAAAAAGAAGCAGATCAGCTACATGTGTCTCACTGTGCTACTGATTTTTAAGTTTTGGAGTTGATTATTTTGTCGATCATGCCTATCAAGTCTGAAACCACTTCTAGAGGCAGTTGATTTTTCATTGTTTTCTCACCCTTTTTAAAGTTGCTGCTCCTGCCTGTTAAGCTGCTGGTTTGAAGCTCCTTCTCTGAGAATTTACTGTGCATAGGCTGGACGTGAATTTTGATGTGCCTTTCCCAGTGTCTATGCGCTCCACCAGCTCCTTGGCCATCTCTCTTTCTCCAAACTTAGCTGTAGCCTGAAAATGGAGGACATTCACCTCATATTACTCCTAATGGCAATGAATCCTATCCTATGGGAGTTGCTTTAACATCAAATAATGAAAAATAACTTTTTTTTTAAGTACCTTAGTTGGGGGTGTGGGCCCTGCTTCATTTATTCCTCCTGTGGGTGGAGCTGTTTATGTCCCTTCGACAGCAGAATCTGAAGATAATCAGAATCACATTAAATTGTAATATATTGATAGAGTTCCTCAAAATGGTCACTTAAATATTTTAATTTGGTTCCAATAATCTGAGAGAAAGTTTTGATGACACCATATAAAATTCAGAAAATAATTACCTGCACTGTGTTTGCACCATCATTTTCAGCAGAAGATGACTGCTCTAGTGGCTGGTCATGGCTTACAATAATGGAGGATGCAGCTTGCATATAAGTATTACGAGAAATTTAGATGTCAACTACAGGCTTAACGGATGGCTTCTTGATCTGAAAGGATGTCTGGGAATTAATGTGAAGAAAATTTGGGTATTGTTAACACACATTCCTCTAGAAGAGACATGCCAATTTAAAAAGGAAAAAGTTGTCTTTAACTGATGAGACTTCTTGCTCTCATAATTTTTGTTTAGCTGATCATTGGCTAGCTGGATTTGAGCTGGCAAGCTCTTGCTGTTGCTGCCTCTAAGTAACTCATCCATGGTCTTCCTAATTTTTTTAAAGTCCTTATAAATGTCCCTAGTGATATTTTTAAATTGAGGCAAGTCTAGTGGATAGGTGGGGAAAGAAAGTCAAATAAAGGTTAATATTCATGGATATATCAGATTGCAATTCAGAAACTGTTGGAAAGCTAAAGTTGTTGTAGCTAATTAAATGACGTATAAAAAGATACCATTCCTTTTTCCCTATCACTCATGTATATCTCACAACAATCTCCCAAAATCTGACTTTATGAAAATGATACCCCATTTAATCACGGTAAAATGCCCGTCACGTCCATAATATTGAATATATGGCCCTAAAAGTTGGAATGAATTAGCAACATCATATAAAATTGAAGGAAATGTAGTTAAATTACCAACTTTATATCTAAAAATGGGCGAAAAAAATTGAAAACTGCGCATTTATCTCTCAGTTGTAACGCCGGCTTCTGGATTACGGTGTGTTGTGTTTGAATGGTAAATTATTTTACCAATGTTATAAATTTTAATTGTAGACAATAAATAGGCATAAATGGCAATACCTCATTTTTATATCTATTGTCTATGATTATCTCACAACAGTCCCCCAAATTCTGACTTTATGAAAATTAATACCGCAATCATCCTTATGAAATGCCGTTTTGTCGCTATTAGTGAATATTTGAACTTGGAATTTGGACTTGGACTTGGTGTCAACCGAATGATACTTTTGTGTGAGGGCATTTGCCTATTTTGAGATTTAAGTTGACCCTCCTCTGCCAACCACCAGACACAATATTGACCCTTAAGTTGGATCGGCTGCTCGGCATGTGTCCACACACTATTATTCTTTTACTCGGATTTTTCTAAAAAAAATTTCAGACTCGGAAAATATAGGCACATACGTCCATTTCTTGTTCTGCTTTGCATTTAAAAAAGTTCAAAGAAACTTTGAGTTTATTATTGATGGAGCTCTTACATATCAGGTATCCCAAGCTTTTGCATTAGTTCTGTATCAATCATAATAGGATTCTAATAATTTAGTCATCCATGAAATAGGAAATCCTTCATTCACTATTTCTGTAAATCAAGTTTATGGTGCTGTGGTCAGAATTCCCAGAATTCAGTAATCACCATGATTTTAGCTTCACTTGTAACCCAATTACCACATAATAGGAATAAATATCTCAAGTTCCCTTTCATTTTTCCGATTGCTGAAAAACTATAAGAATGACCTAAAAACTTTGATTTGAAGGAACATCAGTGTTCTTCAAGCTCTATGGGCTGGTTTCTTCAATGATGACAAGCACTATGTATACATAATTCTCAAAATATGTATACATAATACATCCAAGATATTTAATAATCTTACCATTTCCACCACAGTCTCCGATCTATTCCTTTTTACAATCCTTACAGAAGCTAAAGGAGTCATTGCATTTCGACATTCCTAAATTTCATCAGCATTTCTGTTGATGTTCCTTACTGTGGAATCTACCAGAGATAGCACTCTGCAAATTTCATGTTGTCGCCTCCCAGCATCTAGTCTTTGCCAAACATCCAACTTCCGATAGATGGTCAGGATTTTGCTTTTATTCTTTCCACACTACAGCTTATCATTATCCACTTATAGTATAGAGTGGAATTGACTATTTTCATGTTATACTGTAAATAGAAAAACCATCAGTTGTACTTCCTGTGTTTTAACAGAGGGCATAAGTGTAAGGCTACAAAGTTGGTAAGTTGTACCATAAAAAACTAAATGTGAATGAACCAATAACAGGAATACTTACTTTTATTAAAGATCATGCCACAGATATTTGGATTAGATTTGCTCATTCATTTGATTATGATAAACTTTCTCAAGTGGTCAAATGTGGTTTGAAAAGGGTCTAGCCTCTGCAGTTTCTAATACCTTCCATATTTGGTGTAGCAATTGCATTGAATTTTTTTAATGCGATGATGACTTGAATGCTGAGCACTAGCATCAGTGGGAATGCTTTGGTATAAAATTTTTGACAGTGCTTATGGAGACAGCTATTCAAGGAGTGGTTGTATTTCAATTTCTTGGCAATTTCAGAGTAGCTACAGTAGAGTGATATTCTGAGGAGTTTCAGTTCAGTTTCAAGGTAGAAATTGTTAACTGAGTAGGGACTCCTTAATTTTGAGGCCATAGTTATAATATAATATGTAATAAAACTTAATCAAATATATTTTTAATGTCCCATATTTATTTTTAAAAAGTTACTGAAAGTGTATTCTTAGACTCTTAATTTATTTATACTTATCCTTCATTATTACTAGAAGGCTTTTAAGATGAGTAATTGATATATTTCTGCTGGAAAAATGAAAAGTATGTTCTATTCAAAACCGTATCATACAAGTTGTTATCATTAATGTTACTATGTTTGGCAGTACAAAGATTACTCCTCAGTTTATTGAACACTGAATTATATCATCTAAAGCAATAGTCCTATATATTATGTAAAACATCAAACTATGACTGGGTGTGATGCTATGACTGCATAATTTTCAAGAGGACTAAAAGGAAGTTTCTTGCCTAGTCCCTCATACATTCCTTTAGGTGTGGTGGTGAAAGCCATTGGATTGTTTTCATATATGAATGATAAAAACCAACTCAGTTTGTCCCAAATAATCATAGTACACAAAATGAAATACACTGATTTATACAATTGAACAATTCCCCAAAACATCTCCTAAAAATAACCATTGCAACCTCTTCTTATGCACTATGTACTTCTCTGGCATCTATTCCCTCAAACAAATCCATTAAAGCCTTTTTCTTGTCTTTTCTGACTATGTCACCGCTACCAAAATCTTCCCTAGATCCCCCTCCACATCACTCTAATAAAACCTAAACCTCACCAGTATCCTTAAAACTACCAACTAGATGCAAGGTTCCCCTCCTTGTCTCTAAACCCCTCCCTTGTGAATTCTATGCCTTAACTCCACTTTCCTTTTCTTTACCCGCATGTTACACAGCTAATTCTTATATATATTCCTCTCTGCAATCTGTGCAAGACTTACTATGTAAGGCTCATCACAGGTCCTTAAAGGCTATGATTTTATGGCCACAGATATTGCTGTAACCTGTCCTCTCTTTCTCTGTCCCCACCTGGTACATCTCCCTGCTCAACCTGAAGTTTGACAAGTGTTTCAACATGGGCATCTTTGCCTCCCACCCCTCCTACCACCTCCCCACTGGAACTTAAGTTGCTTGAGCAAGCATGCATCTTGCTCTTTGATGCCTTCTTGTTTCTTGGAATCAATGGAGCCCAATAACTCCTTTCTCCACCTCTTCCGAGCTGACATCCTTATCTCTTTTTTTCTCCCACCACTCTCCCTTCCTTCTCCTTACTCATTTAAACTTTTATTTATTCCAATTAGTTGAGGGGAAGTAGTTGTGGTATTTTATCAATAACATTTTATATGTTTTTAGTATTAATTACTAAGCCTACTTTTTATTTCATCTTATATCTTTTAGTATTCATATGAAGCTAATACGGGAGAGTATCAAGCCAGTGTCACCATAGTGTGGAATAGGAATCATCATGTTGACACAATAAATGTATTCTTATACAAATGTGACATCCTTGGATCACATCGAGAGCACCCCGATTGCTCATTATGTGTCACTCGCAATGCCAAATACCAGTGCACATGGTGTGCCAACACATGCAGTTACAGTGAAAGCTGCTTGCAGACAGCAGTTAATGAATGTCCAAAACCTCGGATTGATATGGTAATTTTGAGCATAGTGACCTTTTTGTTGATTCATTCATCTTTAAAAAAATCAGCTGTTTCAAACCTGGTTGTTTTATGCTCTGGTTATGAAAGTTATGCATAGGGTGTGATTTATTTCATCAAATTTCAGTTGGATGAATTCACTGTCATCATTTTCATTTACCTTTCTTAGATAAAACCATTAATTGGACCAATTGAGGGTGGTACACTGGTAACAATTGAAGGCAGCAATTTGGGGTTGAAAGAAGATGATGTCAAAGGAAAAATAAGCATTGGGAGTACACCTTGTGAGTTGATCCACTATCAGGTGTCTGTCCGTATAGTGTGCCGCACTGGACCATCGGATGGTGAGCATAAAGCTGCAGTTATTGTTGGAAATGAAGCTGGCTACACAGAATCTGCTGTACATTTTAGCTATAAGGTAATTATTGTGTGCTATAGCTGCATGTAGTTATTATGACATATATCTCTTATTACATAGCATTTTCTACATTTTATATTTTCAGGATATTAAATTGGAAGGTGTATATCCAGCATTTGGACCACAGAGTGGTGGGACACAGTTAGCTATTACAGGGCAATATATGAATATTGGAAGCAATATTGCAGCATATTTAGATGACTTGCCATGCCATGTGAACACCACCCAAGCCTCTAGCAGCCGCATCACATGCATCACCTCACGAAGCTCTGGCCCCATGACAATCCAAATGCTGACCCTTGTCATTGATGGTGCTAACCGAACTTTGAAAGGAAATCCATTCAACTACACTGTAGATCCGACTATCCTGGAAATCAAGCCCCTAAAAAGTTTTGCTTCTGGTGGAAGAATGATCACAGTGCATGGAACCAACTTGGATACCATTCAAAAGCCAGAAATGCTAGTCTTCCTTAAAGATGAGCCCAACACTATCAACAAAACAGTATGTGCATCTCATGGCAATTTTATTTTATTTTGGTTTGAATCATGCCCACACGTTAAGTGGGTCTTGTCTGTTTAAGCCGCCCAGTGAACAGTGATATCTTATTTTTGTGTCCTTTTTCAGGTATGCTCTGTGATAAATCAAGCTCAGATGGAATGCCCATCTCCTCCTGTAAACCGTAGATATCTATTGAACTCCAAAGCTCAACGCTCCCTCAGGAAGTCATCACGCTCTTTGCAGTTGTACCAGGAAGCTGGATTGTCCTTGAGGATTGGATTCCTCATGGATAATGTTGAGGCTGTGAGAGATTTGGAAAAGCATTTCCAGAGCTTAAGGTCTATGTTAACTTATGTTGATGACCCAAAATTTTTCCAGTTTCCTAACCTGATCAAGCTCTACAAAGGTGATACATTGGTAATTGAGGTAAGAGAATGGTTGAAATCCTCCTTATATTTTCATTGATTGATTGCCGTTTTTGCAAATTTCCATAATTACGTTCAACTTCAGGCTGTCATCTTAAGGGTAATGAAAAGAGATATACCTGCACTCTCTAGAATACTTGATATTTACTCTATTTTGAAAATGATTTGCTTTGCCAATTGTATCTTTTCATTAAGTTTTTTAAGATCAAATTTTTAAGCTAGTTTCTATGAATTGCTGTGTGCTGTTATCTTTCGAAGGGAGTAATTATGTAACTCATAAATCCAAAGTAAGTGTGGCTTAAATGACTTCCTGAGGGTGGAATGAGTGATGAAGGCCACTCTAGCTGTATCACTTATCACAGAACTTAATTCTGATTGGAGTATCTAAGTGGGGTTATCTTGAAGCTTCAATAATGCCATGCAACTTCTCAATCATATTCTGAGTTTTGAACAGCTATTGAGGGAGACTGTGCTGCTTGCTTATGTATTGTCTGACTTTTTGAGACCAGAATTTTGAGCAAAATATTGGATGTTGGACTATACCTGAGTGATACTTTAGATGATTCAAGTCTTGGGCCAAAAATTTTTGTAAATCTTCCTCAGCACTAGCAGCTTCACCACTGAGCAATATCCCCATCTCCCGAATCTGCCTGAGCAATATACAGGCCAAAAACAAAGCAGCCTCACTTGTGAATTGGTATCAGATATACGCAATATGCACTTTGTATTTACTGGCCTGTAAAAGTGCTCTTTTTTCCCTAAGTAACCTGTAGAAAACCACCCTGTATTGTGTATAATTAACAGAAAGGTTAGATTATGCCTCAAGATGTCTGGTAGTGGACTTTCAATGATATGGGTGCGAGTGAAGTGGACTCCAAATGCTCATTGTTGAATTTGGCTCCAATTTTAACCCTTAGGTACGGTCGCCTAGTTCACATGTGAGATTCAGGTCGCTGTGAGTCAGACACCCAGGATAGTTTATTAAATGATTTCCACTCAAATTTTTCGCTATATTTTCTTCTTACATACTAATTTTATACATTGTATAGAGCGTTTGATATAATTTTTTAAATGTTTCACTATACTTCTTACTTGTTCTTGTTGAGGTCACTATCTTGTAGATTGTCATTTGTAATGGATATTTGTAGCCAATAATTTCCTTTTCTACTTCTGTAACTTCTAAAAGTTGCAATATTTGTTTTTTTCCCTTTCGTATGCCAAATTGCAAATTATAATTTGCATGCTTCATTACCCAGCTATGGAATAATGAGAGTTATAGCATATTGTAAATAGTGGGATAGATAATGAAGTTGGATTTAACACCAAATTGCAAAATCCATGAATGTGATGAATTGAATCAATGCTCATATTTACCTAGTGCTATTCTCTGGAAAGCTGGCCTCCACGGTGAAGTCACTCGTCTTCAGAAACCAACTAGATTTTCATGCACAAAACAGATCACAAGTAGATAACTTAGTGAGAGCTCAACTCATTGGCTGAGAAAGATTTTCAGATCTCTTATAGAAGTCTATTGCAGGGTATGATAAAGGTGGTCCAATCAAAATACAGACACACAACCACACATGTCACATTACTTTGAAAGACCCCAATTGCCTTGGAAGTTAAAATCTGCAGGAAGGTTCAACTATGTGTTCACGTTTCATTCCTCTGCTGGTTGGCAATTGGAAAGCTTCTTATCTTAGTGCATATGCATGTACCATTGAAAGTTTAAAATAAAAACTCCATGACCTCAACTACCCACACGAATGTATCCTTATAATTAAGATCACCAATCAGCTATGCAAGTACGAGTATGTGGGTACTATTAGCTCACAGCAACATAGAGGGATACATGTACAGGATCTGTGGGCTAGGTCATTCACACTCACTGTGGTCTTGGAGTGAAGAAAATTGCGTATGTTTGTGCCACATGGCTATTAAGGAGAGAAGGAATATGTGATATGATAAATAGGGAAAAGTTAATGACAAAAAGATGAATGAGACACAATCCAAAGTACCGTGGTTGAAAGGAGTCTCCTTTTTGATCCGGTGGAAGGAACCACTAGAAATGCTCATTGATGGGAAGTGTTTTTCGTCGCCTATTCCCTCTTTAATCACAATTCAGCCAAAATACATGAGAATGCCACCAGGCTCAAAAGATTTATGTGAAGCATTCCTATAATTCCTGCACAATTGAAGCTGCACAACCTCTTGTTTGAATCTGAAGCACTTCTTGTTTGAATCTCTTGCTTGGAGGCAAGAAATTGGACTGAATGGCCAAATCTTAGTTCTCAGCTCTGCTCATTTTGAATACTCCAAATATTAGCTCTGATTTTACTTTCAAAAGGATTTTATAGTACTGGTGCCAGACATTTTGGACCTTGGTATCATTGTGTGTGAAAAGTATGAGTGGAAGGTCTTGACCAAAAGTAAATAAAGGAGAAGCCAAGAGTTGTTGGACAGGATCCGAAATGAACTCCAGGAAATGGAAAGCATTTTTTTTTACCAATCCTTTTTTTGAACCAATCCTTTGGGTAGATGAGGAAATGATTTGGCAGAATGTTTATTTTGGAGCAGTTTTAATACCTACCCTCTCCTGAAAAAAAGCACTAGGATAAGCATCACATGGGATGATTGGTTTGACTTTGCGTAAAGTGAAGATGTAAATCCGTTTGCATAACTCTTGATTCTTCTTGCATTAAATAATATCTAATAATTTAAATGATTTCTACTGGTTCCTCACTGACATGCATTTTTATTAATTAAAAATATTATTTGAATTATTTTCAACCTCAAACTTGGCATGCGTTACAATTAGTGATGTCCTCAACATGAAAGAAGAATATACTCACCATAAAGCACAAAATGTTCTTGTCTATTAATCAAGAGTAAAGTATAGGAGAACTGATAGTATATGCCCTCATTGTTTATGATGTTTCAAGTTTTTTATATAATCTATTTGATGACAACTTTCTTGAGTGTAAATGGCATGAATGAATAAGGTTTGAATAAGAACTATTCTTTGATTTGCTTTTTTAATGATGAAAGGCAATCCTGAATATTGTTTTGGAGAAATATAAGCTAAATCTGGTGCTACATGTGGGAAATGTGTGTTGTAGATAATAATCCAATAGAAAATTCACAGGAAGGCTAATGATATTGGACAGAACTTGGGTTAAGCCAAGACCCCCTGAGGTATGTTTTTTGCAAAAATATGAAATGTGGCAAAATTAATAACACAATTTAGTGAATGTAAATGATCAACTATGTCCATTTCTTTTTATTAACTAAGTAGCTCTAAATATGTACATGTAGTGGTCATTTAATTAAGGACCTCACCATACAACGTTGAAAAAAAAAATCTCAGGTTAACTTAATCTGGGGAATCTGACTTCCACGTAATAAAATACAGTAATACTCACGTGAAATTAATTGTAAGGGACCATCCTTTCATTTTATTGTTAACAAGTTTACAAGTTCTGCTTGCTTCAAGAAATTTAAAATGTGGAAATGTTACAATAATAGAATTACACCATAACACACCTTATCAGTATTTTACACACTAAATGCAAGACATAAATGAAAAAATGCACTAGGAAATGTATTCGTCAGGTCATTCGAGTCCGATGAATCATGATGAAATATTGCATTTTGCAGAATTCTGCACTGCAAAAATTACGAGGGTGAGGAAGAGGTCACGCACTCTCTATGAATATAAGTGATCAGCATTTTTGACTCTAGCTAATCATGGTATATCTCATTACTATGTCTTTAGCCAAACACAATAGTCCAGAAATCGAGACTTAGGAGCTTTGTGCTTAAATGACATCCTACTGAAAGAGCTGCGGTTGAAGGCAACTTTAAACGAAAGAAACTGAAAACAGCAAATAATGAGGAATTTGAGGACAAGCTTGCAGGATAGTTTTATTGAGCTGGAATCAACAGCAATCATTTCAGCTGTGAGCTCCTCAAAGAAGAATAGGAGAAAATAGCTTGTCTTTTGTATATTCAAGGGATTGCAGCTACCAATGAAGAAAAAAGGAATTTTTAGATTGGCAACAAGTGGTCAATACCAGGCTGTTGATCAAATATCTATTTACATGAGGATTAATGGAATTCTTCCTTCAAAATGCGCAGGATACTTGCCCAGAGACACATTCAATGTAGACAAATTGGGGCTTTTTTTAAATATCCTTCCTGAGAGGAGCATGGTGTTTGTGTGCAGTCGTGCCTAGGAGGTAAATGCAGCAAAGAGTGAGTTAGTGTTCTTCTGTGGTGCACAGTGGAAGGGCTGCAAAAATTACATTACAAGGGCTATAATGAGCTCATGCAAAGAGGTGTCGAATATCATCTTGTAGTCCACCCAGGCCATGGATAGGTTTTGCCTAAGCTGTTTGACATCCTGGCATGTGCACCTATCAATGAGCACGTTGTTCTTGCATCCAGTGGCTCCCCACTCACACCCCACCTATCTGCTTACACCTTTCCCACCTGCTGGGTGTGGTGGCAGATGAGGTGAATCACCTCTCTGTGTAGGTATGTCAGTAATCCAGGAAAAGAAGTTCATTTACCAGGGACTTGGGCTCAGGGTAATGTTTTTAACAAATAAATGTTATTTGAGTTTGATAATGATCAATTAATATAACCAAGCATCTTTAGCTCTTTCCCTGTAATGTGATGTATATGCTGATTGAACACAAGTTTGTGGTTAACTATCACGCCTAAATCGAAGATAGTTTTTACTCATGAAATGAAGATTTGATTAATTGTTTAATCAAATATGATCATTTGCTTCACGTGGTAGAAAGGCATAACATTGCACTTTTGTTTGTTGTGGTTCATTGCATAAATGGTGCACCTCTGTGCAGCTCTAGATAGGGAGCAATCTAATGCTAAGCAGTTTTCCAAAGAGCTAATGGTGTTGAGTATGTTTATATCATCAGTACAAAGTGAGAGGGGAAATGGGAAGATGATATTGGTAATGTCAGTTATGAAAATTAAAAATACTAACAGACCCAATTGAGAACCCTGAGGTACATCATATAGAACATTAAATGGGTGAGAGGTTGTATTAATTAACTTCACCATTTGTAAACAATTAGTAAGATAGCTCTTTAGCCAGCTATTCGCAATAATATGATGAAATTGCCTTACTAAATGATTTTTTAACATCATTTGTGTTACTGTTACTATTTATAAATGGCAAAAATTGTAATTTTTGCCATCTGCATAACCTAGACAAAACTTACTTGGTATTGCGTTTCTTTTAGAAGGTGGTATGTGCAGTTGGTGGCCAGTTAAAATTGAGTTTAAGTCGGCAAATCAGAAGTATCGATCTAATAGGTCGTCAATTCATGTGATTGCTTGCAATGTTAGTGTACCTTTTTTTTGATGATGCTAGTGTACCAAGTTTTTTTAACACTAGAAGTACCGGACTTTGCAGCATATCAATTTGTAACTACTGGGGTCAATTTGTTATTTTATAGGCACAAATAACACAAAGATGTAATACCACATACTTTAATATGGTGGCTTCCACACGAGACAACGACACATACAGTAGCACGGAATAGAAAAACAAAAGCATCACACAACTTAAAACAATTGACTATGATATGGCACAATGTGACTAACACTTGAATATATATAATGACACTTCCCCTTGTTGAGCACATTGTAAACAAAAAAAACATTCACCTTAGCTTCAAAATGTATGCATGACACAAACAAAAAAAATCTAAAATCACTGCATTTCACCCACAAAAATGCAAAAGAAAATCAAAATGATTCATCTTGAACAACATACATTTTAGAGTAATTCTTTGTGACACAATGAACAAACAAAATTAAATTTTCAGCTTCAGGACAATACCAGCCAAAGGTATCATTATCACATGTTGTAGACATAACCAAAAGAAATTATGAGCAATCCCTAGTAGCCCTGCTTTATTTGAAAATTCTAACAATTTAGGACCAGCTATTGCTTTGGTTAACATGTCAGCAACATTTTTACCAGTGGAAATGTATTTAATCACAATATCACCATTTGAAACATATTCACGAATTTTGTGCTGTTTGACCCTAAAGTGTTTATTTCTTTCTGTAACTCTTTTCTTTTCAGTCATCTCATTGGCTTGGATGTTGTCTGCATAAATTACACTGGGGGACTGAATTTCAAAACCTAATTCACACAACAACTCTCTCAACCAAATCACTTCCCTGGAAGTTTCATACAGGGCCAGATACTCTGCCTCATTTGTGGAGGTTGCAATAATATTTTGCTTCCTGGACCTCCAAGCTACAGCTCCTCCAGACATTGTTATCACATACCCTGCAATAGATTTACTGGCTCCGATATTGTTTGCAAAATCAGAGTCTGAAAAAATCACAGGTCCAATAGATGATTTCTCATACACTAATTTATACCCCACAGTCTCTTTAAGATACTTCATTACTCTCAACACACCAGTCCACCTCCAAACAGTTGGACAATGGCAATATTGATTCAGTTTATTGACAGCAAACATAATGTCAGGTCTAGTACATGTAGCAATATACAATAACTTTCCAATAGCCTTTCTGTATGTTTTCATATCAAATTGTTCACCATTGTCCTCCATATCTGGACAGTTAGGATCCATGGGAGTCACACATCCCCTTGCATCACTCATTTGAAACTCACATAATGTCTCTCTTATGTAATTTTCTTGATCAAGCATTATTTTGTCCTCACAAGGTCTAGTTACTCCAATACCAACAAAAAAAGAAACTGGTCCCATGTCTTTTATATTCAACTCCTTACCAAACCTCACCTTGAACCTTTCAACTTTGCACTTCTCCCCACAAACAATCATGTCATCTACATAGACAGCAACATAAACCCCACTCCCATGAAATACACATGGATCTGACACACACTGTCTGAGACCAAGTCTACAAATTATTTCACTCACACAGTCATTCCAATCTTTCCCAGACTGGTGAAGCCCATATATATTCTTTTAAGCAAAAGGCATACCTCATTATGACTTCCTTCCTCCCAGTATTTTGGTTGACACATCTAGACAGGCTCCTTCAACTTACTGTTTAAATAAGCAGCTACCACATCCACATGATCAACTGACCATCCTTTTTGCACAGATATAGCTAGCAGGACTCTCAGGCTGGCTCTTCTCATCACTGGGCTGTAACTTTCCCAATAATCAATCCCATAAATCTGATTATATCCCTGAGCTACTAATCTGGCTTTGTATCTCTGAATATTACCATCTTTACTCAGTTTTAAACTAAACACCCATTTTGAACCAATAACGTTAGCATTTTTAGGTTTCTTAACTAATTTCCGTGTCTGATTTTCTTTCAAATTGTCAATCTCTTCTCTCATTGCAGCTATCCACTCTTCCCTATCCTCTCTGCCTAATGATTCTTCTACGGTCTGAGGTTCTGAGAATACATAACCTGGTAGCTCTGTGGCCTCACAAACACAATTAGCCTCACAACATGAACATTTCTTTAGCTTTCTCTCTCTCACTGATCTACGTAATGGTCTGGTCTCTGATTCATCTATATCCACCTCAACACTGACTTCATCACTTGAGGCTGTTGAATCCCTTAAGTCAACAGCAATGTCCTGATCACTTTCCCCTGATTGTTCATGAGGTATTTCAGTGTTACTATCACATTCATTTTCATCATCTTCACTCTCTTCAGACTCACTGGAGTTGTTCTCTACAGCACTAAAAGGTTTTGGCATGGGTTTAGGGATTTTGGATTGATAGGGGAAAATATTCTCTTCAAACTTCACATCCCGAGATATGTGGATCTTCTTCTCATGCAAACTATACAGTTTGTGTCCCTTCACTCCTTCCACCTGTCCAAGATACACACACTCCACAGCTCTAATTTCCAGTTTTCCCTTGGCTTCCGATTTCAGGGCCCATGCTCTACAGCCTCATTTCATCAATAACTTCTCGTGTAAGATTCTTTTAAAACCACAGTTCATAAGGTATGTTTCCATTTATGGCCATCGATGGGCACCTATTTCTTATCAGGTTAGCTGTTGCTAACGCTTCCCCCCAAAAATACTTTGGCATACTTGAGTTAGTCAAAAGGCAACGAACCACATTTAGGAGAGTTCTATTTAGTCGCTCAGCACACCCATTCTGCTGAGGAATTCTTGCGATTGTCAGTCTGTGGGTAACTCCCTTTTCTTCTAGGTATCCTTTGAATTCTAGGCTACAATATTCTCCCCCATTATCACTCTGGAGATATTTTACCCGCCTTTCATGAAGGACTTCCACTTGATCTACATATTTCCTAAATTTGGGCAAAACTTCATTTTTCCTCTTCAGCATCTCTACTTTGGAAAACCGGGAAAAATCATCCACAAAGGTGACAAAATATTCTGCTCCACCTAGGGTCTTTGGAGTGATTTTACCTACCACATCGGAATGCACAAAGTCTAACAAGTTTTCAGCCTTTGCCTAACTCACACTGAATTTCTTTGTATGCATCTTCCCCTCGATACAAACATTATAGTTCTTGGGGGGTTTACCTGCTCCACAAACCTCTGGCAGCTGAGTGTGATGACCGAACCTCTGGTGCCAAACAACAGAAGTTTCCACTGGCGTCTCTGGTTTTCTCACAATGTTCCAAACTGCAGTCGATATTCTTCCCCAGGACCATATATCTGTCACACGTAATATGATACAAATCTTTCCTAAGTCCGAAAGCCTTAAATATCTCCACATTGCCCTTCAGAATAGTAATGCATCCGTTTTGAAGTATGCAACACATACCTTTCTTATCTATTTGTTTCATTGACAAAAGATTGCCATCCAAGTCCGGTACGTACGTTACGTTCGTTAGTCTAACTTTAGAGGCACCATAAACATTGCTCAGCTTCATGGTGATACAACCCTTGCCGTGGACTGGAGCGAATCCGCCATTTGCTAGCTTTACGGTACCACTTACATTCTCATCGAAGTCGTCCATCATGTGTCTGAAAGGAGTCATGTGGTGAGAGGCTTCAGAATCCACGATCCACAAGTTTTCCCTTTTCTTTTCCCCAGTCGCTTTCACCTATAAAGCAAAAAACTCAGATTCCAACCCTTCTACCTCCGTATCTTCTCGATTTACCATGTTTGCTGTCTTTCTCTCAGTGCTCTTCTTTTCTTGCTTCCTCCCGTATTGCCATCTACTCGTTTCATTGTCTACTCCAACAACTTTAGGGCAGTTCCTTGCAATGTGGCCGGGGTTATTGCACGCCAAACAGACCACATTTCTTCTTCCATTACTCCAAAGTCTTTTCTTATTTGTAACTCTATCTGCCTCTCGTTCATTGGGTGTCTCCAATTCTTGCTTCACTTTCTTCATTTGATGCATCCTCCTCCTCACCATTAAGGCCTTCACCTCCTCATTCTTTTCGTGTTCTCTCACCAAATTTTCTCGTTTCTCCTCTAACAGTTTATTTTTCAGCACTGCCAGCGTAACGTTGTCTTCGTCTCATTCCAATGACAAAATTAAGCCCTCATACCTTTCCTTTGGTAGTCCCCTGAGTACAAAAGCTACGTGTGCTTTTTCTGGTAATATAATACCCCCTCGATTCAATTTTGATAATAACTGCTGAACCTTCGACAAATAATCCTTCATAGGCACATCATCTGTCTTATTCATTGTTGCTAGCTCTTCTATTAACGTCACTAGGTGAAGCCATGAAAAATTGCAGTGAATAGCCTTAAGTATTTCCCATGCCTCACGAGCTTGCGTACAGTTTTCCAATTCCGTTAAGTGTTGATCGTCAACATGTTCACTAATAAAGTTCAATGCTTCTACATTGCGATTTCTTTGAGCATTTGACCAATCTTCAATTCCGTCTAAGTATCCAGGTTCAATTGCCTCCCATAGTCTTCTCTTCTGCAGCATCAACCAGTTTCGAAGCGACCAAGTTCCGTAGTTATCATCACCCAGGGGCTGAATCTTCGTCTTTTCAGACCCCATCGTCGTCTGGGTACACAAAAACGGTCTATAGGGGAAAACACTCGTCGTCGGTGGAAACACTCGTCGTCGTCGGCTACATATAGTCCCACACCGTCCTCAGTTCGTCATGTGCCTATATTCGTCTCTTCATAAATATTTCTTTCGCCCTTGCACAGTAGGAAAGAGATCCTGGGCCCATAACCTGTTATTTTATAGGCACAAATAACAGAAAGATGTTTTACCACATACTTTAATATGGCGGCTTCCACACGAGACAACGACACATACAGTAGCATGGAATAGAAAAACAAAAGCATCACACAACTCAAAACAATTGACTATGATATGGCACAATGTGACCAACACTTGAATATATATAATGACACAATTGGATCTATTAGAAATAATTTGTTTTCTAAGGAAAATTGACATTTTCAATGTAAATAGCATGCAAATTGTTTCAGAAATACCTTTTTTTTAATAATTGTACATTATTTTGTAAGAATAGTGGTTTATATCAGTGTTATGTACATTAAAAACTATTGCTGCTCTGAGGTTCTTAATTTCACATCAATTGCAATTGTGCTAAAAAAAATAAAAGTGTAGAAATATGCAAGAGCTGAGACGATTCAGTGAGAAGGAATGGATTGTCATAACTGAGAAGGGGTCCAAATGACCCCTCCAGTAATAAGAGTGTTAAAACATGATGGCTTTCGGTTATGAATCACAACTAGTGGTCACCACTTACCGACCGACCCTGAGCAAAAGGGTTCCCGTATTGTGCCCTGAATATCAGGATTTCTTGTATTGATAGAACTATGGGAGACATGCATTAACAAAACTGGACAAGCTAATTTTACTATCAAATATATTCATGTGATAGCCATCTGGCTCACAATAAACACAACAATAACATGAAAACGTATGTCTACCAGGGCATCCAATTCTTCTTTTGCTTTGTTATGAAACTCAATTCTAAAGAATGCCACCATATGTCACCCATGTTGATTCTAATTGCAAACTGCAAAGTACAGGCCCAAAATCTCATAAATCATCAAATGAAACGCTCTTCTTTTGCTCCACATATGATTTCAGCCAATTTAGAGATTGTGTGCACTGTGTTGCACTGGTGTATGGTGTATTGTTGAAGCCCTTTGGCCTTGTAAAGAGGCCACCTCATTTTGTTCATATTTAGATTTAAGCAGCCATAATTTTGATCCTGGCATGGGAATTTTTTCTTTTCCAAATATTCAGTCTCAAAAAGTGGGACGAAGCAGTAATATAAAAATATATATATTGGTACATATCATTGGGATGGAGCCACATCAGATTCAATTGTTTCTCCTCTCTTGATTTCTCTCTCATTCCTGAGTTTGGCTCTAATATCAGGCAGTGCCTGCCCAAAACCCCCTTGGACTGTTGTGTTGTTGTCCATACACCCTCTTGTTCTCTCCCACTCTCCAGCACCTCTTTTTAATGTGGCATTCTGTCCTTGTGTGAACCTCACATTATTCTGTGAAGTGGTCGGAACTAGAAATCAAAGCAAATGGGATGAGGTGTTAAGGGTAACACTGGTGAAGAACCAATGAACATAATAGCCCTCTAGGTGCTCTACGTTTCAGTAAATATTTGGATTGTCCCATCTTATTGAGTCTCGTGGAGATTTTGTTGCTTTTTGTTGGGCAACAGTATTGATATGCAAGAGAAAGGATGAACTTGTGAGTGAATAAAGCTTTCTTGGTGTGCAAGCTGCTCTTCAAACTCACTTATTCATGAAAAGACGCAACAGGTGGCTCCTGTAGATTTAATGAGTTGATCATATGTCTTGAATTTGTTGGCTTTTTCATTCGGTACGATCATATAATTTTCTGAAAGCCATTCTCTTTATTTTCCATCCAAGGGGGAGAATCTGAATCTGGCTAGCGATGAGTCTGATGTGAATGTGACAATTGGGCAGAAGCCTTGCAATGTCACATCACTGGCCATGACTCAACTAGTGTGCACCCCACCTGATTCACAGCCAGCTGGAACAGATGAAAATGGTGGATTGACTGACTCAAACCTCCCTCTAGTGGTGGTACGAGTTGGAAGAAGTTTAAGATTTCCCATTGGATACTTGAGATATGAAGTTATGAAACCCTATGCTTTTCCTCCTGAAGCTATTGCTGGCATTGCTGCTGGAACCTTTCTTCTGGTTTTTCTATTCATAATCGTGTTAATAGTTTATCGTCGCAAATCAACACAGGCTGAACGGGAATACAAGAGGATCCAAATCCAGATGGACACTCTAGAGAGCAATGTTAGATCAGAATGCAAACAAGGTGAGCATTTTCTGTATTCTCAGCAACTTTGATATCAACTTGCTTCTTTTTTCTACATATGCCCTTTAAGGATTTAGTATTTAGTGCATGAAGGGGTGCATCTTATGATCTGGTGTGAAGGTTGAATTGCAGGAAGATTTTTTCCCCTCTTGTACAATCCCATTTCCCTAATTTTTTCAGAGTTTTTCTCTATCTTCTTTGCAATCAGAATGAAATGAGTATTGACTCTCTGAAAGGAATGGAATTAAGATAGGTACCCATCCATGATTACTCAGGTCCTACTAATTTTTAGAGATCATCCGAAGCAGGGATCATGGCTTGGATTTTGATTACTGTATCAACGAATAAACTTTTAAACCAGCATCTAATAAACTTGAAAGCAGATGCAAGGGGTGGCCACCTAGTGGCTAGAATTAGCATGAAGGTAATTGTGAGATATTCCATTCCTTTGAGGAAAGGCACCCTCCCACAATTCAACATCCTTGATTTACTTTTCCGTTCAGGAAACTCAACTGTTAATACCTCTCCCTTTGTCCAGATGCTTGATCCTGGTCAAAATTGAAGCATGCCTGTAACTTCCAATTGTACTTGTCTTACTTTTTAAAAAGAGATTTAACATATCTTATCTCAAGCTTAAAAAGATAGTGCTATGGTTTTGACGTATTAAAGAAATTGATCATCAAGACAAAGATATTGGCAGGAGTTAAGATTTTCTCCATTTTTTCCAGCATTCACTCGGATGTGTACATGGGATCCTCTTCACTATGGTGGTGCATACCTACATGGTATTACCATGTATTCTGATTTTCTGTTTTTGTTTTATATGTACTCACATTTCTCTTGTGTCTCCTAACAAAAGTTTTTTTTCACAGTGTGAGGAGCATGAATCACTAATGGAAATGTGCCTTCTGTTTTAGGTTGGATGAATAATGATGCATGACCACTTAGCCTAACTATTACCCATTCCACTGATGGTTGATGGAACCATATCGTACCATAATTTATCATACCTATTCTTTGCCTTTACCTTTTGTCAAAAGATATATTACTACTTGTAAAATACCCTTCTGTTTCACTATAGCCATCATATAGGAAGTTGATTATAATTTGATTGGTCAATATCTTAATTGACAATTTAAAGAGTTCTTTATAATTTTAAATCAGTGAAATATATCTTCATCAACTTATTATCCTGTGAGCCACCGCATGGTGGTGTGGCTGGGGGTGTTTGAACACTATCCATGTTGGCATGCATTATTGGAGTGTATTGAGTGGAGCTCAGTTTTATTGTGGTTGCTCATTGTGCATTGAAATAAACATTTTGCACCAATCTGTTCAGCAATGTATCTCTCTAATTTCATCGCATCTTTCAGACATAGTTGCCCTGAAACACAACTGTCCTGAATTCCTCAAGCAAACAAAGTGTAGTGCGCAGCCTCTTGAGTCTCTAGTGGCTCCCAATTTAATCCCTCTAAAAGCTGAGAAACACTTTATGTTTTCTCATTATGGACAAACTGCACAGCTTTCCTTTGTATTTTATTTATTTCTTTGGTTAAATATTTCTGTCGAAGGTCCCACATGCTTGTGGCGTATTGCAGGTGTGGACTAACTAGAGCGAAGTAGCACCTCTCATTTACTTTTACATCTGAGAACCTTCCTATTATTATTCTTTTTTTTTTTGCATTTAGGACGATTCTATTGGCCCGTATGTCTCTGGAATCCCAATAGGCTGCTAAGCCTGTCATCAGGTTTTCCAGGGACCGGGCCAACAGAACTTGACACACATCCATGCCTTGGGTGGTGTAAAACCCACCCAGGTGGGACTTAAACCCGTGACCAGCGGTGTAAAACCCACCCAGATGGGACTTTAACCCGTGACCCCAGAAATAGCAGTCGAGGACTTTACTGCTCCGCCAACATGCACCGGCTTACCAAATCCTAGTTTCTTTAATGCTGTGCCACATATGTTTTGTATGTATGTTCCCCATGATGTATCTGATGTTAAGTTAATTCTGAGATACTTAACTGTAGCTGAAGATTTTATGATTACTCCACCCACGGTATAGGGATGACACTTGTGTGGTGACTTTTGCATGAACTGAACTGTGGTGCATATACTAAGATTTAATTCTAGCCCCCTTTCCTGGCACCACGAATGAACATTGTTAAGGTATGATGACAGGATCTTCTATTATTTCATGGTAGACAACTGTATTGCCTGAAAATTATCTTAATTTACTGCCAACTTGAGAACTCAGGTCATTAATATGAATAATGAATAAAAGAGGGCCTATCACGCTTCATTGAGGAACACCAGATGTGACTCCAACTAAATCAGAGCTAAAACCATCAGTAACTATTTTTTGTTTTCGATCACTGAGAAAATCCCTTACCCAATTCACTATTAATTATTTACTCCGCATGAGTGCCATTTATAAATGAGTTTTTTGTGAGGAACCTTATCAAATGCCTTCTTGAAATCAAGGAATATCGTGTCGCCTTGCTTGTTCGATTCATCTGATTTTAGGATGTCATGGAGGAAGCTGGACCTACCCTTATGGAAGCCATGCTGACTGCTATGTAAGAAGTTACAATTATCCAGGAATGCTACAATATTGCTAACGATAATGTGTTCGAGGATCTTCCATAAATGTGATGCTAATGACATAGGCCGGTAATTTTCTGGGTCATTTCAGTTTCCTTTTTTCAATATTGGTGTGACGTTGGCTATTTTCCAGTCTTGGGGCACCTTGCCTGCGGATAATTAAATGCTAAATATAATTTCTAAGAATGGTGTAATCTGTGGCGCTAATTCCTTGAGCACGTGTGCAGGTATTCCTTCTGGACCTGGGGACTTGTTCCATTTAATCGAAAGCAGTTATTTATTTAATCACGTTGAATAGTTATGTCCGCCATCAGCTCATCAAGTCAGGAATGGGTATCAATTCAGGAAGAGGAATATCTTCTTTGCCATGCTGAATATTACTGGATTCTGCCAGCCACTGCTTCTTTTAGAATTTAATGTATGCAATGTAATGATAGTCATGTCAATGCCTTAATTGGAATGAATGTTTTGGAAAAAGACCAGGCTAACAAATTAGTTGATAGCATTCATCTGTGCATTGTAGATGTCCTAGTACATTTGTCCTGCTTATTGAAACTCTTGTTCCTTAATCTGTCTCTGATCAGTCTTTTAAATGCTGGAATAATACTGAGAGCTTTCATAATTGAAACCTATGCATTCTTAAAATTGTTATGTGGATGCCTCTGTTGACTCTTCAGTGTTTAGAATTTAGAGCATATCATGGTTGGATGTGCAGTGGTGGGAAATAATGTTTCTGTGTGTGTCTTTAATGTTTTCAGCTTCCCATTGTACTCTAGTTAATCTAAATGTCTTGGTGAAATATGCCTCGAATATTTGTGTAAATTGTTGATATGATATGGACTATTTCAAAGAGCAAAATATCTGTACACAATCTACTGAATAACAGTGGATACTCTGTTTAAAACCTAGGCAGTCCCTATCCCCTCACAAGAAGAATATAGTCAGTTTTCCTGTTTTCATCTTAAGTTTGATTTTGGTAATATTTCAAGATATATTTGTTCCTTGCCCCTCAGATAATGTCTCTTTATGTGCCATACTAGAAGGCTAAGTCTCAATGCTGTATTCTTTTTCAAATGCCTTGGTGGCTAAGGAGGCTGGACTAAAATTTGTGGGGGCCAATGCCTTTCATACAAGTCCAGAACAGTTTAAAGACTTCTCTACTGCTGGGGGGCAAGAGGCTGCCACCAAGAAGGGTTGCTCTAGCTTGACATTGGCGAGATAGTTGTGTCCCTCAGCTGGGAAATCTGCTTGGCCCTCTGTAAGAGAGGACTCTTAGGACCCGGAGGACCCTCATTGTTGTCTCTCAACCTGTTTTCCATTGTCTCTATGGGTGCTGCCCAGCCAACACCCTGGGCAAGAAACGAGAGGGGGTGACCGATGCCTTCTTTTTGTCAATGGGGCTCATATCTTGGCCCTTATCATGAGTCATGACAGGAAAGAGAAGGCTGTGGAAGTCTTAATCAAAGAAGAGAGCAGTGGTTTGGCAACACAGAAATTCACAAAGTTGACTGGACGGGGGTCTAAAAGTGACAATTTTTGAGGCACTAGGTGATGTCTGCTCTATCCTAATTGGCTCTGGAAAGTCTAGTGAGGGGCAACTTTTTTTGTGTTCATCCCCACAAACTTTACTTCTACCTCCTAGCCCCCAAAATATTTGAAAAAGATAATAGTGTGGGGATCGGGTTGGTGTGAGTAGGTCCTGGCTAACCATACGGACAGCCAGGGTTCAAATCCCTGCAGAGGAGTCTTGTGGAGGACACTTCAAGTACAGTACTCCGTCTGTCGGATGAGACGTTAAACCATGGTCCCCTTGGCGCCTGTTTTTAAGAGCAGGCTAATGCCAATGCTGGTTTCTATCCACCCTTCCTAGTCCCTTACATGTCCCATATGGTGCAAATTACTTTAGCTGTCGGTCGCCTCCCCAAATATCCAATCCAAGATAATAGTGTGATTTACCACAAATTTCTTCAAATAATGAGTTTCACCCTTTCAAAAAGTTTTCTGTAGAATTCAATACCAACTTTATGTGCAAGTTAGTGTAAGAACTTTACATTTTTAGCTTCTTTTGTTTTGATTTTCTGATCTGATAACCATTTATAATGTAAACTATAAAATGAATTCATTGTTTCATATGTGTTCCAAGTTATATCTTAACTATTAATTCTAGCAGTCATCATAGTTTGTGCTACATTTCAAGGGAAACAAGAATCCGAAGAATATAATGTCTATTCAACTGCATCATTCACAAGTCACTTTTCAATGTTCAGTTGCTCATCTACTCATTATTAGCACATATTGTTCATGGTGTGCACCACCCATCACATGATGCGATGAAGGGGGCTATGGTGCTGCCACTCATATCATTTTCCCTGTGACCTTTGCTTCCTGCTGTATGCCTTTCCAGGAGAGATGAACGGTATGATGTAAGGGCTGAAACAAGAAGGTCTTTTCCTCATTGGCCTTGGTTTTTTTTCATGAGTTTCCTCTCGGCCACTGTCGATGCTCCTACCTAGGTCACTTTATGGTGGTGTCCCTGGCTCCATGAGGACCGACGCAAGTCGAATCTTGATGCTAGCCTAATCCCAACTGAGGTTGTTCCAGCACCCTTAAAAATCACAACAAAAAACACTGTCATCATTCGTCTCCAGGAAGGAGTTTGCATAGTATTTCCTCACTCTTCAGAATCACTATACTCGATCCTCGTCCTTAAGTCCTCGTCGTCATTAAGTCCTCGATTTACGTCGGAGATGCGTGTTGAAGAAGAGTAAGTTGTTAGTCGAAACAATGTGAAACGGATCCAGATATTCGTGACCACTTTAATCCCACAATAAAGCAAGGCGTTAATTTCAAAATTCATTTTTTGCCTTTATCCTGGCAAAAATAGTTATTTCAGACAGGATGATTATGTCTCAGCAATCAAAAATGGCAAGCATGTGCACATATGCTCTATTTCATTAGCATTAAAGAGGGAAAAATTTCCCGACGACCCTTGTTAGCATGGGCGCAATATCGAATCAGACATAAATCGAAACAACATATCTCGAGGACTTACTGTATTGCTCCCTGATAAGGCAAAGGTTGTAATGTTTCTCTAAAAAATGTGAATTTCTTGGTTTTCCTAAAGCAATGGGCCTCAGTCTGTCACTGCCATCTGCATTGGCATCTAACAAACCAGTGCAGTGCTGTGTTTGCCCCCATACTAAGAATACCCTTTGAAGTGTAGGTTCTTGTGTGGCAGTATGTGAAGGACCTATCTTGTCCTCAGTAGAAATGTCTGAGTGAAAAAAGAATTACAGATGAAGAAGCGGTAGAGGGGAAGCAGGCTGTAGTTGTAACAGAGGCCAAGGCCTGGCTCCATTGCCGTGGCATTAGTGACAAAGCAGCTGCCAGTTATTTGAGGATGCGGCCTTCTCGTAAGGTGCTAATATGTGTACATTCTCTTGAATTGCAAGAGCTCTGCCGACCTCCCACCGAAGGACTCACTCACTCCTGTTCACTCACACTCCTGTGCTATGGTTATCCTGGCAGCGAGGGGCCGAGGGAGGAGAGGTTGTTCCTTTAATAGGTCCACTTGGGTCTCCATTGTGGAGCCTTCGAGAGCACATTGCGGCAAGTTTCCCTTGTTCATTATGGGTCAAAAACATGGTTTGTTAAGGCTTGAGGAAAGGCAATCCGTCCGAAAGTGTTACTCGATGGCGAGGCCTAGGATCTATCCAATATCTATGGCTTTTGTGAGTGAGAAGAACGTGCGAGAATGATAGTGTCGAATCAAGAATATATAGTGACTATCAGGGAGCAATATAATGATTTAGAACAGTGAGGAACATCTATGCAAACTCCTTCCTGGAGACAAATGACGACAGTGTATATTGTTGAGATTTTTAAGGGTGCTGGAT
Organism: Ceriagrion tenellum; assembly: GCA_963169105.1. Classification (NCBI taxonomy): domain Eukaryota; kingdom Metazoa; phylum Arthropoda; class Insecta; order Odonata; family Coenagrionidae; genus Ceriagrion; species Ceriagrion tenellum. The sequence goes on from OY720638.1 coordinate 2,014,276, forward strand.
CGACATAAGTTGGGATTAGGCTTGTAACAAGATTTGACTTGCGTCGGTCCTCAAGGAGCCAATTAGTGGCGTATAACGAGGGATACCTAAATTAGTTTGGTGGCAGCATGGGCTATGCAGTCGACTTCCTAGAGAGTAGATCTTTTGAGAGAGAGCTTCATCATTGAGGAGAGGCCATTGTTACAATTTCTGTCTCAGCTGAGCCTCATTGTAGGTTGTAGTACTCTGCAGCTGCATTCAAACTCATTCCCAGTTATTATTATAATGAAAAGGCATGGAACTATCTTTTTAGAATCAGCTGCTGATTGGTCGTGATCATTTATGATAAAGGGAATAATTTTTCATTTGTTTTCCTGATTATTTCTGCTTTCTCGACAGCTTTTGCTGAACTACAGACTGACATGACTGATTTGACTGCTGATCTCGAGTCGTCAGGCATTCCAACGTTGGACCACAAGAATTACATAATGAAGGTTTTCTTCCCTGGTGTCAGTGATCATCCTATTTTAAAAGAGGTAAGAAATTCTCCAAGCTGGAAAAATTATTATGGAAATGCCGCAACAAAAAATTGGCAACATCTCGGATAGACTAATTATTTTGTTGAAAATCAGCCACTGGCAGATAAGCATCAATTACTTTAATAAGGAGGGGCAAGGAGTGAGCTATTTGGTAGTCCACCAGTAAAAGTGGTGCATATTTACTAATTTCATTCTCCTTCTGTGCTAGTTATGATTTTGAGATGAAATGTGCTGTCAATGTCCCATTAAAGAGCATAGCTGCTTCTACATGGAAGTAATCCCTAAAGTTGTTGTTTTTGAAACCCTTCCCTGTTACACCCCCAAATCGCCCTAAGCTAAGTAAATGGTTTCTGACCTTTGGTGTCCTGTCCCACAACCAAACGACTGTTGTAACTTGGGTAATTTGGCTCCTTAATGGAAAAGTGAAAAGCCATTAATTTTTGGATTGATTAAATTTCTTGGAGTAAAATTTCACTTGCTGTCTTGGCATGATTGAAGCATTGCTCCTTTATGAGTAATGTGATGCCAGTTTTTATGCCAATTATCAAAGTTAGTGTCTACCCAGCAAGCACAAGGTGTAGCTTATCTCCGTAATCCCCGACGCATCTCCATAAATAACATGGGTGCCATTTCCAGGCAGAGGAAAGCATATCCCCTGAAACACGGATACGGCAGGGAGGCATTTCCTTGAAATGCATTAGCGTCTCTGATTGGCTCTCGAGGAGCCAACGGGAACACACGTTAGATACGAGAATCAATGGCGGTGCCAGCTACTGGCAGTTCTACATACTTCCCACGACAACCCATCCCATATCCATACTAAATGTTTTCCAGATCTGCAAATGAACTGACTGAAACCCATAACCGCACCACTGATAACTACGTGGCTCACGGCATAAATTTCAATACCATGTACCAAAATTGAACAGCACACAGTCCTCACTGTAGAAATTACGAGACTGTCCCTAGGAGATATTCATTTCCAATGACAGCAAAAGCCACCAACCTAATCTCTCAACAAACAACCACACTGGGTGATGAGGGAATTTCAAAGAAGATTTTAAAATGGAACGGCACAAAGTCCTCACAGCACAAATTGGGAGACGGCCCCTGGGATTTATACCAAATATCTGCCAAAAGTTTACCAAATATTCAATTCCAACGACGGAAACAGCCACCAATCTAACCTCTCAACTAACAACCACACTGGATGACAATGGAATTTTAAAGAAGTCAAACATTTTTTTTTAAAATAATGTATTTACTATCATATATGCCAGCCACATATAACAGAATAATGATGGTGAAACCAGTGTACCAGCAACACAGGATGAATTACAATAGCTATGCACCTAGAACATTAAACACGCTTAGCCAAGCCTGAGATATAAAGAAACGAATTTACTTGGAGGCAATAAAAATATTAAAAAGGGTGAGAATGGGGAAATTAATACTGGATCACAGGTATTTGACGATTACTTTCAATCATGCAGGCACAAGAAACCAATAATTAAAAGGTTTCTCATTTCTCTTTTCTTCATTACTGTATAGATTCCATTAATAAGGAATATATGTGTGAATAGATTGAATAAAAATTATGGACGTAGAAAAATACACATATGAGCAGATGCTATAGCACCCCCTACCATACACCTTAACAGTGGCTCCGAGTGTTGTAGAAACGGTATATCCAAGTATTGTAGAATGCTGTAGATTTAGCTGCAGATTGAAAAGGCTTAATTAATTTTATGGATTGATTTATATGCACAAACGATAGTACATCGAACTATGTCACCTATGGGTAATGTTACAGCTACAATATGTTCACTCACAACGGGATTCGAATGCACGGTGTGTTAGTTCAAGGCCAATATTTATTTATCTGAATCCCGCATTTGTCGAATTGATAATGTAAAATCAAATAGGATGCACAAAAATGAAAGAAGAATTATAAAAGCAACAAATATACACTTCTAATCTATCGATTCAAACCATAAAAATTGTAAAAGTTTAATGCATTGCCGTTATGTAACTAAACATCGCATTCCAAAATGCAGCACACTGTAGAAAAGGCTAAAGCCTATGCTACGATGCCAGTGGAATTGCAATCGCTCTACGAGTGACTTGAGTCCCTTGGCTGGCCGTAAAGAATGGCTTGAACGTGGACGTTCTAGAACGTCCTTAACCATCCGATAACACCCACAGGCTGTTCCAGAACGTCCTTGCGAGTTGAACGTGTCAAGACACATACTTTGGGGGTAATTTTACTGCTCTCCCTGAGCAAGTTACATGTACAGTGGCGGAAAAAATTAACGCAAAACTCATTGGCGTCCGAATGCTGCGTACGCGGGAACTAATTGAAATCGCTTTTACTTCAACAACTTGACAACGATACAGCCAATGGAAACCAGGAATATTCAAACTCTCTATGAATGGATTACGATTTTACGCATCACATGAATAGGAATACAAATAAGGTTCACGTTCGCGAGACCGTCGTGGAGTTATAAACGTGATGAGTTTGCTTCGTCCCGCAGCCAGTCGAGGATACGAACTCGTAGTCCATTATGTAGAGATACTTACCGCATTTATTTGAGAGCTTTGGACCCTTTAAAAAAACATTTTTCTCAGTTGAAACTTAAGAAAAGTTACGATGAAAGAATTATTACTTGGGACACAAAATGCATATATTCTCCAGATCAAATCCATTTACAATAAAAAGTTTTTCCGCCCGTAGGAAATAGCTGTCGATGACCGTTGTTTTAATAGGCCTCAAACTACTTCCGAAAAATATCATACATTACAATTAACTTTTGAGCATATTGTCGTGTGAATTTTAAGTTAAAATATGGGATATCTGGTAAGATAGAATGGTTACCATGAGGAGAAAATTTTCTTTTTTCCAATATATTGATACCCTACGTAAAATTCGGCCCTAGTGCATTCAGGTAGTCTCAAACACTTTAATTTCATAAATCCTACTAGCGTAATATTATTTACTTTCTTAAAATTACTTTCAAAAGTCCAGCACATCTTATTCGGTCCAGTTTTTAAAGAAAACGTTGGTATTCCCTTTTTTCGATGTATAGTAAGAACCACTGGACGCTGACTTTTCTTGATTGATTCGGTAGCCTAGAGGGAAAGCGTTCGTCTGCGGCCTTGAAAGTCTGGAGTTCAAATCTTGGCGTGGCCACTTCTCGTGCCCTTATAATTATTCTATGTGATGTGATTTTATTGTTGCCGGAACTTCGCAGGGATTTGCGGAAGGTCCAGCGGATGGATATTGACCTCAACCATGAGTGTGTGTGAGTTTTACAAATATTCGGGCTCTGTAAAGGAATCAGAGCGCTCTCCTTAATCGTCATATGAAATGTTTACTTCTCATTCTAGGGTTCTCGGCCCCACATGATTTCTACGTCTTTCCTGTCTTCTGACGTTTATATCCACTCACTCGCCAATTTATCAATTAATGAAATGCTATTCATGAATGAGGAAATAGACCGGATCTCTTATTGTGTCAATTACTTGATTTAGTGAACTTACCTGAGGCTAATTTCACTTTTAAATTACTTTGAAATGATTTAGTAAATATGACAAATATTTTTATTATGAATGAGTGTTTTGTTCCATCTGCCGAATTCGTAAATTACTTATCTGAGAGAGAGATCAACTAAGTGTGGAATTATCTTGAAATCATCATTAAAGTGGTTTTTGATGATTTCCCAGCATTATTTTCTAGGTTTGCAATGGGCAGTACATTAGCCATGTAGTTTGACAGTTCAAATAAGAGGATGGAGGATAATACTTAGAGGATGAGGTAAATTACTGAATCATTCAAATACCTTTTGATATATTCGCAGTGAATAATTTTTCGGTAAAAATAAGGTAGTTAAATTTTATGAGGAACATTCTTACACTCACTCGTAAGTAATACTCCGAGAACAATGCATCACATATCTCCCCTGTGAAAGTGATAAAATAATAAAACTCACCTTTTCCATGCAGCATAAGCAGTAATTATATAGCTTCTGTATGCTCATTTGTATACTCCTTGTAAATCCACTGAGTTGTCAATGGATAAAAAATTAGGAATGTGCACCATCAATGATTATACAATTGCTACGTCCTTAAAGAATCTCTTCTTCTTCAAATATGTCGTAATATTATTGCTTCTACAGAGGTTAAAATTATGTGTGCCCAATATGGAGATATTAAAATACTTTTCACAGGGTCATAAATTTCATCTCTTAGTGCTAATTAATTTTGGAAAGGGCACTATACATCTTCATATAGAACAGGTGGAACAGGTAAGTCTCTCAACCTGAGTCATGTGTGCACATGACCACAGTAATTTATCTTTGAGAATGGAGCTGGTATTTATATAAAGGATGAGGATGTTTATTAGCCTAACAATCAATCCACTCCTCTTCATTCTCGATTTCCTGACTAAGTCTCTGAGACATAGAGCCCACATTTTGACATAATCTTACTGGGTCCATTTTCCATTTTTCCTACACTATTTTCCATATTGTGTCTAAATTTGGGGTAGTTTCGTTTGAGAGAGTAAAAAACGTTTGTTTCTCGCATTTTCCTGAAAATGAATGCCCAAATACTTCCTGTAGATTTGAGATCTGGGTTTCGTGCAGCCCGCTCTATCTGTGTTAAATGGTTTGTTTTGAACCATCTAGAATTTAGACATTTGTTAACTCGCAAATATTCCTAATTGTGGACGAGAAATGAATATTGACTAACATTTGAATAAACATAGTTGTCATTACAGCGGACAATTTGGTGACTTCCGTTTAATGGTGGTGAGAAATAAGATTTTTTACATTTAAACACCAAATAAAAGTTCAGTTGGTGAAAGTCGAAGGCGCATCATCTATTCGGGTAATTTTTCGTCAGACATATTTGCCTTCAACAAGTCTACTACCCGATTCCTCCACCTAGGAGAAATATGAGGCGTACTTAGAGGCTAATAAGACCTTTTTTCCCTAAGAATTTAGGGAGAGGCCGCTAAAACTTCAAAAAATATCTCTGCTTATGCTGTCTGCTCTGCTTATCCGTCTATTGACGCTCCTCTCAATGAAGTAGTCCTCAGTAAACCTTTGCAAAGTTCCGGGTGGTAGTGGTTGAGATGGATTGTTGTTGTGAATAACGCAGAGGTTTTTACTGCGCCAGGGAGAAAAGGCTCATCGTACTTCGAATAGTTCGGAGGCACCCGTCAAATTCTTTTGGGGAGCTGAAAGAAGTCAAATACCACTTCTTTCCTGTGGATTAAACGACTGGCGTCCGAAACATGATCTTTGGCATAAAAGGTATCGCCCGCAACATAAGGGGAAGATAATCTCTTATTAAAGGCTCAATATCATGCGCCCTTCATACATTCCCAGTTTGACTAGATTAGTATTGGCGAAGCTTTGTTTCGACACGGGAAAACCTTTTGGGATTCTCAAGATTCTCACAAGATTACTCGGCACGATGGGAACTAATGGCGTTTGATTGGAATGGCCTGGATTGATGAGGTGAAATCCGAGAACTACTGCTTTCTGTTTGTTTGCCAGAGAGATTAGTATGCTTTTTACTTTCCTTATCATTCCATTAAATGTTCTCAGACAATATCACCACGCCTTGTAAAAGTGACGCAGTTCACAGTAACTCATACGGACGCAAATAAATGCACCAAAAGAATACGAAACTCTATCTGAATTTCACCTTGAAATAAAAAAGCTCGGTAGTTGTAACTGGAGTAACAAACCTGGATTGCGATCATGGTTCTTCATAATGCTATTGTTCAACTGCGCTCGTGATTTCAAAAACTTGATCTTCATCAAGAAAGGTGAGGTGCTTCATAACAGTGTAATGTGATCCCAGGACTTTGAGCATTATCCAACCAATACGGCTTGCCTAATGGTTGACGTTAACGACCACGAGAAGGGAAGAACCGTAATCTCCCCTCTGGTCGAGACATTTTTGAGTTTTGAATTCAATTTGTGGCCAATTAAAACAATTTTCACGTGGCGAATTTTCTCTTTTGTATTTATAAAATTTCATATCATTAGCCAGTCATTGCTACTACATATTACATTAATTCATATCACCAATATGTGACAATTCAAATAAAAAGTTATTTTCGTTCATTGAACATCGAATACGGACCACTCTTATGCTGGCCAAATACGTCTGACAGCCACAAAATTAACCATTACCTATTAATTTATTTCACATGACATTTTACTTCAAACTGAAGTCTTTTAAAAAGCTTTTTTGTTAATTTTATATGTGCGGCGAATTTATAGCTAATACATATTAGAACATATTACGCAATCAGACAAAAGAGTTTTTTATCTATTACTACACCTAATTTGGGTTTAATTTTTCTGAACGTTTATCTGTATGTTCTGCATTTATAAGCTTCGCAGTGAATGGCTCGTCAGCAAACTTCCTGTGTTAAGATGAAAGAAACGTCGGAAAAATATATCTAGATTATTCGGTATCAATGTGAGCACATAAATTTTTAATTCATGAAATCATAAATTTACGTATATTTTCATAGATTAATCCCATTCTGACTAACGAAGAATGGATTTATATTGGGTCGTGAATGAATCATTAATAAACATCCATTTTGAGATCGAAACTTCATCAATCAACAAATTGAAAATCGTGAGACATTGCATCGCGTAGACTATATCTATTTTATTTAAATTAATTAATTAAAATTATTTAAATTATTGATGTAGACTATATCTATTTATTGGTATCTATTTTAATTAAGTCTTTTTTGTATCAACACTTGGTGCAAATAAATTTCGATTTATATTATTTAGGTGAAAGAGACACAGGACGCGTCACTCAAAAAGATCCTCGAAAATTCGACCATAATGAATATCCCTTGGTGATAGCAGATGAAGATTTCAGCATATATTCTGAGTTGGGTGGGATAGTGAATATTTGTTATAAACAGTATTTCAGTAGCAACGATATTATTTGACGTAAGAAACATGATTAAATATACACAGCGATACACCGTGACTGAATGCACGAATAATATAAGAAGAAAGCTCGAAAAAGAGGAGATTTATGAGTAAGTTCTAGGCTCCCTCAAATGTGAGTTCCATTGCGGATTTCAAATATTTACGGTAGACGATGTCTTCCTCAGTGTTGCCAGTCTTTCGAAGTGTGTGCTGCTGCTAGAAGTTAACAAGAATGCCGCATTCTGGCGTGCGAAAAATTTTGCGTTAATTTCTTCCGCCACTGTACATAAGCAGGAACATTTACACAAGAATTAGATACATTGTTCAACATAACTTTTGAGTTATTTGTCTTACATTGCTCTAAGTCTGTAAAGTCTATTATCTCTCTTCTATTCTATTCTATTCTAAGTCTATAAGCTCAGCTTTTGGGATTTAGAATAACACTTTTGTAAATGTATAGCATTTCTTTGTTCTACAGTGCCACATCCAGTTTGAACAAGGTAGGACCTTAGTACAAGACGTGTATTTGTCAACAACTGTAGCCTTTTCCCAAGAGTCTGTATTGTTTTTATTTTTACCAAAACCTTCTCCCCGCGAAATCAATAATGGAAATGACTGACTCACCTGAAGATGTTGCCTATGCAATGAAACCGGTCATACAAATAAGTGAAAAGATACAAAGTCATTTTCATTATTGATTTCATTATGGATTTTCACAAAGTTACGCCCGAAACCATCGAATTTACCTTCTCCCCCTTTTGAAATGTTACTTCCCCTCTTTGAGAATGTACATCATGGAACTGTTGCATTTTAGAATTAGCATTAGAAAGTTCCTGGACAACAAGATATGGAGAGATAACACTGGGTTTCAGGGATTCATAGGACACAGGAAGATTGGATCGTAGTCTCTTATTAAACAGCAGTTGAGATGGAGACCAGTCAAGTCCAGTCAAAGGACTGTTATGATATTCACATAATAACAACAGATAAGATGTTTTTGTTTCTGCTGCCATTTTAAGAATCATCTTACTGGTTTTTACAGCCATTTCTGCCAAACCATTACTCCAAGGATAGTTGGAACTACTTGAACTGATGCTTATCTCATGTGCTTTATAGAATTCCCTGCACAAGAGAGAGGCAAAGGGCATATTGCCTGCCATCAGAACTCTAGGAAACCCATTAGTACTAAACACAGTGAGCATGGCATGTCTATTACACAGGCTGCAGATGTGGATGGTAACTTACAAATATCAAGCCATTTAAAATATCTATCAATTAAAACAAGATATGCATTTCATGCTAAATCAAGGATATGAGCATTCATATTTTCACTCACTTCTGAGAATTTGTATTGTAATTTCTCTGGATTTAACTTTACTCCTAGTGACTTAGCCCAAGCCATGACCTTAGCCACACATTCATCATGTTCTTTCTCGGTCACCCCAGTACAGAGAAGATTATCAAGGAATAATAGCACACCTGGTATATCCCCAAAATTTTACTCCATATATTTTTGAAACAGGAAAAACCATATGGTAATCTTAGATAGCGATAACACCCAAATGGGGTCGAGAAACTACATGTGTATAATGAATTATCATCTAATTTATCTGGTGAAAACCCTCCTTTAAGTCTACAACAGTATGAAAACTTTTACCAGTCAATTTCTCTGACAATTGTTCCAAGGTTGGAATTTCATAGGAATTTCTAATGATGGCTTTGTTAAGATCCATAGGATCAAAGCTTGCCTGAAGGTTTCTCTACAATTACAAGATTGCTCATCCAACATCTCTCATCTAGGTGCTTAATTTTCTTTATGACCCTCCTTTCCTCCAACCTTTTTTACACATTTAACAGTGGTTCTCTCAGAGCCCTGGCTATTCTCTGAGGAGGTTTATTAACTGGATCAACATTTTGTGAGTAATTGAACATTCTTGGGGAAAAGATCCTAAACCTTGAAAATTTTCCCGGCGATGCTGTATAAAATCATGTTTCCCCAGCACTGACACATTATTTACCCTTTGAACCAAGGTCAACTGGTTAAAAGACTTATTACCGAATACAGCAGGGCCATTTGTATCAACAACTACAAATATTACATCACATGGAACATTTCTCACAATACCTGACAATTGAGCCACATCAACAGTGGGAATGGAACCTCCTCCATGTGCCACAAGTTTCCATAAAGTGGGCTTAAACAGAGACTCCAAGTTTAACCTTTTATATATTCTACATGGCAACAAATTCACCTCAGCACCTGAGTCAAGCTTCACATTCACAAGCTTTCCCTCAATTCTGACAATTTCACACCATGCATTTCTCTCTTTAAATTTAGCTAGAGAAGATTTAACTGGCGCGCCTTTTACACTATCAATCTCCACAGACTCATCAGATGAATTTGGTGCACTTTCACGGACCGCATGAGCCTGTTTCACTCTACACGACACTGCAAAGTGGTTTAAAATACCACTTTTCTTACACTTTTTCCCATAAGCAGGGCACACTCTAACTTTGTGTGATGTGTTACACCTCTTGCACTGAAACACTCCTTCACCCCCTTTTTGATGATACACCTCCTTAGACTTGATTGTTAGGTCTCCTCTACACTTAGGATACCTCTGTATTACCTTTTTGTGGGTGTGAGTTTTACTTCCCGTAACTGCATCTACCGAGACTCCTGTTGACTGCTGTCCATTGTTGAGCTGGGTGTTCACTTCTTGGACCTGTAGACAGCTAACTTCCACCGTCCTGCTGTAGCGTTCCACCTTTTCTAAAGTCACATCTTCCATCTGCAACAAACTTTCATATACAGCAGAATCTTGAATGCAACGTACAATTCTGACGATCATTTGGTGGTCTTCTTTGGCTTCAGCCTTATCATATCCACAATGTCTTACCAGTCATCTAAGGTCCGTCAGAAACTGGTCAAACATCTCTCCTTCCTTTTGAGCCCTCATGTCAAAACAATAACTATCGTATGTACTATTCCTCTTGGGCTGCACATAGGAGTCGTAAGCCGACTTTACCATACACATTCGTATCAACCTCAAGTATTTTAAATGTATTAAATAACTCTCTGCCTTTTGAGCCTAGCATGGTCTTTAGCAATTCTATTTTCACTTTATCCTTTGCCTCATCTTGTCCGGTGGAAATGAGGTAGTTCTCAAAGTCCCCAATAAATATCTGCCGATCTTTCAACACCGTTGGACACTCCAAATCAATGGGCTCTGGTAGTTTCACTAAATTCACAGCCATATTTGCTATACCACGTTGACGGAAAGTGAGGATTAAATTTTCACTGCACTGACTGGCTTGACCTTAAACATACTCATAATAGATATACTTGCTGTAGGCACAAAGTATCAGTCCACACGACTGCGCCATGTTTTATCTTGTATTTTACTAGTATTTATTGTACTTGAACATGTTACAGCAATGACAGGCACATACACAGACCATGTTACAACATTGTCACCGCTAAGGCTTGCTTCACCCCCAGAACCCTGACAGGCATACCAACCTATAACAGACTCTACACCCACTCACACCCCCTTCCACCTCCTTGAGGATATATAATTGAGGCACAATAAAGGCAATAAGGTCATTAAGCCATGATGAGGTCTCCGGCAAAGGAGAAGAAATGTTGGCTCGCAAAATCCCTGATGCTGGTTACCCACAAAACAACAGTGCTTGACATACATGGACCATGCAAGTTTTCATAACATTCCCTTGTCAATCTGGCCTTGATATGCAAGTACACAAATACTTGATTTCTCAATCTCAGGGATGAATACCCCCCAGGTTCAAAGAAATCCCAAATTACAACAAAGCATGCTGCAATATACCGACATGGATATTAGGATACATACTGCTCAGCCTGAACAGTTATTATCCAAATGTAACTTCCGAAGATTTGACCTAGTAGAAGGATCAAGTTGAAAGAGTTGAAGCTTGTGATGCAGATGTGATGTCAAAGAGGCACGTAGAAAGTCAAGAATTTTGATACAAATAGCAAAGTCCTCTATAACCTGTGGAAGAAACAGGTCAATTACCATGAAACCAATTCACATTTGACCAAAAATACTGCCTTCTGAGAAATCAACTAGCATTTGAAAAATAAACAAAATTTACAGACTGACTTAAAAGAGCACAGCAAATATATTAAGAATAGGTGAAGTATTACTACAAAATGATTCAGATAAGATACCCTGTGTCACCAAATTATCAAGGTCAAAATTCAATTACTGCTTGCAGTGAGGATCTCAAACAGCAAAATCAATCGCACAAGACGTACATACTGACTCTTAAGAGCATATTTCTCCATCTTGAAAAAGGAAAATCATAATCGATATACATAGCAATGAGGGAGAATAAAGGAAGAGTCCTAAGAAGTCTTCTTACAATTAAAAAAAAAACCTCCCATACTTCAGCATATAGATTTTGTGTAGGTCTGGCACATCAAATGAATAATTTATAAATGCCTCCCCCAATCACCAAATTTTCAAGGTCCAAATGCAATTACTGCTTGTAGCAGGGTCTCAAACAGCAAAAACAAATGCACAAGACGTACATCTGGACTCTGAAGAGAATATTTCTCCATCCTGTAAAAGGAAAATTATAATCAACATACATTTATACATGATATTCATAAATATCATTCCTAAAACAAATGATTCTTAAGAGTTATACAATAAAGTTAACCTTCAAAAATTATTTCACTCACACCAATAATGTTCAGGATAACATGGTTATTCCACCTAAATGATAACCCCAAAGTTCTAATAGATAAATTTCAACAGAAAATATACGATGTGTTAACTATGGAAAACTGTCCAAGTCGAAATTGTGTAGCATGCTGAGTTTACGCTAGAAATAAGTTGAAGTATCTAACCATATTAATAATATTGAAAATGTTTTATTTTAAGCAAACGGGTTTAAAGAATATCATAGTGGTAGATGCTAATACCCTATAGGTCTCACTCCCCTACACTGGGCTACATTTAATTTAAATTTAATGATTTCATTTATAAGGAAATTACTATGTTACTTTGATTATTGGCTCGGCGGAATGCCTATTACCTGAATGATGAGAGCACAATTTTCCTAAAAAAATGCTGGAAGGCAGATCTTATGTGAATAACTTTTAAAGCCGAATACCTGAAGTTACACGTTACGCAGAAATTTACTTCTCCAATGACATTGGAAATCATATAATGACAAATCCATCATTTGCACTCATTCCTACCACAGCTTGTGGTGATTTTTCCGTAAATAAACAATCACCACTGGATGCAACCACGGCGATTTTCTTCTAATGGGTGATAAAAACAAGAATTCTTAAACTTACAGCTGTAAATTTTAGAAAAAACGACACCACAATGAACACTGAGAACCAAATTTTCACTCTACCGTAGATTCCCGTTTCGGTTTTGAATTCCTTAATGTATGTTATCACATATTTTATCTTAGAATGAAATACTCTATCTTGACGTCTGCATGGATTTCGAGCATTTTCATAATTTGACTTGAAACTCAATGAATTGACTTAAATCTTTTCTCGCTTCATGCTCATTCCATTAATGAGTTTTCCTGATTATCACAGTGACCCAAGGAAACTCGTCTTGCCTAACATCCTCGAGACATGTGGTCTGATCGAAATAGTTAAAGGTAATAATATCGAGGTAGTTCATACTTAAAAAAACAATCACTGCACTTACAGAAGTTTAACATTTTTTTACGTTGATCCGCTGTACACTTAAATTTCCTGCAAGGCAATCCACCTGACAGGGAATTCTGTTCTTGTCACATACTGTATATCGATGGTGACTCATGCAATGAACACTAGGTTTACTCAGCAAGATTAATCAGAAATACAGTATCATCATCGTTTCCACTTGGTAGCATAAAATATTGCAGAAATATCATACTAGCACTATGTTATATACATAATTATTACTCAACATTTGGTGCCAAATCCATACAACATGGTCCACACAAATATCACCACCAAAATGGCATATTAACATCATCATATCTTACCTTGAATCTTGAGATGAAAATAATCCATGAGGTTACAAGGAATCAACAGTCTTCTATGGTTCCTTGTGTTTCACACTTTTGTTTTCCTGAAATAAGCAGCACACCTTGACAAGCACGAACACTCAAGGAAGAGACTTATTTTCTCTGTTTGAAGTTTCCACTTAGAGCATCATGGGAGAGAGAACTGCTGTAGTCACACACACACACGCTGATCACTTTCATGTTTAGTAATTAAAATAATGCTACTGCCCTCTCATCGTCGTGGTAATTTTATTTATATTTTTTTCAGCTATGTGTATGTGCCAAATGTATGTTTTAATGCCAATTTATGTCTAATTTACTTCCACGCTAGTGTATTTTGACCTATGTCCATTTGTGCTAAGATCATGGGCAGGATCTTAACATATAAATCACTGTAGATCACACATGTTAATGTCAGGCGGAAATGGGAAAGTCAATACGTTTTGATAACGATATGGATTATCGATCAATCCAATCCAAATTTATTGTTTGGAAATTTTTCTGATAATTTTTATGGTATAAATATACATGTAAAATATGCTTTCTCAGCAATATTTCTATTCAAAAGACTTTTTGTTTTGAAGAAATTTTGAAGATGTGAAGGAAACAATATCCTTTCCCTGGAATTTCCCTCTCTTCCTCGGAGAAGCATATCCCCTGTGCTTGCTGGGTAGCTTGTGGTATGATTATAATTATATGACTTAGCAATGAATAAATGACTAATGGCTATAGCCATTATTAGTTATTATACTGTATTGAAATTAAATGTAGGTTTTCAATGGTAAAATTGTATTGGCCATTAATTTTAACAACTTTGGGTGTAATCTTATGTTTTCCAGGGAAGAATCAGTGGCCCCCGGACAAACTATGATGCTGCAATGCTTCAGTTTGAGCAACTTATTAACAACAAATACTTCATTCTGACTTTCATTGAAACGTTAGAGGCTCAGAGGACTTTTAATATCCGTGACAAGTAAGACTGAAAAATTGATTCAATAAACATAGTATGATGAAATGCACTTCATGGAGTTCCTGGATTAGATTAAGCTAAGGATGAAATACTTCTTGGCATTAAAATTACTTTGTTTAATTCAATTCAGGGTGAATGTTGCTTCCCTGCTGATGGTGGTCTTAATGGGCAAGATGGAGTATGCGACAGATATTTTGCGAAGCCTTCTCCTGAGGCTGATTGACAAATCTGTTGGGACAAAATATCCCCAGTTGATGCTACGTCGCACAGAATCAGTTGTGGAGAAAATGTTGACCAATTGGATGGCTTTATGCATGTATAATTACTTGAAGGAATATGCTGGCTCTTCCTTGTTCTTACTTTTCAAAGCCATCAAGCACCAAATAGAAAAAGGGCCCGTGGATGCAATTACACATGATGCACGCTATTCCTTGTCAGAGGAACGCCTTCTACGGGAACAAATTGAGCATGGGATGGTGGTAAGTGGTTTCAATTAAAAATCGTGATTGTAATAACTCTGCCATAATGTGGGGAAAAAAAGCTTAATTGTAGGTATGTGGTAGCTTTATTCAAGCTTTCAGAAGGTAAACCTATGCCTCCATTTTGACTTAAAAGGGGACAGGGATGGGAGAATCCATTTCTCCATAACATGTTAAGTGTGACTCAAAGTAGACCTAAGTTATAGTTGACTAATCCCTGGAGTGACGTACTATATCATTAAAGGGTTTTGCCTTGCTCATTGACTCATTGTCTCATTGACTGCTGGAATTATTTCTTTCACAGTTTCCAGGCTGGAAAATATGTAATTTTATTATTAGTTTCATTCATACTAAGCTCTACTACTGATTACAGTCTTCTTTCAAAGTGAAGATGTGTGTAAAATTTCACCACATGTAAATGCATATTGACTTTCTGAGATATTTCTACTGTAGTTACAGTGAATTCCTTTTGAAGTGACTGCCCCTCGTCATGAGGCCAAAAATTTGACCTATGGGTGTGAACGATTTTTCCTGTATATGACGAAAAACCTTGCCTTTAGTTGTGTATTTCCTGTATCTCAGTTTCTAATGGTGGTCGAGCAGTGATGCATGGCTCATATATGGCCTAGTCTTTCAAAGACTAATTTGCTCATTTATGGTGTGTTGAGCAAGGTTTGTTCCCTAGCCATAATATAAATGACAGACATATTCACATTTCAATTGCAGCAGTAAAATTGATTGTGCCAAAATATTGTTTTACATGACTGACATTCTCAGTTATTAACTAAAGATTCATTCTTGATTCTCTAACATGGCATGCATCTGTCATATTTTCTTAAAATGCCTTTATGGCCAAATATTTTGTTTGATTCTGTAAAAATTACGTTGCTGAATAATCAGTTTATTTGTTAATTGATAATGAAATCAAACTGCTAACTGTTATATTTCTGACAATACATATGCGTTAGAAATGAGTAATGTTTTAATCAAAGTCTCTCTGGTGTGCATACCCTTACCATTTCCCATGGAAAAATGGCTGAAAGGCAAAAAACATATCTAGGCTAGTTATTAAGTGTGTTATGGAAAATATTTGAACACACACTTTTCTCCTATTTGGTGGTGTGCATGTAACAGACATATATATGATACAGGCCTTAGCATATTCTGATAGCTGCTGCTCACTGTGTTAAGTAATTTTTAAGTATTAAGTGAGTTAAGTAAGTTAAGTATTTTAAACTATATCAGAAACTAACAATGGCTTATTTTTGTTATTTATAGTATTAACTAAATGTTAATGGTAATATTAACTTGAGAGCTTGGAGGTAAACTTTCAATGGAACTTTAAGTGAAAGGATATAAGAACAAGATTTGATGAAAAATAAACCATATTGATGAAAGAATGATTCAAATCAGTGCCTTTTGCCAGTCTGTCAGCTTGGATAAGGTCTCTTCCAATTTGAAGGCTGGGTGGATGATGGGGCCAAATGCATTGGCTTTCAGAGGGCAATGCCATACAAACTCAATCAAATGACCATTCTCTTATGGCTTGAGTTTCTTAGAATCATGCAATTTTGGCTCAAGGGTAAACTATAAGTGCAATATGTGTTCTGGAAAATATCAACAACATCATTTTGAATTGCCAAAGTTTGCCAAAAATAATTCGGCACAGCTTTGCACTAGCACATATAAATATCTATCTAATCCTTGAATTTCAAATATAGTTTTGTTTTCTTGACCTTTAGGCTGCATGATTACTCTTGATTCTGCTTTTTGCCATCTTAATTTATTTTTAACCTCTTGTAGCATGGTGTAACTCAAGTGTTAAGAATGTTTAGGTATTTTGAAAGGAGCAACCTTCATTTTGCCTGACACTCATGAAGCTGGACTTGGCTTAGGATATATAATATTTTATTGGTTTCACACGACAGCGACACACTAGTATGAGACTGCTGGGATGTTAGAGGTGGGGAAATGGCCACACATTCATTGTCCTGACCATTGCATATGTTTAGTAAACATTATAAAGCAATTCAAATTGTGCACCATTGGGTAATAGCCGGGAGTGGTGCTGGGTTGAAGATGAAATGAATCTGAAGTATAACTTTGAAAGGACTCAATAAAAAATCTTTCTGATCTGTTTTTGTCGCTAAAAAAATACAAATTCTTCACAAGAATTTCAATCATAATAATGCTTGTCATTCCAAAAATTATTACATGTTGAGAAGGAAGAAACTAGGAACAAATCTTTTGCTTATTTTATTGATGGATATTAACTAGTTTTTGATATTTTGTCATTACTACAATAAATTTTTAGAAATAAGTCGCTAATGATTGATTGCTGTTGTGCTAAGCTGTTATGTATTTCATTACTTTTTTAACATTCCCCTTTACTTTCATGGCAAGCTTCAGGTTTCATTGCCATCATAATAGCTGAAGACTAGGCAGAAGTTGTGCAGCTTCTGTAGCTGCATCCAACACCCACAGAATAGGTGCCTATGCTACATTAGGGCTATGCATAAGGTTTAGTGACCTCAGATTACAGCCTTTTGCATGTATGCCACAAGTAATTCTGCCTGTGCCATGCGGGTAGAATGTATTTGATACTATTTACGGATGAGCCTCTAACTACCACACAATGCAAGGAGAAATGTTCCTTGAGAACTGCATTGGGTGAACACTTCAACTGCTACAGTTGTGTTAACATTAGGCCATAAAAAGCCATTGATAATTCTGTGAATGTTATTTCTTGAGTGTTAACACAATTTTAATTGTGGATGGAAACTCTCCATTCAAAAAACTGTGAAACCCTCTGCTATAAACAGTACACAAGTCCCTCTTATGGATTCCTATGTAGCTGTGATTCCTCATAAGTTAGCAGCTCAGATATTGTTTTGGTGATCCTGTGGATTGCAGAGCTGATTTTTCCATCTTGAATAGAAAAACTAGAAAAGATTTCTTGTGATCAGTACACACTTTATTCACATGGTTACCACATCTTGCCTGAAAGATATGCAGATATTTCCTATGCGACGCCTACACTTGGGTATATTGTCTAAGACTGAAATGGGGTTGCCCAGAACCAGCACTACCTCTGCACTATATTAAAACTTAAGGGCTGACTCCAGGTAGAGTAGGGGTGGGTAAGGTGTTTTGGAATCAATTTATATACCTTATGAAGGGACAGGGAGTATGCCACCAAAGAACAAGGTCTTCACCACTGCTTTCTACAATTTCCAATGCAAATCTTATAAACATGCCAATATTTAATTGGAAATCTAATGGGCAGTATGATAAATAAAATTACATTCCGAGTCGAAGTCCTTCCTTCCTTCTGCGGAAATGTTAGCAATACAGATAAATGTATGCTTCAGCTCAGGTGTAATTTTAATTGGTCAAAGCTTTCAACTCCTGTCATTTATTTCTCCTGTGATTTCTCCATTTATTTGGGAATAAGAAACTTATTCTTTTTACTACTCTAAACTGAAATTTGAGGTTTTTAACTCTTTGTTACTAATATCTTATACTGCTTTTCTTTGATTTTATGTACCACTTTTCAGGGTCCATACTTCAAATAAATATCAATGCAAATAAATTTAGCATCAGGCAGAGTCTTCAGTGGGGTTCAAGTTTTAATGCTCACCAGTGTAGTACATATGTAGTAAAATCAGACTTCAACTTGAAGTTTCATCGGCGTAAGCCCAACTCACTGAGTGTTTATATTACTGGCTACAATTGACCTAAACTGGGTTGTAGGGAGCATCAGTGCCATCGCAGCATGAACTGCAACTCAGTCAGTGCATTGGATCCAGAGCAAAATTATGATGGCGTCTTAGTTTACCTTTGATTACATAGATCAATTCTATAATGATCACTCCCTTATGGTGAAAATTTACCTAAGTTGGATTGTAAAAAGCATTGGTGACATTTTGCTCGTGTTCCCTTATCTTTCTTTTGCTGCGGAAAATATCCTGGGGTGAAGAGTTGAAGCCAACTGTGAGCATTCTGAGCAATTAGTGTAGTCGGCTCAATGAGTCTGGTAAGTGATGATCAGTGGCAGGCATCTTGTGAAGTAGTAGGAAGTGTCCATCGGTGTCTCTGTTGTGACATGCCAAAGATGAAGTATGCAGCATTTTATAAATTGTTGCTAGTCGCCTGAATGACTCGTATGCCCATGCTTGACCTATGATTGTTCAATATCGTATGCATTCGTTCTTTGATAGTGACGAAAATATTGAATTGGACTAGTCTGGTTACCAACCCCCCTTACCACGCTATTCTGTGCATTTCACTTTCTGCACACTATCGCTGCATTTTTGTCGTGGCAACTGAAACATTGATGAAAATGCAAGTTGTCCATGATCTCATGGTGAAAATTTACAAAAATGGGATTGTTAAGAGCAAAAACGCTGTCATAGTGTGTGTGCTGAAACAATGCCAGTGCGTTGAATTCAGAATAGCAGTGTGACCACATCTTAGTTTACCGCAGATTACAGTAATCAGTTTAGTAATGATTACATCCTTATGGTTACAATTTACCTAAATTGGATAGTGGATAGAATGTACACCATTGTTGTATAAACTGAAAAATGCATTGGATTGAGATAAGGCTCTGGGACTCATCTTATGTATCCACCGATCAGAGAGATCATTCCAGTCATGATCACACCCTTGAAATTATTGCAATTTTTCATTACCTACAGTTAAATGGGCTACATTATTTGTGAATACCAACTACATAGGTATCTAGTGAAAGGCTGTATTCAGCTGCAGGATATGTTGTTATATAAGATGAGGGAATTTCCAGCCTAAACATGAGGAGTAACTTGTTTTCCTGCCATACAGTTTATGTTTTGATTTCAGCTGAGTTTATTTCCGAATCTAATTTATGTTTCAGTTATTCATTTGCTTTACACATCATTTCTCAAAGGCATGGTTACATCGAAGAAATACTTTTCTTGTATTTCACTAAAAGTTTATTTTTTCCTTGCAGTGACATTCAGCACTGCAAAATACTGTAGAGGATGTTTACTTTCTTATGAGTGCATGTTGTATTCCATTAATATAGCTTAAAAAGTGATGCTCAGTTTACTTCTCAAAAAGGTGCCGGCTTCATTGATTATCATTGTTTTTCTTTCTCAAAGTAAATCTGTTGTTTAGATTTAGGAAAGTTTTCTATCAAAATTGAGTATTTTGTTCTAGTTGTTGAATTGGTGCACATTAGAAAATTACTCTTGAATTAAACAAGGCTTTGAAGAATTTTATTCTCTCATAAAAACATAAAGTATAGCATCAATGCTTGCACTCGACTCAAACAAGGCTCGAAACTTGATTTATATATCAATGTTCGACTCAAACTCAATTCAAGTTGAAAATCTGGTAATTACATGTTCCTTGGTATTTACTTAACATTATTGATAACTAAGTAAGCCATTGGTTTTTTATGAGATAGATATAATTCTTCGTGAAAGTGGCTGTAATGCATATCTGCCATTTTTATACTCCAGGGCAGAGCCTGTGATTCCAGCGAGGAGGAAAGTTTAAATGGTTCAATATTTTTACAACACGTTTATAATTTTTCATGGAAATTTTTTTCAGGATGGTGAGTTGAATCCATGTAGATTATGAAAAATGTCTCAGCCATTTCTGTAATGGAGTTTTTTTTCAGAAGCTTAAATTAATTAATATTTTCATTTGGAAGAGTTTTCAAGTATGTTCGAGTTTTCAACTTGAAATATGAGGCATGCATAATTGGTGTATGGCAGTTGGGAGCACATGTGCAAGTATATGTTCAATTCAAAGCTCGGATTTTTGGAAATAAGTGAATAATTAGAAATACTCAAATTTTGTATTTTTCTCTGAAAAGTTAGGGATATTATGTTTGAGGTGATCTGCAATGTATGTGTTCAGTGATTTTGAGCAAAATCAGAGATCCTTAGAGATCATTGTTTGGTGAATTGAGGTGGAATGACCCCTAAGTACCTATATGCCTCTCATTTTATCATCATCACATATTTCTCTTTGTGTTCCAGACTCTTCATGTTCTGCAGGATGACTTGGATGAGAAAATACAGTGCAAAGTACTTGACTGTGATACTATTTGCCAAGTGAAATCAAAAATACTTGATGCGCTATATAAAAACACTCCATTTTCACTGAGGCCATCAATATATGAATTGGATCTTGGTATGTATAGGACTGTCTTAGCATGGAAGGCATCATTTGTTACTTTATTATTTACTTACATATTTTGTTACTATTTTGTGCTGTCTCTTTGCCACTGTATCTGGTGGCTGTTTTCCCCAAGAATTTGCAAATTCTATGGCTTTCAGTAACAGACTTCATTCTGCGTATGCTGGTCCATAGTTTTGTTTTTTTTTTTACTAATCAATGCATGTCCTTATTGACATATATTTTGTTAAATTTTTAGTGCACAAAGTTGACGTTGAATGTATAAGCTCAATTATTTTATCATTCGAGTTCATTTGTATTTTTTTCTCCTTTAAGAAATCTTACCTTCTACCTTGGGATATGTGTATTTCCAAAAATGAATTTTATCCCAGAATATTGATGTAGAGGTCCTAATTCATCATTAAAACTTGCATCTTTGTTTTTACTTGGTCCTATCACAAAAGTTTACTACTGTGCCTATCCATCTGATTCAAACATAAACTTGATTAAATAGATCGTGTTCTTTGGAGTATTTTATTGCTTTGGAAGGTGTTGGGGGACATAACAAGACATTTATAAAAAGAAAAAATTGTTTCTAGTAAGGAAATGCAGACCTTGACTTTCATGGAAATAAACTAATTTTGATACATGATAATATTTCTAGAAAATCAAATGGCAATTCACTAACCCAATGCCCAAATTTAAGATTGATATTCTCCACACACATCCTTCTACAATCAGTCTTGCCCTGGATTAGAGAGAATTGACAAATCATCATAATTATGGAAAATTGGCCCATGTGACTTCAGTTACTATAATCAGTTTTTATGTTTTATTCCACTACCTATGTGATGATTGGCACTTATGATCAAAATCTAATTGTCATGCCATTATAGCATCTACTTAAATAGGCATACTTCTACTCTTAATAATTTCTCAGCATGACAATTCCTGTATCACTTTGCAAAACCAGTAAGCCACCATGATTCAAATATAAATGCTGCGGTTGTACAATAGAATGAACCATGCATTGAATATTTTGCCGAAGCCCATTTTTAGCCCAAATCCTGTAAAATCCTCAACGCCTGCATAAAAATAACCCTGATATCTCGTTTGGCTAATAATGCTGATAAGAAGCAGCTTAAGAAATCAAGTTTGTTTCTCTTGTTTATATTCTGTTGGCTCTACCATTCAAGAATATATGAATTTTTTCCTGCAGAAAGAATCCCTTCCCCATCAAAATGGCACAAATTGCCCCTCTTCTGATTGGAAGTGGCATCAAAAGCCTGTATCTCCCCATCGTTATCTTTGCAATCCTTGCATTTGACAAATATATTGCCTTCATCTTATGTAAACCATCATGTCTACCTGATCATCACCCTGATATGAGAAGAGAGTGCTATTTGTGGATATAGGTGCACATTAAATCTGTCTTATTTCCTTGGAATATCTTCCTACAGCCTTACCATTCAAGGTTATATTGCTTTGGTATGAAGAAAACCTCCCCATCCCACTCAAAGTTTTCACTGAAGGGTACCTTTTCTGATTGAAGGAGACACGAGCTGAATACATTTTTTTCTCATTGGTTGGTATCTTCTCTGCATCCACCATGCTGAATATATCACCCTTTAACTGAGGAAACCATCTTTTTTCTCTTTGTGTCCTCAATTGCATTTGTGGAAACCAACCATGTCTAAAGGTGGCCTGAATAATCAGTTTTTATTCCCATATTTATGTCTCTCTTTGTGCTCAACTTATCAAGATTATATCACTCTGTTATGATGGAAACCACTCCTTCTAATGCAAAATTATTGTTGCCATGAGACGAGACAAGACTTGGAATCTATCTCGTCTCAGTCTCATTTTCAAATTTAGCTCTCATCTTGTGAACCTCGGTTGTTTCAAGCACAAGTTTCGAATTGGTCTCCAGTCTCATATGAGACTCGTTTCTCTTCCTGTTTTTAAATGAGAAATAAATGAACTCTTTTGTATAAGAACTGCTATTATCCTTTTACAATATCTTTGTGACTGAGAGGTGGGGCTAAGGTTTTTGGGGGTGAGAGAAGAGAAAGTTTCACGGCACATAACTTCATGGAATCCAACTAAAATACAGGAGGCAGAGCCCAGCCTTTTGGAAATTCAGTTGCTCTCAATCCGTCACATTTGCTTTGTGAATCTGTTGGCTGTGTTGCCAAGCCTCCTTTGCCTTCGTTCCCTTGGTGTGCCATGGTGATCTTAATGCAATCTAACCCTTTGCCTGCATTTTCCAATATACTGAATACCTTTCATTCTATGTAAAATAAGTCTTTGCTCAATCATGGCAGTAGCCATCCTCAGCAGCAGATAGTAGAAGTTTACTAAATTACATGGTGGATTCAACTAAATTGGCTTATTTCAAAGAAAACGAGTTTAAAATTTGTTCATTACAGCAATTTAACAAATATAACTTAAGACTTTTGTTTTTGAAAGTCCACTTCTCAGTGACCAACAGAACACTCATGCATGGTACATTTCTTCTACAATCCTTGAGACTGGTCAGGATAATAAGTCCCTGTAGGGAGTTAGAGGGATAAAAAGGAGTAATGCGTAGGACTGCAGCATGGTGCACGCCTCATACCCTTCGGAATGGGCCAAGTGATGGCTTGTGGAATGTCACATAGAGGTAGCCTTTGTATTCATGAGTATGACAGGTCTTGTAAGTAACCATGGCAACGTCCTCCTCTCTTCCCCCCCTCCTCCCTGGTGTGTAAGCCCCACTTCCCTGCCATGAAGCCGCTTGAACCATACTGAGGAGACACAAAAGGGCCGGTTGCAGAGATATTTTAAAAGGATGATATTTATTGTGATGAATATAGGGATTTGGAAGGAAACAAAGCTTTTTGCAATTACTACATTAGTAGAGCTTTTGTTAAATGAACTTGCAACCTCAATGTGATGAAACCATCTCAAGCAATGGAATGAAATTGAAATAATGCTATTATTCTGTGCTTCAAAAATAAAATATTAAGATTGAGAAGAAAATTTTCATGGTTGGTAAAGGTGTCTCAGTAGTGAAAAGTTTTGATGACAGGGCTAAATTGCATTAGCTTATGGGTTTTGTTCAGGCAAACTTCCTGTATAGTCATCATTTTGCCATTATAGACTCCACCCATGAAAGACGTTTCTACAAGGATGTCGCCTAAGAGAACACTGAAATTCTGCAACATTAATTGCATTCCACATAATACTACTAAAATTATTTTGTGGAATTACAGTGTTTTCTTTAACAATAGCCTTGTAGAAACAACTTTCATGGACAGAGTTGATAATGATTAGTGAACACCATGAATGCACAAACATTTCCATTGTTGGTGACTGTGAATTGTGTAGTGTAAATGGGAGAGGGGAAGATTTTCTTGCTGAAATTACCAATCTAGAGACAAACTCTTTCCAGATGTGGAACTCTGTTGCAAATCAAGTGTTCTCATTGAACAGTAGGTAAAACAAAGAGTATTTCAAGAGCTAACAGATTACAAACTCTCAAACAGCTCAAGGGTCAGCCTACCTATGTTCTGACTTCAAACTCCGAATCTCTCTCAAATTTTACGAGTGCCAAATACCAGGCTCTCTCTGTCCAAATCCTCTGAGCAATGTGCACGTTACGCTGTCTCAGGGTAAAAGAGTGACAGTGGTGAGGTGTGCCTCCATTGGAGGAGGAAGAGATTGCATTGGCGAGGTTGCTGTGGATTGGGTAAGGTATGAAATGTAGGTGTTCGATAGCCTTGGAGGGGATGAAAATATGGGGATGGTTATGATTATGCAGTGAAGGTTTTCAACTGGAGATCAGGGCTTTACTTTTCATCTCCAACTGTGGAATGTAGGTTTATGCTTTTGTGCCGTGGTTCACAGTCCCAGCTCTTCTTGAAGTTTAACTGTGCCGTATACTGTTTAAGTGAGGCAGGACCATGTGAGGGGAGGTCGCATCAGAAGAGATGGCAGCAGATGGAGCAGCTAGAAGTGGCTGGCACAAGTCCATCCAATTAAAAGTCCTTGGCAATGTCAGAGCCATTGGCTCGACGTTAGCTTGATGGTGTAGACATGCTTGGTGGGTGCACCTTGGGCAAATCCTCTGGCAGGAGAGTAAACTGTCTGCAGTGGGGAAACCGTCCTAAGAGGGGAATTTGTAGCAAATAAGGGGGAAATGTCTAATAAAATGCCACAGTTGGTAAAGAAAGGCACATGGTAAAAACAATTTTTAAAGGAAAAGGCTTTCTTGTTTAATAAAAAGCTCTGAAGAGTAAAATATAATATTTTTCAGCAAACACCCATTACACGTGAAAGTAATAATAAAATTTTGGGCACCACAGTTAAACTTTATTAAATTTATAATTTGTGCAATCATAAATATAAAGGCCAAGGTCTAATTGATATCTTATAGTTGGGATGTAATGGCTGTGGCCTTAAGTTTTGACCAAAACACTGATCCCATTTTAGCAGTCATTGAGGTGTAGTGGGAGACGTTTCTTATATGCATGCTTTAAAGTTTTCAGAAAAATGTAATTAGCAGTTTAGTATAGTATAAGAAATTGATAAAATTTACAGTTATACTAAATCTGTATAAGATAAAAAGATATATTTGGGGATAGAATTTTATGTATTTGTGTGCTTGTAAATGTATATTAGTTCCAGGACTTTCTGTTGTATACAAGGTGTTAAACTTTTACGCTGAAACATGTTAAATTCATCACCATACTCACCATATACATGGTCAATTTCAAATCTTCATCTTTCCAACATCCGTTTTCAATTTCATCTGTAGATTAGTGGGGTTCATGTATAGCACCCAATGGTATCATTTTTTAGTTGCAAGCAGTACGGGTGTTTGCAGGCCACTATTATTTTTTACCTTTCAGAATATGTAACTCAGCAAGAAAACTTTTTCTTTTAAAATTCTGTTTTTACCAAGTATTATATTCAACTTTGTAGTAGTTTTCAATTACTTGTAATGATATTCTAACTTTATTAGTTACAGCTCTGGTTTTTGTAATGAATACCATGTAATGAATGTTTATAACTAGGTTATTTGTCTTTAGGAGTGTCGGTTATGCTTTTATTGAGTGGGTCTTGGGACGTATCAGTTCGTGAACAAGAGCAACAGTCAAGGAGAACGACTCCTCTGTGGAAAATATAAGCACCGGAAATGACAGTTCATCCCACAAATTTAAATGTGTAGTTAATTAGCTATTGCCAGTATTAATTGATTAATGTATTGTCCCCTGAATTGGGTCGATGGAAATAATTTCAGAGCTCAACATCATCAGAAAATAGGATTAAATTTCAATGACAAGATTTGACCCAGACAAACAGGTGAAATTCAATCAAACCTCTTAAAAAGAGAAAATTTTTGGTCGCTACTCGTCACCCTGAGTAATGCAGTTTCAAAATGTCTCAGAGGTCTAAACTAGGTATTTCCTGTAACCAAAATAACCTGTAAATAAATAAATCAGTCATTGTCCTGGCACCAATGTGAATGTTTGTTTTATCGGCTGTTACCTGATTGTAGAATTATTTTTATTGGATAACTTTAGAGAAAGGCAGGAAAATCTTTAAATGCTGTAATGTGCTAACTATTGCATCAGACTCGTTCTGACAAACCACATTTGTACAAAGTTATCGTTTTTTCAAAGCAAATAGTAGGTCCCGATCAAAGGGGTATCTAAATGTATGGTAAAAGAAACTATATTACGAAATTTCCGGTATTACTAAATTACGAACCTTATTCCCAGTCCCTATATGAACAAAACAAACATTACTACGAACGTTGATGCATATACTAGGGCATTTGTGTAGACATCCTCAACGTTGCATTATAAAGCATGAAGCTTTACCTCACGTACTGTGGCTGAGAACTTGAGAATTACCATGTAAACAATGGATACTTTGCATAAGCTATTTAGCTGGATTGAAGATCCCATTTGGTTGGTGAACTTCGGAGTGACTCTGGAAGCATGGGAGGTCGAGAAGGGGTGAAAGGGAGGAAAGGAAAGATAAGGACTTTCTTCTTACATTTCACCCCTCTTGCATCTATTGGCCCTCTTACCCAATAGGAGGGTCCTGCACACACCACACTACCTGCTATGTTATTTCGAGGCTCGGCTTCCCCGACAGCAATAAAGGCTTGATCACCGATTGCATAAAATGAATGAAAAAAAACACCTGGTTATGAGTCCACACTTGATTTGAAGCAAAACAACCTAGGTTTCAGCATATCATGCCATCGTCAATGAAATATAGGAAAAAAAATACATATATATTGTGACGGAACGCTCACTGCGTAACCCACGGAACCTCCCGGTCGTTTTTGAAGTTGGCCGTGGCCAAGCTCCTCAATCGGCAGACTAATAAAAAATTTGAGACAAATCTTACAGGGGGTGTCTTTGCACGGGTGAGTGGCAGCTACGATTACCGCGCGGGTCGTTGGGTCTGGAATGACACTTGGATGGAAAGACACGGCTCACATTGACAATAGAGCGTAGATTTATTGGACAAAAAAAAACATAAAAATGATAACCCTTTATGCAATGACTGAGAGAAACATAAATGAAACATGAACCCTTAAACTTACGTGCTAGAAATACTTAATCCTGATGAACTTGACTAATACTACTGAATTTGGCTAATTATAATGAGTTTACAAGAAATATAACAAAAAAATGAAGGGAGAGTCTGAACTTGGTGACAATCTCCTTGAATGTACCGACTTTACAAGTTCCACGTCCTCAAAACGAGCTTTTAAGTCTATGAGCAGAAGTTATAGGACGGGAATGATTGATACAATGAGAGCAAGTGACGTTATGAAGGTAGAGATTATCTTCTTGGAGGTCTCTCTTCTCGAAAGGGGAAATCACTCATTAACAATGGGGATTCCGCTTCTTTACGACACTTGGGAAGTCACCACCAACGGTAACAGGGGAGCGTATGCGATCAATTCACGATCGCGGCAGACGGGAGTAGGTTAGAGGGCGTATACTTATGAAGAGTTGAAATGGACGCCCGCTGCTTAGACCGAAATTCCTGGTCCTTGCAAACTGCTGCCACGTGGCGCGATGTGTCCTCCGCCAAATAGGTACCACCTCTGTAGGATACCGGCGTGTCACGACCAGTGCAGGCCACGTGTAGGGCGTCTCTCTCTTCCCCCCCCACTTCTCTCCGCTCGTCCGCTGACTCGCTGCTGCTCGCGTTGTGTGTCGAGAGGTCCGTACTCGACGGTAGTTCAGTGAGTTCTCTCTCGATGAGGTTGCTTTACCTCACCAAGAAAACTTTCGATCGCGCTGGCTTCGCGCGACCGTCTTACAACTAAAGACAAGACACTGTACATATATCCGCTGCAGGGCGGTAAATTCAAACACTGCTGTGAGCCGTGTATTCCTCCTGTGATTCACCCGAGGGAACCCGAAATCACATAACCGGGAATCGCCTCGGACAGGCGGACCGTTACATCGCCCCCCAGCACGAAGGAGTTTTTCTTTTCAGAAGGAAAATAAAAACGAATTCGAGCTCCTGCACACGAATGGGAAAAAAAATGTTCTGAGGCGATTCCTTAACGCCTATAGGGGACCAGCGAATACGCATTAAAAATGCTTAATTCGGAATCGTCCTCCCTACATAACATAAAAGCGTTAGGACCTACCTCATTGGTTATCCGGAAAGGTCCGGTAAACAAGTGGAAGAATTTATGAAACAAACCGTGCTTGGTGTCTGACACGCGAGGTGACCTTAACAGCACCATATCCCCGATTTGGAATTTGGACGGTGGCTTCTTTTGCCACCTTTTTCTTTTTGCACCGGCTCTGTCGAGATTCTGCTTCGCAAGGCGAACTATCGCTTCCTTGCCAATTACATTATCATCCGGTATAGTTAAGCCGTCCGGAAATCGATTAGGAGGTTTTGTCCCAAAGTGAATTTCCACGGGAGTCATCTGAGTTGACTCCTGAACGACTTCATTGAACCACTGATTCACAAACGGCACCGCCTCACCCCAACTCCGGTGTGCTTCACTGCAGTATACCCCTGCTTTGGAAAGCTTATCAAATAGCATACTTAAATGTTCTATATGGCTTTCAAAGTCGGAACTCGCAACCAGTATATCGTCAACGTATACCGTCACGCAATGCCTAAGTTCGGGGCCGAGGATATCGTCCAAGCATCGTATTAACGCGGCACCGCTGTTTTTTAAACCGAATGCAACGCGTTGGAACACATAGCTGCAGGAATTAAACAAAAACCCAGTGTACTTTTGATCCTCTGGATGTAATTCGATTTGCCAATACGACGCAGTGAAGTCGATACACGTGAAATATTTTTCTCCGTGGAAATTAAGCAAGATTTCGTCAATCCGCAGTGGAACGTCATTCTCCGGAATGGTGATGCTATTTAAGCGCCTGGCGTCTAAACATAGTCTCACTGCACCATCCTTCTTTTTGACTACCAACAGGGGATTGATATAAGCCGTTTTCTGCTTTCTAATTTTACCTTGGGCAAGCATCTCCTCGATCTTCTCCTGTACCTGTCGCCTATATGCAAATGGAATGGGATAAGTTTTCTGTACGTACGGTTTATCGTCTAATAGTTTAATCCGATGAAGGACCCCCTTGAGCGGATTCGGAGTTAATGAGAACAAGGATTGAAATTTAATTAAGAGTCCCCGCAAGGTATTCTTTTCCACCCTGCCTAAATGACTCAAGGCTTCAATCACTTCCTCCACTTCCTTACCGTCAACTCCGCCCTCCATGGCTAACATTTCCGCAAAATTACGTGAACCACGATGGCTTATCGGAACTTTTACAACCGCCGATTCTAAGCCCTTTATCTTTAAGACACGTTGTTCCAAATCAATAATGACTTTATTATCTAACAGAAAATCAATTCCTAAAATTAGTGGCTTAATGAGGCTTTTTACAACTAAACATACCACTTCAAAGTCAATCCCTTCAATTTTAAATGCGAGTAAGACCTGTCGGGTAATTGGTGGTGATTTACGACTATCCGCGCCTATGATTCTCGTTCGACTCAAAGGAAAAGAAGGGATCGCTTTCCTCGCTTCCCAGTCCCTCAAGCATTGTTCGGAAACAGCTGAGACTTCACTACCGGTGTCCAATAACGCTTCCGTAAGAACCCCATCAGTCGAACACCACACAATCGGACAAGTTCGCCTCTCGCGATGAGGGTCGCTCTTATCTCCATCTACACAAGTCCCTTCCGTTAACTCACAAGTGGCTAGGATCCCGCACAATACCCCCTCCCTCCTCTCTCGCTTCGACTGGGTGGTGGAGGTCGGTCACGCCAGTCGGGGCGTGTTTTCCGCCTCACTGACGCTCCCTCCGGACGGATCGCCTGGGGGTGGGGAAGGAAAAACCTTCTCCCCCCTCGCCACGTGTTTTCGCTTTGCCTTAACCGCGTTGACTGAATACCCCTTATCAGCTGTGCGCGGCCTCGTTCCCTCCACCCTTTGTCTAATATTCGGCGGATCGGAATCGACCGTCGTAGGCGTTCCCACCTGATAAGATTGATCGTACAACCCGAGCAAAACGATTAACCGCTCCAAAGCCAAGTTTTCGACGGACTTTAACATGTTTTGAACATGTATTGGGAATTGTCGGATTAAGGAATGGAGGATTTCTCCTTCATGCATCGTTGGCGAACACAAACGTGCTTGCGCGATCTTCTCTACCGCGTACTGTTTCATTGTGCAACCCTTAAACCTACTACATTTTCCCGTGATCACACGCATGCGGAAATTATACTGGGTGTCGGTATCCCAGAAATTCGCTAAAAATCTCTCTGTAAATTCCGCAAGTGTCGAGGGAATCGGCCACAAAGAATTTCCCCAGGTCTTCGCGTCCCCGTTCAACATCTGGAAAAATACTTGCGGTTTCAACTCTTCGGGAATTGAGACGATGGAAAAATAATTACTAACTTCCCTAATAAAAGCGATAGGGTGTTCATTCGCGAGGGCAGAAAAAGTCGGTTTATTCAGAGAGTGAGCAGATATCTCGCCGACGCGTGCGGTCGCGCCCTTGTTTCTTAACGCGGCCACTTCGACTTCGAGAGTCTTTATTCTCTCTTCGCCAAATTTGGGAGAATCTCTCTCGCCTTCCTGAGACTTTACCATGTCCTCATAAGAACGTTCTAACGCCTCCGTTCGAGCTTCTACATTTCGAACTGTTAGCTTCACCATATTTTTACACTCCTCCCGAACATTAGTTAATGTTCTCGTGGCCTGTTCCACACAACGTGTTTCCACATCGCGTATATTTTCCTTTATTAAGGCGATCTCCTCGGAAAAACCTACGCTCCACGTTTTTATTTTTTCCTCCATCAATTCGTTACTCGCTCGAATCTCATCGCGTAACGCGGATTTAAATTCCTGGCGAGTAATTTCATTCGCTGATTGAAGTTCCTGTCGAGTAATTTCATTCGCGGATTGAATTTCCTGACGCATCGACTGCATTATGGACAAGAGAGTATCCATAGGATCTACCCGGGATTCCGTTTGACTGACCTCACGGACTCCACTATCGCGTGTCTGGTTCGGTGGGGATTCGACCTCTGTAGCGGCCTCCTCTGAGACATCTAACCTCATTCCCTTTATACGCGACGTTATATCGCTCGCCTCTGAGTGAGTGCTGTCCTCATCAGAGTCCCCCTTTTTCTCCCGATAATCCCTGAACGCTGCCGTTTTATCCGTTGAGTCGGCCATTCTAGAAACAACACACAGAGACGCGTGAAGGAAGTACCGAATGAAATCAAGTCCTCGAGTCTGGAAACCCACTTCGATCACCTCCGTACGATTAGAAAGAAAAAAAAAAAACGTTTACACAGAAATAGCTAACCCGTAGGTGCGTAGTTAAGATCACCATAAAAGTACTATGAAAAAATATAACCAGAAACATTACATAAATCCTACGCTCATCGAGACTATACTGCGACTAACTTGAAAGTATAGCATTAACACGGGCATTTGCCTGCCCAATGACACATTACTAACACACGTGCCAAAACCACTTCGACTATGTCGGCGGCTACCACTACTACTTCGCCGCTACCACTACTACTTCGACCGCCACCACTACTACTTCGACCGCCACCACTACTACTTCGACCACCCCACGTTGGGCGCCATTTAATCTGTGACGGAACGCTCACTGCGTAACC
The DNA here is from genome assembly GCA_963169105.1 of Ceriagrion tenellum. NCBI lineage: Eukaryota > Metazoa > Arthropoda > Insecta > Odonata > Coenagrionidae > Ceriagrion > Ceriagrion tenellum. Next base: position 2,046,644 of record OY720638.1, read on the forward strand.
CACGGAATCTCCCGGTCGTTTTTGAAGTTGACCGTGGCCAAGCTCCTCAATCGGCAGACTAATAAAAAATTTGAGACAAATCTTACAGGGGGTGTCTTTGCACGGGTGAGTGGCAGCTACGATTACCGCGCGGGTCGTTGGGTCTGGAATGACACTTGGATGGAAAGACACGGCTCACATTGACAATAGAGCGTAGATTTATTGGACAAAAAAAAACATAAAAATGATAACCCTTTATGCAATGACTGAGAGAAACATAAATGAAACATGAACCCTTAAACTTACGTGTTAGAAATACTTAATCCTGATGAACTTGACTAATACTACTGAATTTGACTAATTATAATGAGTTTACAAGAAATATAACAAAAAAATGAAGGGAGAGTCTGAACTTGGTGACAATCTCCTTGAATGTACCGACTTTACAAGTTCCACGTCCTCAAAACGAGCTTTTAAGTCTATGAGCAGAAGTTATAGGACGGGAATGATTGATACAATGAGAGCAAGTGACGTTATGAAGGTAGAGATTATCTTCTTGGAGGTCTCTCTTCTCGAAAGGGGAAATCACTCATTAACAATGGGGATTCCGCTTCTTTACGACACTTGGGAAGTCACCACCAACGGTAACAGGGGAGCGTATGCGATCAATTCACGATCGCGGCAGACGGGAGTAGGTTAGAGGGCGTATACTTATGAAGAGTTGAAATGGACGCCCGCTGCTTAGACCGAAATTCCTGGTCCTTGCAAACTGCTGCCACGTGGCGCGATGTGTCCTCCGCCAAATAGGTACCACCTCTGTAGGATACCGGCGTGTCACGACCAGTGCAGGCCACGTGTAGGGCGTCTCTCTCTTCCCCCCCCACTTCTCTCCGCTCGTCCGCTGACTCGCTGCTGCTCGCGTTGTGTGTCGAGAGGTCCGTACTCGACGGTAGTTCAGTGAGTTCTCTCTCGATGAGGTTGCTTTACCTCACCAAGAAAACTTTCGATCGCGCTGGCTTCGCGCGACCGTCTTACAACTAAAGACAAGACACTGTACATATATCCGCTGCAGGGCGGTAAATTCAAACACTGCTGTGAGCCGTGTATTCCTCCTGTGATTCACCCGAGGGAACCCGAAATCACATAACCGGGAATCGCCTCGGACAGGCGGACCGTTACAATATACACATATAAATGTTTATACAGAAAGGTAGAAAGAAAGTGGATAGGAACACATAAAATAAGCAAACACTATGGTGGTGTTGAGATGGAAAGATGGCCGATTCCAAGCAGGAAAAATTCGACTGGACCGGGAATCGAACTACGGACCTTTGGATTTGGCGCCCAATGCTCAGACCACCAAGCTACCCAGTCTACTAAGAATCTACTGGAATCGGCGGGGGGTTTATAGGAACAAACACTCCCCAAGGCATGACCCACTTAAGTTAAATATGAATAGGGAAGTTGAAGTGAACAAAATTAGTGGCCAAAAACTTGTAATATCTTCATTGGTGTATTCTTACTAACAGTGAAAAAATTGAAAGTAGCCAAAGGACCTTATGATGGGACAATATGCTGAAGCCTAGGTCATGTTGCTTCAATTGAAGTGTGGAATCATAACCAGGTGTCTTTTTATTAATTATGATGGAGTTCCACTGAATAACATCAGAGACAGTGTCTCATATTCAATTGTATAAAACTTGAGATTATAAGTTATTGGATATGTTAAATTCAACGCAAAAGGAAGGAAACGGAATGACTTTCGCCTCTTTCTTTTTCATCATCAATATTCATTGTTAGTATTGGGGATAGATCCAAAAACTATGAAATGTTCATTTAGCCAAAGGAAGGATCATGTCGTAAACGAAAAAAACAGTCTGAATGATTGTGAACAGTCCTCTGAAAAGGTCTCCCTTGTGAGGCATTTTAATCCCCCACCATTTCCTCTCCTTCCTCATCTCAGCGCAGTGACACTTAACTTGATGGCATAACCCAGGTAGTCTAAACTCAATCAGTGTGAAGGTCCCCTCACTAGTTATCTTGGAGATCATTGGTCAGTAGAGCTACATGGAGTGTAATGCACTAGTCACAAGTAGTGTAACATTCGTGGAATATGGATATGTCAGTACCAAGAAATATAGGAAATATATATGTATATCTGGATGATAAGTTAAATATGAATAAGGAAGTTGAAATGAACAAAATTATGCACTAAAAACTTGTAGTATCTTTATTGACGCTTTCTACTGTTCTTGGAAACCGTGAAAAAGTTGAAAGTAGCCACAGGAATGTCTCTCAAGTGGAAGGCCTTGTGGGGTGCTAAAGTTGCTGCTATTGAAGATGAAGTGGATGCTTTTTGTTGCAAATGTCATCTAAAGAAACGTACCTGTCAGTGAACTTTACTGTAGTGTGTAAACTGTACTGTAGTAAAATTTTACTGTAGAGAGGGGAAACAATTTCCCTTGAAACAAATGTCTAGGATTTCAAAGCCTCTTCAGGTTGGCTGACTAAATTTGAAGCACATGTTAACATTAACTCCCTGATGACTTGTGACAAAGAAAGTGCTGATGACAATGATGCTGTTGCTAGATGGCATAGAGAAATGATGCCCTTAGCAATAATATATAGCATAGTATCAAATAGCGAATATAGTATGCGGCACATATTGTTTTAGGAAATGTTCTGACTTATCAGCAGCATACTTGGGAAAATTCAACATTAACTATCATTAGTTGGCTTGTTTAGACTTCTTGCATTCTTCTGCTCTCACCTCAAATGATCTCCCTGTTTGTCAACATATTTTGCACTGCAAACATCCCACATAAGGAGTACATGCCATTTTTGTTAATAACATTAATTTTGTCCTTGGTTCTGTTTAACAGTTTTTTTTTGTTTTTCTTATATTAGAATGCGACTTTGTATTTACCTTTTGGGAAGACATGGCTAATCTTTCAGAGATTCGTCCGAAATAATTTCACGTGCACCACGTTGACTTTATTTCCATCGTCTCTATCTCCATTTTTAACCCTTTGACTGCGGCATGACATGATATCACGCCGTGGGTACTGTGAGTGTTCCAGCTTTCACTAGGGGGCCTAGTGAATGTTCCCGGTGCCCATGGTGTGATCTAATGTCATGAGCACCAGCGTAAAGACAACCATGAGTGATATCACATCATGCCGCACTCAAAGGGTTTATAAGTAGTTGTGCACTTTTTAGCTGCTTTTTCTTAATAACAGCTGTTACAATCCTGACATCATCGAGTGCCTCCTAAAGGCCAATTGATTCTTAAAATTGAACAAGCTATTAAATTAGGAAGAACTAATGCTACATGCCCTGGCTGGCTTTTACAGATGACCTGGCAATCCTGACTCAGGATTTAACCACAGCTCTGAAAAAAATTGAAATCTTAAAAGATTTTTTGGAAAGAGTGGGTCTTTGAGTCTCATGTGAAAAAGCAGAATACATGCAATAAAATGGCGCCCAAATTTTTAGAAATAAAATATGGCAAAATCAAGCAAGTTCACCAATTTAAATATTTAGGCAAAACAAAGAATCAGGCCCAGATGGATGGCCAGGGATGCAAATGTAATTTTTTGTCAAAATATGGAAACTGCCCTTAAACCCACGCAAAACATTAGCAACAAAAAGTGGATTTCCGAATATACAAAATTAAGACACTCTAAAATGGTAATAAAACCAGAATGCCTCTGTGGAGCTGAAACATTAATTTTAAACAGAAAAAAGGTACTGAGTAAATCCAAAAGGAGACAAGAAAAATGATTAAGAAAATTTTAGATCCTAAATGCAATGTTCAATATACAGATTAAGAGGAAATGATGGAATTAGAAAATATACAGATGTACATTTGGTTATGCAAAAATACAGGCTTAAATTCTATGGGCATATTAAAAGAATGGACCCAATGAGATGAACGAGACAAATTATAGAATTTTATGAAAACCAAAGTAAGGAAAAATGTTAAGAGAGTGAAATGCATTGCTGCAACTAAATAAGATCTGAAAGAAGGAGGCATAACACCTCAGGCATAACAGCTCAGCCCTTCAGGCCTTCTTTCTTTCATCCAACCAGGCCATTCAGAAAGAATAAAGGAGATATGATCGCTCTGACAGGTGAAGCCAACAAAACACCTCCAAGTTTATGCTTCCCATGGAGAAAGGGATTGGAGTATTTGAATGATTCCTGGAAAGGAGAGGGCATTGAGGATCGAAATACTAGATTGCTCAATATTTTTAAGATCTAGTGGGGAGGCAGTGGGGGGAGGGAGGTAAGGATGCCCACGTTGAAATATTTATCGAACTCAAGGTTGTGTGGGAGGAGGCATGAGTGGGGAGGGAGAGGGAAGGAGGCATTTTTAGGAGAGGAGAGGTTACAGGACACGCACACTCACCAAATACAGAAAAACAAACGAAAAAACACTTGGCAGAAAGCTCCTAATATTTTGACGAGCTGTGCATCTTTTTCAGAGGAAAATTGAGAACTAACACTCTGTTCTCTCAAATCTAAAATCTTTCTCAAATCTCAAATCATTTTGGTGCGGCAGTTTTTAGGAGAACATAAGAGAAAGAAAAACTCGGAAGAAATTTTTTAAAATTTTTGACCATCCCTCTGGACTTGCTCAGACAAAGGAAGTAGTCCGACTGCCAAGAGATGGGTTACTGAGAAAGGTAGGAGGAAAGGGAGGGGAGTGAGGAGGAGGGGAAGGGTGGTGGTTGAGGAAGAGGAGTGGAGAAAAAATGAATCATTGGGCTTGATTGATTCTTGTGAGGAGAAGGCATTGAGGAGGCAAAGTGAGTGGGGCGTGCGGAGAAGGGACAGCTGCCTCAATGCCTCTTTACTCTTTTCAATGCGCCCCTCCAGCTGCTTCATCTCCATTCTCAGCCTCTTCATGTCATGTTTTTCTTGAGGAGACTGTGCTGAACTTAATTTCAATGGAAAACTGGGGAAAATGGAACGTACTGCTCCTCCTTTCTACCTGGACACAGATAATGTCACAATTTTCAATAACATTTGTTGGAAAAGCATTCAAAAATATTACTGTCAATTGAAAATATAAAACCTTTCTCATTGAATTCAGTGTGAACACCACTGATTTTTCTTTATTAGCATGTAACACTTAGTTGACATGATTTCTGCATTCACATGTCCATCCCAAAATCTCAACATTATGATAGTTACATCCGTGATACCACCTGTAATACTTCATTAAAAATATTACTATCCTAATTGGCAGCTATATTAACAGTAAAACTGCTGTTATTTTATTAAAAGAAGGCAATGCTAGTATAAGTTTGTTACAGTTGTCCATGGTGAGAGTTTAGGGAGCTAATTTCTATAGCAAGAGACAAAGCAATGTTTTATTGGATAAAGTTATTCCAAAACTAAACCCACACAAACAAAATCAATTGGAAAACATGGTTTCTCTTTTCAAAACTTACCCTGGAATGTAAAGTTGGCATGAAATTTTCTCTTGATATACATCTCAATCATTACCTCTTCAACTCATCATCCACCAGATAACGCAACAGATTCTTTCTCACCACTTACCAAACCACACAAGAAACATAATGATGACTTCCCTCACATGCGCTCTCAGCATTGGCTGCAATGGAGGCCTTGTAATACATGTGGTGTCGTTTCCTGTCCATAAATGCACTCTGGCTGCAGATGAGTTCCATACTACTGATGTCACATGTGGAACTGGATTAGACAAATCACCACGTCCGACAAAGGAGTTGCAACCTTGATACACCCTAGTTCCACACCTTGAACACGCCATGTTTTCAGGTCTCCCCCTGTGCAGTCCAGCTATAGGCGAGATGCGGACTGCATCATTTCGCCAGTATACCCCTAAATAATACCTTTTCTACCCCGGCTATAGAAGAGAAATTTTTGCTTGGGGTATCAGCATGTTTAACTCTGCAGAGTTAGAGAAACATTCCGACATGAAAACAAATTTACATTTATGTGATAAATGTCATTCAGTGAACAATCAGAACCTCTAATATCAAAAGCAAGATTTGAAATATTATTAGTAAAAGTATTTTATGAGTCCATATCTCAGCATTTCTATTGCTGGACCATCATGTGCAAATATTTAATTAATTGTATATGCTCTTTCCCTCAATAGTGGCACTCCAGTAATCAGAGTAACATCTTTTATGCAGTGCACCAGGGAGGGATACTTTTAATTAATTGAAATTCCAAACTAAAACTGATAAATGCATGTTATGTGAATTATGAGCTATTAAGGATAATTTTCTTTTAATTATGAAACAATTTGCTAGCTAATTTGAAAATACCATGAAATTCAATGCTTACCAAAAGTATGATTTCTTATGTATCACCATGAGTTCGCACGGCATCACTTGCCAAAATGAAAATATAATATTTCCGTGTTTGTGATTACTTTGAATTTATCCTCATTTTGAGTTTTCTCTCTCGAACTCTGAAACTGCTTTTCTCTGTCCATTTTGGGTATGAATCTTCAATACTGAGTCACTAGTAGAAGATTTCATTGTCTTCCAGCTGCACACCTATTATATTTAACATATTCCAGGCACTATTTTCAAGGGTGTAATATGGTCAAATCTTTGGGTGAAATGCTAAATTAATGGTAGATGTTTTACTTGTCCTTGCTCCTCTGAAGCTAATGCTGACTTTCTTGTTTTTTTTTGTTTTAAAACTAAGATTCCCAAAAGCATCAGTAATTGTTAAATTGAATTTTTGTGATGATGGTGCATAGTAATGGTTGCCAAAGTAGCCACATCTATTCTCTCTCCAGCATTACATGAAATGTCCCATATATTTCTCTGTGGGGCATCTCTCCTTTTTATTTTGTGTCTGTGATTTTCAAGGTATTTTTAATTAACGTATATGTATACATAAAATAAAATAGTGATGAAGACACAGACTCACAGTTAAGTAAAAAAAGTTTACACTTACACAAATAAATTGAAAATGAAATTAGGTGTAACCTAAAATCAATATTCCATCTGATAAGGCTGAACCTTTGCACCTTTTTCATTCAAGCTTTCTTTTTTAACTGGGAGTTTTATTTTTCTGGAAAAGATCAGAAGAAGTTTTGGCTCTTCATGGATTTCAATGATGACAGCTATGACAATGACCTCTTCTTTTAATAACTCAGCATTGGCAAAATGTCTGCTAAGTAACAGTATCAGATGGTAACTTTGGGGGCACTTCTAAAACATTTTATGTGGTTTTCCAGAAATTCAAGCTATCGTAAATAGTTCTAAGCCAAGTTCAGAGTATGCACTCCAAGTGACCTGCGAAGGAGGAGACAGCACGCCAAAATATGCTCTCAGTTTGACGAAAAAGGGTTTAATAAAAAGTGCGTATGATATTGTAATCATGACTTGATTACGTACATTCATTATATGAATTCTTGCTCATTAAAATGTGTTTATTTTAAAAGATATTTATTGTATGTTTATATGACCCTTAGAAAGGGGTAGTTAATGGAAAAATCTTAGAAAATTACCTGAAATGGTTTTTTTTCAGCTAACAGTCTTAATGCCTCTCTTTTGATGACAAATGTTGCAGGAAGTTAACATAATTTGTACATTTATGGCTCAAACCTAACCTCTCTGATCAAGATGTTATGGCATTTTGCATTCTCTGCATTAGAGCCATCATGCTCATATCTAGAGAGAATTGATTAAATATCTTACATTTCAAAGAATTCGTGGTGAAGGAGTTGATTTTATTTTTTTCATTCAAGTTTGCTGTATGTGTATCAAAGTTCATCTGAGATCATTGCTGAAATGAGTTGGAGGGAGTGTTTTTGCATGTTTACTGAACATTATATCTCAACTTTTGGTTCTTTAATCTGTTTTCATTCTCCAATTTTTGGTATTTTTGTTTCAATTTATTCTAATTATTATCCATAAGAAGGCAGAGATAATGAATGGGCAATAGGTTTTCTTTTGTATTTCCTAATTGTATTGGTAATGCAGTTGCAGAAATGAGATCGTAATATGTCCCAAATGTAACATTGTCAGTATCATATATTTGCAGCATGATATTTCGATCCTGATCAAGTTTTTTTTTACTTTAAGCCACCTATTGAGATGAGAACATAGTTTGAAAGCAAAGGCTTTTTTTTCCCACTAGTAATTTTTGCTGAACTAAGTCAAACTCAAATATTGGCCCTGACATGCTTTTTCTCCTGCTTTGTATCTGAAAATGAGTGGATGAGAAATTAATTTTTTTTCAATTTAATACCCAAATTTTTTCAAGTCTGTTTTTGACAAAAATTATCAGAATACCAAAGTCACTAATTAAAATTTCCCCCTTAAAGTTAACAGTGTTGGATATTTTGGTTTACTTTTCATGGTTTGATATGCATGGAAAGTGCTTTCTTCAGGTCACTTAAGTCATGACTGTTCTTTTTTCATGTTATCCAATGATTATAAAAAGTTTTGAGTATGAATGGTAAATAGTTTTAAGTGATCCAGGATTCAATGATGTTCATTTTGATTGCCTTCTCTTACCCAATTCTCCTCTGATAGGATAAATATTGGTTAGTGCAACCAGAAGTTCATTTATAGTATTTATTGTGTAATTTTAAGATGAGGGGCATGGCTTTTTGTACCATATGATGTGTAATCCCTTCAGGTTTATATTTTTCACCTTAGGCCTCTTTCATAGTGAACAAATTGTGCTCACATGAATGATGGGAATCACATTTCCTAAGTATTTTGGTGAGATTAAGCCTGTTTGTTCTGTTTCAGTGTAGAGAGATGTGCATGGTTGTAGTTTTGAGAGCATCTTGACATTAGCGTATCACTACATTAGAAAACTTTTTTTCTTTTGGTTTAGATTGATAATTCTCTCATTAATATGGTCAGCATCCACTGCTTCCCTCCCAGGCTTTCCTATCATTTGTTGTACATCCTGGTGACTTTTGGCTCAATTCAAATGAGTAGCTCTGTGTGCTTTTTTAGTGTTTCTCCTACCAAGCTACCAAGGTCAAGTTTCTTCTTTGAGTCATGAGTTGCAATGTCAGTCTGTTGTTGATGATTTTCATTTCTGATTCTTGCTGAATCTGACCAACTTATGTGTGTATTTTAAGAAAGATTAGTTTGATCTTCAAGCAAAATTTTTGTTAACAAATTAATAAAGGGACAAGTTATGTTTGAAAATAATCTTATTGCTTTAGCTTTAATAGTCGTTAACCAATATTGCTATGACTATCTTAAAGCCCAAGTGTTTATTTTATGTGTGTTCAGTTCTCAAAGAAAAATAATTAGGAATTTGCTTTTTATCATTTCTAGGATCCATCATGTCTGGTCGTTAATTCACAATGTTTTGCTTCTTTCTGGAGGCATTGTTTGGTGCAACCCGAAGATGTCTCCATGATGAGAGGCAAAATGTTTTGAAAAAGCTGCTAAACATGGTGAATCCTGTAAATGATGAGAAACAAATTTAAAAGACATGGCTGAATCCTGAAGCTTTATATTGAGGAATGTTTAATCTTACTTAATAAAAACTTTTTAAGAGTCACTCGATTTGATTGGTAAGCGAACAATATATAATTTATTTCTTTATGCCATGAGAATGTTGATTGATGTACTATTTTCATCTTTATCCAGAATGGAGACATGGAAGGGGTGGACATCTCACTCTCCAGAATGAGGACCTTACCACCAAATCAATAGGTGGTTGGAAGAAGTTGAACACTCTCGCGCACTATGGAGTGAAAGAGTCTGCTGTCATGTCTTTAATACCTCAGCAAAACGATAGGTTCAACACAAACTGCAAACCTCCATGTCATAATTGTGAGTATTGTAATCTTTTTGTCGGGTTCCAGGGAGACAGTAAGGGAACTGTCGGGATCCCAGTTTTCAAGGGTCAATTTCCATTTACAAATACATATGCATCTGCCACTGTGCACCAACCATGCGAGACTCCTCAAAAGGGATGATGATTTCAAGGGATGTGTACCAAGATGTGCGACCATGGAGACTGCTCACCGAGCGTATATGTATATGATGACAATATATATACACCTGGAGCACCATAATGGCTAGAGTATTTCATATAGAAATGGAAGTTAAGAATCTTAATCCTGAGAGAGCATTAAAATATCTGTACTCTTGCTCTGTATTAACTTATTTTCTCGCAGGAATGTTATAAATTTCTGTCAGCTGAAATTCCATTTCTCCTTGCATATTTACATAAAAAACATGTGCCATGTTTTGATGCATACCCTTCAGAAAGGGCATGACTATTGGGTCACATTAAGGATTCCTTCCCAAGAGACGTCTTGCTTGGGCAAGAAATATCAATCCAATGCTCCCAAAGAAGCCTGCTCTCTTCTTAACTGTTCTTCGTGAGCACCTGAGGTCATACAACTTAGCATGGGTACTCTTTTGCCCAGCCACCTCAGCCTATTGGCGAAGGTCAAACTTTGACTTTGTAACCTGGTGTTGGATTTTTTAAATGATACTCATGGTTGTACTCACAGGGGTAACCTTACGCGAGAAAGATGAAGCCACAAGCCGTGCACATTTAGCCATGTTCTGACTATGAAAACATTGCCATCTTCCCTTTAACTCCACTTAGCGGTGCAATTTTAATTGAGTACGGGACCCAGGATCTAGTCTACTCACTGCGAAAAGAACTTTGACTACGACTAATGAGCAACATTTTTTGTACAGGTGAAATGTATTTATACATAAATATACCTTTTTACTTTAAAATGATGCTGCTTTAATGCTTAAATTCATGACAGTTAGTAGCAATAGGGAAAATCGCATATACCTACAACATCGTCTGCTTCGATGCCAGTGGAAACCTAGTACTTACAGATAACCTCCCATTTCTCATGAAAACTACATTCAAGTGTTGTTTGGGAAACTCCTACGTAAAAATGACAGCTCCAAGGCTTATATTTGTCTCTGTTGATCACAAATGGTCGTAATGACGTATGTCAGGAATACCTTAAATATCGTCTGCTCTGATGTCGACTTAAACCGAGTAACTACTGATCATGTCCATTATGCATTCCAAGTAGTTTCAAACGCCGTCATAGAATTTGCTGGGTGCAGATGTTTAGTCTTTTTCTCCAATAGTCCTCAATTAATTACAAATGTGTATAATAATAGATATCTCAAATGCATACTACAGTAGAACCCTGTTAAGAAGTTTTTCAAGGGTCTGAGGGTTCAAAACTTCTTACGTGGGAAAACTTTATGAGAGGGAAAGCTGGTAAAAATTTATCGGATATTTCCTGATATATCAACTAATAGAAAGTAAATACAAATTCATCTCACTTTAACAAATAGTTTATTGTCTCAAGGATGGGAGGAAAAGAAAGAATCTAGTGTGGTTTGTTTCATAAACCTTTTCCTTAAAGCTACAGAAAATGATTCCACTTCATTCAAAATTTTAAGGGTGCAGTCATGAACACCAGAAACACTGTCGATGAATGTCAGAAACACAGACAGAGCATTCATAGCCTCACAGTAAGTAGGTACCACACTCCCATCTTCAACCTCTTCTTCACTCTCTTACTCCAGGTGGTCCCCCTCACATAACTCTTCAATTGTCTGCATAGACCAAGGCATGACACTGTCATCGACTTCAATAAAATCCGTGAAATTCCCATTGAAATCAAAAATTTCTTTAAAACTATGCCATTCATTTTGGACGAAATCTTCTCCCCCCTCTAAGTCAACAAAATTTTTACTCTGCACAGATGTACCCTCACCCATTAACGCTTCTGGACTTGTATGGAATCCAGCTTTATGGAAACAATTGGCTATCATTGTAGGACCAATTTGTTCCCAAGATGCAGCTAAATAATGTATACCCTGTAACACTGATAGCTTGAAATTATTCACTGGGGCAGCCATACTAGAACTAGCATGTAAAAGCAGTCAATGGATAAGCCTCTTCCTAAAGTAAGTTTTCAAAACTTTGATTACACCCTGATCCATGGGCTGCAAAACTGCTGTGGAATTCTCGGGGAGAAACTCAACCCTCACATTGCTCAAATACTCAGTGTTTTTCGGGTGAGCAGGGCAGTTATCAATGAATAATATTATTTTCCTATTTTTACCCCCATACTGGAATCAAGAGCCTTAAGATATTCCTCGAAAATGGTACAAGTCATCCAGGCACTTTTATTGTTTCTGTACTTGCAAGGTAAATTTTTGACATTTTAAAAACATCTGGGCTTCCTGTATTTTCCAATAACTAGTAATGGAAGTTTTTCAGTCCCATTCATATTAGCTCCAACCAGAACTGTCATTCTCTCTTTACTCATTTTTCCTCCATGGCAACTTTCACCTTTAAATGCATAAGTCTTATTAGGGAGAAGAGTATAAAATAAGCCAAGTTCATCAGCATTGAAAACATCACAAGGTTTGTATTCTTCAAGAAGAGGATGCAAAACAGTTCTTTTCCATTCCTCAACTTCTAATGTATTCACACTCCTAGATTCTCCACAGATAGTTTTATAAGCTAACCCAGTTCTATTTTTAAATCTATCCAGCCACCCATTTGAAGGATTAAAATCCACACCTAGTCTATCTGCAATTTCAACTGCCTTCTCCTTCAGCACGGTACCATTCACCGGTATATTCCAAGAGGAAGTTTGCTTAAACCATACTAATAGCTTTTTCTCCACTTCTTCATACTTGCCTAACCGTTTCCTCTTAGTTTTACAGGATGTCTCGCCTAATCGAGATTTTAGTTGAGTCTTTTTTGACATTAAGCCATTAAGTGTCGTGATTGGCATGTTGAGCTGTTTCGCCAGTTCTACTCTGGTCCTCGTAGGATTGGATTCCACTTTTCTAATCACTTTCAATTTTTCTTGCAGAGAGAAGGCTTTTCTTTTTATCGCTTTTTGACTCATGTTGTCAATCGTAGACCTTTTTCATTCAAATGGGTGTTAAGCCTCTCTTCAACTATTGACCGCAATCGGAAGAGAAAATTTTACGTTAATACATTATTGTTTAAGTCGTTTGTTTGACCAAACCCATTTAAAAAAATAGCCTTCTCGAAATAGTGGAAACAACCCTAACCATACACTAAAGAGTGATGGTTTATTTAGCATGTGACGCAACTCACCTCAAGCCCAAAATTGTACTAAGTCCAATGATTCCGCTGTTAGCAGATATTGCGTGTTTAATTAATTTTGGATTGCAACTAATAATCAGAATTGTTGTTATATGAAAGCTTTTCACTCACAGAGTGCGCTTGCACTTCGCAGATTAGTGCACATCGTGTCCCATTCACTTTTGTTAGTGCAGATGGCAGCGCACTTCTAAACACGTTTTATATAGCAACAATTTCGCGCCAAGTTGTAGTGTGGTTTTAGAGAGGAATCTGATGACTGTACGAGAATTTTCTCAGTATCTCCAATTGCAATAAAAAGGAGAAGTATTGAACTGAAAATAAGTGCGAAGAGTTATGAAATAGTTTAATTCAATCGCTTCGACACTGTAAGTTTGCAATGAAAATATGTTACAAAGGAATTTAGTTGTCATATCGAAGTTTTTAATCAGGAAAAATTAAAATCATGGCATTTCCATTCTTTGCAGTTGTGTGCTATTCATTTACAGTCATCTGTGCTAATGTCCACTGGTCTGTGCGAGCTGAATAGAATGCGCCCGACATCAGCCGACAGAAGAAGAACTAATCGTGCCTGGTGCAAACTGGAGAATTCCGTTACGAGTGGTTGCACTTCTGATCAGAGGCTCTGAAAATTCGAGAGAGAAGGACACTATTGACTCCGAGCAAGTTACTTTAATCCTCTTTTGGTGGGCATTGTCTCTAAAAAAGACTTTTTCTTCAAGAATTAATCTTCAAAGTCTCTAATATTTTAACTTGTTTCACCGCCCCTTGGCCAGCAGAAGTATGCCTAATGGAATAATACAAACACTGATGTATCTTGGGATGTACTGCGGTTGGCTATTTGCGCTTTACAGAGGATCAACTGATCTTACTCACTGAGAAATTACGGTCACTAGCTGCCAATCGATTATGGAAGCAGAATAATCATTAGATTTTTTGAGATGCAAAATAGTATGTGAGTCTCACATTCTGCAAGATCATATTATCTCACCAAGAAATGTTGGCTTCTTGCTGCCAATCAAGTTTAGTAAAAACTTAACGTTGACAATTTTGAAGAAAATCAGACTTAAGTCACAACTCGTTTTCAAATCCTAAAAAACTTTGTGTGCGGGTAGAATTTCGTACAAAATTGTTATCGGGGTGTCATTGGTTGAGACCTCTCAGCCGGGAAAACTTAATAAGCGGGAACTTCTTACCCGGGAAAAATTAGCACACACCTTACGAGGTTTATTTTGGGACTTGAAAAATTAAACTTCTTAGAGGGGAAAACTTCTTATGCGGGAACTTCTTATCCGGGTTCTACTGTATTTTGTATTCTCCAATACTAATTGTGAGCATGGTCTGACCAAAAGAGGCCAAGGACATGGATGGCCATGGGTTAGGAATCACAGTGGATCATATTTCATTTCAAAAAACTATTTGGACCTGTAGATTACAGATGATAAATGCAGTAATGAAATGCAAGAACTACCCAAAACATCTAGTCTACTCACTGCGAAAAGAACTTTGACTACGACTAATGAGCAACATTTTTTGATCAGGGCACATTTTGCAGCTATAAATATTCATTAAAATGCACCAATTATCATTCATTTTGATGAACTCTGAAATGAAAAAAAGAGGCGTTCAATCCCTCATGAAGCTCTTCCCTACAAGGCCAAAGCTAAAAGTATACAAAAAATTGAGGACCGTCGTCACAAAAACAGAGGGGAATAAATCAGGGCCAAAGCTACCACGACATTTAGAGTCATTATTTGGATTAAGAATTTCTTCGGGTGAAATAATAGTGGTAGAAAATAAACAATTTGTATCTTCATCAATTCAATTCAATTTATTATTCACCGAAAGACAAAATACATTTGTTTAGGTTTCGTCATACATATTCATTTAGTATAAGCATAATAATAAGCACATTTAAAATACAATGTATTCAAAGTCCAGCTCAAAATACTCATTAATGGAATATAGAGGTTTAGCGCACAACCATTTTTCAATAACACTCTTGAATTTGGCACAGCTTACTGAGCTGGCACTGCTAGGCAACTTGTTAAATAATTTATTGCCAAGTTGTTGGATTAATTGTAAGTCTTTGATAATCTACAGTGATTAATATCAAGATTGTTTTTAGATCTTGTGTCATGTGAGTGGACTGAAGATCTAATTAGGTATGTGTTAAGGTTTTGTTTTATGTGCATAAGGCTACAAAGCACAAACAGACTGTAGATGGTTAGAATGTGCGAGTTTTTGAATATAGGCCTGCAGTGCTCACGGGGTCCAGAGCTATTCAGGATCTTCATAGCCTCTTTTTGCAACTTGAGTATTTGCACAGTTTCGGGAGAATTCCCCCAGAGTCTTAGACCATAAGTAAGTATGCTCTGGAAGAAGGCAAAGTAGGTTGATCTCATATATTCTTCACTCACACAGGTCTTAAGTTTCTTTAACAGGAGCAGAGCCCTGGAAAGTTTTTTTGCTAACTTGGAGCACATGTGAACTCCATGTTAATTTTGCATCAATATCAAAACCTAATAGTTTTACAGGATCATTTAC
Source organism: Ceriagrion tenellum (assembly GCA_963169105.1). Classification (NCBI taxonomy): domain Eukaryota; kingdom Metazoa; phylum Arthropoda; class Insecta; order Odonata; family Coenagrionidae; genus Ceriagrion; species Ceriagrion tenellum. The sequence goes on from OY720638.1 coordinate 2,062,295, forward strand.
TTCATCAACATTGTTAACACAACATGTAAGATGTTGTGTTTTGGTATCATTCAGTAATAGATAATTAGCTGAAAACCAGAGTTGTGCTTCTGCTTTTATCTGTCCTGTAAGATGCTTGACATAACTAGGGTTACTACATTTATGGATAAGGGTTGTATCATCTGCAGAAATCATACTGTCCATGGGAAGGTTGTATGGTAGGTCATTTATAAAAATTAAGAATAAAAGGGGACCAAGAACAGACCCCTGTGGCACTTCATGTTTCACAGGCAAAAAATTAGATTGATTACCATTAATTTGGACCATCTGCTTTCGGCCAGTTAAGTATGATGTCATGAAGTGAAGAGTTCACTGCCTCGGAAGCCATAATGTTGGAGTTTAAGCTTGAGGGTTGAGTGATTAACACAGTCAAAGGCTGATGTTAGATCACAAAGAGTGAGCGATACACATTGTGTTCCTTCAAATGCCTTTAAAATATTCTTCACCACTGAGTCAACTGCAAATTCAGTGGACTTCCCAGGCCGAAACCCAAACTGGGAGGGGGTAAATAGGTTCTGATTCTCGAAGTGTTCATGGATTTGAGTATAGGCTATGGTTTCAATGATTTTAGCAATCAGTGACATAACAGTGATGGGCCTATAGTTATTGGGAAGAGTTGAATCACCTTTTTTAAAGACTGGGATAACCTTTGAGTATTTTAATGAGTCCGGAAAGTTTCCAGTAAAAAAGCATCCATCGATAATAATGGAAAGTGGATGGGCTATTAAGTGCATTATGGACTTAATCAAATCATTTGAAAGGCCATTGATGTCACGACTCTTGGAATTTTTTAATTTTTGTACCACTTTGATTATATCTGTGGTTGTGATCCAATGCCACCTAAATTTAGGAGGAGATACAGGATACTTTTCAAGGAGAGTCATAACATTACCACTTGGACTTGTGATGCTTGACAGTGTATTATTCACAGAGTTTACAAAATAGTTATTACGACTTTCTGAGTCAATAGGGATAGGGGTGTGATTACTTGATGTACCAGTTTCCCTTTTAACTACAGTCCAAGCAGCTTTACATTAATTAGAGGCACTATTGATGTTGCCGATGTTGCCATTACGTTTTTCTTTAAGTACTGCTTGTTGATATTCCTTTTTTAGCATTTTATATGAATTTTTATTTACATCTGAGGGCGATTGCTTATATTCACGGTGAGCCCTAATTAAACTATACCTAGGTAATTTAATAACTGGTTTTTGAAGTGACCACATGATTTACTGTGTTTTCGTATTGGAACCAATTTTCTAGGAAATGACTCATGGAAGAGGAAGGTATCGAGAGTACAGAGAAATTTGAATGACTGTTCTTAAATAGACTAGTCCAGTCTACGCCACCAAGTAAACCTTTCAATATTTCAACCCCATATGAAGTAATTGGTCTGATATACTTTGTGTTGGGTTGTCTTCGTGGACTGCTATTTTTAGTCTGAAACTGAAAAAGAATGGCCATATGGTCTGCCACAAATGAGTCAATGATAGTAATATGAGTTCATCAAGAGTTGTAATTACATTATCAAGGCATGAACTATTCCTGGTGGGTTCATTATTGGCACAAAAAAGGTTGAATGATCTAAGATGAATACTTAGTTGTCTACTGTTCTTAGAGGAGTGCCGCTTATCAATGTTGAGATCAACACCAATTACAATATTAGGATGGTATTGTGTTAGATAGGACAAAACCTTATCAAGCTGCTCTAAAAACTTTTCAGGGTAACCATTAGGTGACTGATAAATGGAGAGAACAATCAAATTACGTTCATTCACTCAAACAGCTGTGACTTCAAAATGCTGTTCAATACAGTAGCTTTCAGTGTTGAGGCATTTATATTGAAGATCCTTTGACAAGAATATGCACACGCCACCATGTTTGTGTGAAACACGACAATAGATGGAGGCAAGATTAAAACCTTCAACCTGATATAGGGTGGCTTCCTCCTTACTCAGCCGATGCTCGCTTAAACATAGAATTTCGTAATAGAACGACGTAATCTATCACAAAATTCATTGAAAGTGATTTCCATAGTACCATTAGATGCCTCAGAAACAGCACTGTTGACAGCTGCAGACCAGATAGCTTCATTAGTAGATTTAATATCAGACAATTCCTGCTGAAGTTTAGCGATAACATCATGTAGTAGTTTGGACTAGCAAGTCAATAGATTGATCATGCTCACCGAATTTCAATTTGGTCGAAACAACAGGTGACCTAAGTTGTTCAATGTCAGCCTTATTTTGATTGGAAATATCGGAGATGGCATTAATTGATGACTGCATTTCAATGAGCCAGTTTTCAAGACTTGATTTCGAATCATTTCAGATATAGTTTCCGTTATCACTTTGGCTCAATCATTAAGAGCATCTTTTAAATATCTTTTAAAAACTAGACTTGATGTTTTATGTGGTTTTACGCTTTTAACTGTATCACAAGAATCTACGGCATCGGAGAAACTCTTGCTAGAGTCACTATCAGTCCGTCTGGATGCCATAATGCTCCTTGGCTTCTGTAGCCATTCAGTACTTCACTCTGTACTTGTCAGGCGAATTTCCCATGAATTGAGTGAAGGGGCTCTTGCTCTTTGGAACAATTTTTCATCAGTGGTATGCATCCATTAGGCTTGTAGCAGGCAATGCAGTTTTCTGTGAACTTGCTCCACATTTCAGTGACGGCAAAATTTTCCAGTACCCCTACGCTGAGCCCAAATAGCCCTTTCATCAAACCTCAGAAATCTAAATATTTCTTTGAATCTCTTCCTAGTATAATTTTAAAGACGAATGGGGTAGGTATCAGGGGAATGGGGAAAGACCACCTTTTGTATATTCATACATGGTATATGTACGAGTAGCAAAACTCATGAGTACGGCCAGCTCTCTGTCTGAGGGTTTCTGTGACAGCAGGGACAGGTTTATGCTCTACATCACCTCCATCATTTTCTTCATCTTCCCTGAATAAGAGTGGAAGTTCGTACTCTTCGAAACTTGCATCAGAATCCTCTGGTACATAACATCCTGCTTGCGACCGCTATGGCAAGATGTCTTGCAACGCTGGGAGCATCTGGGCCTCCATCAACTCACGCTTGCAAGCCATTGTGCCTTTCCAAATCAGTGCCAACTTAGTGACCAAGTGAATGAGTGATGGGTGGCTATCATGATGAAGCAGCCAGTTTGCATGCGATTTGGGACGTTTTGAGCTGAGATATTTCGTGTATTGTTAGTTGCACAGTAAGGAGGCACAAGGGCTGCTTGGGGCAGGGAGATGCGGATGCTCGGTGCGGCCACCAGCAGCAACGACTACATATATGTCTAGGTATGTTTTGAAGCACAGATGGCAAGATGAAAACCTAACTAAACACATTAGTGGTAGGTCACTAACACTAAAGTAAAAATTGACAATCGACCTATAAACAGACTATAGTTTCCCAAGTGTCACACGGACACAATAGCATTGAAATCACCGTTGAAATCCATTGCTAAACCTCTCCTTATAAAATAAAAAGGGTCATATAAGTATAAGAGAAAGTTTAAGTTGTGAAATTTGATAGTTAAAATAGTAGAAATAGTAAAAACGAATGAATAATAGTGAAAAACAAGCAAGCGGTTAATTGCAGTCATAGTAGGTAAAACACGTGATTTCTCATGATCTATGTCATCAAAAATATTAATAGCTTCATTTTCACACATTTTACTCCAAAAAATTAAAAGTCAGAAAACCTTAATCTCTTAATTCAAATTTGAAAAAAAGTTACACGCAAAAGAAAAACGCAATCCGTCAATTGACCGCTGTCGGTCTTTCAAGTGTAAAGGGAAAACCTAGAACTGATCATGAGTTCATAAATACTAGAAAATGCAAAAATTAATTTGAGTTTATTATAAAATATGTTAATATTTATCCATTTATTTGTAAGGATAAGTAATTAGGTAATGTAATTGAGGGAAAGCAGGATTGGGATTTGAGATTGTATGTGCGAGATTTGATAAAAATGGGAGATTCGAATACAGGATCCGGATTTGATAAATTTTGGATTTGACCTATCGATATTAATACATATTAATATTTGATTCATATTATCAAACATTTATGGTTTTCATTGGTTGAATTTCAAATTCAAGAAAAAATGAAAATATTAATTACCGTACTGGCCCGAGTGTAAGACGATGCCGAATGTAAGACGGGTTGGGTTTTAGAGCTGCCATTTAAGGGAAACAATTTTAATGCTCATATAGGATGAAAGCAGCATGTAGAGTGTTCACTACAAAAATTTTCATGCATTTAATAGCTAAATTATGATGACAATGCTCCTATCAGTGAGATAAATATGCTTGCTTACAGTGTAACCATACTGCAATCAAGTTCTGAGGCGGCTATTATAGAAACCTCTCCAATGGTTAGAGGGATTAAAATATGGGGATATATAGTGCATACATACAATATAATATTATTTATTGCAATCAGGTGCTTACATAAAGGTGATTATTACTGAAAATGTTCTCTTATGATTACAGGAGTTATAAGAGGATGATATAAAGTTCTAGATTCTCAGATGTGATGTATTTCACCCTTGTAACACTATTTGAAATGTCATATTCACTTTCCTCTTCAGATTTCACACTTGTTTGATGGTGACTTTCCAAATGGGATGTCTCACTTTGGACTTCCCTTGGCCTCCATTCCTTATCCTCCGAATTGGAGTCCTCCCACATGACGTCATCCTCGGTGCCATCCAATGCATTTGATGTCAAGCACTTCTTAAACCCTCTCACGATTGATTCTTCTTGGATGGCATCCCAAGAAGCCTTAATCCACCGAGTAATAAGTGCCAAAGATGGCTTTCGGATGTGGCCAGAGGTTGTGTATTCAGTTCCCACTCATCAGCCACTCAGCATAATATTTTTACTCTTTCACGACTTTTCGCCGTGTGCTATTGATGACCAGGCGCCGTGCCAGGTTGAAATTGCCGTTTGCAGCATAAAGCCGTCTCTGGCAAGGTTCAATGAGCTTGGAGGCACCCATAAAGGCCCATGGTTATTTTAAATCATGGCGCTGTGCTGTCAACAGTGTACGGCGAAAAGTTGCATCGTCTGAAAGAGCCCTTACTGTCATACTTGCATAATTTTCTAGCATTGAGTATCTTACAGCTTCGTGCAACACTTGTTCAGTACTTGTGGCTTACTTCACGGCTGCTTCCAATTACGGTGACTGCATCAACATGCCGCAAATAGCAGCGTGCTGTGCCACAAACACTAATTCCGATGCCACTGTAAGAACGATTAAATTAGTGGATATAGGATCTTTAATGGTTAATAATTACCTGGACATCGTCTGCTTGATGTTCTCCGTTAGGTGGCCACAGAATGAATCAAAGACGAGCATACTGCGTCGCACAAATAGTTCTCCAGGTCTCCGGTTTCACACTACTTCTAGCCACTCCAGCATCAGCTGCTCTTTGAAAAACTCTTTGTCGTTCACTCGCCCTATGATGCCAGGCATGATGCGTTCTTTGGACATCGTTTTCCTTTTTAAAACAATCAGTGGAGAGAGTTTTTTTCCATCAGCTGTGCAGGCGAGCATTGTTGTTGCACATAGCTTTTCATTGCCCGATGTTTTTATGAGCACTGACGAGGCACCTTTTTCATTCACTGTTGTGTTGGGAGGCATATCAAAATATATTGGTGTTTGATCGGCTTTCCCCATATCACCCAACAGATAATTATATGCTTTGCGTTTAGCAATCACATAATGCTGAAACTGAAGGAGCCTTTCTTTAAAAGTAATTGGTAATGCCTGTGCACAAGTTGTGTGTTGTCGTAACGAGAACTGATGACAGAACATAAATCTCTTCACCCTTCCGAGACTTGCATTAAATGATGTCCTCGGGATTCCTAAGCCTTGTGCTACTTTGGTGACTATGGCCTCACGAGACACAGGAGCACCCTTATTCCTGAACTTGCGCACAAAATCTGCAACAATGCGTTCTACTTCGCTCAGTCTTCATTTCTTTGGCCCCCTTAGAGCCTTCCTCGTTGAGTTGCATGCTCTCAATATTTGCTCCTCTTTCATCCATCGACGTACATTGCACTCTGACATGCAGAATTGCCGACCAGCCTCTGCGATTGATGTCTTTTTCGCTTTTGAAATAGCTTGTAGCTTGAAACTTGCACCATAACTCTTTCTCTCCCCTCTGGGAGCATGACCAATTTGTGTACCACGTTTTTCAACCTTGCTCGTCGTTGGTGATAGACAAACTCAATAAGACTTTAAACTATTCTGACACGTCATTCGGTTTCTGAATGTTCCACTGACAAAAATTGGTTCACTTTACTGTAACCACTGTGTGGCGTAAGCATGAATGACTGTTACAAAGTAAAGTAGAGGGCCAAGTCTAAAGACGGTACATAACAGGAAACTTAATACCTCACTTATTCATCCCCAGTTCCCGAGTGCATCACGTCGTAACAGCTCCAGAGTGTTACAAAATATAGTTGTAAAATGTAAACCATGCAATGGTCGTGGCCATTATGGCAATGCACTGTCGACCCTGTGTAACTTGAACCCCTTCCCCACCCTTAGCACCCCCTCAACTTCATTGTAGAATTATGTTAAGGAAGTGCCAAATTAGTCTATACAATCCATTTTTGGCGAATGACCTCCGACACATGCTTCAAATTATCTACGTAAAAGTAGTGAAGATCTTCCTACTAAAAAAACTATCACACTGGTAATTTTTAATTAATAATTAATAAAAACCAAGAAAAATTTTTTGTACGTTTTTCTTGATTTTTTGTGCAAAAATGTTCAAATTGTCTTGGGAATGAAAGGGCTAATCACTATTTATGAAATCAAGTTCTTCTGTCTATGGTCCTGACTAGTGAAGGCCATAGATGACAGATGTGGTCATCATTGATTTCTTGGTCAGGAAATAAAAGTTTAGCAAATAATTAATGAGTCTCAAAGACCTTTGGAATACATATAACTATGGTTGACCATTTTATTTAATTTTTATCAAATAATGTCATGGAACATCTTTTTCAGGTACTGGCTCGAGTACTTACTTTAGCAACTCCATATCCCAAATTAATACAGCCAATGGTGACATTGAGTCCTGTGGGAATATGAGAATATACCATCTAGTGAAGCCCATAGATGATCCTCATTATCAAAGTAACAAGTCAGAGAGAACTCATAAGGCTATCCCAGAAATATTTTTGACTAGGCTCTTGTCAACCAAGGGCACAATCCAGAAGTTTGTAGATGATTTCTTCAACACCATTCTCACTGCAAATGAAGCTCTTCCACCAGCCGTCAAGTGGCTTTTTGATCTTCTTGATGATGCTGCAGTCAAGCATGGCATAAGTGACCCAGAAGTAGTGCATGCCTGGAAATCTAACAGGTTGGTCAATTATTCTATTATATCATATCAATTCCTCCGTTAGTAATGGAAACAACTGAAAATTAATGGAAGCATCCTTGAGTATTGGAATGATTGTGTGATGATGTGGACTGTATATTAATGAAAAAGCCTTAAAATGCCCGAGAAAAAATTAGCTGTTAGAGTATTTAAGTTGCTTGAAGTAATGGACATGATTCTTGAAGAAAAGCAGTCACAGTGGAGCTTCCCATAATGTAGGACTTTTGTTTCACAAATATTAGGGTTACCATAGGTCCATCATAAAAAAAGAAGACACTTCTTATAAAAAAGAGGACACTTCTTATTTTGTTATTTTTTCCACCATTTTAATCATAATCATCATTGCATTCATGTATTTCATCACTGTGTTTTTTACTTTTGCGCCATGAATATTTGGAAGATGAAGAAATCTCTGTTAACAGTTTTTGGTTTCCCAGCAAGTATTCAAAAAAAGCTTAAACAGTGGAAGAGCTTAAAATTCTACTGAACATACACTACACCTTTCATGTTTCCTGTTTAAATCTGTTCCTGTCTTTGGTCCACTGTGCGTTGACAAGGGAAAACACATGTTCTGTATTTGCATTATGACTAGTCATAAAATAAAGAATTCAGCGATTGTTAGAAGTTCAGAATGGTACACATAACTAGATGACTGATTGAAATATGCACACCACACTTCACCTGCTGGTTGGTTTTGTTTTCTTTCATAATTCTTTAAAAATTTTGTGAAATTACACAATTTATCAAAATACTTTGTGTCATTTAGTCTTACATTTGTTTTTTCATTAAGATATGTGATACAGTTTTCAATGTCCACCCAATTAAGAGTTCTTGAAAGCTGCATCCATTTGAATGGTTCAAACTGTTGATATTGAGCCAACCATTTCTTTAATACTCCATAGTAGTTCTATACACAGCTTTTATCTCCTTGCAAATGCTGTCACACTCCTGTGAGTAACGTTCCTCCCTTTTTTGTGTAATTATTTCCTTTATTTTTAAGGACTTAAAATTATTCTAGTATCTTCCCTCAAGAATTTCTAAAGTGGATTCCAAAATAGAAATTGTTTCAGTGAAAGAATTTGATTCTCTAAGTTTAATATATTATTGTTGAAAACTGACATTAATGAGTGAAAAAACAATAGGTTTGCTTCACTTAGTTCATTCTCAAAGAATTTTTAAGTATCATAGGAATTGAACGTTGAGAAGAAAGATAAGTTTTCAAGGCTGGAAAAATATGAATTTACCTCTCAACACAAGGAATGCGTGATAACCACCTAGTTTTTGTATGGTATAACAGCTGCTGGTATGTAACCTCCAAAAAATCACTGAATTCCTTCAACTCCTCTGTGCGCAAAGTGTAAATGGAAAAATAATATAATATTTTCAACGCAATTGAATCTATGTCAGTTTTTAACCCAGAATCAAAGCCATGCTGCAAACAATTGTGCAGTACATGCGCTGTACATCCCACTCCTACCTATTTAGAATTTAAACACTTTTTCAAGTGACTGAAGACATTATTCCATGCAGCTCTTCCTATTCCACCAAAATTAACTTGCTTTCCATTCGTTAGAGACCCTGCGCACTTTAAAACAGATCAGGAGCAAAGTGGATGTGCGCTAAACAACAAAAGAACGTCAATAATGGCATCCGCGATTGTTGTCAAGTTTGTTTATTTTCAGTAAAGGCGGCAAACATACATATTGTAAAGTTTATAAGCAATTAGTGACATAAAGATAACGTTTTTAAATACTTATTTTGAATGAATTCAACAACATTAAGTAAAACATGCGGCCATGACTGCTGTGCACCCATGAAAAGCTACCTACCGGCAGGTTACACAGCATTTCACCAACACGCATCGTTCCATTAAATGTCAGGCTAACAGCTCGTTTCAATAGTTTCCGGTATAAGCTGCCCTACTTATCTCTTGTCAAAATGGCTCGTAAATCAATTCTCTGAGTTACAATTTCAAAGCCCCCATTCTCTTAAGAACAACTTGGACTTTGTAAACAAAATTAAAGACTATGTGTTTACTGAGGGAGAATTAATGGTATCTTTTGATGTTACAAATTTAATTCCAAATGTGCCAGTAGATATAGCTGTTAACTCATTAAAAGATTGGTTGATTTCCCTAAACATCGATGCTAAGAAAATTGATGAATACATTAGACTCACTAATCTAGTGATGAGCCAAAACTTCTTTGTTTTCCATGGAAATTTTTACAAACAAGAATTTGGCACAGCTATGGGTAACTCCCTATCCCCATTCTTAGCCAATATTTTTATGACCCATTTTGAGAATACCTTTAAAGGTACATTTAACTACTTCCCAAAGGTCTATCTTAGATATGTGGATGACATTTTTGCTATCTTTGATACAAAAAAGTACGATTTAAAACAATTCGTTTGTGATCTAAATAGTTTATTTCCCTCCATTAAATTCACGTACGAAACAGAAAATAACCACCAACTCCCTTTTCTAGATCTTCTGCTGACTAGAAACGGTAAAAAACTTGAATTTGACATTTACCGCAAGCCCACACATACCAATAATTACATCCACTCTAATTCATTTGTTCACAACAGCAGTAAGCTCGCTTCTTTTCATGCACTCGTCAATCGCTTGGTTAACATCCCACTTGGCAAGAAAAATTACCCTAAAGAGCTGAGTAACATTAAGAGCATTGCAAAATCAAACGGCTTTAAATAATCTGTAGTCGACAATATTGTTAAAAAACATAATTTTAAGAGACTCTTACAGAATTCCACTACACTTACAAAAGTTGAACCGTTGCGCTATATTAAGCTTCCCTACCACCCGGAAATCACAAAAGGTCTAGAAAAGATTTTTAAGACGGTTAACACCAAGATTTCGTTTAGTAATAATAACAAGCTAAAACACCTATTGGGGAACACCAAAGATAAAATAGACACAGTCAATAAATCCGGTATATACAAAATATCTTGCTCATCATGTGATTTGGCATTCGTAGGACAAACACGTAGAAGCATTAAAACCAGATTTAAAGAACATATGGCACACTTCAAATACAATCGACCAGAAAAATCCAGTATCGCACAACACTTACTCGAAACAGAACACGAGACATCGGAACACAACCTACAACTCATTAAACAAACAGATAATCATTTACTTGACGCTTATGAAAGTTTATACATACACAAACTCAGAAGAAACCTAGTAAATAGCGACAAAGGGCCGATTTCTTACTCTTCATTATTTTCTATTATAGACTTGGATGCTTCTTCTTCTCTATGTTTCACGTAATTTCTAGTTACCCTCATACATCAACTGTCAGCTTAGTTTCAATTTTCAAATTTGGTCGTTATCCCCTTGCTTCACTTCAACGGACGGTTTGTTTTGATTTTTAGTTTTCGTTTGTCCTCACCCCTTTCCCCTACTTCAACCGTCAGTTTGACTCCCCCCCCTAGTTACAACGGCCACTTACGTTCACTCGCCACTCTCTTCCCTCCCCCCCACCTTTCCGTCCTCTTCACCACCCTCCCCCCTTTCTCCACTTTCCACCAATGCCTTTTGCCCTCTTCAACACCCATTGGTCATTGGTTTTCTCCCTCCCCCCCCTCCTTCTGTCCCTTCAGTATTTAATCCTGGCTGTCCTCCCCTTTCGTTCACTTACAACCTCGTGTTGCAAGTGCTTTTCCCTTCAGCTCGCTGAAGAGGGCCACCTTGTGGCCGAAATACGTGTATCCGACGCTCACCCTCGTTTGTTTCTGTGTGTTTTTCTTTTGACCACGCTCTTTTTGAGCGATTTCTCCCAGAAGTTGGGCCCGTCTGTGTGTTGTGAGTGAGTGATTTGAGTGCGTGTGTGTGTGATTGTGGTAATAACCAGGCATCCTTAGTAGGGTCCCATTAGCCCTATGAAGGATATCAGGTTATAACCCAGGCATCCTTATCAGGGTCCCATTCGCCCTCGAAAAGGATCCCAAACTGGGTTGAGTGTGTGTGTGTCTGTGTTGGTCACTGGCGAGGAAGTAACATTCCCGTAAACCATCACAGGAGGGTATTCTGGTGGAGAGGCTGTGGTTGGTCCCTGCTGTGGAATCCCCTTTCCCGCAAACCAACACAGTAAGTGAATTTTGTGGTACATGTTTGACGAGTGGTGCCATTTTTACGGCTATTGGAGAATTTTATTTTTATCTATCTAGAGAGGCCGTAGAGCTCAATTTCCTTTGATTTAATCCATTAAATGTCGTTCGAGTGCGATTAAGTGCTCGTGTTCCGATGTGTGCTTAGTTCAACACCTCGAAAGGAAATCCCCCAAGAGAATAACTGAATAAGATAATGAATCGTAACGATTATAACTAATACCAGCAGAAATCCTGAAACCGTTAGAATGCACTGTTATTACAGTCTAGGGACACCCTCTCCAGGTGAAAAGATGTTATTTGGTAATTTATCTGGATCGCATGCTTTTAAAAAATATATCACCTTGTGTATCGCGAAAAAAAAAAGAAATTTAATCAGACAAAAATGGAATAATTGATGGCATTATCAGCAGTGTGGTCTTTGCATTTGTGGGCAGAAGTGCTACAGTTGGAATTTTACAATTTAGTAAATCGACAACATTTTCGTGTTGAAAATGAGAATTTTTTCTCAGAGCTAAAAGAGAGGACATTTCGTATTTTTTCATAAAATTCACGCGGACATTTATATTTACCAGAAAAAGAGGACGTATGGTAACCCTAGCAAATATTCTTTTCATGTGAATTTTTGTCTGAGAAAGGTTTCATCTAATGGAAATGAAAGATTTTCTATCCTCTATCGGTTAAATGATATACCTTTCAGGTGGTTTTTTGAAAATTGCAGCATATAAATGTGAATTTCTTTGAGAAAAGACCAATTAATACAATAAACTCTCTTTATTACACACCACATTCTAACAAAGTTTTCAGTTTTCCCAAGCAAATGATTGGTCTCTATCAAAATGGTATCTAAATATATGGTAAAATAAATGTTATTACAAAACTTCCAGTTGCACCAAATTATATACCTTAGTTCCAGTCTCCATAGAACCAGAAATATTTTATTACGAATTTTGATGCACACTCATGGGCATTCATGTGAACATCCACAAAGCTACATTATAAATCATGAAGCATTGCCACTCGTACTTTGCCCAAGAACTTGAGAACTCCCATTTCAACGATGGATACTTTGCACAAAGCTATCTAGCTGGGCGGAGGATACAGAATCTCATTGGGTTAGTGAACGTCAGAGTGACAGAATGGAAGCAAGAGAGGTCGAGGAGGAGTGAAAGGGAAGACTTTTCCATTTCCTTTTCATTGGTCTCCAACATCTTATTCTTCTATTGTCCCTCTGAAGGTGAGTGACCCAATTTGGGGGGGGGGGTCATTCACTCTCTCCTTCCCATCCCATTGTCCTCCCCCCACTCTCATCGCCCCCCCCCCCCCCACCCCACTCCCATCGCCCTCCTCCCCCCAATGCCCCAATGCCCCAATGCCCATCACCCTCTCCTTTTTCCCATTCCTAGCTCCCAACCCAATTTCCAACTTCCTGCCCCACTTTGACTGGTATATAATGCATGAAAAACTTTGTCGAGTGTATACTGCAGTGGGTTCAGAGTTTTTGGCTGGTATTATCAGAAAATAGGTTGAATTTCAGACCATGCATTCCCTGGAAGTTATTTACATGAAAGGAAAGTACTGACAATGGCTGTAGTATGAATTCCATACTAAGTATTTTATGCCCTCCTCCTAAGAGGCCGTGACTAGGGTCATACCATAAATGGTGTATTCTCTGTTGTGTATCCAAATCTATTATTGCTATGTTACTTTAAGGTTCCGTTTAACCACTGATTGTATAAAACTTGAGATCCCTTCCCCTTAGGCAGCAGCAGTTTCATGTTACCACTTGCGATCATCAGGACAATTACTTGAGTCTAAATTGGCGAAGCAGTATCAGTACTTTTTAATGACCAAGCAAGATGCTCTGCATGGGCTAGTCATAATGACGATGTTGTATTTGATATTTCAGCATTTTGTTCATATTGCTGAAGAAGTATTATGGCTGCAAAATGACTACACATTGCACGATTGCATAGAAATTTCATAAAAATGTAATACTTTTTCACCCCTGGATGAAGAGAAAGCTGTCAGTTCTTCTGTTTACGATGAGGGAAATTTGTTGTTCTCGTCTTAAATCTCATCAGTGAGAAAGGGTAATTTATTCATCCAAGAAACATTATGAGTGGAAAATTTTGCATTTCTCCTTTGATGGCAAATGCAACTTTGCTTAGGTGCAGTAGATTTTTCAATGGAGGCAAATGAATGTCGTTTGTGAACAGTGCAGATTTTTCCATGCAAGGAAATGAATGGTGGATCAACACGGCATCAAGACTAAGTGCAGGCAAGCATAAGAAAGTCCCAGGGGTTATTAGAGACCCCATCTCATATGACACGGGCCCCTTCCTTGGCCTGTAGGCTGATGTCATTTCGACTGCACATCGAAGTGGTAGATGCCGTCATGCTATGTGTTTGCGGTCCATTACTTATGTAGTGGATTCACTAAAACAACATATCTTGTATACAGGGAAAATGTAATCTCAGAATTGCATTCATTGTGTTTTTTTCTTTGTTCTTAAATTTTAAATGGCATTGTCCGGCGGCATTAAACGGCATTATGATTAATAGAATTGTCATTAGTGTTCATTATACATATACTTTGCAGCCAATCATGGTTATTTTCTGTTTAAAATTAGTAAATTCTCAGTGACACATAAGGAATGCACTTCTGGGCCTATATTTAAATAGCATGTGCAAGTGTTGTTTAAAAATGTCTAGAGTAATCGATATACCCTGAAAAGTTAGCAGTAAAGTTAATTTTTAACCCCTCTTTACTTAACTGATTCCTATTCATGTTGGTAGTAAAATGAAGTAACTGATGGAAGTAAATTAAAAAGTGACTAATGAATGTTAAAAGTTAATTTCTAGGGTAACCTCCAAAGGTATTTTGTAAAACACAAAGCTAGGGATGATTTTATTCCACATTGTTTGAGTCTCTGCTTGCTTTGGATCATTAATTCAGTTCTCAATTCTGGTTCTTAATTTTGTGCTTGCAATGCATTGTTTTGCACAATTTTCAGTGGTAAGAGAAGTTTTTTTGTTTGATTATTGTGCACATCGAGAATAATGTAACAAGTTTCCTATGCCTCATTACCATATCCATTGTCATCCATAGGATCATAACATTTGTAGCATCATGAGCTATAAAACTAAGCAATATTTTTGAACAATAAGAGGATTCAGTTGGGGATTACAGAAATTCTGACGTTACACTCTGCCACTCTTTGAAACGCCAGAAAACTCCCTCCACAGTGATTGCAAATTTTCGGAGGCAACCTCCAATGTTACGTGGGTGGCGACTGGGAGGGAAGGTGGATCATTGCAACTGGAGCAGTGGCCATTCATACAAACATTAAGTGCAGTCGTAGTTAAACCTATGTAGAAGCCGGGGCATAGTTGACAAAGGAGGATATAGACAACATTATGGGAGATGCAAGAAAGTGGGGGGATGGACGGAAGATGAATGGCAAGGAATTTATCAGGCAGAGGCTGGGTGATGAGGATGCCACAGGTTTTGCCTGGGTCTGCACTGATACAGCTCAGTATGAGAAGGGATTGTTTTCATTTGAAAAAGTCTTCAATTGTTGATTTCCGTTTTGATATGATGGATGATTAACTTAGTTGAACTAATATGTAAAACAACAATCACTCATTGTTATTGTTACGCATTTGGGAGATTTGCAAGGATCGGCGAGGATTGGAAGTAAAACAGGTGCTCCTAAAATCACCAACAATGTGCCTTTATTGGCTTGCTTGGACAAAAAAACTGGTACTCTCTCTCTCTCCTCTCAATGATCTCAGCATCCGCTCTCTGCGACGTCTGCCTCAAACTCCTCCTCTGCGATCACAGCATCCGCTCTCCCCAATGTGTCTCGATCCTCGCCTGGCTGGTTTCTGCGGCTCCACTTTTGCTCTCTATCTCACGGCATTGTCATCCTCTCACCAGCCCAGTAAGACACTCACTCAGTCCCTCACGACCTCGCTGTCCCTTTAAATACCTCGAGGCACATCGTTCTCGAACATTCTCCTCCTTTCGGTGAGCCGCTTCTCGCACCTTCTCCAGAGACAGTAAAATGGGTCCGTCGCAGAACGCCACTCCTCGTCACAATATTGTTAAAATCTATGTCTCTTTCAAGCTACAGAATTACTATTGTAATATTCAACACCTGTTACATCATATATCTGTAATAATGAGCATAATAATAACTATTATACTTTTCAGATCAGTGATCGGAGTGTTTAATGGTGTATTTGATAACTAAATCTAGTTGTTAAAATTGTTTTTTTACACCCAAAATTTTTGGGAGAAATGTATTCCCTTTGTCTTAACACCGACTAAGAGTTTTTTGATCTACTGAATGAAGAAATACAAATAATAATAACCTCCAGAGAACTTATCATCCCAGGTGATTTGAACTGAAGAGCAGGCAAATGGAACAACAGTAAAATAGTCAGTCAAAATGGTCAACAAACTGCAAATGATAATGGGCTACAACTTTCTGCTGTGTGTGAAGAAAGCAATCTACAAATATTTAATGGGTTTTACCAACATGGAGTCATACATAAATATACATGGATACAACGAACATGAGACCTGAAATCCATCATAGATTACACCATCATGAGGCAACAAACAAAATTAAAGATCTATAATGTCAGAGTTTGTTGAGGACCTTCATGTGGTTGTGATCATTATCTTTTAAAAACAAAAAAATCAACGTCATAAATAATAAAAATATTAGTGGACCATTACTTGAATATTTTGATTTCCAATCTAATATAATAAATGTCATTAGCCAGACTTGCAAATTGCAAAACTACTCCAGATTTGGTAAAATTGATGCTTTGTGTCATTTATCTAAGTTGAAGGAGATAGTGCATAGAAAAGGTAAGGCTTTTATTCATAAACTAATCTTGTACCTAGAAGCAATCATCGATGATGTGTACTCTTGTCTTCTTACTTACTTCTTAGCTGAACTACTTAGCTTCACAACAAGTGCAGACTGAATTATTTTTGCCCAGTAATGAGATTCTCTTGTAATAGTAGTATCGTATAATTATGTGAGCAGTGATTCATTAGTGAACAAAAACTACACAAAAAAACAAGTGTTTACCAAATGGGTCGGAATGTCCTCACAGTTCTTGCAGTGAATTCAAATATTTGATGTAACTAGTTTGTCTACTTGCCGAACATAGCACCAAATACCATATGACAGCAGTATGGTGCAACACCAGGATATCATGCCTCTAGGCAAATGCAAAACAGCTAGTGGAGCAACGATACACAATCATTTCTTGTGTTTACATTCTGATGCTGTCTCATTATGTCATTGTAATTGGACTCAGATTTTTGAAACCCCTTGTTTTTCTCTACTTGCAAAGAATATTTGGATTCAGGGTTTCTTGTGCATTGCACCAGACATACTCAGGAGCAAAGTGGACTTGTGCCATGAAAGTTTGTTTATGACTGGTGTCAACGTGAAGTACAACTTTGAATCAAATGCTGAGGAGCTCTTATGGACACCTTTCCAGCTGCATGAATGCATCAGTGGGAACGGTGTCCAAGGGCACTCACTCTCACACAAGGGCGCTCTTCATTTGTTGCAGGAAATTTGAGAGGTGATTGAAGCAGTTTTATTTTAAGCATCAAAATGCATAAGGGATAATGATAGAGCAAATTGTACATCCCCAAGATTCCGTCAAACAATTTGTCCCTGTGTGAGTACTATTACAAATGGTGACCCTATTGAAACTAACCCATGGCCATGGCTTAACCACCTTAGATTCACATGATTAAAGAAGAAGACATTTCACAAAATACTCATGTGATGATTGAAATACTCATATGAGCAGATATCATAGCACCCCCTGCCATACACCTTTACAGTAGCTCTGAGTGGTGTAGTAACAGTAGTACAGAGTGTTGTAAATTTAGTTGCAGAAACAAAAAAATCTTGATTAATTGTATAGATTGATTAAGATGCAGCAATGATTAAAGTTACATCGTGCTATGTTACCTAAGGGTGTCATTAAAACAGTAATACATATTTACACTGGCAGCGGGTTTTGAACCCACGGCCTGTGGTCTTCAGGGTCAACATTTCATTTACCCGAATCCTGTTTGCGATGAATTGATATTGTTAAACAAACCTAAATGAACAAAAACAAAAGAAAAGTGATAAAAACCACGAAGATGCACTTCCAATAAAGCAATTTTAACCATTAAAATTTAAAAGTTTAAAACAGCCAGTATGTAACTAGACAATGCATTTTAGAATGCAGCACACTGTAGAAAAGATAGAAGCCTAAGCTATGACGCCAGTGAAACCACAATCACCTGATGAGTGACTTGAGTCTGGTGGCTGGCCATAAAGAATGGCTAAAGCTTGGACGTTCAGGAACGTCCTCCATCAACCGACAGCACCCACAGGACATTTCAGAACTTCCTTCAGCATTGAACGTGATAATGAATATTTTTCAACAATAAGTAATGTTTGTCTTTCAAATACTACACTTCTGGTGAATCATGAGAAAGGGCAAACAATGGACTGTAATATGCCGTCTATTTTAAAATGGCATAACCATATAACAGTGGACAAATGCTGGACTTGGCCCTCACCCCCCTCCTCAACAGAAAAAAATATTTAAGTATCCCATTTTAACTGAATGATGGTATTTACCAGCTCATCCAGAGAAAAATAAAGCTGCGTATGAAAATGGTGGTATTAATCTTATGGGTCATGAATTGATAAATTATTTGTTTGTAGAATTATACTGCTATAGATATAGATATATACACCCACTTTACTTAAAATAGGACAGCATGTGGTTTTGATTCTTCATTTGACCCTCAACAAAAGGCTCTGGTAGTGTACTCGGATATTCATATTTTTTCATATTGATGAAGTCAGGTTGAGCTTATTCTGTACAAAATATATGCATGGCCATACAACTAGCAATCGACAAAAGAAATGTATGAAGACGAAAGCCTCCCAGAAATCCTCTTATTATGAATTGCTGTTGTATTGATTGCCACCATATGTCATCCACTCTGATTCTAATTGCAAAATGCAAAAACAAACAGGCCAACAATAGCCATTGGTCATTAAATAAAAGTTATGAACCTGAATTGAAGACGATGTGATGAACTCACTATGTGTTCACTCATGAATCAAAGGAAGAGAGCCCTTTTATCTTTCTTTTGTTGCACTCATAATTTCTGCCAATTTGGAGTTGGGTGTGTTGTACTATG
Source organism: Ceriagrion tenellum (assembly GCA_963169105.1). NCBI lineage: Eukaryota > Metazoa > Arthropoda > Insecta > Odonata > Coenagrionidae > Ceriagrion > Ceriagrion tenellum. Next base: position 2,081,131 of record OY720638.1, read on the forward strand.
TTGAGGCCTTGTGGCCTCGGAGAGATTTTCCACATAGCTTTCATGTTAAGGTTAAATCCATGAAAAGTTTGACTCGTGTTTCGTCTGATCCCCTAATTTTTGACAAAAAAATTGGTATCCACAAATCAGACTGTACACAAGTGTATGTGGCATTAATTTTTTATTGCAATTGGTTTTTTTGCATCATTCATGGTTGTATCTTTATACTTACAGTCTTCCTCTGAGATTTTGGGTGAACTTCATAAAGAATCCAGACTTCATATTTGATATAAATAAAACTACTACAGTTGACTCATGCCTATCTGTGATTGCTCAGACCTTTATGGATGCATGTTCTACTACTGAGCATCGCTTGGGGAAGGATTCACCATCAAATAAACTGTTATTTGCCAAGGACATTCCTCATTACCGAGAAATGGTGTCACATTTCTATTGTGATGTTCAGAGGTTGCCTCAAATTACTGACCAAGAGATGAGCACTGCAATGCAGCAGCTGTCTGTTTCCCAAGCAGGAGAATTTGACATTATATCTGCATTGAAAGAACTGTATATTTATGTCACCAAGTATAGCAATCAGGTAAGGTGAACGAAGACCATATTTATGGATCAATTGAATTACTCTGGTTGTGAGTGGTAAATGAAATGACTAAGTCTACTTGATATGCTCCAAATATTTTCCCTCAGATATTGGAGGCTCTCGAAACAGATCCTTACTGCAAGAAGATGCACCTGGCTCATAAGCTGGAAAATGTTGCATGCACTTTGGAGGGCGAGGAGACGTCCACTTGCTGACAACGTGGGTCACCTGATCTTCTGCTGGCCAATCTCTACTGAGACTGTGATATGCTATATGCACATGCAACTGAAAACTGTGATCATGCAAGTGTGTTTAGAATTGAAAGAGAGGCATTATGTTCACTAGTGGGATCAGGTGACCATTTTACAGTGGAGCCACTGTTAGTGGGGGTCACGATTTTCATACTTATGGTTGGAGAATCATAAATGACCCTCGTGAAGTTTTCTAATGTGGCTCTCCATTTATTGAAGAAAGTAAGACTTGTCTCTGTGAATGCACAATAGTTTCCTAACATTGAGTGCCTGGAATATGACACAGTTTTGTGTCAATATCCTTTCAAGGATATGGAAGGGAGGATTAACAGAGCTATTATTTTAAATCCCCTTTTTTATATTGAATGAAAAACTTATGATACACAAACAAATTTTAACTTTGTATGCGAAAGTAACTAATATCCATTTTTTGTAGCCATGGGCCAAGAATTGAATGACCTATGTCAGTGTGTGTTGTATATTGTGCATTTTTCTTTGGTGATATATCCAGAGCAAATAGCTTCCACACCTGGGTGAAATGAATTACCTTTGTCTTTATTTACACAAAAAGTGTAGATTTTGTCCATTTGGTATCCTTTACATCTCTGAATTGTGTTTACTGATGCTGGCATCAAAATACATGGGTGTGAAAGACTGATATTCTATATGACTCGTATAACTTTTTATGAGTTTTTCAAGTTACTCTGGTAATTAAATAAGTATTGGATCACTGATTATTAAATTGTTCTTTGATCAATTGGAGATCCGTTTCATGTTTTGTGCTGTGATTGGGTGTGAGCCAACATTTGAATGACTTTACTAGTCCATGGAAGCAGCTAGGTGGACATTTAAAAGATAGCATTGAAGGAAATAGGTGCACAGAGTTTTGGGACCAAGTAAGGAAGAATGCTTGACAATTGAAATGGAAGAGCACAAGACCACAAGGTTTATTTACCATTATTTGTATCAGAGTAACAGTTGTGTATGCTTTTGTTATCGAAATTCATTTGTAAAAAACATATTTGACACACAAATTGTGAATGCATTTGTTATTTCTTTGCATTCCATCCATTGATTTCAATCTCATTGCGCCATCACATTACTTTTTGATTCCAGTGTTTGCAGCTCTAATTTGTATGCCAAAGTCACGAAAGCTTGTTTAAATAATGAGCTAAATTATTTCTCTTACTATGTCACCTGTGTAGCCCTTTTTATATCTGTGAAATTAAAGCAGTGTGTGCCATGGGGGAATTTTCTAATTGTAAGAAATTATTGCATAAAATCAGTATTACATAAACGCAGTATTACATATACCATTTCTTATGATCATGCCAGTTCTTTTCCTTTAGAAGAGTTGCATTAACATGATATTTTCATGGCTGATTGTTATCCTAATTACTGCTTGGCATTTATTTTACTGTCAAGGATTCCTACTTGTATTTCTTTTATCCTTGTGAAAGTTTTCTGCTAGGGAGTACTGCATGCATAGATAATATCCATTATAGGCTATCTTTGAGGTTCACCTCTCTAATATAAAGATTTAGATGCTCAAAGTTCTATGCATGCTTACACATTAACACAAGGTAGGTATTATGTTTGCCATTATTTAAGGTTTTTTAATTAATTTTCAAGTAGAGCATTAAGCAACCAATTTCAAATGATGTGAGCCTACCCATAAAAGTTAATTTTGGTATTTATTCTGGAATATGCAATTTCTAAACTGCAGATGGATGATCAAGTTACATTTTGTCTAAATAGGAATGTTTTTGTTTTCTCTTCATAGTTAAAAGACTATTTGCTGGATATGAGGTATTGTGTATGCTAAACGCTCTGCTTCATGAACACACATTACATGGAATGACAGTCAGTTATGTAAAAAAATCAAGATATTGGAATTGATGGAGAGATATGTTGTTTTTAAGCTCTCGTGAAGAAGCATATTTCAGTGACATACAATGGAAGGTGGTGTCATTTATTATAAATATGTTCAGATTAACTAACCAGCTTACAACTTTAAGCTTTGTAAACTTTAAGATTGTGAAATTGTTCTTCCTTATTCATAATTTTGATTCTCCCTAAAAATAAATAAATATTGCCTATTATAGAAGTCCTATCGTTGTATATGAAAGATGGCTTCTAATATACAAATCAGGGAAAATAGCATTTCATCTATTCACTGGGCTATATTTCATCAATGCTGCAACATTTTGCTATTTATACCTTTTAGAGTCATGGACCAACTTGATAATGGTGATATAAAATTTTTGTTCTCCTCTATGAAAATTTAGTTCTCATTGAACCTATACACCAAAATATTTACAACACATTTATTAGTTTGTGAATGTGATAAATCTTTTCTGTTTCATCAAATGCTAACAACAGCTCTGAGGGTTTTTATATTTTCCATTCGTGTTCATGTAAGGTTGATGATAATCTTCATTATCATATGCATACAAATTTAAAAAAAATGGTTATATTTTCAATTTATGTAATCATTTCAAGTGGCCTTGTTTTAATACTCATGCATGGCTAATCAAAATCAGTATTAATTTTCTAATTTAATTTCATGAAATGTCAATAATTCTCATCATTAGCATCTCAAGTACTGGTTCAAATTTCCCTTTATTGTCTGGTGGTCCATCAAATTTTATATTTTTCCCCATGTGCTTATCATTTGAGGAATTTTAATTGGGAAATAAAATCCTGAGATGACCACCATGAGTTAATCCATGGCATAATCATATCTTTTTTGCAAAAAGATGAATTAATACTATCTATAAGATAGATTTAAATCATCTTTTTGTAAAAATGTTATGTTACTGTGACCATTCTCTTCTCAGGACGATGGAATGTCACTCTTGTCAGTATGTATGATTTTATGCAGGTTTCAGATGCCTTGCCAGATGTTCCTTGATGCATCCCGACTAAGCACTCGTCACTACAAGTGGAGATTATTTTGGATTTCTGTGTACCTTTTACATTTTATCTAGAAAACTCAAATCTATTTGATTAGCTATGGTCATTCTCAATTGGTGCTAGTGACCCTGGAATTATGGTTAATGGTGTCCTACGTGGGTGAAGAATATTTAAACCCTTTGGTGGAGTCAAAAAAGAAGACAGTGGTATTTGAATGGCTGCTGGCAGGGACGCACCACTTGTGTCGAGTGCATGGCTGTAGTTGGCACCAACCATTCCCTCCTAACCCCTGCAATGAATAAATCATGTTATAAAATGTCTACCAATCAAAGTATTTTATAATTAAGTATTAAAATATAAATAAATAGTATAAATTAGGCAATTAAAATGTAAAGTGAGTAATTTATTTTAATAAATTAAGTTCCTGGATAATGATGATTTTTTTTTCTTAAAATTTTCTTCCTCTTGCCTAAAATTGTTGGCATCTTCTCTCTCCTGGCAACTGAGTGTGTTGCACACTTCATACAGTTTGTTGGTGCGTTCCTGCTTGCCGTAAATGAAAGGAGTAGAAGCTTTACAAATTAAGCATGTGCTAAGATATGTCCTGAAAGAGTTATTTGGAATTTTGATGTTTATAACATTTTCTTTGATGAAAAAATTAACAAGTGAGTAACTAAGTTTAAATGCATGCCAAAATTTAAAAAGGTTCATAGTAATACATTGCAAACTTTGAATGTGTTTTCATCTGGATTGGTTTTTCTTGTAAATGGCATAAAGTCTAATTTTACTGACATATCAGGGTAGCTAATCACAGCTCTTGAATGTTATGTCCTGAAACAATTTCTTTGGGAAAGAATGGATGACTCCCTGTCGTGATGAGGATACTGGTCTGTGCTATTTTTTAAGGGTACTTTGCATATTTTAAGTGCCATATTACATACAGGATGGTAAACCCAGAAACTTTTCCGTCTGACAACTTTTTCTATGTGTATGAAGAAACAAACTGATTTGAAATGAACCCATAGCAAAAGACTTGTGCAACATATGACCTTTATTGGTTGTGATGTTTAAAGAATTGGTCTAGTTTTCATGATCTTGACAATTGTAATTCTACATCTCCTATGAGTGCTTGAAAGCTGCAGGTGTTTATTTTGATTATATCCAGTATAAGGGCCTTCAAGAAATTGTTATATCATATTTTCATCCTAGAAGATTTGCAATTAGTTGTTCAAAAAACAATTCCTGCCAACGATATAGCTGTTTAAAGGTAAAATATATAATAAAAGTCTACTGAGGTGTGCATACTTTGTTGATGTGCATGCATTAGTGAATGTTAACCTGGAGTTATTTATATTTAGTTTTTAAGAGGTTTTAAATCTCCATTATCAACACTTGAGAGAAATAATTGACTTAAAACTGAATCCTTCATCTGAGAATAGATCAAGTCATACTCATTTTTATTGTCAATCCATTGTGATTTTTCCATTGATTATGTTTAAAATATGAATGAGATGTTGCAAATGCAATATATTTTATTGGCTAGGAACCACTATTTCGTATTGTGTTTGAACAAAATCCTTTAAAACTCAATACAGGATATACACGCTAGAGAAATTGTTTTTCCTATCTGATTGCAATGGAAAAGAATAGGTATTTGAATCATTTTTACGAACTTGAAATCTTTAATAATGAAGTTAATCAGAAGTGTTAATTGACAAAATTACTTTCATTAAAGTTTAAAAAGTATATGAATGGTTAACTTAAGAAAATATGAATAGCTAGAATTCATGAGCGGGTGTCAGGTGCCCTCTGGTGAACTGATTTTTCATCAAGCACTACTTCTCAATGTTCACCAAAAATTCTAAATGTAATATCCTATTTCAAGATTAAGGTTTGTAATCTTGACTTCAAAGTTAATCAATGAGCACATAAACACTGGGCTGACTTAAAGCGTTTTAGTGGGTAATGGTCAATGAAGCACCATGACACCTGCAGTTATTTTATTCAGCTATCAGTGCAAAGAAATTGCTTTTTTTACTATGGTGTACCTGTATGACAAATTCAGTGTTGAAAGGTCCACTCCAAGTATGAAACATACCACAAGCCCATGAAATTTGATGGTTTTAAAATTGTCTTGATATTGGTCAATTGGTGTTTAAATTGTCATGGCTGTGACATTTCCTTGTAGTATTCTTTTGCTGAAATTAATGTTGAGCATGAGTGGACTTTTAAAGTGGGGCTGAGGTCTTTGGGCCTGGCCCCAACGGAAGGTGGCTAGCCTCTTAGGTACCTATCCACCAAATCACCTGAACTGGAAGCTAAATTGCTTTACCTTGTAATTGATGATAGAGAAATTAAATTTTTAATCCAAGGTTTTTCTCTCTTCTTTTTCCCAATGGTGCCTTTTTGACTTTCAATATGAGGGATATTAATTTTCTGAGTTCACCTTACATTTTCCCAGGAGACTGTCGAAAAGTTTGGAGCAAATGATAAAGCAAGTGCAAAAATTTTCCATTGAGTATTAATAGGTATTTTCTAGTAATCTACATGAATAAATTGTACTTTTAATGCTGATGACATCCATTAAAACATTTTCAAAATAAACTTTGTAACAATCTTTTATTTATCTGAATCTGTAACAGTCAAGCTTTTTGCCACAAAGCAAGTATCCTCAAAGGGAGAGGTACTGTGAGTGATTCCATGCCCCCTTCCAAGATTCATAAACACAGTTTGCCTACCTATCCGTAGTGGTCAGAGAATTGTATAAAAAAATTATACGTTTCCACAGTGGAATAGTGAGTTGAGCTGAAGTGAAAGCAACAATTCCTGCTGAAATATGGATTCAGATAATTGGACTTCCTGTATTCTTCTTTGAACATGTTACTCGTCATTCAGGTCTATAATATGTAATGTTCATTATTGCATGACACGATGGTGTCCAGCTCTTCTCCTGAAAAATGTGTAGCTAGCTTTGTCCATTCCAGTGTCACATTTCCTGTACAAAAGAGTGATATGATTTTCATGTGGACTTGAATACAAATTGTACTCTTACTTTACTCTTTTATAAAATTATTATCGGAGCCTCTATATTTACAATATCTTGTAAATGTTGGCATTGTGATGGATAATTTTCCCATTGAAATCATTCAAAATCCTTCTGTGCAAACAATAATTTTCATAAGATAGTTCTCAATATTGCTTGCTGGGAATGTAGTGAAAGTTGAGTCTCAACATCACCTTACGTGGGGTGTGCTTGAGCAAAAGCCTTCAAAAGGTGGTTATTTAGAAAGGTTTTGGGATTCAAGCCTGCACAGTGAGGCAATTTTGACATCAATGCCAAGAAAATTTCTAATTCGGTTGATCAAAAATTGAGATTTGCTGGGACTCTGGTGTCACATCCACAGAGTTTTGGAGGTTCAACTGCTGAAAGTCATAACTGAATGAGGCTCCAGTTGACTTTCCACTCATTCCACCCCCACTGGTGCCTGCATTCCTGAGGTTAATACCTTGTGGTTTCATTGAATTCTTTTCCTGATTCATAATGACCTCTCCTGTGTTATAATGAACTTGACAGAATCTTCACTGTTTGCCTCTATTTTGGGTACAATAGCATGTTAATTTCTGTTTTCTAATTCCCGCTTAAGTAGAAAAATGATTGCCTTTGGTTTTGTGCTATGCCCAGGACAGCAAATGGTTTCATTCCTTATGCCCTCCTCCAGCTTAATTCAAACAGGAGATCATCATGTGAAAATGAATAGGTACTGATATATTTGAGACCCGGTTCCAAGAATCCCTGGTTCTGAACATCCATCCCAATTCCATCATGGAGATTGATAATGCATATCTCATCACTCATGAACCTTGAATTAAGATCCCACTGCTGCTTGCAGAAAGGCAGACATTGCAGAGTGGTTGAGAGATAATAAGATTGAGTTTTGTGAGGACATAAAGAAGTCCAATTTTACAGGAAGTGGTTGGAATCCATTAGCCCCAGATGCATACTCATTGGACTGATGAGTTCTCTGAAGAGCACAGGCGTTAAGTGATAAGGTTGCTACGTATCACTGTCAATTCAAATCAATTGAATCGATAAGTGCCCGCAAAAAAGAATATGCTGCAAGAAGTAATAAAACATTTAAGAAATGCAGTGGAAAAATTTGGGAAAATGCAGCCGACCATGCAAAAAAGTGTGTGGGAGAGGCCAGGATAACTGATAGCATTTTGGCAGAGTCAGTTGAGGAGAAATTACCCAGGTTGATTGGGAGCTGAGTCTTTCAAGCAGAGGATCGGGAGCAGTGAAGAATCCAGATACAACAATAGTGCAGAGGAGGAGGCACAGCTATATCGGCTTGAGGAGCTGATGGAAGAATGTGGTGCCCAGCCCTTGGAGTATGTTTATCTTTTGTTACGAATTATAATTTTTCATTAATAGTATGTTTTTCTTTGGAGGTGTTGGTGACTAAAGCACCAAAATCATTCTTTTCTTTCAGCTCTGACTAGGTGGAGGATGACTCAGGCCAACTGGTTCTATTGATAAAACAATTGCCTGAATAAGTCATGCCAAGAGGAGAGAAATCAGAGCAAATGTATTCTAAGGATGTCAGGAATAGAACCAGCTAAGAAAGAGGTAGTGATGAAAAGGCAACGACTGTGTTCAAAGAACATAGGAATACAGATGAGGATCAAGTAGGTGAGAGCACTTGTGTGGCCCATGGCACTCTATGGATCAGGAGCATGAACCAATAGGAAGCAGACTTGAGATGATTGGGAGCTTGCGAGGCCCGGTGTTGGAGGAGGATGCTGAAGATCAAATGGGCACATAATTTGAAATGAAGAAGAATACAGAAGAGTAGCCGAGAAAAGGACCGTGTGAAACACCATGTAGAAAAGGATAACCATTCAAATTGGACATACCCCGAGGCACACTAGGGTTGTGTGGAATATAGTTGAAGGAAAAATAGAGGGAAAAGTCTCGAGAGGAAGGCCAAGGGATAAGTATATTGACTGAATAAAGATGAAAGTACATTGGAAGAACTACAAATGAATGCATAGTTTTTATTCATCCTCATTTCCAAAAACTATCACTTTGAATCCACTCCAATTTTGCTCTCAATATCTCAAATATTGGGACCAAAAATCCTAAATTCATTTACAAATTGACAAATTTAATTACTGTTCATTCATTTTAACAGCAATATTACTGAAAAATTTATTCAGCACTCTTTTGATGTAAAATGCATTTACTGGTAAAATAAAAAATGACACCAAGTCCTTGGACACTTTTGGGTGAATATAACCTCCCTTTTCACTAAAAAACAACCTTAACTATTAATAATAATAATAATACTTTATTTCACCGATTAGCAAGAGTACAATTGCATGGCTACGTCATAGATAAGTAAGATAAAGATAAAATAAGACAAGCTAGTTATATAAAGAATACCAATGATGAAGTGACATCAAAATTACAATTTGCAGAGAAAAGGCTAATAAATACATAGAAATATTAAATGGAAAAAAAATACAATAATATGGACAATGCTAAAATGTTACAAAGTAGCATCATGGAGGTAATCAGATTCACAAAGTATCTTCCATATATTCCGCAATGCTGTAATAACACTTATTAGATAGAAGATGTTTCAGCTTACTTTTAAATACATAAATTGAGGTGCTATCTTTTATTTCATCAGGGATTTTGTTGAATATAGCAGAGGCAGAGTGTCTCAGTCCCTTTAAACAGAGAGAGCTGGAGTACTGTTTGGAATGTATGTTGTTTCTTGCACGGGTGTGGTGATGGTGGAAGGTGGCATTTGAAGGAAATTTATCAAGGTTTGCTTTAACAAAGCTGGCACATGTCAGGATATAGAGAGAAGGGAGTGTAAGGATCTTTGATGCAGCAAAAAGGGGTTTGCCAGGGGTACGGATAGGAACTTGATGCATTGTCTTAATTGCTTTTTTCTGGGCGGAAAAGGCCCTTTTAGCAGCAGTTGAATTTCCCCAAAGCATAATGCCATAGGAAAAATGAGAATGTATTTTTGCGTAATAAACCATTTTTAGGGTTTCAAAAGACACAATTGGAGACAATTTCCTGATCATGTAAATACCCACGGAAACTTTATTAATTATGACCTGAATATGAGGAGACCAGTCCAAGCCATCTGAGACTAGGAGCCCCAGGAACTTTGTTGCAGTCAAATTAGTGGTGTGATTTATATTGTTAATATGAGGGAGAAGATCTCTCTTGTTAGAATTTTTAAGGAGGAATTGTATGAAGAAAGTTTTCTCTTCATTAACAATGAGGTTGTTGTTTTTACACCACTGATGCATTTCCTTAATGGTCAAATTAGTGAGGTCAATCAGATCTTGAGCACTCTTGGCTGTGACAATGGTGGAGGTGTCATCGGCATAAAGAATAGTTCTGCAGTGGGACAAGTGATTTGGGAGATCATTAATAAAAAGTAAAAAAAGCAGTGGACCAAGGAGAGATCCTTGAGGTACACCTCTGGTCAATTTCAAGGGACCAGATTTTATAGTTGAAGATCTATATGGATAACATACAACTTGTTGTCTGTCACTTAAGTAGGACATGATCCATTTTAGTGCAGGACCAGTGATTCCAAGAGTTTCATGGTTTAACATTCTTTAAACATGTTATTTTACTTTTCTTTGAAGGCTTCCGCGACTCTTATAATTATTAATGTTGCTCTTTTCAGGTATTTCCGTCACGTGTTTGGTTTTTTCGACAACAGTTTCTCCCCTCTTCCTGGGGGCGTCTTCAGGTCCGTTGGACATTTTTGTAATTGTTATTATTTATTTTCGTTGTTATGTATTGCGTTGCTAGTACATCTAGGACCATAGGGTGTCTCGATTGCCCGCTCCTCATTGTGGTTTCACCACTCTCTCCCAGGTTGAGGCAAGTGGGTATCCATCCTCCCGATTGAAATTCGATGGATATTTCACCAGCTCTACCGCTTCTCTGATCAACCTGGGAAAATAACGATTTTCCCTTGAGAGTACTCTCACTTGGTCAAAGGCAATCTGATGTCCTGGCTCGAACCACGCATGCTCTGCAACTGCGGAGAGGCTGAATCTCTTCTTTTCGGTGGCCCTCTGGTGCTCTTTAATTCGGCACTGAATTGCTCTCCCCGTTTGGCCGATGTAGGATTTACCACATATACATTTGATTTCATAGACTCCCTCATACATTGCAGCGGGAATTTTGTCCTTGGGTTTTGGGATGATATCTCCAATTTTCTTTGAGTTTGAGAATCTCGTCACTATACCATACTTCCGCTAATACTAATAATTATACTCATACTAATAATCATAAGAGTCGCGGAAGCCTTCAAAGAAATTTCAATCGCCTTTACGGGGAGGATGTGTACAAGAAGACACGGACATTCGAAAATCTTAGGAAGAAGAAAGCGAAACTTCTGTCTTCCTTGACATTCCTTCTACGTTGCAGAGATTCGAACACGATACCACCATGTGTAATGCTGAAACATCATCTTCATACAGCAGCCGCCCAGAGAATACTTCGACGGGCAAGTTTTTCACTCCTTCGGGAGCGAGTACATTATACCCGTTATGAACTTAGCCGTGTGTCGAAAGAACTGTACTACTTACATTTAGAGCTAAGCTCGACCTTGGAAAAAGTGGATTGGGATACAGTCGATGGGATTACACATTTCGTATCCTCTATTACCTACAATTCTTCGAAAGAAACTCAGACAAAGAAGTTCAATAGACTCCACCAGAAGCAACACCCTGTGCATTCTCGTCCTAAAAAAGACCTAACGGTAATCAATCTAACAGACCTTTCACTGAGTAGAGATGCTCATTCTATATTATCGAAAGGACTCAACTTTGCGTTGACCCCAAGAGAGATACCAAAAGAGAATATTATCACGGGAGTTGAAGATGCCGTCCGGAAGCTGCCAAAAAAGGTAGCTAATGAAATAAGGGAAGACGTTTCTCAGATTCTCCGGAGAGCAAGACCACCAAGGCCAAACACGACTTCGGCGGAACGCAAAGCCCTCAACGACCTGCGTAATAACAACGAAATCCTAATATTACCAGCAGACAAGGGTAATGCAACTGTCGTAATGAAGAAAAAGGACTACAATATCAAAATTACTGAACTTTTAAGTGATAGCACCTACACTAAGTTAAAGAGTGATCCCACCACAAGGATAGAACGCCTGGTCAAAGAGAGAATCAAAGGATCATCGATACCGTTGGAAGATCGGAAGAAATTGATTCTATCCGCAGCCAAACCTCCTCGCTTCTATGGACTCCCAAAAATACATAAGGAGGGAGTCCCACTCAGGCCAATAGTGAGCAATATCGATGCGCCGACCTACAACCTGGCACAATACCTTGCACGGGCTCTCCAGCCCTTCACCGGGAGAACTAACTCTTTTGTACAGAACTCAATGGATTTCACGCGGATTATTAAGAATACCAAAATCAGCGAAGGAGATATATTAGTAAGTTTTGATATCGTTTCCTTATTCACAAATGTGCCCATCAATGAATCTATCCAACTCATCAAAAATCTTATTAACGAAGGACTACCAAAAGATTTCCCAGACCTCACAGAATTCTGCCTCAAAAATTCATATTTCCTTTGGAATGGAATCTGGTACCAACAAAACGAAGGTGCCGCCATGGGATCACCCCTCTCCCCAGTGGTAGCAAACATTTTCATGGAGAATTTTGAGCAGAAGGCATTAGAGTCCTATCACAAGAAACCATCACTTTGGATCCGATATGTTGATGACACATTCGTCGTATGGCCACACGGGAAAGAAGAACTCGTGCTTTTTCTGGAACACCTTAATCAGCAGAATCCCGCCATAAAATTCACGATGGAGATTGAAGAGAACGGCTGCCTACCATTCTTAGATGTTTTGGTGAGTAAGAAACCAGATGGAAGCCTTGGTCATGCAGTATATAGAAAGAAAACCCACACAGATCGGTATTTGGATGCAAAATCGCACCATCATCCCGCCCATAAGAACTCTCTAATCAACACCTTAGTTCATCGTGCCTACAGTATTTCAGACACCGAATCTCTTCCCTCAGAGAAGCAACATTTAATCTCAGCGCTAGAGAAGAATGGATACCCTAGGCATATAGTCCTTTTAAGGACCGCAAGGAAAGAAAAGGAATTGGCGGAAGCAAATGATCTAATGATAAACAGAACCGAAGAAAGACCTAAAGAAAAGCCAGCTGCATATGCCACAATTCCATACATCGCAGGGACGGCACAAAAGATTAGTAGGCTCCTTCGGAAGTATGGTATAGTGACGAGATTCTCAAACTCAAAGAAAATTGGAGATATCATCCCAAAACCCAAGGACAAAATTCCCACTGCAATGTATGAGGGAGTCTATGAAATCAAATGTATATGTGGTAAATCCTACATCGGCCAAACGGGGAGAGCAATTCAGTGCCGAATTAAAGAGCACCAGAGGGCCACCGAAAAGAAGAGATTCAGCCTCTCCGCAGTTGCAGAGCATGCGTGGTTCGAGCCAGGACATCAGATTGCCTTTGACCAAGTGAGAGTACTCTCAAGGGAAAATCGTTATTTTCCCAGGTTGATCAGAGAAGCGGTAGAGCTGGTGAAATATCCATCGAATTTCAATCGGGAGGATGGATACCCACTTGCCTCAACCTGGGAGAGAGTGGTGAAACCACAACGAGGAGCGGGCAATCGAGACACCCTATGGTCCTAGATGTACTAGCAACGCAATACATAACAACGAAAATAAATAATAACAATTACAAAAATGTCCAACGGACCTGAAGACGCCCCCAGGAAGAGGGGAGAATCTGTTGTCGAAAAAACCAAACACGCGACGGAAATACCTGAAAAGAGCAACATTAATGTTATTTTACTGTTTACCATTCCAAGAGTTTATAAGTGCTTGTTTTTTAGGATAATATGATCAATTAGGTCAAAGGCCTTAGTTAGGTCAAAGAAAATTCCTACAGTAAGGAGTTTTTCATTTAGACCAAGTAAGATGTTATCAACTAATTCAAAAGACGCAGAGATAGTGGACTTTCCAGGTGTAAAACCATGCTGATTGTCATAGAGTAGGTTGCGAGATAGTAGATAGCCCAGCAATCGTTTATAAAATAATTTTTCAAATAACTTGGAGAAGACTGATAAAATAGATATTGGCCTATAGTTTTCAGCTTCACTACGAGAGCCTTTTTTATAAACAGGAAGCACACGAGAATACTTTAGAGCTGAAGGGAATTGACCTGAAGAAAAAGATGAGTTGACTATATCAGCCAGGGGTGTAGCAATAAAATTAGAGGCCGTTTTTAATACAGGCATAGAGATTTCATCAAGCCCAGCAGAGAATTTATTGTCGAAAGAATTTATTATCTTTATAATCTCGGAGGAATCGGTTGGAAAGAGAAACATTGCATAAGGTGAATGACTTTGGCTGGGGCTGGGTAAGGGTGTATTAGCCATAAACTGAGAAGCAGTATTGCAAAAATAAGAATTAAACATGTCAGCAATTTTCTTAGGCTCAGTAACATTGAGTCCATTGAACTTCATAGAGGTTGGGTGAGTTTCCTGAGAGGAAGCTCTTGTCAGATTACCAATGACATTCCACGTTGATTTTATTACATTAGTAGAGTTCTTTATGTAATTATCAATGAGAGATTTTCTGGTAGCAAGGAGTAGGGCTTTGAACTCCTTTTTTGCTTTTAGATATGTTTGGTGTAAGGCTGGATCGTTCAATTTCCTTTGAGATTGCAACGTACGGACATGATTGGACATAGCTATGAGCTCTGGGGAGTAGATTTTTAGTGTACAACCTGTTTCCCTTTGCTTTAACTTCCTGAGTGGAAATGCATGATTGAAGTGCATAATAAAAACATTATAGAAGGCATTGAATTTACTATCACCATCAGGAGCAGCATAGACATCATCCCAGGATTCCCTATTATTTATTATTATTATGGGTCCCTATTCAAGAGCTAAATATAATTGAGTTTGTGGAGCCACTCTATGAGGAACAAATTATTTTTTTGTAAGCAGTAAGAAGAAAATTAAATCTTAAGTTTCAATAAGATAATGGAATACTTCTACTTTCACATTAAACCCTGTAGTATCACCGTAAGAACTACTTCCAGATCTTGCCAATGAAACCCTTTCAGTTCTGAGTAAGGAGCCAGATTGTTGAAAAATTATGATGGAGCTTAAGTGGAAAAGATGAAGTATTTCATGACAAATAAATATTGCAGCCTTAAATTAAAAATTATATATAACATGATGGCATTCCTCTGGGTGAAATTTTCTGGAGGAAAAATAGTCCCCCAATCGTATCTCTGTGTGGGGACCACTGGAAGGGGTACATTGATCAGAAAGGACAGATGCAGGATAGGAACATGAAACATGGGATCTTGAGGTGTGAGTAGGAGGCTGGAGAATATAAAGATGGAGATGGAAAGACCAAGGGTAGATAAACTGGGAGTCTGTGAGGTCAAGTGGATGGGGCAGACGACCAGTGGAATGATGGGTATCGGATGATGTATTTGGGAGATGACCTGAGGATTGCAGGTGTAGGCATTGATACTGAAGAAAGAATGGGGCAGGAGAGTGAGAAGTCAGTCTGGTGGTTCAGTGAGAGGATTCTGATGTTGAAGCTGGAAGAAGAGCATATGAATACCATGAGAGAGTAGGTCTAAAATCCAACTCCCAGCCTTATGGAAGAGGTGTACGAGCAAATGGAAGAAGTCTTCAGGGCAGTGAAGGGGAAAGGGAACCGCATCATCATGGGAGACCGGAACACAGAGATAGGAGAGGGAAAAGGGAGACAGTGTAGGAAGTTTCATAGTGGGCAAATGAAAAGCCAAAGGAGACTCGTGGACTTCTACCTCAACAAGAATACGGTAGCAGCAAACTCAATCTTACTCAATCAGCAAACACCGTTGCACCATACACCCTTTAAAAAGGCGTCCTCCGTTAAACGAGTAATGGCGCCTGTATCAAACGGCCAACCCCTTCATGCCTTCATTAGAGCAGAGAGTTAATCTTCAATGGGGCGACACGGCCGTGGCCGACCTCATCGATGCAAAAGTCAGCTCACAATGGACCAAAACACTGATTTAAAGGTCTCTCTCTGAGAAGTGCACAGAGCACACAAAATAATGGGTACTCTTATTGAGCTCCTATCACCGTCCAAGGAGATCTGTCTGAACCCTATTGAAACTTTACAATTGTAAATTTTACAATTGGATTTTGGCATTTTTTACAATTGTATTTCCCTTCTTTACAATTGTATTTTCTATTTTTTACAATTGTATTTCCATTTTTACAATTGTATTTCCATTTTTACTATGGTATTTCTCAACATTATAATTATAAATTTGCTTTTTACAATTGTAAAGTTTCAATAGGGAAGACAATACTTAGCCCATTCATTAGCCCTAAACAGACTCAAAATCACGATTAGCCAAGGGGAAACTGCGAGCAAATAAGGTCCACTAACTCATAAAAAATGAAGAGACAACACATATCTTATATATCACCCGCCAGACGGACTTATCTCTCAGGATCGGAAAGCCGAAGAAATAAATGTCATTATCCTGACGGAGTTCAGAAATGTTATCACACCACCAATGCAGCAAAATACTTTTTTCCCGGCATTTTGATGTCTCCTCCTAACATGAATGGGATGTAATGCCCGTAAGTCACCTCCACATGATTGTATAACCGTGCGATCCTAAATTTGGCGTAATCAGGAATTTGACAGAATTCACTATTCGTTGAGCACATTTGTTTTGAATATTCATTAGTGGATATAATGAACTAGAACGCTCGTAAATATCAATTAGAAGGTGTAGAATAGATGCAGTTGGACACAACTAAAGCATAACATTGAAACATCATAATATTGCCTTTAATAACAGTATTTTGAGCAGTTAAGTCAATTTTGAATTCGCGGGCAATTCGCTAAACGCTACTGGAGTCGCCTACCAATAAGAAGTTTCATTTGTTTTCCCTCGAGAAAGTCGAACGCCTTCATGTCGCCACTGGTTATCTTTTGACTGGAGCGGAGTTGAGATTTCATTTGTTGATACCTGTTCATGAGGTTGTACCTGTGATTTGTTTAGAGAAATTGATGTAATGGGAGTGCGAATTCTTACGATCTCCTGCGTCGCCCTTGAGTACTTCAATTCGTACTCTTGTTGCTGGGCAAAAAAGCGCATTTTGCAAGCTTAAGCTTTGGTAGTGAGCTGTGAACTGAGATGGATAAAGAGGCAAGTACAATGCTCGTTTTCTTGCAATTCTGAGATAATAAATATATGGATATTGCATTATCCAGAGAGATACGAATCTGTAGCTCTTTTCTCCTCTTGTATCGCTGCTGACGTCGATTCTGAGCCTCGAAATTACTCTATGGTGATTTATTTATAAGCTGTATATTGTATTGCAGTGGAAGCGGTTCAACTTTTTTGATTTGGTGAGCAATGTAGATAACGGAGCTCTGGCAGCGGCAGTCCAGGTATTTTCTGGGTCAACTTGATTGTTCCATTCTAGTTAAGCTAATCGTACTTATATATGTTTTATACTTCCTTTCAGGATGCAAGAATCACTGCTTACACTTGCGGTCATGGGCATATCGTATTTGCGGACTCAGTGGGCAACGTACATCTGGTTGATCGAGTTTTTCAAATCACTTCTTTCCCAGCTTATGAATACAGTGTTGATCTGTGTGAACAGATTCGGAATGCCCCTTTGCTAATCACAGTTGGAGTGAGTTGAGATTACATCATTATTGCTTACCTTATTTACTTCTAGGTGTGGTAGATGGCCCTTGAATTACGATTCCTCGCTATAACAAGGATGGATTATTTACTATATTAAGGTGTTACTTTCAATTACTCCGTATTGGCGTTGTCAAAACATCTCTAGATTGTTCACTTTGAGAAAACAGAGGGTATTAACCTGGATGCGTATTTCCTGCGTGTTCAGGCTGGCATTTCAGTCAGTTGTGGTACGTGCGTGCATCGAACAGTCAAGGTAGTATTTTACCCTGGGAACTTGTCGCAAGGGGACGAATCATCGTTTGGACTCCATTGTTTTCAGTGCCAAGTTGGGGCTAAAAGTATTATTCCAGTCCTCGTCTGCAGGGATTTGGTCCAAGTAATACCTGGATGTTGTGACACTTGAGACCAGGGTAGTCTTGGAGTTTATTTGAATATCCTGGGGAGTTTTCATTTGATTACGGAAACGAATGATGTAATGCATTTTCCTCATGATTGCAATTAAACATCCCGTCGAGGAATCTGGGAAATTTTAAGGCAAGTGTACTGCCCAGACATAGTTGAACTCCTTTGCATATGTGGAACCTGGTGCTTGGGTGGTCATCCGCGTGCAAATGGTTCAACGTTGCTTCAGTGGCTTTCAGTGCCAATAATTGATTTAATGATTTAATATTGATATAATTGCCACTAATTTCGCATGGATTTGTTTGTGGTTGAAGTATTAATCACCATATGTGAGATTGAGGATTGATATGTCCACTTATGAGTTTTTTTCGGCCAAAGTAAGCTCACATTACTGTTGACACACTCATTGTCCATTTTCCTCCACAAGGTTTATGTTTTTGATTATAAATATGTAATTTTGTCAACTCATTCTTTTGTCCATGGCTTCCTGTCAACTGTAGAGAATATTGCTGTGGCTGATACATGCATTTACCAATTTGGACCTAGTTCTTTTTTTATGTTTTTCTCTGCTCGTCTTGGCTCCATCTTATATATTAACTTCATTGAGTGGTATTGAGAATTGGTCCATGATTTGTCATTGCCATTGTTGAGAGGACAATAGTGGCCTTGGGTGCTGCTGTTGATTTTTAAGATGTACGTTGTCTGATTTTAAAAATATTTACCTCCATGATGGTCCATCCTTTAGAAATCTTAATTTCTTGGTCAGTGAAGGAAGAAATTATGCCTGGTGTCATGCTACAGAATCCATTGTGAGAATTGTGCCATATTTTACTATCACAAAAAGCACACCATAATGGACTAATAACCATTAAATCTACTTCACTATTTCGTCTAACTTTAGGAATCAATAGGTTGCATAAATGTAATGATTGTTAAAGCTAATCCATTTCATTTTCTTTCTCTTTACTCACTGTAAATATGGGGACTCATAACTGTAGGCTCCTCAGAATAGGATCTGCTCTGGTAGTACATGGGTGTCAAACTTTCTTAGGGGTAGCAGTTGATAATTGTGTCAAGCAGTTTTTGAGAGGGATGTACATTTGGAGAGAAGTAAGATTACCTTAGTTGGAAAATGTTCATTCATGTCAGTTCCACCATTCCAGCTGTCATTCTCTCTCATATTTCGTTCTCTCATATGTTGAAAGTATTCATTTGATTTTTAGTTTTATAATAAATTATCATGATGCACTTGTTTTTTATCCTGTAATGATTTTACTGAAATTGTTATAACCTTTGGTTTGGTGGGAGATGATGCTCATCAGCTAGCATTCTCTTTATTTTGTGTCGTTTACAAATATTGAAAATGTGTGTGATGCTCTTGATGCTCAACTGGCTCTTTTCTCAGGGTGACGAGCCTGGTGCTTATCCGCTCATCAAAGTTTGGAGTCTAGAGAAGAGGGACAAGGCGGGCTTGCCCTTGTGCATGAGGACTTCGAGAGCCACATCTGGGGGGCACACTGCTCTTGCAACTGCTCTCTGTGCTCATAGTAATTTAGAGCTGATGGCCATTGGCTTTTCTGATTCAACTGTGATACTTTATCGAGGTAAAGTAATAAAGAAATGTATAATTGCTGAGATCTGTAAGTGATAATTCTAACTGTTGGGAACTAATGTGTAGTATCAGGGTTGTCATCCTTGGCTAGCTTGCTTGCTTGAATACACTAAGGGATTATCTTTAGAGCCACATGCCCATCTAAGGAACAAATATTAATCCCCTTGTTCAAGCCCCTGTTAATGCCTTTTTCCATCTCTGTGGAAGCCAGTTAGAACCCTTTCAGAGGCCAGGGCTTTTGGTCCTGCTTGTGTATGGGTCAAGAGATTATGGAAGGTGTAATGCACTTTGGCATTCCTGCTGGGGTGTGTGAAAACTAGTGCTGTGCGAATCAGGGATTTTCATTTCAAATCGAACCGAATTGAATCTCCCAAAAGATATTTTGAATTGAATCGAACTTTTTTTAAATTTCGGTAGCAAATTGAATCACCCTAATAATTCGCTTGTGAATTGAATTCGAATCTAAATAAAATGCAAAAGCTTATGCATAGTTAAAGTAATAAATATTTTCACAATATTCAGGGCCTTACATTAGCTGATACATGTATATAGTGGCACAAAGAATGGCACAGAATAACATGTGGTTGTTAAAATTTTCGTTTTGCGTGAGGAAAACATTGTCTAAATGGACGGCGCTCCATTTTTGGAATAAGAACCATGTTTGAATGCATTCAACGATTCGAAGACGAATCTTATCAGATTCGAGTATTTCAAATAATTTGGTTTCGAAGCATCCCGATTCGCAGGCGAATCAAATCGATTTTGAAGCATTCGCACAGCTCTAGTGAAAACTAATGAGCGGCATATCTATGATACAGAGTTTGTAAGGGTGCAATAATGCATACTGGAGACTTTGTCAAGACCTGCTCATGTCCATGGAAGACATCTATGCTGTAAATTTGGCTCTTGTCCCATAATCCTCTGAGGTGGTACCTTCTTAAAATCAAGCATTACAGGCTGATATTACCTGCTTTCAGTTGTTCTTTTACCCTCTCATCCAGTCTTCTGGGTGTATGGATGAGTAATTCTATGGAGGGCTGGTTTTATAATGCTTGGTAAAGTTTCACATTAATGGTTCTTGATTCTATTTTCGTATCTTAGTGAATTTTCATTTCTTTCATATTAATAATTATGTCCATTTAGAACCTATTAACCCCTTAATCAATCATTAAAAAGGACCAGCTAAATTATCCTTACATGTGCAGTGCTTATCAGTGGCACGATGGAGCAACAAAAATGGTTTTGAGAAATTTCACAGCGTACTAAAAATGATGATTTATAATGAGTTCTAAGGTAGGTGTATATTTTTCTTCACCTGAAAACTTTGTTTTTCTAAATCCATGAGAAATATGTTTTCTATCAATTGAACAAATAATATAAATGGCAGGTGTTATGATCTGCAGCACGCATGTCGGCACACAAAATGCTCCAGAAGGTCATGTTGGTGGTGTTGTGCATGCACCATACTGAGATTAAAAGAAATGAAAATTGACACAATTGACGACTATAACAATCTCCATAGATATGCACATTTTAGGACATGATGAATGTGTATCCAATTAACCCCTGTTTTAAAGTACAACGGTGTCAATGTGATAAATTTGGTGGTGAGATTATGAATGAATTAGGAGTTTACAGCAACATAGTGCATGTACCACCCACGTAATTGAATTATAATGGGATTGAATCTTTTTTTGAAGGATTTGATCAAATCTGGAATCCATGTATTCGATCGAATCCTGACCTCATCACTACACAAATTGAGTTCTGTGGTCCATATCTATGAATGGCACTGTGGACACCAACAGACAAGTATTCCCTCCTTAGCCTATGAATGGGAAGAATATGGGGCTAACTTTTAAAAAATAAATAGATGGAAGACAGCTTGAATTGTGGCTTTCAAATCATGTCCCTACTCCTTTTATGGGTGCTTTGGAAAGGGACTGGCCTGAATACAAATGGGGCCCAGTGAATAGTTGACAGTGGGGTCTTGAAACAGTAGTATTGCAATAAAATGATATTTTGCAATTTGCTGTACGTTACATCCCAAAAATTAGCATGGTAAGGATTTCAGGAGAATGATATGTATTAACATCATTTTATGAAACTTAACCCTTAAATCACACAACAAATTGTTACTAAATAAATAAATATATTGCTTCCTATACTTATTTATAACAATATAGCATGGGACTACACGTTACAGGTTCCAACATGAGGTTTTATTTGTGCTTTTCTCATGTGTTTTATTGCTAATTCATCGATAATATCATCATACGTATAATTTTTTCATAATTCTGATTTGATAAATTAAAATTGTTCAGGAGATAATCATCCTTTAATAATGGTCGCTCAAAATTATATTTTACTATTTTCAATTTTGAGGAAGATCTTTTTGAAAGTGCGGTGGTGATTGTTTAGGTTGATTCTATTTTCCGAGAAATTACAAAATGAATGTAATTCAATTTATTATATTGAAAAAGACATAGTGTGCAGCGTGGGGCCTAGTGTGCTCACACCTCTCAAGGGGCGACCCTGCTTAGCAATCATTCTACTGTGACAATGAAGATGTTATCCTTTTCTCCTTCTTACTTGATGATATGCTAAGTTCAGAGATAAGAAATTACATTAGAACCTCGATCTATCGTTCTCGCATTGATTGTTTTCCCGCTTCTATCGTTCGCTGTCTTTGGTCCCGAATGTAGTTCCATGCTGATAACGTTAATAATCCCCGCATCCATCGTTCCCCGAAGTATCGTATTCCAGCATCGATCGTTTCCAAATGACAGTCCCCACATCGCAATTCCCGCATTCATTGTTTGAAAAAGACGAAACCAAAAATTTTCACTGAAGTAAGATTTTGGGATTTTAGCGCCGCTCCGCAGCGGGAAAGGAGGGCGAGGGAGTTAGGCGACGCGATGCGCAGACGGCTGGGCAGCCCTTGCCGTCCGAGTCCCTTCTTATCTTATGGCCCTAGCTCCTTCCTTGAGGATAATTGGCATTCCTCTTTTCCTACCCAAACGAGTCCCTACCTCGCTCTCTAGCGGCCGCATTCCTTCGCCATGAGCTTCTAACCTTTCTTCCTATTATCCTCTCAATGCTCTCTTACCAGTAGTTGTCATACGCTCGCTCTCGGCACCATATCGAGATCTGATATTATCCATGTGGGTAAATATCAACGGATTTCTTTGGTGTTTTGTATCAAATGTAACAGAAAACGGACCAACTTCATATAATACTTATTCTGTAGATTTTTGCCGATTAAAAACTTAAGCAAAATTAACTGACGTTCCACTAATGCGCCCCTCAGTGGGTGGGGCCCTTTCCGCGGAAAGGGTCGGGAGGGTCTAAGGTCTTCCATCTGTCCTGCCCCTCCCGGCAAAACAGGGTCCCCCAATTACCTGTATCATCCAATTCTTGTATGTAACCAGTGCATTATTTCAAATGGCGTGGGCTACATGGGCTTAAATGGGGGAGTGGTTGAGGGAAGGGAGGGAGGTGGGGTTTCTTGTCATGTGACTCTCGTGGAACCAACCAGAGGGCAGCGGGCATGGCTTGTAACCTCGGCAATTCAGTTACTCCCTGACCTTCGTCATGGTAACTTCGTGGGCTTCTAGTAAGTGCGGCCAAACCCTACGTGCTCTGTGCTCTTTCCTTTTTCTATTTTTTCCGTGTTTAGCCAGTTAAAGTAGGTATTTATGCCTATTCATTTTCCTGAGGTATTTATTTCTGAGCCGAAACTGTTCAAAATAGGTGTTTTAACCTTTTGCTCTCGGGTGCTTTTCTCTTGATTCCCTTAGTCTACTCGGAATTTAATTTTTAAATACCCCACATTTTACGGAAGGTGGCTCCATGAGCATAGGTAATGAAAAACAAAATTTTCCTTTCATATAAACTTATTTATTTGGATTTTTTTACTTCTAAAATTATTCTTACACTTCATACTGTAATTTAGGCTCTAGAATTTTTCATGGTGTGATATTTTGTGAAACATTCACCCACATGAAGACCTGGATTACATTTACATGTCTCACAGATATAAATTGTCTCTCTTCCTAGGATAGGTCGGTGCGCGGGCTTGAGGATCATCCAATAACATGATAATGAACCTTGTTTATTTACTTTTATCATCCGAGACACCATTGGGATATGTAATATGTACTAGTTAAATATTTTTAACAGTTAGTAGTCAAACGAAAAATTAGAGATGCACTAAGTATTTTCATTAAATTTAATAATTCTCCCCCTATTAAGAGAAATTCCTTTAAGATTCCCCTCTACTGTGAAAAGTTACCATAAAATTCTCGCATTTTCATCTCGTTTTGGCTCCCGGGAAATCTTTTCCCGCATTGTTTGTTTTCCCACGTCCATCGTTATTTTTGCCCATCCCCGTGAAAAACGATAGATCGAGGTTCTACTGTACTCTTATTATCCTTAATTTTTTTACAGGTACCTGAAGGAAAATCCCTGCAACAATGTGTGGATTCCAACACCTTGCATGTCTGTTCCAAAAGATATCAGTCTTTTAACTTCCTTATTTTACCAGGAAATACATTACTTGATCACTCTATAGTGTTTAACTCACTTTCCATATCTAGCTAATGATAATTTAGATTGATGTGCTTAGTAAGATCTTTCTTCACACTTGATTTTTTCTTTTATATGAGAGGATACCGAAGAGGTGAATATAAGCAGCTAGACCAGATGCAGCCTGTGATGGCATCATCCAGGGAATTCCCATATTAGTGCAAAAGAATTTGCTTGAAAAGCACCCTTTATGTAGACCTGGAATATGTGTTGCACTTGACTCAACAATGGAGAACTTGCCAATTTCAAAAAAAATATTGAGGTAATAGTGGATGATGAATTTTGCCCAATGCATTCTCAGGGGAAAACCTGAGGCCAAAGTAATGCATAGTACCCGAGATAAAAATTCTCATAGTTGTCAAAATTCCAATGGTGCAAAAAGTAGTCATGGTCAGATAAAAAAAGGGGTCATGGTCAGATCGGATGGGTCTGACATTCGGAGGCCGAGGTGGTGGCAATGTTGTCGTCTTTCTCGGAGAGACTGATCAGCATCAATGGGGAACTGAGGGTAGGAGTTCTATGCCAAGAGTGGTGTAGCATTCTGTGGATGCATGTATGCAAATATCTACAGTGGAATATTTCGTTTATCGTTAATGATAATTCTGCTTCCAAAGTAATGGAACAGTGGCTAAATTTAACCATTGTTAAGTATTGGGTTAGCCGAAGCTTTGCTGAGGGAATGCAGAGGTAGAATTTAGGCAAGGAAACAACCCAAGTCATCTTAGTACAATTTTTTTCAAACACCCACGAGTTACATGTGTGCACCCATCCCATCCTAACACACCCTGCCTGCTCTCTCCCATTCTTCTTTTTCTCATTGAAGTTGCGTTCCCACGTAGCAGTTTTACCGGATGTGAGTTGGGAGGGGGAGGAGGGGAGTGGGAGGGCTCGCGGGTTCTAAAGGTTATCTAGTTCTTGGTGGACGGCAAGGGGCAGGAGGAGAAGAGGGAGAAGGAACTTTATATTGCAGGAGTACTGCGTTTCAGGGGAGGAGGGGAAGGGCTCTCAAGGCATGGGAACGGCAAGGTTGCAAAAGACAGTCAGGAAGCATTGCACACTTACATCACTCCCCCCACAAAAGAAAAAATGAACAATGTGAAATTTTTCAGACAGGATGGCTTGACAACCAAATAAAATAAAATACTTGTACGGAATTCCACGCAGTAAAATAAGTGCTCTGCAATGACTAACAATAGGTCGTCCGATAACTCAAAAAAATGACAACTACAAAAACCCCGAAAATCTTAATATCTAATTAGAACAGGTGCATTTCATATTCCAAACTATACTAGCATTCAAGTACATCATAGGCACATTAACACAAAATGGACACAAAACATTGGTACCGTAGTCCACAAAATCTTCCCAAGGCAAGTGAGACGAAAGAGAAAGTGGTAAAGCAATCAAGTTCAACTAGTCCACACAATATCTTCTATGGTTTCGTGGTGTACTTTGTGGAATTTTGACATAATGAGATGAAATAAAATCACTTTGTATGTTTCATACAAGAGTAAAGCACCATAGAAGGTTACACTGAGAATCTAAATATTTCGTACTGTTTACCAAACATATTGCGAAACCTGAACAGTCTTAACCATCTGTGGCCTACATTGACTGAATTAGTCCAATGTCCGTTGGTTTGAATCATTCAACAAGTCAGTCTGTTACACACAGCTTTGATAAATATGATATTTGAAAAGAAAATCAACCTTCACAATCAAAATGAAAACTCCTATCAAAACCAAAATCAACATCACACAAATCACTATACCATGCACTAACCATTAATATGGTTTAATACATTTTTACTCTAAATCTAGGCTTTCTTCTTTTGGGCTCTGCCAAGAGGAATTCCCTTAAGCCCATCAGTCAGGTAACTGGCTGCCGAGTATTCCTAAGGGGTGCACCTCAACAGAATAAAACAGACCCACGAAACTTCTTACATTTCAATAAAACACTTCAATAAAATATCTTAATTATCAATTATCCTCCATCATCATCATCTTAATTCTCATATTCCTCTTTGACATGCTGGTATTCCCTATGCATCTTTTCATGGGAATGTTTACGCCAGACTGTCATGCAAGGCAGCTCTGTCCTTCCCTCAACAAGCAGTCTCATTGATTTCCTCTGGTGGAACATGCACACGAACATTTTCAGCCACAATTACTTCAGTCTGTACGCCGTGTGCTCCTCTCTTTCGACTTAAAACTAAACTTATGACATAAAATAATTGCTACTATTGAAAGGCTCCAAATTTACCCTTCCAAGGAAAATAAAGGAAATGCTCCAAATTTACCCTTCCATGGAAATGATCTACTTCTTTATCTAATTCATCTCTCAGATTTAGTCGAGTCACTTCTTCGGTCAACTCAAGAGCCCCCGGGCTAATATTTCTGCTAATCTCAAACAATTCAATCTCGGGCATAATTATTTCTGAAAAACTTTCATTGAGTGTAGTGCTTCCGTGGGTGCTTGAAAGGAATTTAAATTTAGCACTTGGAATATCGCAATGACTTGCATTCCTTAGTAACCAATTGCCAGAAACTGTCATGGCTATGGTGAACTCCTCAAGAGTGAACTTACTACACAATAGCGTAATACAGATTCCTTTCGAAAGTGAAAATAGCCAACCAGACCACACTCGCTTGAAGAAGGGTTGGCGAAGATTGAGAGACATCCTGCGAGCAATTTGAAGGGGTTCCAGAAATGAACAGACTGTACTCTTAAACCGATTGATCTCCTGTTAGTAACATTAAGCTTGAAGGCATACAACAATTGGGCCCGTCTTTCCTTCAGACCATCTTCTTCTAGGACAGCAAAATAGTCCCTGTCCATACTTATCAGGCGGGTTTACCCTAACTTCCATTCAATAAATATACCAAAGTCCATGTGATACACTGGATAACTATGAATTTTATACCTTTCAAATGTTCTATCTTTATTCACCAACAGCACGTCAATAATAATACATAACTGATTTCCTAGCACAATGGCCGCTACTCTAACCGTTTCTTAATATATATACAAGGAATTGCTATCACAGGGGGCTATCTTGTAGAGGGGCAATTTGATTTTATTCCAAATTTTCTGCAACAATGAAACAAACATATAGGGAGGTACCAACACACTGCTCAATTTACTATGTACGCTGCTTTCCAGTGCCTGTCGGAGGTTTACTAAATCCACCCGTGCATTAACTAGCACGTGACCTATTTGCCGCAATTTATCTTCTTCCTTAGTTGATTCACTCATTTCTCTGGCATACGAAGCCAATCTCTCTCTATAGCTTATGGTTTTATTTATACATATTTTCCGGCCTTTCAAGCGAGTGGTTTCACCATATTCCCCGATGTCCTGTCATCCCCGTACCGGCGTTCGCGCGGACCCTTGCTGGCAACTCTCTCTCACCCGTACCCGCTACGTGGAGTGATTATTCTACTAATTGTGCTCCTGTCTGGTGATGTGAACCTTAACCCCGGCCCTCCCACATGTGATCCACCTTTTCGTGTATACTAACAAAACGTTAGAAGCATCAAAAACAAACTTACAACTTGTGATTCCCATGCTCACGAACTCTCCCTTTTTGATGCTATTGCCTTCTCAGAAACTTGGCTGTCTTCCGCTGTCAGTGACAGTGAGTTGTCTTTCTCTGATACTCATAAAATTTACCGCAGGGATAGAACCTCTAGAGGTGGTGGTGTACTTCTGGCCATAAACTCTAACATAAATTCAAAGCGTCGGAAGGACCTAGAGACGGAATGTGAAATTGTGTGGTGTGAAGTCTCCCTTCCTTCTAACCCGCATGCAAAATCAAAATCAAGAAAAACGTTTATAGGGTGTTTTTACCGCCCCCTTTCAAGTGACATCAAAATTTTAGAAAACTGTTTGGACTCAGTACTAAGCGCCTTGAAGCTTGGCAATGTCATCCTCATTGGTGATTTTAACCTATCGATTCGAAGGGACTCTCCAATCAGTGGTCATCCGCACAGCATCCACGACAATTGTTTTCTTGATCATTTTACCAATGCCCTTCAACTATCCCAGTATAATCTTCACCATACTCGCGATCTGGCAACCCTGGATTTCCTTCTCTCATCCTTTCCTCCAGAAGAAGTTGTCCCGGGGCGAAATATCTTCACCTCGGACCATGAATCCTTGGATGCCGAATACCGTTTCCACCGTTCCCACACAGTCTGGAGATTTCCCAATGTCCCTTTGTTTCCCCTTCCTGCATGGTCAAAGGTTTGTTGGGAGGACATCAATCGTTGCCTCGACCTCATCCCCTGGGGCGTTCTATCGTCATTATCCCCCGAGGAAGCGGTCGACTACCTGTACAGTGTCCTCAAAAGTGTCATAAAAGACTGCGTACCTAAAGTGAAACCAAAAACAAGAAAATTTCCATCCTGGTTTAAGCCCGATACTCTGCGCATTCTTGGAAATAAGAATCGCGCCTGGTACCTTTACAAATCCTGTCCAAACGTGCACACCCATCGCTCATTCAAGAATTTGCGTCGTTACTCAAAGCAGCTCATTCATCGGGATTATGTTGGGTTCACTCAGAAAGTATCCTTGTCTATTACTACCAACCCTAGAAAATTTTGGTCCTTTGTAAATCGTCGCCGTAGTAAACCTAGAATCCCAGAACTAGTTTCATATGGTAATATTAATGCTGTAGGGGAAAGCAGGACGAGCCTCTTTCTCAAATTCTTCTCTGAATGTATGACACCCCTCTCCATCCCATCCCTCACCCAAGGTCACTTTCTCACTCACATCACCAATAACTGCCTTTCTGACATCCAAACTGACCCTCTTGAAGTTCTTAATTATTTACGTAAAATTCGCCTTCAACGTTCCGCTGGCCCTGACGGCCTGAGCCCGATATTTGTTCGTAATTGCGCTGAATCCCTCTCAAAACCTTTGAGTTTACTTTTAAATCGCTGTTTTTCCCTTGGTACGTTTCCAGCACTATGGAAAACTGCTAATGTTATCCCCATTCACAAATCTGGCTCAAAAAATGAAGCATCTGACTATCGACCTATCTCTTTACTACCAGTTCTCTCTTCTGTTTGTGAGAAAATTGTCCTCAACAGACTTTTTTATTTCACATCCCCTCATCTCTCTGATAATCAACATGGTTTTCTTCCGCGTCGTTCATGCTTGACTAACTTAGCTGTTTTTCAACATAATGCTATAAATTCCATTAATAATAAAACTCAGTTAGATACCATTTTCCTAGATTTTTCCAAAGCTTTTGACTCCATCAACCATAGCCTCCTCCTTTACAAACTCAGCGAACGATTTAACATTTCTGGTAATTTTTAAAATCTTCTTACTAGCTTCCTTAGCAATAGAAATCAAAGGGTCATTCTTTCTGGTTTTTCGTCTCCATGGTCTCCACTGACATCTGGGGTTCCTCAAGGAACTTCAACCACAAGGAAAGGTCCTTGGTCCTTACCTTTTTAATCTATACATTTATGATCTTGCCTCCCTAATACCCTCTTCCCAAGCTCATACCCTACTTTATGCCGATGACTGTAAACTTTTCAAGAACATTCAAAAACCCTCCGATTGCCATGAACTACAGGATGCCTTACGCCAGACCTCAAATTGGTGCGATGTTTGGAACCTTAAATTAAACCCGGAAAAATGCAGTGTTATGTCTATCTCCCTAAAGAAGGCCCCTCTAAAATTTAATTATACTGTGACTAATCACCCACTAAAACGTGTTTCATTATCTAAGGACCTTGGTATTCTTACAGACAATAAATTGAACTTTTCTCCTCAAATACAAACAATGAGGTCTAAAGCAATGTCCCTCTTAGGCCTTCTCTATCGTATTACCGAAATTAATGACCCCCGAGCACTTTGAAATTTCTTCTCTTCCATTATTCTTCCAATTCTTACCTATTCCTGCCCCATCTGGTCAATCTCTTCTCAAACTAATCTTTCATCGCTGGATTGTGTCTGCAACTTCTTTGCTAAAATAGTTAAGAATAGATTACCACAGTGTCGTAATATGTCCAATAAGGCTATTCAATCCTATCTCTCCATCCCTAATCTCCCCACTCATAGACTCACAGCAGGCTTAAAATTTATTTATAATATTCTAAATTCCACCATCGACTACCCTGAATTGCTCTCCTTTATCAATTTCAAAGCTCAATCCCGCCCCACCCGTTCTCACCCTTTACTCCACACATGCTTCCCATTCCCAGACTTTCGATCACTAAACGTTCTCTTTTCTTCCGCCTCTCCTCTCTCTATTGAATTCCCTCCCTTCCCACATTGATCCTTTCGCACTTTCATTTAAATCCTTTATAAGCCTTTCTCTTTTGTATCTTTCACCTAAGTAGTTATTCCCCCAATCTTCTTTTTTTAAATATATTTCCATAATTTCTGCTTGCACCAGTTGTTAAGTTTGCTTATATATGTCCTTAAGTGTGTGTATTGTTACATGGCTACTATAAAATGGTGACATAGCTGTATGTGGTTTTATTACTTTAAATAAATAAATAATTAAAATAAATAAATATAGACCATTAACTCCGACATTATTCCCTGAATGAATTTAGTGTTGTTGGTTATCATCTGTCCTAAATTCCCCACTAAAACAATTGATTCTCCATTTTTGATCTCAAACTACTGCTCGCGCTTTTGACTGCCGTAATTCTTTGGTTGATTCTGTCTAGATCTTCCTCATCCAAGGTCCCAAAAACCGTCTTTAGCAGGTTGCCTCCCACATTAAGTCACCCTCTTTTTACTCTTTTTATTCCTATCAAATCAATCAAGAGTTTCAAGTTCCTCCCTTACTCTATCATATTGTCGACATTTTTCTCAGGGCCTGCAAATACTGGGCCTTCTCTGGGCCGGTCAGTGGCCCCTCGTTCGGTGCAAAATTCAGCATCCGATAACACGTTTAACAACATTTTATATTCATTCCTTAACTCTAACAAATTAAAATTAATCACAACACTCCAAGTATGCTCCGATATCACCACATCCTGTTGTCTGTCGAACAGCACTCCATTGTTTAAAGGGAAGACTTTACGGTCGCTGGTGTCCAATTTAAACAATACACTTTTTTGAAACTACAATTTCTGTACAATTTAAACTAATATTATGATCTGTATAGTTACTCTAGGGTAAGTGGTTCAAAAGAAATTATCCAATACTCAATAAATGCAGAGGTATATTTCCTCGGGTTCCCTGCTATAACTTCCCTTCTTTCTTCTCACTTGCTACTTCCCCCGCTGCCCGGAGACCCATCAATGCCGGAAAATCTCTACCCAGCCTAGCATTGTCCTATTCTCCCCCACCCCTCCCCCTTTGTCTCTTGCCTCCCGTCCCTTCCACCCCACTTTCCTTCTTACACCTAAGCACCTGGATTTCTGCATATATTCATCCATTCATTCATTGGTCGTTCAATGCTAACATTGGTTGACTGCAGCCCTCCAACCTTCCCTATCTAATGCTAGATGCCTTACCTCCTGGTATTCCTTCCTCTG
This sequence comes from Ceriagrion tenellum, assembly GCA_963169105.1. Classification (NCBI taxonomy): domain Eukaryota; kingdom Metazoa; phylum Arthropoda; class Insecta; order Odonata; family Coenagrionidae; genus Ceriagrion; species Ceriagrion tenellum. The sequence goes on from OY720638.1 coordinate 2,112,784, forward strand.
TGCTTTCCTCTTTACTTGGTCCGTGAACTAATTCCTGGGTCTTCCTTCCTCTGGGGACTTTTCCCTCTATTTTACCTTCCATTATGTTCCTCACAAATCCATTGTGTCTCTGGGTGTGTCCAATGCATCTCGTTCTTCTTTTCAGTATGGTGTTCCACATGGTCCTCTCCTCTTCCACTCTTCTGTACACTTCATCATTTCGTATTTTGTCCATCCATTTTATCTTCTGCATCCTCCAGGACCAGGTTTCTAAGGCTTCTAGTCTATTCTGGTCAGATTGTCCAGTGGTCCATGCTTCCGATCCACACGAATGTTTTCACGTGCTGTTTCCTGGTTTGTAGTCCCATCTTCTTTGAGCAAAGCAGTTGTCTTTTTCCCCATGAACGCCTTCTTAGCTTGGGCTCTTCTCCGCATGATGCCCGTTGTACCTACTTCTTCCGTCCCACGTGATGGTACTTCCAAGAGATAGGTGAAGGACTTCACTTGCTCTAATTGCTTCTCTCCTCTCAGGGTGACTTCTGCATTCATCTTCTCTCTTCCACATACTAGGATTTCCGTCTTCGTCTTGCTTATTTTCATGCTGTATTCTTGGAGAACTTGGTCCATGATGATTAGTGACCTTTGAAGATCTAGACCATCACAATTTCAAGCTATGGCTGCGATATCATCTGCGAAATGGAGCATGTTTATTTCTTCTCCATTTATCTTTATTCCGCTTAGTCCAGTTTCTTGCATTTCTCGTATGGCCTCCTCCGAGTAAATGTTGAACAGTGCTGGGGAGGTTAGCGCGTAAGCTTCGTATTCGAATCTTCGGATTCGGCAGCCTGAGTCGAAAATACGTCACATCCGAAGAGTTGCGCAACGTGCTACTACGTAAGCTTTTCCTCCCAAACTTCGTCACGAAGTTTGATTTGAAGTTTGGCTTGCCTGATACTGATGTTTCACTCTTTTATTTATAAAGAATTAACAACTACTTACAAATTAGTTTCTATTACGTAATGCAATCATAAATAAGTGAAAATACAAACTGTAAGTTCCGATAAATATTCTTAACGTCAACATAGGGTATGTTATCATGAAGTTTCATAATAATATTATGTTATAAATCTGTTAATAGTGGCTCAATAAAGATAAAACCATTTCAACATGATATCTTGAAATGTAAAGTTTATTTATAGCTACCATTTTGAGCTCATCCTTCAAGAAATATGGCGAAATAAACGATTATATCTTATGATGTTAGGTTTACCCAAAAAAATCGCATTCGCTTGGCATCTTTTAAGGTATGTTGGGACATCAAATTACTTTTCAGCACATATTCAATCATTTGTATTTACTCAAAAACATTGCACTAACTTTTAAATTGGTAATATTGCGAGGTGCACGCCTAAAATGTGTCGTAATCATCAAAATACGAGTCATGTATGGTCTTGATTAGGCCCGCCATTTTTTGGACTATTTAAGGTCTTTGGATAGGTATATCTGAGTAAACCATCAGCCTTGTGAAAATAATCACGTGACTTGTAACCTTGTAACCTATAGAATAGTAGCTCTGAGAAACAGCCCTCAGGTGATATTATTACGTCTATCTTTTAGTTATAAGAGTTGTTAAGCCATCCAGAGGAGTCACAGACTTCGAATTGCTAGTTTCCCTGTCAAATGTCGTACACATTGTCTGAGGTAGGTGCCCTTGTGCCATGATTGTAATTATTAAATATTTAGGTGACTTCAATGGATAACATATTGTAATTATTAATATTTGACTTAGCAATATGAACTGGACTATCGGTACTTGGAATGTGAGAGGAGTATATGGAAAGGAGCATGAGTTGTTGAATAAAATGAAAGTGAGACGAATGGATGTATTGTGTGTATGTGAAACTAAGCAGAAGGGGCAGGATGTTGTTTCTGTAGATGGCGGTGGTCTGGCACTGTGATCAGGAGTTGACAATAACCAGGGTGTCCACGGACCCTTGAAAACCTGGAATTATTCGGGATTTTTCCGATCCGGGAAATTTATGTGAATTATGAGGGAATTTATGATAAATCCAGAAATTTTTCAAATTATCATTTGAAGGCGAAAGAAATCCTTATTTTATATTTTAATTCAACTGCGAAAGCCATAAAATAAATGTTGTTTGTTTACTGCACATGGTGTAATGGACTTAGCATTTGTATTTATATGTAAATCGAAGACCTGCACTTGGTTAGGCTCATTGTAACGTCAGCATCACGTGTCCTTCTACCCTCGTTAACTGCACATTGGACCATAATATGCTGAAGTATTCGTCACTGGCAGCATCGTGGCGTATTTTTTTGCGGCAGTGCTCCGGTGTGGCATCCATGCTTGATGTCTACAGTGCTAATCGATCCATGACGACTGACTCCATGAAATAAGAGGTTCCAAACAAAGATTGAGTATGCATATACTGAGCAAAATTTGTGAGCCTTACAATCTGAATTTGACTGCGACTGCACGGTGGCAGTCACGCCAATGAGCAGACTCGGTGGTGCAGCGGTGCAGTCTAAAATCGGGCTGAGGCATGGACACGATTCATAAACAAGTACCTTAAGGGGGTTGGTCCGAATACTAAAGTCCATGTCATTTTCTTCATATTCGCAGGAATTATAGAATAAAAGGCCCTCTATCGATTGGCTTAATTAGAAATACCCCTTTCCATCCTGGTTTTTCCAATAATCACATTTTAAAATAGCTATATTTACATTACGTAATACAGAAGGAGCGGATCCTTGGTACATAAAATATAGATTTAGTGTTGAAACCCATGTCGTTTATGCAAAAAACAGATATGACATAAACAAGGATTTACGAAATTGATTAGTGCAAAATTTACGGCAGGTCACCGACTTAGTTTTTGAGAAATTAAATGAATTCTCGAAATTTTATCCTGAGACACAGTAGTTAGCCGATCGGGGCGCTGGGGTCGGTCATACATGTGGCAGCGTTGGAAGTGAACTTACAAATACCATGAGAATTCAAACAGAGAGGCACATTTCAGAAGCTGTAAATTGTTTGTTTGAAAATACAGTACCACCTCGATCAAGCGTCAAACATCGGTCAAAAAACGAAGGGCTTCATATAACCAAAACAAGCCCGGTAAATATTCCTAAAACATATTGTTGTCACATAATAATAATTAATATCACTTATAAACAACTGATAAATGTGGAACTTACAGCTTTAATGAACGATTGTAATCATAAATATTTCTGAATATTACAAACTAGTTATTTTTAAATCCTAATGTATACCTTTGTGATTTTGAATTCATGTCTGTTCATTGTCATAGGCAGAAGTAGGCATATATACTTGAATTATGACCTTAGGTAACATTCCTATTCTTAATGCCATTAGCCCATCATCTATATAAATTACTTTCTTTACTCTTTTTTCCATATCATTTCTCACAATTTTGAGCTCTAGCGTCTAAATGGTCAATCTGCTCGAAATTCTGACATTCAATGTTTTGTGCGCAACGAAATGCTCATCCAAATATTCAAAATTTATCTTTTTGGGGGGAAAAATATTTTTAAAGTGAGGAAAAAAAACTGAAAAAAGAAGAAAAATATACTCCACTTAAGAGAAATGATCCTCGTACCTTCCATTTCACAATCTGCTACCTTTCCTCTCATCCACCGCTAGCTTCGAGTCAGTGACTGTGTAGTATCACTTAAGTTATACAAAAAACAATGTATAAGGTGCGTTATCGTACTGATCTCCACAATAACACCATTCAGTGTACAATTTAGTCCTGAAAAGGACTATTATGTATTATGAGAACTGTAAAATGTAATTACTTTTTAAGGCATAATCACTGCACGACTCCATTCTCGGCATTCAGTTAAAAAATCTATTCGTAGACTGGTCTTCCTAATATTCATTTTTAATGCGATATTTCAGCTTTCCTCTAAATTCGACATAATACAAATCAAAGCAGTATTCTTTTAAAGGCTCCTGTACACAACTGAAACAATCAGGATGCTGCTAGAAATATGACTCACTCAGTCACAAACCAGCCTCCTTAAGTGATAATAAAATCTATACATGTACCCATTATTTTACGGCCCATGTTGTCTTTTCTCCCATTCCATTAATTTCTCCAAAACATTTCGCCATCCAGCGTTATTTTCTATTTCTCATGTGGAGTACAAATACTTTCAATTTATGGAACAATCGGAGGTGAACCTTATTCGCAGATGTGGAATGTGTTCTGTTTTAATGCATTCGCGCAAATATTATTATATCTAATTGTGGTATTTGAACATCATATCTGTTCAGTTGCCATCAGTAAGCATTTAAATTGAAGATCGCAACACATTGAGCGGTGTTTACTCGATGCATATCTCCGAGCGTGTTGAAGCATGAATGTATTCACTATTAACATTTTCGGGGGTCATGAGGTTGTGGTATGAGCTCCTTTGGGGTGATCCTACTGATGCCTGTCTCCCTCTCGACCTGGTTTGTCGGTGTCCGACACCAGTAGAAGAACTACCTTGAGAACAATGAATTGCTGGGGACGAAGTGAGCAAAATAATTTAATGAAATTTTAAAAAATGGAATAATATGATGAATGAATAAATGAGGTGACGAAGAGAGAAGAGAGTCTCCTTAAAATTTCCAATAAACAAACAATAATAAAATCAAAATTTATCATCATGTAAACATGCAAAATTAAGTAAATCATGAAAGCGCGGCCGTGAAAGAGCCCATGCTCTAATTTGTTGCATTTATTCACAAATCTGTACAGCCACGTAAGTGCGCGAGTGCATGCATATTGTAAGCAGTCCTTCCACTAATTGTGAGGAATACGACCATGCAGATCGCCAACATTTGCTTCACGTTTTATCAACTTCCAAGACTCACTTCAAGATAGCTGGCGTGTATCAATTATTCAGCAATTAGAGATCGCACCTCAGGAGTCCCATTTCTTTATGCTAAGCCTGCTCTCAAAGTATCAACCAGGTCACCAGACCAGGCCAAGCTACAAAATACTTTTCAGTCGAGAATGTAATCCCGTGAAATTTGGCACCCAACGCAAATCCGCAGGGTGAACGGGTGACGTGAGACGGGTCGGAAGCGGAAGTCGGTCGACTGCGCCACAAACGTTGCGACGCCAAAGAAATCGGGGCGGTCGGCAGTTGGATGGTCTGCAAGGACTGACCACCCGTCCGACGGTTCTGACCAAAGACTATATATGTCCTGACTGTTATCGTCGGGAGATAGAGTCCCTCCAACCGTCGGCCTCGACAGTTGGGTATTCTGGTCGGTACATGTGTAATGGCTTTAAACAAGATCACAGACCACCTCATGTCAGTTGCACGCCTACTACTGTAGCACTTCCTAGTAAGTGCTACGGGCAACCGGTGGTGGCTATTAAGCAGCAAGAAGTGCTTGACTCCATCTTGAGAAGTAACTGATTTGGCTAGCTGCGCCACACAGTTGGTTGTAGCAGCGTGCGGCCGGACGCGCCACTCAAGAACTCAAGACTAGGGTTGCGCCAATAAGCAAAATGGGCGATTACCGATTAATGGGCCAATAATTATCGGCCGATACAGATTAATCGGTCGACTATTAGCCACCTACAGTTAAATGCCTGGCAGCCATTTTTTTGGCCTCCCTCGCAGCCGCCACACATCGTTTCATTTCCGGAGCATCTATTGCGTCCTTAAATGGTGTATTGAGGGAGCCTAACTTCACGAAACAATATTCAGACTGGTCCTTAGTGAGAATTGACTGCAAGATGAGGCATTAGAAGACACCCTTGCAGCATCCACAAAGGGTGGCCAAGAATTAAGGGGACCGCAAAACAACCCGATGATCAATCAGAAATATATTATTTCCATTTCTAATCTTATATTTACAGCAATATGATAATAAAAATTGGCCAATTCTCAAAGCCGATTAATTGGCCAAATAGCCGCTACCGATTAATCAGTATCGGAATTATCCTCTACTTGCCAATTAATCAGTGCAACTCTCCTCAAGACGCGCTACCGAGTGGTCGAGTGTGAGGGAGGAGGAGAGGGTAGGATGGCCCTAAAAAAGACTTTTTTTGAAATTTGATGGATGGATGAATGGGCGGATACATTTTCTGGTGTAATTTCATTAATAAAAAACTATAGAAAATTTGAGCTTGATAGCACAGTATTTGACACTGCTGGAACAGAAAACCTACTACTGATGAACGTGAGAAACAGAATTTGCTATTTGTAATACAGTAGAACCTCGATCTATCGTTCTCGCATTGATTGTTTTCCCGCTTCTATCGTTTGCCGTCTTTGGTCCCGAATGTAGTTCCATGCTGATAACGTTAATAATCCCCGCATCCATCGTTCCCCGAAGTATCGTATTCCAGCATCGATCGTTTCCAAATGACAGTCCCCACATCGCAATTCCCGCATTCATTGTTTGAAAAAGACGAAACCAAAAATTTTCACTGAAGTAAGATTTTGGGATTTTAGCGCCGCTCCGCAGCGGGAAAGGAGGGGGAGGGAGTTAGGTGATGTGCCGCGCAGGTCGGACGGGTAGCCCTCGCCGTCCGAGTCCCTTCTTATCTTTATGGCCCAGACTCCTTCCTATAGGACAATTGGCATTCCTCCTTTCCTATCCAAACGAGTCCCAACCTCGCTCATTAGCAGCCGCATTCCTTCGCCATGAGCTTCTAACCTTTCTTCCTATTATCCTCTCAATGTTCCCTTACCAGTAGTTGTCATACGCTCGCTCTCAGCACCATAATCGAAATCTGATATTATCCATGTGGGTAAATATCAACGGATTTCTTTGGTGTTTTGTATCAAATGTAACAGAAAACAACGGACCAACTTCATATAATACTTATTCTGTAGATTTTTGCCGATTAAAAACTTAAGCAAAATTAACTGACGTTCCACTAATGCGCCCCTCAGTGGGTGGGGCCCTTTCCGCGGAAAGGGTCGGGAGGGTCTAAGGTCTTCCATCTGTCCTGCCCCTCCCGGCAAAACAGGGTCCCCCAATTACCTGTATCATCCAATTCTTGTATGTAACCAGTGCATTATTTCAAATGGCGTGGGCTACATGGGCTTAAATGGGGGAGTGGTTGAGGGAAGGGAGGGAGGTGGGGTTTCTTGTCATGTGACTCTCGTGGAACCAACCAGAGGGCAGCGGGCATGGCTTGTAACCTCGGCAATTCAGTTACTCCCTGACCTTCGTCATGGTAACTTCGTGGGCTTCTAGTAAGTGCAGCCAAACCCTATGTGCTCTGTGCTCTTTCCTTTTTATGTTTTTTCCGTGTTTAGCCAGTTAAAGTACGTAAGTATTTATGCCTATTCATTTTCCTGAAGTATTTATTTCTGAGCCGAAACTGTTCAAAATAGGTGTTTTAAGACGGCTGAAGGTAGCACAGATGTTTCAACCAATAGTTGTCGTAGTGCAAGTCCTGCGAGCATGGGCTAAGTTCCTTCTCGTCCGTTGTCTGACGTGGGCTTGCAATTCCAGAAATGTTTTTTTTGTTTTTTAGGCACCGTGACCCATCCAAATGATTTATTCTTTTGAAATTGGTGTTCATTTAGTAATGTCAAGCCAAACTCCAACCGCCGATATCGGAATTCCTCATTTCAACCCGATTGCCCGCTTACTTTTGCCTCTCTGAATCAGATGGTGATAACCTGCTACACCTCTCTTGCTCTATGCCTCGTGGGTTACGCGATTGCTCCAGATAAACAAGAGTACACTTGGTAGCGTCAAGCTCGCTCCATCTTTAACGGGTGGCACTCCTCCATCAGCGGAGCATAATGGAAAGCGCGACAAAAGATTACATCCTCTCCAACAAATTTTAGGAACGCTTCTCACCCACAAGGATATTTGAAACAAATAAATTCTATGCATGGATAGGTTGGTGCGCGGGCTTGAGGATCATCCAATAACATGATAATGGACCTTGTTTATTTACTTTTATCACCCGAGACACCATTGGGATATGTAATACTAATAAAATATTTTAAACAGTTAGTAGTCAAATGAAAAATTAGAGATGCACTAAGTATTTTCATTAAATTTAAAAATTCTCCCGCTTTTAAGAGAAATTCCTTTAAGATACCCCTCTACTGTGAAAAGTTACCATAAAATTCTTGCATGTTCATCTCGTCTTGGCTCCTGGGAAATCTTTTCCCGCATTGTTCGTTTTCCCGCATCCATCGTTTTTTTTGCCCATCCCCTTGAAAAACGATAGATCGAGGTTCTACTGTACATACCTAAGCAATTTTTTTGGTAGGTATGGAAATGTTAAGGATAAGGAGATTTTAAAGTTGATTTAAACCTTATTCAACCCATTAAAAATTAAGACTCAGGATTTCAACCTGAAGGTTGGTGAGGATAGGTGAGGGTAGAGCTCTCCCCAGACTAAGCCATAGGCATGTGAATTTCACCTATTCAGGGTAGGGGGGCCAGATCCTTTCCCTGGGCCACCTCGCACTTCGAGGATTTTTGTTTGGGGGTGTCCGAAGGCTTCACCCGGATTTGAATCCGAGACCCTCTGATCAGTAGCAAAGCGCTCTACCCACTAGGCCACCATGCTCCAAAAAATTAAGAAACACAAAAATAAAAACATTTATCATTAAGGATTGTTTTTCTTTCGTTTAACCATTATTTCTGCGGTAGAATCCCAAAAAACTGGAGAATTGCCTCAGTAAATCAGGCAATTTGAGCCTGAAATATTTAAAGACGATTCGACAGGGTCAAATATTGTGCAATCAAGCTGAAATTTTCTATGGCTTGTTTATTTATAAAAATTGCACCAGAAAATGCATCCACCCCCTCAAATTAAAAAAAAAAATTTGGCCACCCTAACGGGGTGGACAGATGTCCGTAGGGGGTGAGGAGTCTGGAGGGAGAGGATAGGCATCTGCAAGTGGAGGACAAGCATCCAGAGGATGACTCTGACAGGGCTAGTTAACACAATCTCGTCACCCTGGAAAGGGGATTGTTTGCCCGGTCGTGCGTTCACAGGAGTGATTTATGGAGATGCATAAGGTATCAATTTTGTAAACTTGAATGCCTCCGCAAGTACGTAAAAAGCGGTAGTAGGGGGATAATGGTGGAGGGGGACGGAATGCCATGTTGTAAAAATGCAATTTTGTAATTTATTGTCAATAAAACAACATTATATTACTTTGTTTTTTCCACTTTTTCTTTTTTTAATATTTATATTTATTCAATATCTATATTTTTATTAGGTTGTGTATAGCTAGGAAAATCCATATTATTTGTAAAACGTGAAAAATATCACTTTGGCTCTTATATAAACCACGATAATATAGTCTGGAAATTTTTAAAAATTTAGCCTTGAAAACCTTGAATTATGCTTGTATTTTTGATTGTGACTTTAGTGAACACCCTGATAATGTACCCGGCAGTCAAGGTGTAGGACTCATTCTTAATGACAGAGCTAAGTAACTGGTAAGGATGTATGAGTTAGTATCTCCTAGATTGCTCTGGGTTCGCATGATAGTAGGTATTAAGAGAGTTATGATTGTGGCATGCTATGCACCAGTGGATGGAGAGAGTGACAGTGTGAAAGATGAGTTTTGGGTAAAACTGAGAGAGGTTTTGAATGACTGTGACCCTGGTGAGCGAATAATTGTACTAGGTGACATGAATGGGTGGGTTGGTGTGAGGCGGGATGCATCTGAGAGAGTGGTTGGGCCTTTTGATGACCCACGAGTGAATGATAATGGTGAAAACTTGGTGAGTGTGTGCTTGGAAAAAGGATTGTTTGTGTCGAATACATGGTTTAAACATAAGAGAATACATATGTATACTTGGCAAAGGGGCGATTATAAAAGCATGATAGATTTCGTTGTGCTTAATGAGAGATTGAGGGAGTTAGTGTGGGACACGAGTGTGATGAGGGGTGCTGAATGTGGAGCAGACCACTATTTGGTACTCTCCAAAGTGAATCTGGGCAGAAAGTGGGTGCCAAGAAAGAATGTTGCGCATAAGTACTTGAGAGTTAAAGTGGAGAGGCTGCTAGACAGCGAGGTAAGAGTGCAATATGGTTGCATGCTTGGGGATGCTCTATCCTTGAAGGAGAGAGAATGGGACGAGTATATCAGAAATGATAATGTGAATGATGCATGGGAGTGTTTAAAAGAAGTGATTGTAGAATGTGCTGAAAGTGTATGTGGAAAAGGAGTGGTAGGAAGAATGAAAGGTGATGCTTGGTGGAATGAAGAAGTGAAAATTGCAGCCAGGGAAAAAGGAAGAGGTGTACAAGTACATGATTGCTGCCAAATCTGAGGGAGAGCGTATGAAGGCGTGTGAGATATACAGAAAGAAAAAGATTGAATGCAAAATGGTTGTGAAAAAGAGCAAGGAAAGAATGCATGTGGATGAAGATGCAGAGCTATTCTGAAGGCAATAAAAAGCTGTTTTGGAAGTGGGTAGAAAGGGCTAAGATTAGTAAGTATGGGATGAAAGTAATATCAGGAACTGCTGGAGGGAGTATTTTGAAGAATTATACAATAATGTTGCAGGCGCTGAGGATGAGCCTTGAGAAGTAGTATGTGAGAATGTGATGATGGAAAAGGAGATCAGTAAGAATGAGAGTATTGAAAAATGGGAAGGCTGCAGGCATACATGGGATATCCAGTGAGATGTTGAAGTGCGAGTGTAATTTACTCATTTGTCGGCTGTGTGAACTATATAATTTGTGCTTGCAGGCTTCTGTTGTTCCAGTGGATTGGAAGAATGCAATCATTGTTCCATTTTACAAAGGAAAGGAAGGAAAGACAATATAATAACTATCGTGCCATTAGTTTATTGAGCATTCCAGGAAAAGTGTTCAGCAAAATTTTAATGGAAAGAGTGAGGAATATTACTTCTGACAGAATATGGGGTGTGCAGTGTGGGTTTATGCCTGGTAGAGGATGTAGTGACCAGCTTTTCGTGCTTCAGCAAGTGATAGAAAAATGTATGGGCATCCAAAAGAAAGTGTATTGTGCGTTAGTTGATTTAGAGAAGGCATGTGACTGGGTCAATAGAAGTTGTGGAAGGTTTTGAAGGGCTATGGAATGAATGGGCAGTTATTGAATGTTATGATGGCGATGTATGACAATAGTACGGCAAGTTTGAGAGTTAATGGGGTTCTGAGTGATTGGTTTGCAAAACGGCATAAAGCAAGGATGCATAGTGTCACCATGGCTGTTTAATGTATCTATGGATAAAAGTGTTAGAGTTGCATGCAGTGAAAACGATGGTGCTTTGATTGGAAATGTAAATGTGTGAGTTCTACTCTATGCGGATGATGCTGTTTTGATCTCAGAGAGCCAACAGGGATTACAGAAGCTCCTAGATAAGTTTTGTGAATCAGCAGAGAGAATGTAATTGAGGGTAAATGCGTGCAAGACTTAAGTAGTAGTTTTTGATTAGGGTAATGGGGAGAATAACTGTATGATGAAGGTGAATGGTGAAGTAATTGAATAAGTGGATGATTTTGTGTTATTAAATATTAAATAAATAAAATATTTTACACTGAAACCCAATAGTATATTAGTAATCAGAAATTAAAACCGAAGTTTCTCTCCTGGTTCAAGATAAAAATGAATGGGCATCATGGTATGAAATGGAATGTCCCTTGTGTCAGATGCAAACAAAAGTTCTTTCCAATGGTGAAATTAACTGGCCTACATATTGAAGGTATATGTGTTACTGCTTCAAAAGTGTCCTTCATCTCATTGTAGTGATCAGAGAACCTAATGTACATTAATCCAAACGATGCACAGGACTCCATATTGGCATTGCCTGAACCTCATGTTCTATAATCACATCCTTCTTTGAACATTACTCATAAATATGTAAACCCACTCGCCATCTTAATAGCTGTGCCACTTTTGTGCGTAAGCATCTACTTTTCAACGTGTCAGAAATAGCAGGCATATTTATTTGTTGGAGAGAATTAAGCCAATATTGATCTAATGCCTTTCCATTAAACGTTATTCGGTCACATTACAGGAATTTGTCAACAGACAGCTAGGCTACTCACCATCACTCGACCTCTTCCATTTCTTTCCCCTCCATCCTGGCTCTTTCTTGCTGGGTAGTTTTTGGGCGGGAGGGTGAGAGGGTGGGGAGTAATTGTGGGAGGTGGAAGGGGGGTAGATGCACAGAGGGAATGAGAAGTGGAAGGGAGAGGAGATCTGTAGAGGGGAATGGGAGGGAGAGGGGATGTACAGGTGGATTGGAAGTTAGGGAAGATGTGGATGGGGAAGGGGGGGTGGAAGGTAGAGGAGGAGTGAGGCTGGCAGGGGATGGAACATTAACCCTTTTGCTGCCAGCCCATTTTGAGTGGGATGTGCGAAGACTGCCAAGGTTGTTTTCAAGAAGTTAGCAAGATTTCAGACTTTTAATAATTTCTAGTACTTAATTTTATTTAATACATCTAGATTTTTTCCCAATGCTGAAGATATGTTTTCTGCTTAAAACCATGCAAGAATTATAGGGATTGTATATTATTTTTATAAAGGAAAAAATAACAATTTAATTATTATTATTGTAAAAAACTCAACTCTACATTTTATTTTTCATTATGATTAGAAAAATATAATTTAAATGAAATGAAACAGTATTTATTATTGAAAACAATTAGTTAACTCTCCAGTCGTTCATTTTTATGATGATCAATTAACATTTGCAAGAGTTATAAAATATTTTCTATGACTACACTCACGCTCTCATCAGCTGATGCACACATGCTTATGGAAGCATTCACCGTGAAGGCCTTTATTGCATTTAGCGCACACAGTTTGGGATCTTTTTCTTTGGCCTTTTCCCTTTTTCCCTCTTTTACTGCAAACGCAACAGTCCTTCTCTTTTTTATTTGGCAATTTTATAAGTTTTTTGATATCACATATCACTGACGATGCTGGTTGCCTACCTCTGTTTTGCTTTTCTTGAAGCCATTCTCTGCCAAGTTCCTCAATTATGCTAATAGTATAATGTTGCCTGGACAAAGGTCTTTTTTCAGATGTCAAATTTTCCTTATATATTATATAGGAATTCAGTACCATACGCGAAAAAATATTGAAGCACATCTTTTTTCAATATTTTACTGTACGTCTCTCGTCTAGATAGGTATAGAGCATCATGTCTGATGTGTCAATTCCTCCCATATAATCGTTATAAGATTGAATAATGGAAGGCTTTTCCATATCTTTTGCCCTATTTCGCTTTGTCGACGAACGTTTACTCTTTTCTGCTTTGCATTTTGTCGAAAGAAGAATAACAGGAAATCACTGGGATTTTTTTTCCCGCACGGCAGCAGCAAGAATATGGCCACTACGATAGTACCGCTCTTCTCCTACATGGAATTTTTCTTTTAATTCTATCGGAATAAATTTCCTATTTCTGCGAATAGTCTCAGTTACATAAGTTCCTAATCTGTATATGTATTCAGCTAGAGGTACTGATGTGAAAAAATTGTCCATAAAAATATGATAACCTTTGTTTAGATAGTTACCCATCTTCAATAACTTTTCTACAACTGTGTAAGCCAAGCCAAACTTTTTTATTTGCTCCTTTTCTTCTGAGCTCTTAGCGCCTCTATAAACATAAAAAGACAACAAATAGTGCGACACGGAATCGCATAACATCCAGAACTTTATACCCCAGCGATGATGACGCTTACTAGGAATATATTGCAGTAGTTGCGTATTGTTTTTGGTGCCAACCGAGCTTTCATCAACACTCAGATACTCATGGGGGGTATAGTGGTGCCTGAAAACTAAGTTGGCGTGGTCAATGAGGAGCTGTATTTTAGCACAAGAATCATATTCTGCTTCCCCTGGACGAGGTAGATTTGTTGTGTCAGCTAAATGAAAGAATTTCTAGATCAATTGGAATCGATTTCTAGGAAACATCTCGTGAAACCATCTGGTGTATTGTGATTTTTGAGTGAACCAATAGGATTCAATTGTTGGCCTTTGAATTAGACCCATATTCAAAGTGCATGCGATGAATGCATTTAGTTCGGCAACCGTTATTTTTTCCCAATTTTTTGCCCGAGAATTTGGAGTAAGACGTCCATTACCACTGAGAAAGTGTCGAGCGTATGCATTTGTTTCCCTAACAATTTCATCCAATAGAGCTCGCGTAAAAAATAAACGAAAGTATTGGATTGGTTGTGCATCACTTGGAGGAGCATGCTTCGGTCCTGGTGTCTCTAGAAAATCAATGGGTATCTTTGGCGGGTTATCACCATTCACTCTCACTTTGACCCACTCGGCTTCGCCTGGATCAGCTTTTCTATCCCCTTCGTGGTCGGACCCACATGAGTCATCTCCCTCAGAGGAAGAAGAAATCCGACGCCTCTTTGTCCCTGGCCTTGAGGTGTAAACGAAAGACTCTTCACTGCTAGAAGAAGAAATCTCTTCATCGGAGGTCTCTGATGGAATATCACTGCTATCATCATTAGCGACGAGCGCATCTTCAATATCCTTACATTTCAAATACTTGGACATTTGTCACAGGGGCAACCCTAAAATAACATTTTGTAAATTGTATCAAAATGCAAAATTATAAATCGCAAATTGCCGTATCTAGTCGGCCAACACTAAACGACATGGAAAAAGATGAGCGCATAGTTCCGGAAAACTTATTTATGTACAGTGGCGGAAGAAATTAACGCAAAATTTTTCACGCGCCAGATTGCAGCATTTTTGGGAACTTCCAGGAGCAGTACATACTCGAAAGACTGGCAACACTGAGGAAAACATCGTCTACCACAAATATTTGAAATCCGCAATGAAACTCACATTTGTCGGAGCCTAGAACTTAGTCATCAATCGCCTCATTTTTGAGCTTTCGTCTCATATTATTCGCACATTCAGTCGCGTTGCATCGCTGCGTTTGTTTCAGCATGGCTCTTACGTCGAATGATATCATTTATACAGAAAGACTGATTATAAAAAATTTTCATTATCCCACCCAATTCAGTATACTATATGCTTAAATCTTCATCTCCTACCACCAAGGGATATTTATCGTGGTCGACTTTCCGAGGATCTTTTTGAATGGCGCATACTGTGTCTGTTTCACCGAAATGATATAAATCGAGATTTATCCGCACCAAATGTCTGTACAGAAAAGATTTAGTTAAAATAAGTATAGTCTACGTGATGTAATTTTTCACGATTTTCCATTTGTAGATTGATGAAGTTTCTTAGACGGATATTTATTAAATTCAAAACGGATATTTATCAATGAATCGTTCTTGACCCAATATAAATCTGTCTTTAGTTCATCAGAATAGGATTAAACTATGAAAATATACGTAAATATATATAATTTCATGAAATTAAAGTAAATGTGCCCGCATCGATATCGCATAATCTAGGCATATTTTCCCGATATTTCTTTCATCTTATCACAGGAAGCTTGGTGACGAGCTGTCCACTGTTAGGATTTACCTACTAAATGCAGGATATACGAATAAAAATTCAGAAAAGTTTACCCAAATTAGGTGTAGCTATGGATAAACAACTCTATTACGTCTAATTGCATAATATTTCATATGCTTAGCTATATATTCGCCGCACATATAAAATTAACAAAAAGCCTTTTAAAAGACTTCAGTTTGGAGTAAAATATCATTAATGAAATAAATTAATATGTAACGGTTAATTTTGTAGCTGTCAGATTTATTTGGCTCGCAAAAGAGTGGTCCGTGTTCGATTTTTAATGAATGCAAATGAGTTTTTATATAAATGTCCTCATATTGGCGATATGAATGAATGTAATGTGTAGATGCAATGACTGGCTGATAATATGAAATTTTTACAATACAAAAGAGATAAAATGTACCGAATAAAAATAATTTTACTTGACCAGAAATTGAATGAAAAACTCAAAAATGTCTCGACCAGGGGTGGGATCACGGTTCTTTTCTTCTTAAGGTCGTGATCATCATCCAAAAGGCAAGTCGCATTGGTAGAGCAATGCTCAAAGTCCTGGGAGCACACTCCACTGCTATGTAACACTCGGTCTTTCTTGATGACGATCACGTTTCCGAAATCATAAGCGTACTCGAACAATGTTATTATGGAGAATCTTGATTGCGATTCAGGTTTGCAACCCAGTAACAACTACTGAGCTTTCTTATGTCAAGGCAAATTTAAGATGATGTTTTGTATCCTTTCGGTGAATTTATTTGCGTCCATATGCGTTACTGTGAACTAAGTTACTTTTAAAATGAGTGGTGGTATTGTCTACGAACGTTTAAAATAACTGAAGGATAGGAAAAAGCATACTACTCTCCCGGGAATACAAACAGCAAGAAGTAGTTCTCGGATTTTACCTCATCAGCCCAGACCATTCCAATCAAACACCATTAGTTCCCCTCATGCATGTGTTTGGAGGCCAGCTACCTTAAGTCTGAGTTAAAGCAACGAGCAATCTTGGAGGACTCTTGAGGATCCCTAGAGGTTTCCCCGTGTCGATACAAAGCTCCACCAATACTAATCCATTCAAAATTGGAATGTATGAAGGGCGCATTATATTGATTGGGGAAATAGTATGCCTTTAATAAGAGCTTACTTTCCCCTTGTGTTGCAGGCGATACCTTTTCTGCCATAGATAATGTTTCGGACGCCAGGCGTGTAACTCAGAGGAAAGAAGTGGTATTTGATTTCTCTTACGCCCTTAAAAGTATTTGACGGGTGCTTCCGATTTTTTCGAAGCGCCACGAAACTTTTTTTCTGGTGCAGCTAGTATTTGAAACCTGTGCGTTATTCACAACAACAAACCACCCCGACCATCACCACTCGGAACTTGGCCAAGGTTTACTGATGACTACTTCATTGAGACGAGCGTCGATAGACGAACAAGAAGAGCGGGCAGCGCAAGCAGAGATATTGTTCAAAGTTTTAGCGGCCTCTCCCAAAATTCTTGGAGGAAAAAGAGATCTTATTAGCCTTAAAGTATGCCTCATTTTTCTCCCAGGCGGAGGAATTGGATGGTAGGTTTGTAAAAGGCAAAAAAAATATGTCGAAAAATTACCCGAAGAGGTGTTGCGCCTTCGACTTTCACCCACTAAACATTTATTTGGTGTTTAAAAGTAAAAAAACCTATTTCTTACTTAACGAAATTCATTAAATTCATGTCCGCTATAATAAGAACTATGTTTAATGAAATTTTTATCAATATTCATTTTTCGCCCGCAACTAGGAATACTTGCGAGTTCACAAATGTCAAAACTATAGGAGATGGTTCAAAACAAATCATGTAACGTAGATGGAGCGGGCTACGCGGAGCGGAGCATTCATTATGAGAAAATTGCGAGAAACAAACGTTTTTTGACCCCCTCAAACGAAATAACCCCAAATTAAGATGCAAGGAGGAAAATCGTGGAGGAAGAATGGGAAATGAACCCAGTAAGATGATACCAAAATGTGGACAACTCCATGTCACAGAGACTTGGTCAGGAAATCGAGAATGGAGGGGGATGGATTGATTATAAGGCTAATTAACATCCACATTCTTTATGTAAATTCCAGCATATTTCTCGATGATCAATTGCTGTGATCATGTGCACACATAACTCAAATTAAGAGAATTACGCATACATTTTAACCTTTTCCACTCATTCTAAATAAAGCATTATAGTGTCCCTTTTCAACATCCGTTAAAATACATTACCACTAAGAGATGAAATTTATGACCCTGTAAAAAGTCTGTTAATATCTTCATGTGGGGGCACTCACACCTTTAACTTCCATTGAAACAATAATATTACGACACATTTGAAGAGGAATAGATTCTTTAGGAACGTAGCAATCGTATTATCTTTGATGGTGCACGTTCCTAATTTGTACTACATTGACTACTCTGCGGATTTATAAGGAGTATACAGATGACCATACGGAAAATATCTAATTACAGCTTAGTCGCTACATGGAAAAGATGATTTTTAGTATTTTCTCACTTTCACAGGGGAAGATACGCGATGCAATTTTGTGGTATTACTTACGCGTGGGTATAAAAATGCTCCTCATAAAATTTAACTGCGTAATTTTATCCAAACATTTTTCACCGCGAATATGTCAAAAGGTATTTAAGTGATTCATTAATTTACCTTATCCTCTAAGTATTATCCTCCATCCTATAAGTTGAACTGTTGAACTACACGGTTAATGTATTACTCATAGCAAACCTAGAAAACAATGCTGGGAAAGCTTCAAATACCGTTTTATAGATATTTTGAAGAAAATTCCACACTTGTTTGGTCTCTCACTCAGATAAGTAATCGGTATTTATAGTTCGGCAGATAGAACCAAACTCTAATTCCTAATAAAAATAATTGCCATCTTTACTAAATCATTTCAAAGTAATTTTAATGTGAATGTAGAATCAGGTAAGGTCACTAAATCGAGTAACTGACACAATCAGAGATCCGGTCTATCCCCTCCTTCATGAATAGCTCTTCTTTGAGTGGCAAATTGGCAAATGAGTGGATATGAGCACCATACGACAGACAGGACGTAGAAATCAAGTGGGGCCGAGTACCTGAGAATGGGAAGTAAACATCTCATTCGACGACCAAGGATACCGCTCTGATTCTCATACAAAGCCCGAATATGCGTAAAACTCACACACTCATGGTTGAGGTCAATATCCATTCCCCGGGCCTTCCGCGGATTCCTGCGAAGTTTTGGCTGCAATAAAGTCACATCGCGTAGATTAATTATAAAGGCTCTAAAAGAGGCCACGCCAGGATTTGAACCCCAGGCATTCTTGACCGCAGACGAACGCTCTCCCTCTAGGCTACTTCATCGATCAAGAGAAATCCGCGTCCAGTGGTTCTCACTACATAACGAAAAAAGGGAATTCTAATGTTTCCTTTGAAATCTGGGCCAAATAAAATATTCTGGATTTTTTAAAGTAGTTTTCAGAATGTAAATAATATTACGTTAGGAGGAATTGAGAAATTTAAGTATTTGAGACGACCTGTATGCACGACGGCGGAAACTTACGTATGGTTTTAGGCATTGGAAATACTTGTAAAGAAAAATTTTCTCCACATGGCAACCATTCTATCCAACCAGATTTCCCATACTTTAACTTGAAATTCACAGTATATTACGCCAAAATGTTAATTGTAATGCATCATATTTCTCGGAAGAAGTTTGAGGATTATTAAAACGATGTTCATCCACAGCTATTCCCTACACGCGGAAATACGTTTTATTGCAAGTGAATTTGATCTGGAGAATAAAAAATGTTTATGTCCCAACAAATAATGCTTACATCATATTGTTTCTTAAGTTTCAATCAAGAAAAATTTTTTTAACGGTCCAAAGCTCTAAAAAAAAATATGGTAAGCATCTCTACATAATCAACTACAACTTCGGAACCTCGACTGGCTGCTGGGCGAAGCAAACTCATCACGTTTATAACTCCTAGACAATCTCGCGAACGTAAACCTTTTTAGTATGGCTATTTACATGACGCGTAAAATCGATATCCATTCATAGAGATTTTGAATATTCCCGGTTTCCATGTGCTGTCTCATTGTTGTCAAGTTTTCGAAGGAAAGGCGATTTCAATTAGTTCCCGTGTACGCCGCATTCAGACGCCAATGAGTTTTGCGTTAATTTTTTCTGCCACTACTTGGATTTGTAAAACGTAACTATTATTTCAATAAGACGCAGTTATGTAAGAATTGAACACCACAGGTTTTGCACCGATTCTTAGTAAAATTAGACGACAAGAAAGGTCCAGCAAATAAATAATACGGCAAAGTGCGATGAACGGCATAAAAGTCACTGATATACAAGAACAAGGAAAATTCGTGAAACTATAATGAAGGCTATAAAAACACGGAAAGCTCGTATGTTATAATAGTGTAAAATTGTAAGATATATTATTCTGTAACAATTACTTACTCAATATAAGAATATTTGGCAATCTTGCTGGAAACTGGCGCTGTAAAATAAATACTAGGAGCCACAGAGAAAACAGTCCTCGCGAACTCAGACCAGCACGATAAAGAGTATGATACTGGCCCGAGGGTAACGAAAAAGGCCAGGAGAGCTTATGAGGCAAGAATAATGTGAACAGTCAGCATACATAAGTCATAGTAATGGTTTCAGGCATAACTTAGTGGAATGACTCCATGGTATTGAATGAAGCACTTAGTAAGGTGCTTCGATGACATCGCTCAGCGACGAAACGAAACCAAAGTCGTGATCACTCTAACCAACCCAGCTTATACAGGGTGAAAACAACTTAGTAAGTGAAATAAAGCACATGCCGATAAATGAGACGGGAGCCCTTGAATACGCTGCATTCATAGTCCAGAGAGAGCTGTGACCAGCACAAAACCTGATACTGAGCAATACGATACTAGGCCGGGCGTAACGAAAAAACACGGGAGAACTCATGAGGCAAAAAAAGCAAAAGATAACATACATCGTAAGGATGAAGTGAAATCATTTTGGTAAGCAGCAGAGATAAAGCTCAAGCGGATAAATGACACTTGAGTCGTTAAATAGGCATCATTACACGAAGTAAAAAAATGTCAAAAAAGTTAGGCCGATAAATCGGCCCGTGGCAGTTTTCGCACATCCAACAAGGGCCGATATATCGGCCCGCTGGCAGTGAAAGGGTTAATGAATTCCTCAGGAAACACAGAAGTGATTTCCTGAGGAATATTGAGGGAAGGGGAAGAGGATGTCGCCTTGGTGGTGCAATTCATCATGCAATGAAATAGAAAACAAATGCGTGAATCCACTATAAGGCACATCACAGTTGATAATGGAAACTTCTGTGAAGTTGCATCCTACCATCTACTTTGTTATTATATCTGTTTGGCCAATCATGTCTGATGCATTCACCATATTGCAATTCATATATATATCTTGTAGTACATATGTGTTCAATGAATGAAAGATTGTCATGACACGTGCATTACTCAAAATTTTCACATACCAGCATGGGGTCCTTCACCGCTCTTAGCCCCACAGACGTTGAACTTCCAGTCTGCCCAACACTGAGGATAAAAAAATTAATGCAGCCATTCTTGTAAATCAGCAATGACATTCAGACAAACAGTGCAGCAGAAGTTGAAAATATTTATTAAGTTAGGTACCTTAATCCACTTTTCCATAGTTTTGTGAGCTCCTGTGGCACACGAATTGAGGCGCTCTGTCAGCTCTCCCCACGTCTTCTGCCGCATCTTGGCCACCACAAAACTGGTTTCAAGCCAGTGCAGGGTGTGTCTCCATGAACTCCAGCATCAACATACTTTGCTCCGGAGACACCCTTAGAGTGGCTCCTCTTACCATTTTCATTTCTGAAAGTGAATCAGTGACTTACTGTAAATTAATCACATGATATGGTTGATATCAATGTCAGTAGAGGAACAAGTTATAATGAACTTGCAGCTTACAAACCTGCAACATGATTATGCCCCAAGAGATCTCTCATTTAAGTACCATTACATAAACTATAATTGAATAACTGCATGGTCAATGTCTTTCAGTGATGACATCTGCTGAGAATCATAATGATGTCACCAGAGGATAGTCCCAAAAATCTCACATTAAGTATACACACCAAGGATATAAAGAGCACTGGATGATTTAGGCACTGCACAATGCTGTATTAAGTTTCTACGTGTTCGTTACAGAAGTAAATAATACGGCCAGGATGTGAAAATGTACAACTGTGAGTGGAAATACAGCTTTAATATTTAAATTTACATTGGCTCAGAAATTTCATCGGTTGAAAACAGTGATGTCATCATTTTCTTTGGCTCTCTTCGGCAAGTTACTGCATCGCTTCAGGAAGTCTTCCAAATCGAATTCGGGCATGTTGAAAGTGCTTACGCAGTCGCATGGAAGCACTCTTTCAGGAAGACTTCGGATAGGGGTTCGATTTCGTTTCCGAATCTGTTACCGAAACTTATTTTGAATTTTAATAATAACCCCCCTGGTGAGTGGTTGCGTCCTTGTCTTACTCCTTTGTTAATTTAACTTCTATCTGACCTACGTCTCTCATTCGCATTGGGATGACTTGCTTCCTGTATAGTTGATAGATAATTCTTCTGTCATTGTAATCCATTCAGAGTTTTTCCAGCAGTCTGAACATCTTGTTTCACTCAATGTTGTCGGAAGGCTTTCACTAGGTCCACGAATGCGACTTACAATGGCTTGTTCACATGTATTGTTTTCTCCACGATTACTCTCAGGCTGAGAATGGCCTCCCTGTTACCCCTGTTCTTCCTAAATCCAAACTGGTTTTCTGAGAGGTTGTCTTCAATTTTTCTTTCCATTCTTTGGCCTATTATCCATGTTAATATTTTTGATGCATGTGAAACTAGACTCATGGTTCGGTGTTCCTCATATCTCTCAGTACTTGTCTTCTTCGGTATCATAATCATTTCTCTCCTTTGAAAGTTATCTGGTAATGTTCCGCTTTGGTAACTATTTCTGATTAACTCATACAGGTTTTCCTTGGCTTTATTTGCAAGCACTTTGATGATTTCTCCATTGATGTTGTCTTTTTCAGGTGCTTAGTTTTTCCTGAGGTCCTCCACTGCTCTATCGAATTCACTCCTCAGTATGAGTGGGCCCCGATCATCCTCGTCAACTTAGCTTCGATTAGTTATTAGGTTTTCTTCCAGTGGCATCGGCCCTCGGTAGAGTTTTTCAATGTATTCCTTCCATCTATTCCCAATGTTCTCATTCTCTATCAATATATTCCCTTTTGCATCCCTGATGTTGTTGCTTCTTGTTATCCTCTCCCCTAAGTGTTTCTTCACTAGCTTGAATGTTGTTTCTGTGTTTCCCGTCTTCATGTTTTCGTTGACTTCCTCACAGCAGATGTCGATCCAATGTTCCCTTAGCCTTCTTGCATTCTGGATTGATTTGGTTCATTAGCTTCTTGTAGAGGGTGGCCTCTCCTTTGACTCTGGGGCTCTTGTATTTCCTTCTTTCTTCCTTTAGTTTCCTAATCTCCGTCGATATCCCTGGCTTCTTCATGTTGGCCATCTTACTCACCAGTTGCTCCTCTGCTACTTCTGTGATTGTCCTTCAGCTCATCCCATTTTTCTTCGTTGCCCATTTGTGCCTCATTTTCTAGTTTTCTGTCAATGGTTGTGGCAAATCTTTCGCCGTTTTTTTCTTTGGCCTGTATTTTCGTGTCCCACCTTGGTTCGCATTTTAACTGGTTGATTTTCTTGAATCGAAGGTGTCTGTCCATGGCTACTAAGTTGTGGTCACTGTTTATATCCGCACCGGGATAGCTCTTGACTGCTTGACTTGGTTCTTGTATCTCACTCTGACAAGTATGTAGTCTATTCTGTATATATACGGATGTAAAAATGATTGATGTACCTGAAGATGTCCCTACGTGATGAAACTCGGGTCATAAGAAATAAATCAATTTAGTGGACCATTACTAATTGTAATTTTTATTTTCCGATATGGAGAGGTTCCACATAGTTAAGCTTGAAGTGATTGCTACCATTATATGACGTTTTTGACTTTTTCCCATCTCTGATGATAAACTACGATTTCTATAAAATTTTCATTCCAAAATATGAAGCATGAGTTGATGTATGACTATAATAACTCTGTTTGCGTACAAATAAAACCCTTAGACGGAGTAAACAGTACATGTTTTAGCAAAAATAATTAGGACCGGCGATTGGGAGCTAGTGGTGGCCATGATAAAAATAAGGAAAACAACATTATTTTTCTTATTCGATTACTCAATTCTCATAGCCTAGTGGCTTGTGCCTGTAAGTCTTAATAATACAAGTGAATGTCCCCCATCTCAAATCTATTAAAAGGTGCAAATTTTGCCAACTTTTTTAACCTAATTATTTCTTTAACTCATTAAAATTATATCCATTGATAGTTCCAGTGAGTCTCATCCAAAATAAAATAAACATCTCTTAAGGTATCTGGTTTTAGATTTTTCTGGAGGCAAACATTATTTTAGGGTGACTATAAGCGTAGGATTCGAAATCCTTCATCTGTATTATGGGAAAGAACCAAAGTATAGATGCCTGATGCAATCGTCCATCATCGCTATCCCCGTTACCATTTCTGTGATGGTATTTCCTTGTAGATTTTAACTGCAACAGTTGGATGAAAATACAACATCATCAACAGTCATTCCATAAATGCATTTTTTGTCTCCAAAACTAAACTTTAATGACCACTTTGCAATCGAGCTGAACATTAATTATGTAAAAAACCCTCGAGGGAGTGCATAGTTGTGGTTTGAAGCAAATTGATATTTAATTGATAACAACCAAAAAGTGGGTATGACTCATGACTCTTGGCTTTGAGGTACTTTCTGGTAGTCATTGATTTCCTTGGAAATCACTTAAAAGTCTTTCTAGCAGTGTGGCAGTGTGAAAGCCCATTCAAGTCACTTCTAGTATTCCTCGACAATTGTCATTGAAACACTATCTTGAATGGTCTTGAATGAATTTTAAGTGTTGAAGACATCTCGTTCAATATCCTTTGTTCGAGACTTCTCGAATATTGTGAAGAGGGCTATAACAACACTTAAATGGGTCTTAAGTTTTGGTCAGTGATTTTCTCTGTAGCTGACCACTACTTTATGAGGAAGACTTGAATAAATTAATGTACAAGCAAGTTCTGGGTGGAATACTTTGAACTATTATGCTGAGGAACATAATGTTTATATTTTCAAAGCGAGAGCCTCACCAAAAGGCAGGAGTTAAAGTCCGTCAAGTCAGAAGTTTAGGAGGCTCCACTCTTGATTTAATTCTGTTAATTTCTTTCAATTGGCCAATTTCTCTGTCTTTACTTGAATCATTAATTTTCTACAAATATTGACGCTCTACAGAGACAACAATCATATCCCATTGGCAAATCTGAATTTTATCAGGTCAATCTGAATGATATCATCCAAAAGAATGTTTCTTGGTAATTTTGATTTTCCTAATGTTTTGCCATAAGTCAATATTTTGAAAACTCTTAATGACGAATGAAAAACTTTTCATCTCCTTAAATTTTTTTGGCCATTTTTCGATAACACCACAAGTATTTTCTAACCACAAGTTGACTGCCTAGGGAAAACCTTTTAAGTTTTTTGTATTTGTGAAGCTAACAAAATAATTAAAAAACAATTTTACTTAGCTAAAAGTGATTGATCAGTTTTTTAATAGACATGATTCAGCTATTCATTGGAAATTTTGTTAAACATTATTTCCCAAACTGGTGCTTCACTTTGTCAGAAATTATTTTTTTCGCAAAAATATTTCTATTAAGGAAGTTACCGGGCTTCGGAAATTTTTTTTTCAGTTTGTTGTATTGAAAGATCTATCTTTTGGAAAAGTATAGAACCTGCAAGTTGTTTTTTTTATAAATCGTATGTGGGCCAATAATCATTGATTACAAGCTGAGGTTTTTACAAAAGAGCAAAGAACCTCCAAAACCCCAAAATATATACAAAAGTATGTGGTAACATTGGTGCAAAAAATAACATAATTACAGAGAAATTCATCCATTAATGTTTGTCGGTCTAACAAGGTCTGGCAATATACAGTAGCAACAACAAATGCATGAAATGTGCAGTCAAGGTTGTAGTAGCACCATTTATGTCAGAGATTTATGGACAGTGGATGATTGTAGAAATAAAACTGAATTTTCAAGAAATGAGAACCCTGTGTGTCCCAATAACAGCCCTTATAACACGTCTTATTATATTTTTTTAACGTCGGTAATAATTATTTTACGATACTAATATAATATTAAGAGAATAAAGACAACACTCAGTAGACTTTACTTCATTACATCTACAGTTACTTATGTTTTTTTAGCCACTTTTGAGATTACTTTTTACTATAACTCTTAATGCGCTTAACTCTCTGTCATCAAGTTTATTTTATAAGTTTTTATTCATAGGAGAATCTTCAGTAAAATTTTCAGAATTTTTCGCAATGTCTCTTTTTAGTTATTTAACATTAATTTGCTCCAAAAATACTGGCCGTGCTTTATAGAAATGGCCGCTAAAAATTTAAGGAGTTGAAATTATTTTTATACATTGAATAAAGCGCCCACAATGTTAGCAAAACTATTGCTAAAAGAGCAGGAAAATGAAAACTTTGGAGTATTATAGCCTGAATGATTTCACATGGCTTGACTCTATTGTTAATACACACTAATCACAACAGTCTTTGAATATATAATGGCGATAAAAATGTGTGGAAACAAACAGATGACACACTATAAAATTGACAACTAGGCCATGCACAGCTGCCACTGTGATGAGACATTTCCCTCAAAAAGTAACACTTAGGCCGGTATTCATAGACGGGATAAATAATCAATGATTGCTGAATCTACGATTATTCGTCAATCATTCATTATTTGATTTATGTATTCATAGACAGTAAACAATCTCCAATTCATGAATCACTGATTCAAGACTCTCTAATTATTTGAGATGATCTGTAATTGGTGAATTACAGATTGTATGCATGTTTATTTTTGGGTGGCATGAGAAATTGAAGAGGCAAAACATTTTGTGGGTATCAATAAATTTTTATTCAAGTTGAGTTTATAATTTTATTAATTGCATAATGAAAAAGAAAATAAAAAATGGATTGGCAATGTTTTTTGGATAAAAATGAGTTAGCCGTGCCTACATTAGAATTTTTTCTTATGATTATTCAACGTTAATGAAGGCGTTGTTAGGGAAAATCAACAAACAGTAATCTCATATTCCAGCAACTGTTGATGATTTAGCGTGTGCTGTTTAACATCAGGAATTGTCCGACCATAAGTGTGGTCTCCTCTTTTTTCTATTCTCACAAAGAGACACCTGAGGCACCTATTTGTCGCCTGAACATCATAAGAAACAGGCGGTTTGATGGTGTCAGCTATTTGGACGGCCAAAAGATTAGTTATATGTTTCACAGTTCTGGACACTGTTGGCTGCGAAACAGAACTAGCCTTCCCTACATATGTACATAAAACACCAAAGAAGACAAAGAGTAGCAGTAGTAGTATTTATAACTGATCATTACCTTTAAAAAAAATTTGAAATATGTAATTAGTAGCAATTGATGATAGCTTACGAGTAAAACATTCATGGCAATTTCGGCCGATGTTAAATTGAGCATGAAGATTTTTTTAAATACAGCGTGATTAAAAACCGCTGTGATATATTTTTTTAAATTTGTAATATGATTTCAACAATTCAATATTGATGCCTAAGCGTAAAATCTCAAAGCAATGAGCCACAGTAGCACAAGAGGAACTGTCAGTCCTCGCGGAAAGCGTCGACATTATGAACAGTAGTTCTAAGAAGAATTTACTCGATCACTACGGGTTTTGAGAATCGGTATCCTCTATTAAACTCTTCGTCTGTCAACACTCATGTCTATTGTTACAGCAAGTTAGATAACGGATTTTAAACAGAGATTGACGTATATAATAAGCGGTTCATCACCAGACCCCAGTGAGGCCATTGACATTAAACATTCACACTGGAGTACGAATTTTGTGGAAAGTATCACGAGAAAAAAGGCGAGGTGAAGTCCTATGATATGACATGTAACTCGGAGGAAAAATTTCTCTCGGGTCGTGAATATAAAGATGGAAAAAAAAAGGCCACCGGCAGTCCCGAACCGCCTGACCTTTGAGAGCAAATCCGCAGCGTTAACCACTACACCGAACCATCCTACTTTAATTGTGAGCGATAATAATACTTATAAAGAAAGCCGCTGTGAGGGTGATTGAGACAGGTGATGTGAGGCTCCGGAACTACCTAGCGAGAGTACATTTTCCCAGCTTTTTTATACTAAGGGCGGGTATTTCTGATTATAAACTGATCAATTACAATACAACTACGATACGTTTGACGAAGTCCAAGGCAAACTAGCCTTTGACCTCGTGCACGACATTGTAAATACGGCATTCAAATCGGTGAGTCAGAGTACGTAGTCTCCCCATGTGAGTAATTTGGATTTGTTGGATCCCTAATGTGTGCTTTTCGCAGCCTTTAGTGATATGCTGGTACATCGTAATCGGCAATCACATACGCCAATATATCCGAACGAATTTCCATTACACGGAAATCCTAATCAATTCAAGGTAATCAATAATCCTAATCAATTCAAGACGTTCATATAGAGTATTCTATGCCTTTAGCACTGTATAAAATTGTACATCTGGAAAGTAAAGACGGGAATATGTCGTAAATAATCACAGAACTACCGACGTCCAACAAAGAAAAACTCTAATTAATTACGGTCGAGAGCTTAATTCACGAATCAATGATTATTTGGCCAAATAATTACAGTTTGCTTGACTATGAATACTAGAACTGTAAACAATGATTATTTGACGACTATGAATACATATTAATCAGAGATTGATGAATCTCTGATTCAAGAATCATCGATTGACGAATCACTGATTCTTTGACGACTATGAATAAGAATCAGTAATTAATTAGAGATATAATCATAGATTGAAACGAATCTGTAATTATTGAGGACTATGAATACCGGCCTTAGTTTAGGTGGGTATTTCCGGTCAGTGTAAGGTTTATTCATCACAAGGAAGAAACTTCTTATGTTATCCACGCAACATGGAGAAACCATGATTACAATGTAAACTAAACATTTTTCACTTACTTGCGGTCACAACCAACATTTAAATGGAAATTTCCCTCAAAATACCATTTCTACCATTCCCAACATTGCAAAACTATAACCCACTACAGACGAAAGGCAAATGACAGGCAGCTGCCCAAATAGTATAAAGACTATCGTTACCTCAAGTATACCTTACTGTGATTTATGATGGGTACCTTATTATGCTGGTTATATTTAAAGTGCTTTTATAGGTGAGTAACTAAGTAAACCAAATCGTAAAAGTAAACAGCATTCTTCTTTTGGTATGTTTTGCATATTATGGTGAAGATGAATACCTTTTTCATGTACACTGGAGTAATAACTCGACGTGTGAATGATCATTCAAAATTGTTTACTCGATAAGTTGCCTCTGCACTGAGTTCAATGCATTGCCACGGGAAATACTTACCAAGCATGTATAGTTTTTCTGTTAAAGACTAAAAATAATTGTATCGGTACCTCACCGCATTTTCCTATGATCTATGAATACAAATAAAGACAAATTATATGAACTTTTTAAGTGAAATTATTAACCAGTGACCAATATATCCAGCAACTTACAGGAGTTCTCTTGTGCACCACAACCGTTCGTATGATTAAGTGAACTGAATTTCTGTGCTTCCGTGGTTTACTCCTTGAGCAATAAGTGGAAACGATGGTGGCTCCCTTATGAGCCAAACGACTGATGGATTTGATCTAATGAAAGGTGGGAGTCGATGACACATATCTAGAGTCGAAAGAGCCAGTGGGTCATGGGAAAGAGCTGGGAAGTGAAGGTAAAGAGCCAGTGAGGCAAGGTAAAGAGCCGTTGACGCTTGGAAAAGACATAAAAAATCACTGCGGGGAGATCCGAAGATGGTCATGCCGCCCTGGATATTGTAGCTGAACTATGAAAAATGGCATCTTTTCCACGTTCATGATGTCATTCTGACTTAAGTGGAATTATGAAATAACCCCCCTGGACTGGTTTTGTTTTGTTTTTGTTTGCGCTCACACCATGTATGTCCGCAGTACAGTGGGTGTTATTGACTGCTATTACCTTCCAGGTGAACAGGAGGGTGTAAGTCCCATGAATGTGTCCGCTGGGACCTATAAAAGTGTGGGATCAGGGCAGAAGATGAATGATACAGAGATGTAATCAGGAGAATGATTGCGTAGTTGAAGGACCTGTTAGATGAGAAAATTATAAAAAGCTGAGTATTGTTGGAGGAAGAATGAGCAAGAGCCAAAGGATGAAGGACAGGCAAAAGAGAGAACTTGAGAAAGTGATAATAGTTGCATAATCTCAGTCTCTGGTTGGCTGAAACAAACCCATCAATAATTATGAGAGGAATTAGAAAATGGATTTGAATCATTTCCTTTCTCTTTGTGTGCTTGAAAGGGACCCTCACTGCTCAGATGAGCTCTTTTTTTGCTGTCGCCGGTATTCTAAGTATCAAGCACAATCTTGTGCTTGGTCCTGAAGTGAGCCATGTCAGTTGTAGTGCTCCCGTTGAACCAAATTCTCAATTACTAACCGTGCACTTCACTTTGCCATCCTTCAGTTATTTGAAGTATGCCCACATAGCACTATTACGCACACACTCAGATGCCACACAATGAGACAGAAAACCATGCACCAAAGTTGAAACACAGAAACAAACCTACACTTGCAACTAGCATACCTTCTCGCGCTGTACATGAAATAGTGAAAAGCAAGCATACGCCTCATAGCTTATGAGATTGAATAAAGCTGGTGATATGCCTTGGTCCAGCTCATTCTACTCGTCTTCTCCTCTCCTCTGTACCCATGGCTCTATATACATTGAAAATGAACTCATCTGGATGATTCTCATGATCAGCACATTAATTACTATCTTTCTTTTGCAATGTACACCTGGCCAGTCATTGCATTGAGTTGGCATCTATATGCATAACATAAGGCCTAAGTTACTTGGTGAAGCTAAGCGCAACTGTTTTCTTCATTGAAGGGGAGATATTGGTTTATAGATCTTGAAATAGTATGATTGAGACTGGTGAGGAGTGCTGAGGTTTTTATAATTCAACTTTTTGCTATGTAGTTGTGATACACAACTAGGAACTGAAAAAAAAGGAGCCTAAGAAATGTTTCAAGTTTTTCATAATTTTCTAATGAAGGCACAAAGTCTATGGACTGCAAAGCTGATGTGTACTATTAACCAGCCTTCTATAAAATTATTCCTTCCTTTGACTGGGGAAAGGGATTTAAATGGTGCCACTTTCCTTACTCTTATCAATGTTATGTTTCTAGAAAATCAAAAAATTATTTTCAGGTGCTGAAGTATGTTCTACAGAAAATTCACTTGGTGGAATACGGTCAATAAATGATTTAAAAAATCTAAATCGTCAATGTTTGAATGTAGATATTTATAATATATTCAATATTTGATTCAGGAATCACGTTTCAGTATGAAAGAAATGCATGAGCACTCAATTTGAGTTCATCTAAGTACATACATTGAAACCCCTCTTTTACACTTTTGAAGTGGCTAAAGGAAAAAAGTGGAGATCACAGAAAAATGTAAAATGATGGAAATCTTAATTTGCAAGAAATGAATGCCGAATCATAAACAAATGTTTCATAACTATATTTAATTTGAATTGATTATGGCTAAAATCTAGTGGCAGCTAGGTGGTAAAATTGGCAGGGGAAAAAATTCTTTTTTGTAATTTCAAGTGAACAGTGTGTGCAGTGCACTGATCCAATATGAAAAGGATTTTTCTGTTCTGGCCCCCAGTAGTCTTGGCATCAAGGACCATCTCATGATGGTTGTCTTGCTGTGCAAGTTGATTTTATATTTTTCATACTGGATTAATTTATGCCTCTCTCTTGGTTTCTTTTTTTTTGCTGCTTTCTGTGGATGAAGTGTATTTTAATTTGTTGTTGTCAAATTAAAATGCAAGTCTTGTGCACCTTTGGAAGGAGATGTTAGTTGAGTGAAATTGCCTATAATTTTATTGCAGGTGATATTACAAGAGATCGTTCAGTAAAACAGAAGGTGTTAAGCAGCAAGGATGGTGCAATTGGAGGAAATTCAGTGAATGCTGTCACCGGTCTAGCATTCCGAACTGCTCATGGCGCTAAAAGTACCTTTCTCTTTGTTGCTACTTTGTCAGGGGTGCACATCTACAACATCTCCATCAAGGATAAAGAGCAAAAGGTAAGACCTTAACGTTAGTTGCTACCCCTGAAAAATTTAGCTAAATATGGCCTTCATTCCTTAACTATCTTCAAAATATGAGTGTCTCTCCTAATGGGTTATTCTCATGTTAAAGGAGGTTGACTAATTGGAAAAAAAACCATGAACCTAGTGCTCATGAAGGTACACATGGAAATATGTGCAGAATAATAGGCAAAATTCACTCTCACCATGGTAATTGGAGCACTACATTCCTTCATCATTTTAATGTAATAGAAGGGAAGGATATATATTTTTCATGCCCTTGTATGGGCATTATGACATGGCATATCAGTGGAACCTCTGTGTTTTGTTTGTGTTTTAATGTAGATTTAAGTGATACATATATGTTATTTTGTGACATGCTGTGATGATTAAGTTAGTGGAGTGATTGCTGTTGACCTCAATTGAAAGTCTCATTTGTGGAGACTCAAAAAAGGTGGGTTTATTTTATAGCTGTGAGTGGTGTTATTTTTATGACCAAAATGTTTGGTGTGAATTAAGTGCCCACTCAGTATGCTGTAGCTATACACCTTTTTGCAATAAAGGTTGAATAACTTAAGCGCTCACATTCCTCAAATATCTCAGTGGTGGTGAGATATTTATTCCTGAACAAAATACAAAACAAACGGTTGTGGGTACATAGCATGATAAATTCAAACAAATAGGCCGTATGGTTAACAAAAACAATGAACAGTTTTTTCGAAAGTTAATTTTTCTGAGTTATGGTGATGGTCAAAATTGTGGTCAAAATAAAGGCCCATTAGGATCTTGCAATAGACAGCATTAAGTGAATGAGCATATTTGGTTTAATACAACAACTCTCAGCTCCCAAGACTGGTAAGGCGTTTTTAACGCTAAATCCTTTGATGAGAGTTTTCAAAGTTTTTATTCAATTTTCCTGCACCATTTTAATGTAGCTTTTCCTCTTGAAATTAGAAAAGTTCAGACTGCCAAAAGATAAAAATCCTGGGTCACTGAAGATATTCGTTTCTGTTCATCATTTAAAAAAAATCTAGCATATGAAGCAAAACTATGTGGTAGTGCTGAAAGTAAAGAGCATTACAAGCATATGAAAAATCAGTACAGGTTACTTCTTACCAAAGCAAAAAAAACTTTCAATGAAGACATTTTACTTAAAGCAAATAACAAAACCAAGGCTGCCTGGAAAATCATAAACAATGCCAAACATAAAGATAATCATCTGCTTTGCCCAATATTCACGTTTTCCGTGATGGAACTCTGAAATGCTACTCTGACCCAGCTGATGTTATCAATGAGTATTTTGCTTTAGTTCCTAACTCTTCAGTTCCTTACTCCTCCTACACTGCAATGGCTAAACCAATGTCTTTTGTTATGAGGCCAATTAATGATGGGGAATTGAAGTCTGTCATATCCAAATTCAGCCAAAGCAGTTCAAGTTCAGGTCTAGACGGAATTCCAGCGAAGGTAATATTCCTTAGCTATGACATGATTAAGATTCCACTTCTGCACTTAGTGGTTGAATCTCTGAGAATGTTCATCTTTCCGGCTTCTCTGAAAATGTCTAAAATTGTTCCTCTTTATAAAAACAAAGGGAGTACAGATGATTAGAACAACTACAGACCTCTTGCTCTACAAAATTCCTTTTCTAAAATTTTTGAGAGAATTGTATATACTCGTTTAGTATCTTATCTGGATAAGTACAATCCTCTCTCTAGTGATCAGCATGGGCTCACATGTGGAAAAGCTACCATTTCTGCCATAATAATAATAATAATAAACTTTATTCATCCATTGCACATATACATTGTGTTAGATGTCGTCAAAAAAAAAAAAAAACAAATTTATCAATGAGAGATACAGAATTACAGACACAGTAATAATACAGAATTAAAATCGAACAGTAGTAAAGTCAAGCTCAAAGTATTCCTCCAACGAGTACAGAGCATTAGCTATGAGCCATTTCTGTAGGACAGAACGGAACACTTTATTTTCAACAGTGTTGGCTGTGCTAGGTAACATATTATAGCACTTAATAGCCAGGTTTACATGGTTATAAGATTTGGTAAGTCTACAGTAAGGCAAATTTAGTTTATGGTTGGCTCTGGTGGAATGAGTATGTATATCACTCCTGGTAGAATACATATCCAAATTTTCTTTAATGTCCAACAATATGTTAAATATATACAAGCTATATGCAGTCATAATACCTAAACTAACAAACAGTGGTTTACAGTGTGCAAGATAGTCTGCACTGGTGATAACTCTAACCACCTTCTTCTGAAGTAACAAAATCAATTTTACGTCAGTTGCATGTCCCCAAAGTCTGATACCGTATAAAAGATGAGATTGAAAAAAGCGTGGTATGCATTGCGAAGATAGTCATGAGTCACACACCATTTAAGTTTTCTGATTAAAAATAGCGCTCTGGCTAGTTTCTTCCTTACTGAAAAAATATGGGCACTCCAAGTAAGTTTTGGGTCAATGTGAAAGCCAAGAAGTTTAACATCTTCATTTTCAGGGGCAACATGTTGTAAAGAACATATTAAGGATTGTGTTTTAGTTGGATTCAAAAATAGTCTGTTGGCTGAAAACCAGTCAGTTGCAAGCGCTAAAGTACTGGATATGATTCCAGAAACCTCAGTGTAATTGTCAAACTGATGTAAGAAGGTTGTGTCATCAGCATATAAGACACAATTTGTGGATACATTTGCTGGCAGATCATTAATCATGATAAGGAAAAGGAGGGGACCAAGCACAGACCCTTGTGGGACCCCATGCCTGACCTTAAGGAATTCAGATTGAGTACCATTGAGTACCACTAACTGCTTTCGATTACACATATATGAGGCCATAAATTTTAGTTCAGTGCCTTGGAAGCCATAATGCTGTAATTTCTGTCGAAGTATTTTATGATCAACACAATCAAATGCAGATGAAAGATCACATAGGGTAAGAGACAAGCCTTGCCTCACTTCAAAGGCATTGATGATATGCTTAATTATACTGTCAACTGCTTTTGTTGTGCTTTTGCCTGGTCGGAAACCAAACTGGGCTGTTGTAAATAAATTTAGAGATTCAAAGTGGTTCAATATTTGAGTGTAAGCAATGCTTTCAAATATTTTTGCAAAAACAGGAATGATTGATATTGGACGATAACTATTTGGCAATTGTACATCTCCACATACCATATACCAGGCGGTAGATAGAATATTGCTTTCTATAGATAACAAGAAAGAAAAAAATTGCTTTATTTTTCAATTTTACTAAGGCTTATGATCTGGTAAATTATGATCATCTATTATTTAAACTACAAAGATTGGGCATCAGAGGCATTCTGCTTCAGTGGATGAAATCATATCTCGACAACAATTCTCAGGTAGTAACATTAACCATTGATGGCGTCAGACATGCATCTTTTCCTTGTAAGTCTAATGTGGGTGTACCTCGGGGATCTACCCTGGGTCCGCTCTTATTCCTGTTATACATAAATGATTTACCGCTGGCCTTATCTGGGATTGATAATGTTACCCCTATTTTATATGCTGGTAACACTACAGTTATAGTATCATCCACTTGCCGTAAATCTTTGAGGCATTGTCCCGCGGATTGGTTGGTGCAAAACAAAAAAAAGGCCGGATTCAACAAAACGAAGAACTTTAATAAAATGACTTACAATAAGACATCGGTGGTGGTCCCGAAGGATCGCGAGAAAAGGAAAAGGTAAGGAAGATGGAGAAAAAAGGGAGATCGGGCACTTCTCTCTTGGCGAGCGGCGGACGGTGGTGAGGGCGCAGAGGCGTCGAGTTCCCACGGCTCTGCTGCGACCGTCCCGACTTGCAGACACCAGCGAAAATCCCCCCAGTCTGTGGCATATCCCCTGTATTTATACCTCGGGGCTCTTGCCCCGGCCCTTTTGACACTCGCCCTCTCATCTCGCCCGCCGTGGGTAGACTGAGTCGATTCCCGGGCCGGGTTCCTTCGGCAAAATATGGGGGAGGGACCAGGTTCATGGTTCATCTTTATCTGACAAAATTCAGTTAGTCACCAATAAAATCAGCAAATGGGCTCAGGATAATTTTCTAATTGTTAACCCTAATGAAAGTAATTTGATTCACTTTTTAATCAGTGGTCAGCTTTCTGAAAGCATGCTAATAAAAATGGAACAAGAATCAATTGAACAAGTCAACACCTGCATATTCTTGGGATTATTTCTTAATTACAAAATGTCTTTGGCAGAGAATATCAATTTCCTTAGTAGCAAGCTAATTTCAAGCTGTTACATCCTTAGACAGCTCAGTCAAACAGTAACATGAGAAACTTAACTATGTTTATATTTTGGTGATTTTTAGTCACATGTTTCATACAGTATTATCTTTTGGGGATCTACCCACTTGTCTTTAAAAATATTCAGACTTCAGAAACGAGCTGTTAGAATCATTGGCCAGAAAACCAATATAGTGGTGAAACCGTTTGGCTTGGAATGAAATAATATTTCTTCCCAATTGCATGTAACTAGCAGGCAACAAGGAAAAAACCACAAATATGACCTGAGAAGGATTTTTTAAATTTACTGAGTCCTATGCTCTTTTGACATATTATTGAGTGGTAAAAAAGGGCGATTGAAAGCACGGTCGGGCCAGCTACCGTCTTAACTGTGTAGATGTTAGAAACATCGATAAGAATTGGATTGGTGAAGCACTGTCATTGCAAGCGAAGGCATGCCCTGGGCAGCAGGTGAAGCATTTGTTCTTTCTCCATGAAACGTGAACTGAGGTTCTATTTTCTTCAGTATCATTCGCCACAACCTCCACATAAATATTCCATCTGTCTAAAAAATCACACCATTTAGAACCGTAAACTTAGTATACTCGGAGGTGATTAAGATATGGAAAATGCCTGGATCACGCTCAATTAGTCGTCATGCGATTAGTAATAGGAACGAAATAATAATTCTTCTCAAGTTCGTATATCCAGCAGGCAATGGGAAAGAAACCACAAACAATGACCTGTGAAGGATTTTTTAAAATGGAGAGTCTGCTCATTTAATCTGTGATTTAGCAATAAAGAAAGGGTGATTGGAAGCATGGTTGGACGAGCTACCGTCTTTACTGCGTAGATGTTAGAAACAACCGCCATACCTGTTGCATGTCCTGATTAGCCGCAGATTAAGAAAGCTTAAGTCTCTTAAAAAAAATCGCGTAACTTGCTTTAAATATGTCTTCTAAACTGGGCAAAAATGTTACAAAGAAAATGATAGCAAACTAAAAATCATTTGCATAGGGAACTAAGAATGGATAGTTATTTCACGAACGTTTGTGACATTTAGCTTATGATATAAAGGCATTATGTGGAGTGCTTTCTCGAATAATGAGTATAAATCATTTTAGAATGTTTCCAAAGACCAGAGAAGTCAGGGGGGAGAGGGGAAATATTTTTCACCATTTATTAAAAAGGTTCGAAAATACGAAACTCTAAAATACGAAGTGCCGATTTTGCGGTCCCGCCAACTTCGTATTATGAAGTTGCTTCTGTTGCAAGTTTCTACTGTACTATTTTTCTAAAAACAATGGCCATCTTGAGTATTATTTTATTCTTCTTAACAGTGTAAATCATCGGAAAAAGTGAATTGAGGAAAATCTTAATTTGCAGGAAATTGAAGCAAAATCATCCACAGATATCTCGTAATTTTATTTAATTTGAATGGGTTATACCTAAAATCTTATGGCTGCAGCTAGCTGGTGCAATTGGAGAGAAAAATAATAATTTCTTTATTTTTTGAAGTCTTAAGTTAATATGGTTGTCAGGCCTCTGATCTAATAACAAAATGATTTTTCTGATTGGACACCTAGTGTTGGTATCAAGGGTAGGTATTTTTCCTTAAAAACACTAATGCCCGGTTTCACCAAGCTCTCGTTAATCGATGATCAGTTGATCAGCGTCAGCTCACTGATCAGGGATCAAATCCCACATCCGTTTCACCAACAGTTGATCGTTGATCAAGATCGGCGATTATATGATCGGCAATCATGTAACGTAAATGTTCTCATAGATTCGTAAGATGCTTGCCTATTGGTGGTCATCGTCACGTGACCTCTGTTTACTATATTTCCTCAGGACCGCGATATTTTAAAAATGTCTTTTGCGTGCAATGTTTCATTTAGGCATTGGAAAATTATCTGTCGCTCTACTTAGAGGGGTATATTATATAAATATGCTGGAAAATAAAAAAAGCACTCGACATGTAACATATTAGGAAGAGCAGAAGGTTTGTGATGAATTAGTAGGGTCATTTAGTACCTTCCAAACATCTCATCAAGAACATACAAGCAGCTGAAAAACTATTATGAGCTAAGGATTTCGACTGGATAAGAAAAGTGTCAGTCATAAATATATATTCTCAAAAATTGTTCTCCCGATAACTGATGAACAGTAATTAATAACAATTGAAATTTTAAATAAAAACTTACAAGAGATGTACAGCATTGGATTCAATAACAAAAACCTTGAAATTAAATTGAAAAGGTTGATCTGGCAAAACTCAGGGAATTTGTGCCTTGTAATGCAACTTTTTTTTAGTAATCCTAACCTTACCTAACAAGACCTACCATTGAAAAATGGTCATATTTGTAGATCATGTCCAATCTTGCATGGAAAATGTACAACTATGTATCTCTACCTAATAACTGTAGGGCCATGAATCTAAGGTAGATTCTCTGCTGAGTATTACTTACCTTTTCTTTTTATTTTAAAATAAGTGATTACCGAAAGTATAACACTGACCATTTAGAATTATGAAAAAATGGAAATAGCTCTTAATAATGACCTATGCTTTTTACAATGCGTATTGCACTAATTTTCTTTACAGTCATGCATATAAGCTGTTGTAAATGAACCATTAAATAAGGAATTATCCTCTGAAGCCCAGACGGCTCTTCCATTCCCATTAGCCAATTAACTTCATTTAAGTGTCAAGCATTCACAAAAAAACTCTAGACATTCATCATCTTTAAATTTTTACTATACTATTTAAAATTCCAGAGGTATGATGAAAACCAGAACATTATCTATTTTGACCCATGGTGGTTAGCAGGGTCACGAACACCTCTTAACTACCCCAATACAGCACTCCATTATATAAGTAATTTAGATGTGAGAAATGCTGAAATGACTTGCCCTTCCCGTAGCAAGGTTCAACCAGGGAGTGGGCAACGATAACTTCCAAAAAAATTAATCTCTAGGTCTCCCTGTTTTCAAATCTGTGTTTGCTTAAAGTGTTGAATTTAATCATGTACTGTCACATGTAGAGTCTGGTCATCTGACCACCAAATTGTTCAGCCTCAGGCTAAAATCGTTAGAAAAACAGTATTTCATATTACTAGTCAATTCTGCTTCTTGTACCATCCTGTAGAGATGATTAGTGTGTCAGCATAGCCTACAGCTGCAACTAACCCAGAAAATCCAGCTATTTTAAAATAATCTTCTTTCATATTGTAAAGGTCCATTCATCTAGGAAGAAATTTTTCTATATCCTTAGACATAATTACTATAGACTTAGAAATTCTCTTGATTGTCCTGCAGAGGCTTTGTTGAGTCAGTTTCATTCACCAATAAAACGTATTTTAACTTCAAATCATATATAACTTTATTAATCAGTCAGAGCCTTTTCTTTTAGCTCCTATGTTAAAATACCTCAATACATAGCTCACATCAAGGACTTCACCTGAGGCCTTCATAATATTTCTAGCTAAGTTAGAACAGCAAAAGTCCATGATATGATAGAAAAGATCATTCTGATTGCAACCAGTGTTGCATATATAAAACCAGCCATGATGGTTACCTATAGATTGCACTAGGATAAATTCCACCAACCTATATACATAGTTATTTTCATGATATTGAGATGCAGAACATATGATATGATTAAATCTGGACACATTATAATATTTGATTTAATAGGAGTAAGTCACCACAGGACTCAGATTACTCAGTTACATTTATTGAGATAATGCATATTAAACTAGAATTATTTTCTATATTTTCTTTCAGCAGTATGTAGAAAATTAAATTTTTATGCCCACATCCTAACTAAGTTTATTAAACTACAATAGCTAGCAAAGATACCAATGGCCAATTACTTATTTTGTTGGATTTTGTACTAGCCCAGTAACAACATGAGATTTCATTGACTTAAAAGAAAACACACCAGCCTTAAAGAAGAATGCATACTAATGCTTTGATGTCCATATACAAAATGCATTTTGTTAAATGCTAATATCCTCTTCAAATGTTGAGGTATAAAACTAAATTATGATTCCAGTGATATAAGTATTGGGATAAGATTTGATTTTTCCTACTTGCAGAGACTTACTAAAACCTAGCAATGCCTACTGGCATATGGGAGAGCACGATCCCCAAATAGAGACCTGCTCAGATGAGTATCAACCTTGTGCATAAAAAAACACAGTTATCTCCATACTAAAATATTGAACA
Organism: Ceriagrion tenellum; assembly: GCA_963169105.1. Classification (NCBI taxonomy): domain Eukaryota; kingdom Metazoa; phylum Arthropoda; class Insecta; order Odonata; family Coenagrionidae; genus Ceriagrion; species Ceriagrion tenellum. The sequence goes on from OY720638.1 coordinate 2,153,129, forward strand.
GCTCTGGTTAAAAAAAATTGATTTTTCAGTCTCAATAATTATACTCCATTTTCCCATTCTACACTACTGTGTAATCAAAAAGAAGAATAACTTATGGTAACAAGTAGCCTTCGAAAAACAGTTTTATTAGTACCTGCACAACGCATACCTATGCTAAAAATACCAGTTAAGCAGCCTCTAAATAACTTACGCTTACTAACTAGCAAGGCAGTCTGTTATTTATTTGAAAATTAATAAACACCATGGTCTGTTTCTTTCCAATATGAGGAAACTATTAGGTAATAAGTTTGTTCCAAAAGAGCTCTGGCACAGCAATGATAATGGTTGTATGAAGTTTTAAAAAATGCCAACTATTCTCAAACCTAGGGACATAATGTCATCACCTATGACATGAGAAGGTAGTTACTATGTAGACATTTTCTAAAGTATACATTAAATGAAATTCTTACAAAACTAAACTGAATGCAGAGAAAATATTTTTTCATAGCAAAATACAGCAGGCCATATATTGATATACATCTTCCACATTTCTTGCCACAGAAGGAAGATACCTTTATTTAATAGCCACAAAGTGAGCAAGGAAAAAAACATTAAGTAATTGCAATAGAATAGATATAAGTATAATGCGACCAAATGTCATATGCCAATAAATGCCAAACAATTAGCAACATACATTGAACCAGGGGTATTATATAATTAAGAAAATTTATCGTGGTTACACCACCAACAGAATTGACAGACACTTGGTGGCTCAATAATATGGCATAACACCTTATGCACATGAACGGCACACATGAATATATATTACTATATGTTACATTAACATAATATTAGCTAATGACTCTTTGTATTCTATTGTAGCATTTTTGTAATATAAAAAGGAAATCAGTGCTTTCAAAGAAACTCTACCTACTACTCGGTATTATGAACATTTCTGCAGCTACTCAATGCTTGAATATCTAAACACTGTCATTCATTGCTCTCATTTAAAACTTGACCTGGTTTACTACCAATATCTCATTTCTTTTGCAGTCATACTGAGCATTTGAGCAAACATATTTGGGTATTATAATTAGTTGTTTTGAAGGATGAACTACATCAAGGCATCAATCACTTCCTAAAGCTAAATACTAAAGTGTCAATCAATATATATTGTATCACAATCATTTTCAGCTTCACTTATCATTCTTGGCATGTTTATCAATATCTTCAATAGAAACGTTATTATCGTATCAAAGATAACCTCTCCTCTTACTCTTCACATAACCATTCAGCCGTTCATTTTGAAAATAAACATTAAAAATATCAAAGGTCTCTACCTTATATTCGGCCTTTATAGATGTTATTGTACAGTGTTTCTGAGCAAAAAATGAAGGTGAATAAACTTGAAATTAAGTCACTAGCACTGTTTTGCAATATGAATCAGGATTCTGTTTTGCTAATAAAATGTACACACACAAACATTGGTAGCAATCACTGGGTAGAATTAGGCAAAATCATTTTACGCTTGCAACAAATAAGTCAACATTTTCATTTCAGACTCTCATTCAAAAGGAGAAAAACTTCATCCCGTAAATCTAAAAACATATGTATAGGTGGGAATTGTAACAGTTGTCCACATGGCAGATAAATTAAAGATGCAAAAAATAGCATGAACTGTATGCAAAAGCTACTTTGGACGAAGAGTCATCATTTAGGTACAGCAATTCACTCCAAAGCGGAGCCTAATACACAGTAATTAAATCGGTAAACCATTTATAAATCTCGAAACTACGTTTCACAAGTCTTGGTACTGCACAGGTAGCAAAACAGTAACTACAAAACATTCAATCGAGGTTGTCATCTAATAACTTTTAGGGACTCACTTATCATTCTTGGCGTGTATATCAATAACTGCAAGAGAAACTTAAATTTCGTATCAAAGATTACTTCTCCGCTCGTATACAACTATAATAATGTGATAAAAGCCACCAACGAGTGAAAAACCTCTCCACACAAAGCCACTATCTCGACAACAGCGGTCACAACTCCTTTGCGAAGGTTGCGATTTTCGTGATTCTCATGTTGGGAACCCGCTAAATTTAAACGAATCTTGCGAGAACATGGTACAGTTTACCTGAAAAATTCTCATTGCACAATGCATGAATTATATTAAATGCTAGTTCAGTGTTGATAACGTAAAATTTCTATTGCTCCGTATAAGTAACCAGTCTCCAATCCTGAAGTGGATTGGAATCAATTGCAGGATAATATAAGATATAAAACTTCATTATGTTCGTACACATTGTGCGGGTTTGATTCGACTAGCTTGTGGTTTTATCACCATTTCAAATAATTAAGTATGACTTCTGTTTTATCCTGAGGTGAATAAAATATTTCCGCCATGTTGGTTGATTGTGGATTTGATCGGCCAAAATCTATGATCAACTTGACCGACGATTTTGATCACTGATCATCGCTGATTGTCGTTGGTGAAACGCAATCACCGGTCAACTCAAGAATGATCCTCGATCAAGGGCTGATCGTCGTTGGTGAAACCGGGCATAAGTCTTGTCTGCCTGCCGGGTGCATTGGTAGAAAAGAACAAGTGCTTATTGAAAAATGTTGACTTCTTGATTTTCCTAACATTAGGGGTTTCAATCTCCTACAGCCATCTTATTACCCACTAACTAAAAATTAGTTCCTCATAAATAACTATTTATAAATTGCATTATGCGGAGTTAATAAAAAAAATAGTGAATAGGATAAGGAACTATCTGAGTGATTGAAAGAAAAGAGAAGTTATTGGAGGTTTGATAACATAGGTATGAGCTCTGATATAGTTGGTACCACAACCCGTTTTCCGCAAGGAAGTGTGATCGGCCCTCTTTCATTCATTATTCACATTCCTCCTCCCTCTCTCTCCTATTCTTCTCCCATACTCTCTTTAAATACTCCATCATCTCCCTCCTATTTCCCCCCCTCTCTCTCTTTATAAACTCCTCCCTTTCTCCTCCTTCCTCTCCCTCCTATTCTTCCCCTCTCTCTCCTTAATAACTCCTCCCTCTCGCTCCTATCCTCATCCCTCTCCCTCCGATTCTTCTCTCATTCTCTCTTTAAATACTCCTCCATATCCCTCCTATTTCCACCCTCTCTCTCTCTCTCTCTTTATAAACTCCTCCCTTTCTCTTCTCTTCCTCCCTCTCCCTCCTATTCTTCCCCTCTCTCTCCTTAATAACTCCTCCCTCTCGCTCCTATCCTCATCCCTCTCCCTCCGATTCTTCTCTCATTCTCTCTTTAAATACTCCTCCATATCCCTCCTATTTCCACCCTCTCTCTCTCTCTCTTTATAAACTCCTCCCTTTCTCTTCTCTTCCTCCCTCTCCCTCCTATTCTTCCCCTCTCTCTCCTTAATAACTCCTCCCTCTCGCTCCTATCCTCATCCCTCTCCCTCCGATTCTTCTCTCATTCTCTCTTTAAATACTCCTCCATATCCCTCCTATTTCCACCCTCTCTCTCTCTCTCTTTATAAACTCCTCCCTTTCTCTTCTCTTCCTCCCTCTCCCTCCTATTCTTCCCCTCTCTCTCCTTAATAACTCCTCCCTCTCGCTCCTATCCTCATCCCTCTCCCTCCGATTCTTCTCTCATTCTCTCTTTAAATACTCCTCCATATCCCTCCTATTTCCCCCCCTCTCTCTCTTTATAAACTCCTCCCTTTCTCCTCCTTCCTCTCCCTCCTATTCTTCTCCCTCTCTCTCCTTAATAACTCCTCCCTCTCGCTCCTATCCTCATCCCTCTCCCTCCGATTCTTCTCTCATTCTCTCTTTAAATACTCCTCCATATCCCTCCTATTTCCACCCTCTCTCTCTCTCTCTTTATAAACTCCTCCCTTTCTCTTCTCTTCCTCCCTCTCCCTCCTATTCTTCCCCTCTCTCTCCTTAATAACTCCTCCCTCTCGCTCCTATCCTCATCCCTCTCCCTCCGATTCTTCTCTCATTCTCTCTTTAAATACTCCTCCATATCCCTCCTATTTCCACCCTCTCTCTCTCTCTCTTTATAAACTCCTCCCTTTCTCTTCTCTTCCTCCCTCTCCCTCCTATTCTTCCCCTCTCTCTCCTTAATAACTCCTCCCTCTCACTCCTATCCTCATCCCTCTCCCTCCGATTCTTCTCTCATTCTCTCTTTAAATACTCCTCCATATCCCTCCTATTTCCACCCTCTCTCTCTCTCTTTATAAACTCCTCCCTTTCTCTTCTCTTCCTCCCTCTCCCTCCTATTCTTCCCCTCTCTCTCCTTAATAACTCCTCCCTCTCGCTCCTATCCTCATCCCTCTCCCTCCGATTCTTCTCTCATTCTCTCTTTAAATACTCCTCCATATCCCTCCTATTTCCACCCTCTCTCTCTCTCTTTATAAACTCCTCCCTTTCTCTTCTCTTCCTCCCTCTCCCTCCTATTCTTCCCCTCTCTCTCCTTAATAACTCCTCCCTCTCGCTCCTATCCTCATCCCTCTCCCTCCGATTCTTCTCTCATTCTCTCTTTAAATACTCCTCCATATCCCTCCTATTTCCACCCTCTCTCTCTCTCTTTATAATCTCCTCTCTCTTCTCTTCCTCCCTCTCCCTCCTATTCTTCCCCTCTCTCTCCTTAATAACTCCTCCCTCTCGCTCCTATCCTCATCCCTCTCCCTCCGATTCTTCTCTCATTCTCTCTTTAAATACTCCTCCATATCCCTCCTATTTCCACCCTCTCTCTCTCTCTTTATAAACTCCTCCCTTTCTCTTCTCTTCCTCCCTCTCCCTCCTATTCTTCCCCTCTCTCTCCTTAATAACTCCTCCCTCTCGCTCCTATCCTCATCCCTCTCCCTCCGATTCTTCTCTCATTCTCTCTTTAAATACTCCTCCATATCCCTCCTATTTCCCCCCCTCTCTCTCTTTATAAACTCCTCCCTTTCTCTTCTCTTCCTCCCTCTCCCTCCTATTCTTCCCCTCTCTCTCCTTAATAACTCCTCCCTCTCGCTCCTATCCTCATCCCTCTCCCTCCGATTCTTCTCTCATTCTCTCTTTAAATACTCCTCCATATCCCTCCTATTTCCACCCTCTCTCTCTCTCTCTCTTTATAAACTCCTCCCTTTCTCTTCTCTTCCTCCCTCTCCCTCCTATTCTTCCCCTCTCTCTCCTTAATAACTCCTCCCTCTCGCTCCTATCCTCATCCCTCTCCCTCCGATTCTTCTCTCATTCTCTCTTTAAATACTCCTCCATATCCCTCCTATTTCCACCCTCTCTCTCTCTCTCTTTATAAACTCCTCCCTTTCTCTTCTCTTCCTCCCTCTCCCTCCTATTCTTCCCCTCTCTCTCCTTAATAACTCCTCCCTCTCGCTCCTATCCTCATCCCTCTCCCTCCGATTCTTCTCTCATTCTCTCTTTAAATACTCCTCCATATCCCTCCTATTTCCACCCTCTCTCTCTCTCTCTTTATAAACTCCTCCCTTTCTCTTCTCTTCCTCCCTCTCCCTCCTATTCTTCCCCTCTCTCTCCTTAATAACTCCTCCCTCTCGCTCCTATCCTCATCCCTCTCCCTCCGATTCTTCTCTCATTCTCTCTTTAAATACTCCTCCATATCCCTCCTATTTCCACCCTCTCTCTCTTTATAAACTCCTCCCTTTCTCTTCTCTTCCTCCCTCTCCCTCCTATTCTTCCCCTCTCTCTCCTTAATAACTCCTCCCTCTCGCTCCTATCCTCATCCCTCTCCCTCCGATTCTTCTCTCATTCTCTCTTTAAATACTCCTCCATATCCCTCCTATTTCCACCCTCTCTCTCTCTCTCTTTATAAACTCCTCCCTTTCTCTTCTCTTCCTCCCTCTCCCTCCTATTCTTCCCCTCTCTCTCCTTAATAACTCCTCCCTCTCGCTCCTATCCTCATCCCTCTCCCTCCGATTCTTCTCTCATTCTCTCTTTAAATACTCCTCCATATCCCTCCTCTTTCCACCCTCTCTCTCTCTCTTTATAAACTCCTCCCTTTCTCTTCTCTTCCTCCCTCTCCCTCCTATTCTTCCCCTCTCTCTCCTTAATAACTCCTCCCTCTTGCTCCTATCCTCATCCCTCTCCCTCCGATTCTTCTCTCATTCTCTCTTTAAATACTCCTCCATATCCCTCCTATTTCCACCCTCTCTCTCTCTCTTTATAAACTCCTCCCTTTCTCTTCTCTTCCTCCCTCTCCCTCCTATTCTTCCCCTCTCTCTCCTTAATAACTCCTCCCTCTTGCTCCTATCCTCATCCCTCTCCCTCCGATTCTTCTCTCATTCTCTCTTTAAATACTCCTCCATATCCCTCCTATTTCCACCCTCTCTCTCTCTCTCTTTATAAACTCCTCCCTTTCTCTTCTCTTCCTCCCTCTCCCTCCTATTCTTCCCCTCTCTCTCCTTAATAACTCCTCCCTCTCGCTCCTATCCTCATCCCTCTCCCTCCGATTCTTCTCTCATTCTCTCTTTAAATACTCCTCCATATCCCTCCTATTTCCACCCTCTCTCTCTTTATAAACTCCTCCCTTTCTCTTCTCTTCCTCCCTCTCCCTCCTATTCTTCCCCTCTCTCTCCTTAATAACTCCTCCCTCTCGCTCCTATCCTCATCCCTCTCCCTCCGATTCTTCTCTCATTCTCTCTTTAAATACTCCTCCATATCCCTCCTATTTCCACCCTCTCTCTCTCTCTCTTTATAAACTCCTCCCTTTCTCTTCTCTTCCTCCCTCTCCCTCCTATTCTTCCCCTCTCTCTCCTTAATAACTCCTCCCTCTCGCTCCTATCCTCATCCCTCTCCCTCCGATTCTTCTCTCATTCTCTCTTTAAATACTCCTCCATATCCCTCCTCTTTCCACCCTCTCTCTCTCTCTTTATAAACTCCTCCCTTTCTCTTCTCTTCCTCCCTCTCCCTCCTATTCTTCCCCTCTCTCTCCTTAATAACTCCTCCCTCTTGCTCCTATCCTCATCCCTCTCCCTCCGATTCTTCTCTCATTCTCTCTTTAAATACTCCTCCATATCCCTCCTATTTCCACCCTCTCTCTCTCTCTTTATAAACTCCTCCCTTTCTCTTCTCTTCCTCCCTCTCCCTCCTATTCTTCCCCTCTCTCTCCTTAATAACTCCTCCCTCTTGCTCCTATCCTCATCCCTCTCCCTCCGATTCTTCTCTCATTCTCTCTTTAAATACTCCTCCATATCCCTCCTATTTCCACCCTCTCTCTCTCTCTTTATAAACTCCTCCCTTTCTCTTCTCTTCCTCCCTCTCCCTCCTATTCTTCCCCTCTCTCTCCTTAATAACTCCTCCCTCTCGCTCCTATCCTCATCCCTCTCCCTCCGATTCTTCTCTCATTCTCTCTTTAAATACTCCTCCATATCCCTCCTCTTTCCACCCTCTCTCTCTCTCTTTATAAACTCCTCCCTTTCTCTTCTCTTCCTCCCTCTCCCTCCTATTCTTCCCCTCTCTCTCCTTAATAACTCCTCCCTCTTGCTCCTATCCTCATCCCTCTCCCTCCGATTCTTCTCTCATTCTCTCTTTAAATACTCCTCCATATCCCTCCTATTTCCACCCTCTCTCTCTCTCTCTTTATAAACTCCTCCCTTTCTCTTCTCTTCCTCCCTCTCCCTCCTATTCTTCCCCTCTCTCTCCTTAATAACTCCTCCCTCTCGCTCCTATCCTCATCCCTCTCCCTCCGATTCTTCTCTCATTCTCTCTTTAAATACTCCTCCATATCCCTCCTCTTTCCACCCTCTCTCTCTCTCTTTATAAACTCCTCCCTTTCTCTTCTCTTCCTCCCTCTCCCTCCTATTCTTCCCCTCTCTCTCCTTAATAACTCCTCCCTCTTGCTCCTATCCTCATCCCTCTCCCTCCGATTCTTCTCTCATTCTCTCTTTAAATACTCCTCCATATCCCTCCTATTTCCACCCTCTCTCTCTCTCTCTTTATAAACTCCTCCCTTTCTCTTCTCTTCCTCCCTCTCCCTCCTATTCTTCCCCTCTCTCTCCTTAATAACTCCTCCCTCTTGCTCCTATCCTCATCCCTCTCCCTCCGATTCTTCTCTCATTCTCTCTTTAAATACTCCTCCATATCCCTCCTATTTCCACCCTCTCTCTCTCTCTTTATAAACTCCTCCCTTTCTCTTCTCTTCCTCCCTCTCCCTCCTATTCTTCTCCCTCTCTCTCCTCAATAACTCCTCCCTCTCGCTCCTATCCTCATCCCTCTCCCTCCGATTTTTCTCTCATTCTCTCTTTAAATACTCCTCCATATCCCTCCTATTTCCACCCTCTCTCTCTCTCTCTTTATAAACTCCTCCCTTTCTCTTCTCTTCCTCCCTCTCCCTCCTATTCTTCCCCTCTCTCTCCTTAATAACTCCTCCCTCTCGCTCCTATCCTCATCCCTCTCCCTCCGATTCTTCTCTCATTCTCTCTTTAAATACTCCTCCATATCCCTCCTATTTCCCCCCCTCTCTCTCTTTATAAACTCCTCCCTTTCTCCTCCTTCCTCTCCCTCCTATTCTTCTCCCTCTCTCTCCTCAATAACTCCTCCCTCTTGCTCCTATCCTCATCCCTCTCCCTCCGATTCTTCTCTCATTCTCTCTTTAAATACTCCTCCATATCCCTCCTATTTCCACCCTCTCTCTCTCTCTTTATAAACTCCTCCCTTTCTCTTCTCTTCCTCCCTCTCCCTCCTATTCTTCCCCTCTCTCTCCTTAATAACTCCTCCCTCTCGCTCCTATCCTCATCCCTCTCCCTCCGATTCTTCTCTCATTCTCTCTTTAAATACTCCTCCATATCCCTCCTATTTCCCCCCCTCTCTCTCTTTATAAACTCCTCCCTTTCTCCTCCTTCCTCTCCCTCCTATTCTTCTCCCTCTCTCTCCTTAATAACTCCTCCCTCTCGCTCCTATCCTCATCCCTCTCCCTCCGATTTTTCTCTCATTCTCTCTTTAAATACTCCTCCATATCCCTCCTATTTCCACCCTCTCTCTCTCTCTCTTTATAAACTCCTCCCTGTCTCTTCTCTTCCTCCCTCTCTCTCCTATTCTTATCCCTCTCTATTCCTTAATAACTCCTCCCTCTCACTCTTATCCTCATCCCTCTCCCTCTGATTCTTCTCCCATTCTCTTTTTAAAAAGTCCTCCATCTCCCGCCTATTTTCCTACCTCTCTCTCCCTCTTTATAAACTCCTGCCTTGTCTCTTCTCCTCCTCCTCCTCCCTCTTATTCTTCTCCCTCTGTCTCCTTAATAAATCCTCTCTCTCTCTTATCCTCCTCCCTCTCCCTTCTATTTTCCTTCCTCTCTTTATTAAGTTCTCCCCTTAGCAGTTGTCGGCCCCGGTGGCGGCGGGGAAAGTCCTCGCCTGCCAACCCTAGGGTCGTGGGTTCGAGTCCCGCCTGGGTAAAATATTTTCTGCCCAGGACATGGGTGTCTGTGTCTCGTACGTTGTTACTGTTATTCACCCGACGTAAATTGGCCAATTGTGCTGTATTCGGGGTAGTGAAGATAAATAAATAAATAAATAAATAAATAAAATAAATTAAGATTATTTGCAGGTGATACAATTATATACCGTGAAATTAGCGAGGACGCGTGGTTAGAAGTTCTGTAATTGGACCTTAACTATGTTCATTCGTGGTGCCAGGAGTGGAGGTTAGAATTAAATATCAACAAATGCACCACAGTTCACTGCCTGTGAAGGTCATCACACAAATGCCATGCTTATGCTGTGGGAAGTGCAAACATTATATCTTCCGATATTATGTTTACACTTCCTGATGGTAAAATATCATGGAATTACCTTGACCTCTGGTATATCGTGGGGATTACACATAAAGAACGTTTGCAGCACAACATTAAAGAAACTGGGTTTTGTTAAGCATATAATAAGAAGGTCCTGGGATGAATAAGTCAAAGAGAGGTGATACATCGCTCTGGTTAGGCCACACGTCGAAATCGCCGCGAGCATTTGGGACCCTGGTCATAAAGATTTAACCAAAAAAATTAATAAAGTAAAAAGAAAAGCAGCGCGCTTCGTTAAAAACTGCTACGAGCAAACATATAGTGTCACACAACTTTTAGAGGGATTAAGGTGGGAGCCACTAGAGACTCGGAGGCTACATGCTAAGCTTAGGTTGCTTGCGAATATCAGAACTGGTATGTTTCGGAGTGACACAGAGAATGTTATCATGACACCTCAATACATTTCTAGGTCTGACAGATGCAATAAAATAAGAGAGATACACTCTTGAACAGAGAGGTACCAAAATTCATTCTTTCTGCGGCCAAAAACTGACCATCATAAAAACTGATCTCCACTAAATAGACTCCCATGATACACGTCATCATTTCACCTCCCAAAACCTTACATCTTTACACGGCTGGTGACCTAACACCCCCTGCCTTATGCCCATGCGGAGGCCCCCTGGGTTATATGTAGAAGTAACAAATCAAAGATATGAGTTTTGATGTGTTTGCTCCAATGGCAAGGATTCAGTTGTAAGTATTAGGTCTTGTTAAGCGGTATTCGTATGTTTTATTTATATTGTTACTTTAGTAACATTCCCCTCCGACTCCTCGGCGAGCATCGGGTTTCATTGCCGTCATATTGGCCAAGAACTCGAGAAGGGTTTGGCATTTCTCTCAGCCACGTCCGACGCCCATCGAATTGGTGGCTACGCTGCGGTTGGGTCGTGCGTACGGAGTAGACGGAGGGACCTAAGTATTACTGCCTTCTGCATGCGAGCTGCAAGTGACTCAGCCTGTGCCACGCAGGACGGAATGCACTTGATGCTCTCCAGCAGCGTGCCCCTAACTCCTCTGAGCACACCTATAATGAGGACTACCAGTTTAACAGATTGTCCTGGGTACATTTGCTGAAGCTGAAAAAACAGGTCTTTATATTTCGCCCGTTTTTCTGCCTCCTTTGCATCCATGTTCGTTTCAGCCGGGGCCGAAAACTCTATCACGAACGTGGAGTGTGAGAGGTGGTCTAGGAGAACGATATCAGGCTTGGTTGCCTCCAACTGCCTGGTGGTAGAAAAGGAGTAATTCCACCAGATGGTGCAATTGTCGTTCTCCACGATGGACTCAATATCTCCAGGGGCATACGGCAGCACTGAAGTATCATCAATGCCAAAATGGTGTGTAAGATGGAAATATGACACCCGCAGGGCCGCATTGTGCCTAGCAATATACGCTGACTTGGCGTAATACCTACAGCCGGAGAGAAGACGGCTCAAAGTCTCCGGCTGGGCTTGGCACGCCCTGCATCTCGTGTCCGCAACCTCCGTTTTGAATATAATGCGGCGGTACACGAGTGTCTTTATGACACCATCCTGGCATGCGAGGACGAAACCCTCGATCTCTGACTTTAGACCAGCAAAGGAGGAAGGCAAACGTCAGCTCCTTCGATAGCCCATTAGATTAGATTAGATTTAGTTGCGGTTGACGTCCCCCAAGGAGGACCTGAGGCACCTAGACCTGTTGGTCCTTTGTGGTGACCACCTTGTTTGTATCACCCAAAGAGACTGATAGCCTTGCTGAAGGCCAGAATGTCCCCAATGGGGATAACCCTAACTTCAGCTGGTTCCAGAAAGGGAGATCCCAGGTGCCTAATTCTAGTCCTCATCAAGGCCGGACAGTCACAGAGAATGTGAGATGTTGTCTCGTCCTCTTCTTCGCACCATCTGCATCTGGCAGAATCCACCAGCTTCAGAAGATGGAGGTGCGTCATGACGTGATCGTGTCCGGTTAGGACTCCCACTATCGTACGTAGTTGACTTATATTTAGCAAAATGAGTCTTCTAGCCAGTCCCAGTTTTGGTCCTTCAATCAGGAGCTTGGATTGTCTAAGCCCCTGTGTGTTCTGCCAGATCTCAGAATGGCGGGCAAGGCCCCACTTCTTGATCTCTGTTATCCCTATTGCGGGTGCAATTGGGATGAAAGGCTCGGGTCCTATCGGTGAGTGATTTGAGCCTTTAGCGAGTTGATCCGCTATCTCATTTCCGGTTATGCCTGGGTGTCCTGGGACCCTGAAGAGTTGTACCTTTCCGAGACTATTCAGTGAATTGAGCGCATTGCGACATTCAAGAAGTAGTCTTGACTTGCACCATGATGACACCAGGGCCTTTAGGGCAGCTTGGCTGTCGGAACATATGTGAATTGGTCTGTCTTTGAGACCTGTTTCCTTTACGGCGTGGGCGCAGGTCAGCAGAGCATAGACCTCTGCTTGAAAGACTGTTGCGTATGCTCCCAACGAGATGGCGAGTTTTTTTGTGTGGGCGCTGGCAATAAATGCCAGCTCCTGCTTCTCCTTCCTTTCTGGAGCCGACGGTAAACCATAGTTGGGCCCCATTATGGAGGTCTTTGTCGCCTTCCTTTGTCCACCACTCCCTTCCTGGGAAGTGGATTTTGAAAAGTGGGGGTGTATCAATGAGTGAAGCTGTTGTTGTGTCCGAGCCCATCTCAAAGATAGGGCTTGACTCCCTGAGCTCCAGCCATATTTTCCTGTGTCCGAATGGGATTCCCCTGTCGTTCCACTGTCCCAGTCTCTGGAGACCATATGCTGCTACCCTGGCTTGAGTTTCTGCTTCCACGTTCAGTGGAGCGAGACCCAGTAGGGTTTCCAGAGCCAAAGATGGGGTAGTCTTCAATGCCCCCGTGATGCCCATACAGGCCATTCTTTGCATGTGGTTGAGTTTTTTCTTTGCAGTACATTGCAGTGTTTTCCTCCACCAGACTGTTGAACAGTGTAGAAAGCTAGGTTTCACTACTGCAGAATAAATCCAGTTGATCGCCTTTGGTTGAAGGCCCCAGGTTTTGCCTAGGGCTCTCCTGCATGCCCGTTGGGAGGCACATGCTTTCTTGTTTTTTTTTCCTCAAGGTGTGCCCCCCAGTTAAGTTTGGAGTCCAGGAGGACTCCTAGGTACTTGACTGTTGTTGAAGGTTGTAGGAGCCTTCCTTGTAGTGAAGGAAGTATGAGTCCTTCTCTTTTCCTCTTATTGGTAAACAATACGAGTTTTGTTTTTCCTGGGTTCACAGCCCTGTCTCATTGCACCAGCCCATCATTTTATCCAGGGCTTTCTGCATAAGTGTTGGCACGGTATTTGCCAGTGATGAGTATCACTACGTCATCTGGGTACCCCTGGGTGTAGGCTCCAGCCTTATTCAATGTTGAAATGAGGCCATCGACCACCATGTTCCATAGCAGTGGGGACAGAACTCCCCCCTGAGGGCATCCGCAAGTCACAGCCACCTCCATCGTACTCTCCCTTAGAGCGGCCTTAACGGTTCTTTCTTCAAGCATTAGCCTGATCCAGTTGACAATATGTGCGTGAACGCCATGTCTTATGGCTACAAGGCAGATTTGATCAAATGATGTGTTGTTAAAGGCTCCTTCCACGTCGAGGAAAGTGCCCAAACCATACATCCCATGTTCCAGTACCCCTTCTACCCTGGTGACAAGGTTATGGAGTGCTGTCTCAACTGATTTGCCTTTTTGATAGGCATGTTGGTTCAGGTGTAAGGGATTTTCTTTCAGTGGTCCTTCCCTAATGTGCCTGTCTACTATTTTCTCCAGTGCTTTCAGCATGAAGGATATGAGGCTGATGCCACGGAAGGAGTCAGCGTTGGTGTAGTCTGTCTTTCCTGGTTTGGGTATGAAGACGACTTTAGTGATCCTCCATGTTTTAGGGACGTACCCATATGCCAGGCAGGATCAAAAGATTCTGACAATTGGTAACAACACCAGATTCTGTCCCTCTTGCAGAAGTGCAGGAAGATACCGTCTTCACCAGCTGATTTGTAAGGGCTAAAACTTGTTATCGCCCATCTTGTAGCGTTGTACGTTATGATGCTGGAGGCCAATCTCCATTCCGTCCTGGCTGGACGGCTGGGAGGCCTCCTTAGGCGCATCTCGACCTCCATAGAGCCTGGAAAGTTGGTCTCCAGCATGAACTTTAGTGCTTCCGTGTCTGATGACGTGAATTCACCAGAGGGAATCAGAAGAGAGCCTACCCCTGCTTCTGGGTCCTTTGCAATGATCTTATGAAATCTAGCAAGCTGTGGAACATCTTCCATGCTCTCGCAGAAGTTCTTCCTAGTATCTCTTTTGGAGCGCTTGATTGTCGCTCTGTAGTTCTCTTCGCTTTGTTGAAGAGTTTCCAGGTCTCCTTCCGGAGATGTTCAAGTTCCGTACCCCACCAGGGTAGCTTGCAGCCTTCCTTCCTGGTTTTTAAAGGACAATTGGCATCATAGGATGTAATGATGCTTTCCTGGAGAAACTCCACGGCAGCATCTATCTCGTCCACTTTCCTGAATTTAAAGGTGGGGGCTTCCGAAAGCATCCACTCCAATGTTTTCCTATACTTCCCCCAGTAAGTTGATATGGGGTTCCTGTATATTGTCAGCCTGTTGCTGGCTTCCAGAAGGGTGAAATGTATGTGCCGGTGGTCGGAGAGAGAGGCTTCACTCGACACTTTCCACCCTACCACGCTATTCACCATTGAGTTGGTGCAAAGAGTAATATCAATCACCTCTACCCGTAGTGTATCAGAAAATGTGGATCGTGATCCTTTATTGAGTATGGTGAAATCTGTAGAAATGATATACTCAAGCAGTGCCTCCCCTCTGTTATTGGTGTCTCTGCTTCCCCACACGAAATGGTGAGAGTTGGCATCGCACCCAACGAGGAGATCCCATTTTTTGGCTAGACAAAATCTTACCAATCTCTCCAGTTTTTCCGAGGGTGGTGGTCCTGGCGCATCATATGGGAGGTATGTTGAGCTGATCACCAACCTCCTTTTTTCTCACTGTCCCCAAGACTCAGCACAGCTGCTGCTTGGTCTCAGGTGGTACATTCAGGTAAATGTATAGCATTTAGCCCATTAACAAAGATACAAGCTCTTGGTCTGTCGACCGACGTACAATAAAATACTTTACCCTTGGTCATGTTCAAGCCTCTGACTCTGCCCTGGAAAGCCCAGGGTTCTTGAATCAAAGCGATTTTTACCTTACCTTCCGAGAGGATCCTTTGCATGACCCCCGAGGCGGCCCTACTGTGTTGTAGGTTGGCTTGGAGGCAATGGATGCCCGCCATGCTGATCCTCCTCCTTCGTGTCAACCCCTTCCACCTCTGGGGGTCTTTTGGGGCTCCTCGGGTTCACCCGTCTTTCCCAGGAAGGTTATCTCGGCCCTCTGCATGCCGACATTTCCCCGGAATTCTGGGCTAGGTATGAAGGTGGCAGATGGCTCATCAACACCAAGGATGAACCTCATCCCTTGGTTTACCTCCTTCCTCTCGTATGGTCTCAGTGAGTTGTCTGGAGCCCCGGGCTAGACTTCTTCAGTCTGTCCAAGAGAGTCTTGACGTCAGGTTTACTGAGACAAGGAACCCACACCATCATCTTTCTCTTTATGAGGCTGTCAGCATCTACAGCCTTTACGTTGGTCTCGCCGAAGGGTCCCATGCGTTTTGCTGCCTCTACCAGCCAATTGGCAATGTACTCATTTGCGCAAGCAAATTCCACTCCCCCGTTTATGAGCCTGTTGGCTTCAATAAGTGGGACCTCCTGGTCTTCTGGGAATGTGTCCCACAGCTCCTCAAGCCTGGTGACGGCCAGCTTGTGCCACTTCTCATTCATCATCACCTCCGGATAGCAGACGGGCACAATCGCCAACTTCATGAAGTATCTGGCCTCCTGTGCATAAGTTGTGTTCTTTGGTTTCTTGGCATCTTGTGCCAAGTTGGTAGGGGTATCCCCTGGGGCCCTCGCTCTTTTTTGAGTTCCTAGCAGAACCCGCACCCAACCTAGGAGATCCGCCGGTGACGTTGCCATCACCGGTTTTTCCCCCGGTGGGAGGGACCACAGGATCCCCTGCGGTTGTGGCCTTGTTGGCGCGCAGTCTATCTCTCTCTCTTCTCCGTCTTTTCCTGGCTGCGCCGCTTTCTTTGGTTTGGTGGTGAGCTTTTCCTTTTTATTGGAAATGCTCCCCAGCGTGATGATGGAGGCTTCCGAGTCCGACTTGATGGACCCGGATTATGCCTTCAAAGTGGACTCAGGGGAGTCCGACAGTGTCTCCCCCTGCTCCACTGCTCCAGAGGGGTGACGTGAAAGTTTGGGATCCCTCAAGGGGACTCCCTGGGTAGGGGTTATGGGAAGAGAGGAGGAGGCGCTTCCATTGGGCTCCCCAACAGGGCTCCTCAAAAGTGCATCCTACGTCCTCAGAGACATAGGATTTGCGTCCATAGGTGGAGTTCGCCTTTTAGCAACCTCCGAAAGGTTTTTGTTCTTTTTAGGTTCCATAGAAATCCCACGAGTAGCTAGGGAAATAAATGGTTGGCCCACACAGAGCCCCGCTTGCATGGGTAAGGCTGAATAAAACCGGAGGTCGCCCTGTATCCGGAGTTTCCCCGTTGGCGACTTCTTACCTTCCGCCCCGCGGAACCACACGGTCACGGCACGGGGATCCACCGTGGTGAGGGGAGCTAGTTATCGACCAGGTCTAGATCCGTCATGTTCAGCGAAAACCAGGGGCACCTCGTGGAGGATGTGGCTCTTCACCACGCATGACGGTCTTGGTGGGCAGTGACCATGTTCAGCTCTGCTACCCACCCTGGGATCACACATCCCTCGCCCCCTTCGATAGCCCATGCTTGTCCATGTTTCGATAGAAACATACATGCATGGGCTTATTGGTGTGTTCCTTGAGCAAGGTTTTCTACTCTGCCTTTTTAATTTCGTGCTTAAGGACGTCTGCCTTCAACGATAAGACGGACTTATCGTCGTTGCTACCGTCTGATGTCGGGTCTAAGTCCATACCAGTTTCGACCGCTGCCTTCTTGGCTGCCTGGAAGAGATACGCCCCTACTCCGGCACCTTCGTGATCTCTTACGAGACTGAGCTTGGGGAATCTGCTTTTGAGCACTCGACATGACGTTCCAAGGACAACTCTGTTGTGGAGACACTCCAGGTTCAACAGACCTCTACCACCTACACTGCGAGGGAGATACAGTTTGGCGACGGAAGATATAGGATGAAGACTTCTATTGATGGTCATCATCTTCCTTGTCCCCCTGTCGAGGTTCTGCAACTCGTTGACGTTCCATTTCATTCATCCGAAGGTGTGCAGCAGTGTGGGACCCGCGAACATATTCGTGGCAAGAACCTTGTTCTTGCCAGACAGCTCAGAACTTCAGATTTTCCTGAGAGTCTGTCTGTACTTGGCGGTGACTCTCTCCTTCACTGCTGCAACCTCCTGCATTCGGCTTTGTGGGATGCCGAGATATTCATAGCTATCATCGCCATTGAGGTGGCGAATGATGCTTTCGTCAACGAGGTGCACATCTTCCTTGTTCTCCGAAAATCTTCCTCTCGGCAGGTGGATGGATGCACACTTTTCCAATCCGAACTCCATCCCTATAGCATCACTGTACCCCAGTACGGTGTCCAGGGCCACGTGAACGTCTTTTGCGTCGGAAGCGTAGAGTTTCAGGTCATCCATATCAAATAATAATAATAAGGGTTCGAAAGCGGACCACCAGCCTCCTCGTGGCGTACCTGGCAATGGCCTTGCCGGCTAATGGTGGACGTCTATGTGGCGGGCTAACCGCTTACCATGCAGTATAATCTGGTTCCAAGAAAGAACTCAGATAAAGCCACCCACAACCGGCCCCTCTCGGATGGGGGCCCCAGTAGAGTTGGGCGTGGCCAAGGAAAAAGAAGTACTCGGATGAGAGCTCGCATGGAGTGGACGGAAGCCTTAAAGGGCGACCTCCTCGCATGCTATGCTGCCAGGAAGCCCGAACGCAGGGGTTACATGGCCAGGTGCACTCTTTGTGGTGTAATATGCACCCGGAACACGACCACCTGTCACAGCAGAACTTGCGCGACCAGGCCAACCACCTACGGAAAAAGAAAAATATCCCCCAACCACAGGTTCAAAGTTATACACCACCAGACGAACCACCCTCTCTGTCACAGGCAGCACCTGCACCTGCTGACGTGAGTACCGCAGGTTTGTCGGTATCTCCTACAAAGAGGGAGGATGTAGGTGAGACTGACTCTGAACTATTACGATCGCGGTTAAGAAGCACAATTGACTATGACAAAGGACACACTAGGCAGAGAGGCATCCATTGTAAGACCTCTCTGCGGGGTTCCTACCTGCCCCAAATGAATAAGACTCATCGACGAGATCCTGACAGAGACGCCAGATCTCTGGACGGCGAATTGTGTGGTCTACGCTGCGGCCTAGGTTTTGGCAACCTCCCGATAGGACTCCTCTCGGGAGGATGAGGGAGCAACCAGGCTGAAAAAGCTGGATGCCAAGATCACGCTGGCGCGACAGCAGGCGTCGAGGATTCAGTGTGTGTTTGAGTACATAACTCCCGGGCGAACCTTTACATCTAAAATTCGGCGCATTGCGCGCATCCTCAGGTTCAACCATCACACAGAGAACAAAAACGTGCTGCTTACTATTAAGCAGCACGAGGTCGATAGGGTACGGGCGCTTACCACGGCCAAGAAAAAACTCCTGAAAAGGAGTAGAGGCGTAAGGGAGAATTCCACCTTTCTCCTTCAGCCGTCCTGCCGCTTTCGGCCTCCTCCGCCTGTTGTTGAATCCCCGCCACACGTTCATGAGGTCGAGCGTTTCTGGAAGGATATCTGCGAAACGTCGAAGCCACTCAATGGAGACACTCCGGCCATCCCACTCTATAAAGAGTTCTGCGACCGCCACCTACACAATGTGGATGGACCCCTTTCAGTCACGGAAAGTGACGTGAAGCACGCTTTCTCTGGCAAGAAGAATTTCGCGGCTCCGGGAATGAATGACGTTAATAGCTTCTGGTGGAAGAAGTTCACTTCTACCCACAAACATCTGGCCAGAATCTTCACGTCCCTCATCATAGGTAGCCCCTATCGCCCTCTAACCTGTCTAAACACTGTATACAAGGCGTTCACCACGATCTTGAGCGACCTTATCCTCCGGCATATCCAGCCTGTGTGGGAGGAGGTGTACGAGCAAAGGGGGTGCAAACGAGGAATCGCGGGATGCAAGGACAACCTGCTCATTGACAGGTGCATATGTCAGGATGCCGCCCGACGTATGCGAAACCTATCATTGGCCTGGGTGGACTATCGCAAGGCTTTCGACACCACTTCGCATGAGCTTCTCATCGCCGTGCTGAAGTTGATGAAAGTCCAAGTGGCGTTTTTCAAGGCGACAGCTTGAGCCCCCTCCTGTTCTGTATTTCTCTCCTCCCCCTCTCCTTCAAGCTGAGACGAGGCCGAGGATACATGTGCGGCGTTCCTGGTGACAGGAAGCACAAGGTCACCCATTTGTTTTACATGGATGACCTTTAACTGTACGCTTCCAACGCCAAAGACCTGCGCCTTGCACTGGACACCGTACATCAATACAGTGAGGCTATAGGGATGGAATTCGGATTGGACAAGTGTGCATCCATCCACCTGGCGAAAGGAAGAATATCGGAGGACAAGGAAGACTCGCAACTCGTAGACGGAAACGTCGTCCGTCATCTGCAAGATGACGAATGCTACGGATACCTCGGCGTCCCCCAGCATCGAATGCAGGAGGTAGCAGCAGTGAAGGAAAGACTAACCGCCAAGTGCAGACAGACTCAGAAAAATCTGGAGTTTTGAGCTGTCTAGCAAGAACAAGGTTCCTGCCACGAACATGTTCACGGTTCCGACACTGCTGTACACCTTCGGATGCATGAAATGGAATGTCAATGAGTTGCAAAACCTCGACCGGGGAACGAGGAAGATGCTGACCATCTATAGAAGTCTTCATCCGAAATCTTCCGTCGCCAGATCGTATCTCCCTCGCAGTGTAGGCGGTAGAGGTCTGTTGAGCCTGGAGTGTCTACATAACAGAGTTGTCTTGGGTACAGTTTGCCGTGTGTTCAACAGGATGGACTCCCTGCTCACTCTCGTTAGGGAGCACGAAGGTGCCGGGGTGGGGGCGTTCCTCTTCCAGGCAGCGAAGAGGGCAGCGGACGAAATCGTTCTGGACATTGACCTGGTATCCGACGGTAACGACAGTGGGACGTCAATCGTGTCATTGAGGGCAGACGTCTTAAAGCACGAGGTCAAAAAGGCTGAGCAGAAGACCTTGCTCAAGATACATACCGATAAGCCCATGCATGGATGTTACTACCGAAACATGGAAAAACATGGGCTATCGAAGGAGCTGACGTTTGCCTTCCTTCGTTCCGTGGGTCTCAGGTCCGAAATAGGGTTTTGTTCTCGCGTGCCAGGATGGTGTCATCAACACACTCGTGTACCGCCGAATTACATTCGAGGCGGAGGTGGCGGACACGAGATGCAGAGCGGGCCGAGCCAAGCCGGAGACTTTGAGTCACCTTCTCTCCGGCTGCAGTTATTACGCGCAGTCAGCGTATTTAGCTCGGCACAACGCAGCTCTGCGGGTGTTGTATTTCCTCCTCCGACATCATTACGGCATCGACGAAGTACATGTGCTGCCCTATGCACCTGGAGATATTGAGTACGTCGTGGAGAACGACAAAATAAAAATCTGGTGGAATTACTCAATCCCCACCACCGGGAGGTTGTTGGAGGCGAACAAGCCTGACATCGTTCTCCTCGACCGCCTACCGCGTTCCATGTTCGTAATTGAGTTTTCGGCTCCGGCCGATACGAACTTGGACGCGAAAGAGGCGGAAAAACGGACGAAATATCAAGACCTGCTGTTCGAACTTCGGCAGATGTACCCGGGACACTCTGTAAAAGTAGTAGTCCTAGTCATAGGTGTGCTCGGTGGAATCAAGGGCTCGCTGACACAGAGCATCAAGTGTATTCCTGCTTGAGTGGCACAGGCGGAATCACTTGCAGCCCGCATGAAGAAGGCCATCCTGTTGGGGTCTGCTTCGTGCACACGACCTGAACGCAGGGTAGCCACTGATCCGATGGGTTTCGGAAGTGGCTATGAACTCTGCACCGCCCCTCTCAAGTTCTCGGCCATTATGACGGCAATGAAACCCGATGCTTGCAGAGGACTCGGAACGGGAAAGTTACCAAATTTACGAAATATAATATTAATAGTTCGGGATTCGTGTGCCAAAAAGGCACTCCATGGAAGACATCATTATGACCTAAACCAACAAAATGTTGAAATGGAAGCATCAAACAAATGGTTGGTATTAGGTGAACTCTTCATGGAGACCAAGGGTTTTATGATAGCAATCCAGGACCAGGTTGTAAATACAAAAAATTACCACAATTACATCCTCAAAGACCCAAATACAACTGATGACAGATACAGGCGATGCTATCAAAGTGCAGAAAGCATCCAACACATACTCTCAAGATGTAAAATACTGGTCAGCACTGATTATTTAGAAAGACATAACTTAGTCACCGTAATGATTTCGTTGATATAGCCATTCAACCTGGTCAGGAGATTGCCTTGCAGAGAGATCTTATGATGGATATCTCTCTGCCTGGCTTGTCCTACATCATAGGTGATTTCGATTAACAACCACGTCTGGAGTTCAGAGTCGGCCTGATCTACTTCCTCCCTACTTGTCGGTGGTACCAACGGTGCAGTGGCCATCAAAACAGCCAGTGGAAGAACTGCTTGTGTCTGGGAGGGTGGTCTGGCCATTGGTGTATTTCTCTGAACACGCGGTTGTGGGGTAGTTTCCTTTTTTCACAGGTGGTTGGCATAGTCGTGCAGATTCTGCTGCGACAGGTGGTTATGTTCAGGATGCATCTCGCACCACAAAGAGTGCATCCTTGGCCATCGCTGGCAGCATAGCATGCGAGGAGGTCGCCCCTTAGTGGTTCCGTCCACTCAATAGGAGCTCCCTTTCTGATCGTCATTTCCTTGCCACACCCAACTCCACTAGGGCCCCCATCCGAGAGGGGCCGGTCGTTGGTGGCACTTCTGGTTAACTTCCTGGGAACCAGATATATCTGCACGTGGGGTGGTTAGCGCCACACGCAGACGTCCACCGTTGGCCGGCAGAGCCGTTACCAGGTACGCCACGAGGAGGCTGGTGGTCCGCTTTCATACCCTTTATTATTATTAAGGATGAGTCGGTTCTTAAATTTTTCCAGTTCTCGATACTGGTCCGGTTCTCCCCCATCGCTTCCCGGTTCTCTATACTCGGTTCCAACAGTGAACTCTTATTTTCTGAATGAATGGCAAATTTAAATGAACAACCACAAGAACTGAATGAAAATAATTTCACTAAAGAGGTATATAAGCAGGAAAGCTCTGTAAAAAAAACTTAAGATCGTCTCCATAATTTTATTTGCCAAGTATAAAAAGTCAAACTAACATGTTCTTAAAGAGTGCATGATCGACCAATATGTCAAATTACATCAGGCAGCCACTGGTGCTTTCTCCAGGTTTTGTTTTAAAAAAATCAACATTTTTACCCTGGGTCTAATCTATTCCTTTTTTGTCAGGAATATTGCCTGCAGTACTGAACAGGCGTTCACTGAAAACAGTAGTAGATGGAATACACAGATATTTTGTTGCCAACTGCTTAAGCCGTTTGAAGGGGCTCATAGACCAGTAGTGGCCTACATCTTCTGAACGCCTAGGATTTATTGTTTCCTCACCAAGATATTTGCTCAACTCTTCCTCACAGCTCATTCCTAAAACGTTCTCTGATACAGGAACGTTCTCCTCTGAAATACTATCCTGGTAAAGGTCCCACAGGCTCTCAACATCGTTGTCATTATAGGTCATACCTTCATTCACTTCATCACTCACATCCTCAGTTTGACAGTCTTGTAAGCACAACTGAACCATCTCCTCAGCCAACAGCTGTCGAGCTGCAGCAAGGCACTCGACTGTGGAATGGTTTTTGCTTGAAACGCGGATCAAGAAATGTTGAGCAAGCAGCAGTCAAATTGTTTTCAATGGTAGCATAGCGCCGTTTTAAAGCAGCCAGTAGGTCGTTCCTCAATCCCTGCAGTCCACATCCCTGTAGAGACTGTCTCAAGGTGATGCTTCATGGTTTGAACCAGGGGAATGGTCTCAAAAAAGATTGAAATAAACAATTAGGATTTTTACCAAACCAACAAAATTTGATTATTAAAAATTAATGAAAACCTATCTTAGCAGTATGTTTTATGTTGTGTAAGGTCTTCCTCATCCCTTATTTCAGTGAATTAAGTATAGGCCTATAGCCCAATAAATCACTACAGCTTATTTGAAATGACAAAATTAAAAATGACCTATAATGTCATATAATTATATAGATTACTATAAGCTCATGCTATGACTTATATTAAAGACAATCATAAATGAAGTTGAACAGTTTACATTAATAATTAAATTTTTTTAAACAGTTTATGGTAAACGTTTTCTGCCTTACCTCTGAAATTATGGAGCTGTTCTTGCTCAGTTGAAGCGTTGTCTTGTTGAAAATGTCTAGAAACTCCACAGCGAAGTTCAAGACCTTCCAGTCATCACTGGTGAGTACAGCTGACAGTCTCACAGAATCATTCCCACTTAGCAGTATCATGGCATTTTTCTGCTCCTCCAGCCGTTGAAGCATGTGTAGGGTGCTGTTCCACCTTGTCGGTTCGTCTTGAATTAGGCGGTGCTTAGGGAGACTCAAATTATCCTGGACTTGTTTCAGTCTCTTTGTATTTTTTGCTGAATGTTTAAAACTACCAATGAGCTTCTTGCTTTTAGTAATGACATTGTTTAACTTTGGATTTTCGAGTAGCCCATCCTTGATAATAAGTTGTAGTGTGCGAGCCATACATGGAACAGCTATAAGGTTCAATTTTTCAAGTGCTGAAGTTATACTACGCCCATTGTCCCGAACAACTCCAACATTCTTACCTTGCAGGCCCCATTTTTTCAGCACCTCAGCCAGGAACTCTCGCAAGGCTTCTCCTGTATGGCTTATCTCTGGAAATGGGGCTACTTCCAAGCACCTATGCTTCAATTGAAGCAATCCGCTGAAGAAATGGGCCGATACTGACATATAATCACAGTTGGCTACCGATGTCCACATGTCTGTGGTTATTCCAACGTATCTGGCATCAGCTACTTCTTCCTTCACCACCTTCACCACTGATTCTTACATCTCTCTTAGATAATTATTGGCTTATGTTTTTCTGGATGGCATTGTGTACCTAGGCTCCAAATGGGCAATGAGCCTTCTGAATCCCTTATTGTCGACCACTGAAAAGGGCTGCACATCAATGCAAATCATTTCGAGTATCAACTAAGTGATTCGTTTTGCTCGATAATCACCACTCTTAAACTTCTTGACTCTGTCGACAACTTCCGGGAGTGTTTGCTGTTTCCCCTTGTTATCAAGCTTTATAACTTTCAGGTAAAAGGCTGTATGAACAGATGCAGAGGAATCATTTTGTTTTCGACTATGTTGTTAGCGATAGATGAATCACAATTATCACTGGTTCTGGTATCACCATCCATGCCGATCCAATCTGAATCATCAGCAATTCCTCCTCCTGTACCACCATCTACCTGTGAACAATTTGAAGAATGTCCAGGTTCGCTGGTCGAAATAGCACCTGGGCCAGTTAGTGGTCCGCTGAATAAATATTTTTTGATTGATGACTTCGCCAATCCAAGGTTTGTAGGCGCAGGTGGTTTGAGATTTGCATACGTTTCTACGTTATTTGACACGGTATGATTCTTTCCTCTGCTTCTGTGTGTTGTGAGATGTATTCGAAGGTTCGATGTTGATTTTTAAGGGCCGCGCGAAATACGCTTGGAGTAGTAGTATTTAGGTGAATAGGGTGCTTCGACGACTGAGGTCATTCGCAAAATACGCTTGGAGCTCAGTTTACATACTGCATAGATAGTATGATCAGGATCAATCGTGAAACTCCCCCAAACTTCTGACGACATCATCCGTTGATTTGTTGTAACTTGTGAGTCAGTTCAAAATAAATTCTGTATTCTGCGATGTAGCTTAAATTCTTACTTTAATTGACAATGTATTCGCATGCCTCACTGTCACAGTTCTTATAACCTCAACACTAACACTGCTCAACACGCCGGTACAGCGACGCCACGGATGAGCGGCCGCGGTGGCGGCTTAGCCTGCGCAGTGGATACGATTATGAATTACTATCGGAGTAATTATAAGAACCACCAATTTTTAGAGCTACAATGGGTCGAAATATATTTAAAATTTTCATAAGGTAATTGTCGTCTGATGATTACCAAAAAAACGCGCAGTGAGTGCAGAAGCAAAGACAAACTCTTGCCAACGTTAATAAAAAAATATTTCGACCGTTTCATGTTTCCATAGCCCAGTTTTGTCAAAGTAACCCATGAGGAAGTCGAAACTTAAGCGTCAGCCGGGCCTGCGGCCAAACTCGACAGGTCGTGTTCGGCCGCCACTGCGGCGGCCAACCGCTGCACAGGCCGCTCTGGTGCATGTGGACGCACCACATTGTTGTTTGGCCGCGTACCGCGGCTGCTCAGGTGTGTGGCGGCCTTCATTGCCATCTGATGACATCATTATATTGCAACGATTGCAACAATGAAAAGTAGATTGAACATGTAAAGGAGTTTTAAAGAATTGTCGATAATGCCCTTTTACAATACGGTATTTTAAGTTACGAATGAAAAATGAAAGAATCTCGTGCAAGACTCTGGCCGTGACCTTGAAGATGACGAAGTGCATTTCGGGTTTGGGCGCAAAATTCAAATCCTCGCCACTGCTCCGTGCCGGTTCCTAAGTACCGACTTTATGCGATCGGTTCCCGATACCGGTTCTAAGGGCCAAGAACCGGCAGTACTGAGAACCGGGTACCGGAACCGACCCATCTCTAATTATTATTATTATTTTTATCCATTATACAGGACCAATAGCAAGTGGGTTTCTCTTTTCATCCTTGGAAATAGCAGCCCTTCCAACTTCTGACCAGAAAAAAACTGTAAAATCCAGAGCTTACCATTAAAAAACCCTGTCCTGCCTGGTGGAAAGTTAACCTAAATCTGCCAAATTATTTTAGATAAATTATAAATACTATCAGAACGTTTTAAGTACCTTACTATTATGTTGCAGCTTTCATTTTATCTTAACTCAGCAAACAAATCTCTAGGTATTAGGTGTGGCATAAATGACCCATCAGCCCTGATATGCTGAAAAAGTATACACTGACATTTTTATCGATGTATAATATGTCAAAACATCAAATATATATTGCTCACCAACTTGATAATTGCACAGCATCTGCTCCGGAAAAATTTCAATTATTTTTTCCTCTCTTTTAATTCTGCTCGGAGACCATAGTGCGTAAACCACGGGCAGTGACACCTCGCTGTCACACCCCCTTAACCCCTCAGCGCCGTCCTGCGTACCCAGTACGCACGATTAAATCACCGTATGCCGCCGTCATGCGTACCCAGTACGCTCCCTGTACGTCTGAAGCTAATAATTTTTCTCGGTCAGAACTTGCATATTTTATTCAGTAAATTTACTGTATTTTGTGAAGAAAAGTTTTTTCTCCACAATAAAATATTCGTAGTACTTTTAAACTTTTATTTTGTTTTTAATATTGCGATTATATTTACTTCCAAACCCGTGAGTAAATGAATTTGGTCTTAAAAATTCTCGCGTTTGTTCTTTCGTACCATCTTGAACACATCTGACTAGTCTGCTTGTGAGTTGTCAAGAAGGGTCAGCTCCTTTAGTATGAGGTACGATATCTTCCCCATTAGTTCTCTCCCTTCTCTCTCAGTCTGTTCCTAGTGCATCATCACCTTAAGCCCGATGAATGTTTGCTTTGTCTCGTCCGTCCGAAGCGAAGGGGCCATGTGCTTCGCTCTGCATTTCTTCGCTCCGTCTTGCATAGACAGTAATAATTGAAGATAAGAGTCCCTCTCTAAACAGTCAACATAAATTTGGACCCCTCGAAATCTTTCCTCATCCCTCGAAGGAGTTTTCAAACCAAGCGTTTCAGTCCACTGGAATCTTTCATGCAGTGTGGTGTCCTTTCATGCCGTGTGGTGTCATTTTATCCGTGTGTATGTTTTGCATTCAGTTATTTTTATAAATACGTATCTCTATAATGGCTTCAACAAGTAGAAAAAGATTACCATTTGCAAGTGACGAGGAAATTACTGAAGTATTACTCGAAAGTGATTCTGACGACAGTGTAAGTTCGGAAAGTGATGGAGAAAATTACATCAATGATCGCTCGGAAATTGACACTCTGCAGCCTATTTACGATGAACCTGAGGATGTTGATGAAGCAGAAAGGTTTGAGTGGGTGGGAATGAGAGATTATATAGGTAATAGAGAAATATTTGTTGGCGATTTTGGACCTCAAGACAAAGCCAAAAATTTGTCCAATGCTCTAGATATTTTTCAGTTATTTTTTGATGAAGAATTCATTCATAGTATTGTTCTAGAAACAAATCGTTATGCTCAGCAACAGATTTCTTCAAGTGAGGCCGCATTTTCAAGGAAGTCGAGAATTACCACATGGAAACCAGTGACAACAGAAGAAATATACGTAACACTGGGACTATTCATGCTCATGGGAATTGTGCAGAGGCCAACACTTCGAACTTACTTTTCGACAAAGAGAGTTATATCGACTCCAGGTTTCGGGGATGTAATTTCAAGGGACCGATTTGAGATAATTTGTAAATTTCTTCATTTCCACAACAATGAAGAAAAAGATCAACGGAGTCCTCCGAAGTTAAAAAAAATCTTTTCCGTAATTGAACATCTAAATGAAAAATTTCATACATATTTTTTTCCAAATCGCAACATTTCCATAGATGAGTCTTTGACATTGTGGAAGGGCAGGCTATCCTTCAAACAATATATTCCTCTGAAGGCATCAAAGTTTGGAATCAAGACCTATGAGCTTTGTGATGCAAATACCGGCTACTTATGGTCCTTTCTTGTGTACACAGGTAAAGATACTGCATTCCCCTCGAAAATCATTCCAGATAACTCAAACAAGACAACGGCAATAGTTTTACACTTGCCAGAACCGCTGCTAAATCAAGGGCGCTGTATTTGGATGGACAATTTTTATAATTCTCCTGCTCTTGCAACACTACTGAAAAGTAAATACAAGACTGATTGTGTTGGAACTTTGAGGTTGAATAGAAAGGATGTCCCAAAATATGTGAAGGAGAAGAAGCTGCAGAAGGACGAAATATGTGGACAACATTCAATGAAATGAGAACGGTATCCAAAGGCGAAAAAGAGACCCGAAAGCCTCTTTGTGTGTTAGACTACAACAAATTCATGGGTGGGGTGGATCTCAAGGACCGGTTATTGCATACGTACTTGATCGAAAGGAAACGCCACAACAAGTGGTATATGAAGTTATTTAGGAGACTATTGAATACAGCAATCCTAAATACTTATGTCATTCACAGGGAAAATACAGATAAAAAATTGGACCACCTTTCATTTCGTGTGCAGCTCGTCGAAGGAATATTTTTGAAATATGCAACTGCATACGGGAAATGTGTACCAGGCCGTCACTCATTAGACAATTTAGTGCCACGACTCACTAAGAGACATTTCCTGAAGAGGATTCCTGCAACCGGGAAGAAAGCAAAGCCCCAAAAGAGATGTGCAGTGTGTTCCAAGCATGGGAAAAGGAGAGACAGCGTGTATTGGTGTGAAACATGTGCAGTGGGTTTGTGCTTGGATTGCTTCGAGCCGTATCACACGAAGCTGAATTACTAAGGTAAAGCCATTTGAATATTTCCACACTAACGTTTTAACAAAACAGTGAGTTTCTACATGAAATTATTAGATAACAATATCTCAGAGCGAAGGAAATGGACGAAATAATGAATTTTCATGTTATCGAGACGGGTTATCATATCGAACGTATCCTCATTATTATGACATCCATAATACCATTTTACAAAATTTAAGTACCTATTTATTTAAAAAATGCATTTTAATTATTAAAGATTACTATATATTAAGAAAAACATTTTTTCACTTAAAACACTGAAAATTATCCGTTTTATTCAGAGAACGAGAAAAAATACAAATAAATATTTATCCAAAGCGTTTAAAAAGTTAGAGGGTAATAACGCAATATCTTATGCTGGTTCACAAAAAGTTTTAACAATAATGATAAAATATCTTGAAAGTTATTAATTATTGAATGATAGCACGTCGAAAAGGCGAATTCGTTTAAATCTCCTCCGGCCTGTGGGATGGGATTTAATTAAAGGTCCTCTGCGCTTGAGGGGTTAATTAACATTTTCCCTTAATTTATGACATTGTGTCATTTTACTTTTTCTCACATGTAGGTACATTGATTTTTTACTTTAATACTGTGAAATTAGATTTTTAAAACCAAATCTACCATTTATACACCACTGCACATTATTGTATATTCGTAATTGATGAAATTGTCGATATGCTGCTGGTTTATTGGGGGCTGAATCAACTTGTATTAAAATTTGACTTATGGCATGCCTTGTGAAACCGATGAAGAACATAGAATGGGGTGTACCTTTAGTTTAAATTTTTGGTGGGTTCTACTGGTAATTATGGTGATGTTTGAGTTCTTTTGTATTTTTTTAAATTAACAATTTCAATGCGGTGACATTTTTTTGCGAGTTTTGCTGATGATTGAAATTTTTTTTTGCAGTTTCGGATAGTTTTTCTCTCAGCAATAATTATTTGAGCAGTGAAAGATTTGAAAAAAAAATTTTTAATTTGAAATTGAAAATTTTAAAATTGACGACAATTGTCATCTGCCACCACCAGATAGAGCCAAAGAGCTTGTCTTGCAAGGGTGCATACCCACAAATAAATTCACAAATTTTTCGAAATTACGACTTTTACTTTTTACGACCTATTTATTTCAAATATGATAAGTTTTTTGATAAAATTCAAACTTAAGATACTTTTACATCACCTACCAGCCAATGAAAATGAATATACATTATCTTCTTTCATGATGAGGTGACTGAAGGTTATTTTGTACTAGAAATGAAAATTATTAAATAAATTATGTAATTTATAATATTACACCCGTATCTTGAGTCACAAACAAACATTAAGAAACCCAAGTCATTATGGAAAAAACCCAAAAAATGTATATTTCCATAGAATATAAACATCAAATACACAATACATAACACACGATACACAATAGGAAAATATAAAATACACAATACAAAATATAAAATATACAATAAGGAAATACGAAATATACAATACAAAATATACAATATACAATCCATAATATGCAATTTAAAGTAGGAAATACACAAAACAATTATAAAATGTATGAAACGAAGTTAATTTTTATTAATATTGTGTATTTTTGTGGAATTCCACGAAACACGTCTTCAGACATAAATAATCACTCACACGCTGGGCTGAAATATTTTGTCCTCTTCCTAAACACTCTTGATGTACAATAGGTACAGCATCATTGGAGGACACGTTTTCTTTTTATGTCAACGTCATGTGTCTCAGGAAGTGCCTAGACAATCCAAGGTTCCTTGAAGGCAGGCTGGGTGAGGAACGAGGGATGTGTTCAGAGTAAGAAGGACTGAGGAGGGTTCTGATTAAACAAAGTCTGAAATCGTGAAGGGATACTTTGGGATGGGTTTTACGGAAGAGGAAGTAGCTATTTACTAAAGCAAGGTGAAGTATGTGAATTCCCAGTTTCTTATACCATTTTAGAGACTTACGCTCTATGGGATAAAATGACATCATTTCATAGTGATCGATGCCACTCATTGACTCGTTGTAGCGAGCAATGGCCTCCGGATTGGAAGTGACACCACTACCTCGCTGTCGATGGACATCGACCATGTCCGAATTCGGAGCTGATCATCAGTACATCCGGCTTATCCTTCCACTTCATTACACTGACTCATTCGGTACTGAAAACACTCACTATCTCACCCCATTTTAGTTTGTTTGCCTGGACGTGTGGTGGATTTCCCCTCCGGTTAGCTCTAAGAGTTCCAGTACAATAGATCCTTTGCTCAAGCAAGCGGTGGGCCAGGTCAACACTGTTATAATAATTGCCCATGAAAAGAGATCGCCCAGAGTCTAATTTTCCTTCCATCAACTTCCACACAACATTGTTGACATGGCCAACCCCACCTACATCACAGTCGGAGGACCCAGTGTAAACAAGAAATCTTAGAACTAATCCGGATGGTTCGGTGAGCATATATAGTTTGATACCGTAGCTGTGTTGCTTACCTTTCATATACGTACGAAAGATAAGCCGACCCCTCCAAAGAGCCATGGATTCATCAATGTACAGTCGGAGTTACTATGTCGTCCATTGTCTGGTGGAATAAGTCAGTAAGGGGCCTTATTTTATACAGTCTGTCATACGGTTACGGCTCACCATGACCAGGATTACTTGCAAAATGCAGAGCTTGCATGATCGCGGCGAACCTGTCCCAACTAATACATTTCCTAAAGCAAGGAAAGTTGAATAAAGGGTCTTTATTCAAATATTCTGATATCCTGCTCAACAGGCATGAGCCCATATGATACAGAATGCCCAAAAATGTCAAAAACTCCACTGATATGAGCAGCTTCCATTTAGTTATCCTTGCCTTAGGAAATGCATTAGCCGAGGTCTGCTTGTTTATTCGTCTCAGTCACAATCATGTCGATCATGTCTTCTGTCAAAATGAGATCAAAATATTTCTTAGCGTCATCTCCACGGTCTTATATTTTTAGTCCCGGGGAGTCAGTGAAGGGGAATGCAGGGTTTTCTGGTCTTTTGTCAGTCCAAGTGTATGTTTTGGTCGCAGTCCTTGTCGTCAGGGGAGGGGGTTTAGTTTTGTCTAGAGGGCTAGGAGAAGCATTTTCTGCCCCAGCTGAGGAGAGACCTCTCGTGTTTCCTCCTCATCCTCCGATGAGGAACCCCACTCAGTGTCACCGAACGATGAGTCCTCACTGTCCTCATCCTCCAGCGACGGAAGCTCTGCTAATAATTCCGACTCTGAGGATAATATCCTTTGAGTAGCGGAACTTCTTTCTTCCACTCTGCTCTTCTCTTTATGTCGGTGGGGCAAGTGGTGGAGTGGAGGTTGATCACTGGGGATCCCTTGGTAAAAGGCCCGGGGTCTGGAGGCCGCTACTCCTACTGTGTTTACTGCTTCCTTCCGAGGCATGGAAGGTAGGGTGGGAGGAGACTTGGGACATGGGGGGTGTTGGGGCCTTAAAGGGTATTTTACCACCCCTTATGCCCTTTTCTCGGAACACCCTTCCCTTCCCCTTCCTCTTTTCCATCTCCTCCTTGAATGTTAACCATTTTCTGTGAAAAAATGTGAAGTCACTACTATGAGTAATATATTTGAGCAAATTTCCAGATAACTATTTGCATTAACAATGAGAAAAAAACATATGTAAATTTTAACATTCACGCACCTTACTCCTGATGGACGAGATATGAAGTCACGTACGAGATGAAATCCTTCAATCCTCAGGTTTAAAAACAATAATTGGCCATATTAAATTATAATCAAGAAAAAATTATAAAAACTAACCAGCCAAATTAGTGCATTTCCGTCAGTAGAAAATCGTGGATGATACAAACAAGAATGGCATCATGCAAAGGGTGTATGCAATAGCTAGGACGAATATGTTCTACATATAATTAGCAATTATAAAAAATATAGCTATTTATTCAATAATACATTATCACTGATTTAATTTTAATTGGCAAGTGTAAATATTTCATTTAAATTGTTTATTATTCAGAGAATTAGCCAATACCACATTTATTATAACAATCGCAAATAAAATTAATGTCATCAATCGCTAATGAAAATGACATATGCATAGTATCTGAAAATGAGGAAAACAATTATTCCTTCATGTGCAAACTGTAATTTAAATGATTGCACACTTAATAAATAAACATTACGGCAGAGGCAGTGCTTACGTTTATGATGGAAAACTAATACAGCATCAAATAATAAGAAAAATAATTTTTAAGGAAAAATACAAGAAATAGTAAAAATAAGAAAATAGTCCTTGTAATTGTACTGTGGGGGCAAGGGGTGGGGGGGGGGGATTGGAGGTAGTCCAATTATTCAATAAAAACTACGAAAAGGCACGCAAAGTATTTCATGTTCATACGAATGCTGAGTTGCTCATAAATGTTGGCTAAAACCCATCAAAATAAGAACTACATGGAGAATATATGTAAAAAAAAACTTACCTCGCAAAGTTAAACGGCTGCAGCATCGCTTCAGGGCACAGGCTACTCGGGCTAAGGCTACTGCATACTCTCCGATGTCTATCGAGTGACTGACGAGAAAAACGGAAGTGCTAGGGAGCGTCACAGCTCTGAAACGGCCTTGATAAGGCAAAGCGAGGTTGGACGACAATTGTCTTCTGCAGTCACCGCATAGCACCAGTGGACGACAATCGTCGTCGGTCAGCGTTCAACATGTTAATAGTGGTAAATGTCAAAGCTGAAAAATGGAAGACTTAAAACTTGGTGTTTACATAGTGCAAGCTCATTAAAAATAACAAAACGCCTCTCCAAATGGATCATTTCTGGATTATCATTTGCCTCTAGATTTTGCATTAGTCTTTAGATGCCGACCATAGTTGGCCTATGAAGTTCAATTTTGCTGATTTAAAGGGAATGACTAAAATTTTGACTGACATCTGGTTTGAGCACTTAATTCTGGGTGGTTCAAAACATGTGGTTAAGACTTGTGTTATTCATAATGAATTTTTTCTAGTTATTCCACTACACCGAAATTGGGAGACTGCTATAGTCATAGGTGTTTTCACACTTGGCTACATTTTGATGCAATGATTTGGCTGGGGAGAGTGATGATCATACACTGACAATTTACAAATATTGGCAATGATGAATTCTTTTTCCATTTAAGGTAACCCTTGATAGCGAAGGTTGCGAAAGGATGTGTTCTGTATTGGCGGAAAATGCTCAGGAAAGCCATTTTATGCTGGGGAGAGCAGATGTAAGTAGTGTTGGTGGCTGCTTTTAATAGATTCATGAGTGACATTTTTATGTGAATGTTATTTTTTTACTCTATTGAAACAAAGTAATCTAGTATGTTTTCATCAAGTGATGGAATGGAGGATCTTTTGGATTATGATTGAATCCTCTTCCCACCTCTCTCACCCATTTATTCTGCAAATCAAAGGCCTAAAGACAGGAGCTTCAGCTTTCTCCTCCATTTGCCTTAATCTCTAACTCACAGGCATCAACTCAGGGAACATTTTGACGTAGAAATGCTTTATTAAGCTTGGAAGTAATGTTGAAGTTCAGAACATCCTTGGTTAAATTTTGCAGTTTTTCTGACTCATACAACCTGAAAAATGTAGACATTCTCTGAAATACTGAGAGTTATAAGATTTATATATTATTAATCATGTGACATTTAACTCAAGAAAGGGTTTTCTCAGCTCTATGCTTGCTATTTTGAAGGTTATAGATCTAGCTAAAATACCAGTTGATTCTCAACAGGAGGGACAAGATTAGGTAGTTACGTCTATACAAAAGGGAATCTTTATTTTTTTAATAAGGATTTTCTTATTTGTTATCTCAATTTTTTTTACCTGTTGGAAATTGCACATTTAGGTGCTTTGTTTAGTTTAAAATGGTGAATATACAGTAGCAACTCGATAATATGAAGTTGGCATGTCCGAAAAATCAGCACTTCGTATTTTTGAGTTTCATATTTTCAAATCTTTTTAATAAATCGCAAAAAATATTTCCCCTTCCCCCTGACTTCTCAGGTCTTTGGAAATTTTTAAAAATGATTTATACTTGTTATTCATGAAAGCATTTGAGATAATACCATTATATCATAAGCTAAATGTGACAAATGATCGTGAAATAACTATCACCTCTTAGTTCCCTATGCAAATGATTTTTAGTTGGCCTTCAAATTCTTTACAAAATTTTTGCCCAGATTAGAAGACATATATAAAGTGAGTTCTGCGTTTGTATGACACTCTAGCTTTCTTAATCTGTGGCTAAACAGCACGTACATTGGTTTCTAACATCTAAGCAGTTCAGACGGTAGCTGGCCCGACCATGCTTCCAATCACCCTGCAAAATTTTCACCCAGTTCACCCAGTGCATATATAAAGCAAGTTCTGCTTTTTTATGAGACTCTAGCTTTCCTAATCTGTGGCTAATCAGGATGAGCAACTGGAATGGGCATTTAAAAGAGGCATTTGTTTCTAACATCTACGCAGTTAAGACTAGCTGGCATTTACAGGTATTTATTACAGGTAGACCGTGTTTCCAATCACCCTCTCTTTATCGCTCAATCATAGATAAAATGAGCAAAGGACTCGGGCCATTTAAAAAATCCTTCACAGGTCATTATTTTTGGTATCTTCCATATCGTCTGCTGGATATACGAACATGAGAAGAAATATTATTTCATTCCAATTACTAATCGCTTGACGACAAAGTGGTTGTGATCTGGACATTTTCCATATCTTTATCAGCTTTGAGTATACTAAGTTTCTGGTTCTAAATGGCAAATTTTTTTTGGACAGATGGAATATTAATGTGGAGATCGTGGAGGTTGATACCAAAGAAAATAGAACCTCAGATCACGGTTCATGGAGAACGAACTAATGCTTCAACTGCCGCTCAGGAAATGCCTATGCTTGCAATTGCTTGCAGTGCTAGTATACTCCGAGATGATTAAGATATGGAAAATGCCTGGATCGTGCACAATTTTTCATCATGTGATTAGTAATTGGAATGAAATAATATTTCTTCTCGAGTTCATATATCCAGCAGACGATGGGAAAGAAGCCACAAACAATGACCTGTGAAGAATTTTTTTAAATGGAGTGAGTCTTTTGCTCATTTTATCTATGATTGAGCGATAAAGAAAGGATGATTGGAAGAGCAGTCAGGTGAGCTACCATCTTAACTGCGTAGATGTTAGAAACAACGACCATACCAGTTGCATGTCCTGATTAGCCTCAGATTAAGTAAGCTAAAGTCTCATAAAAAATGCATAACTTGCTTTATATAAGTCTTCTAAGATGGGCGAAAATATTGGAAAGAAAATGATAGCAAGCTAAAAATCATTTGTGTAGGGAACTAAGATGGGATAGTTATTTCACGAACATTTGTGACATTTAGCTTATGATATAAAGGTATTATTTCAAATGCTTTCTCGAATAATGACTATAAATCATTTTAAAACATTTCCAAAGACCAGAGAAGTCAGGGGGGAGAGGGGAAATATTTTTCACGAATTATTAAAAAGGTTCGAAAATATGAAACTCGAAAATACGAAGTGCCGATTTTTTGGTCCAGTCAACTTCGTATTATCGAGTTGCTTCTGTAAATATGATCTTAATATGCCATTCTGATAACTAAAAGTCATAGAGTCCCCCCTTTCTATGGAATACTAGGACTGTTCTTTTGATCTGCTCCAATCTCTGAACCAGGAAAATGAAATGTTCAACTAAAAGAACAGTATGGCACACCTCTAGTTCCCAATAGTCGTGAATGACGAAACTTTGACATGTGAGTTAGCACTTCTCCGCAGCAATTTTTAGGAGTAGAAGACATCCCTTTTCTCAATTATGAAAAATAAATCCCACCATACTATGCTTTGAAATTCAACAAATCTGTGATTGGTGGTGAATATGACTTGATTGAACTAGTGGCCAGCCTGCTAATGCTCCCCTCCTATTCATGGGCTGAGGACAGACTGCATAGCAATTAGACATGTTAAAGTCTTTAAATATGTAATCATATCCCTACGGCATGGAAGCTGCCTCTGTGAGTTTTTATCTTAAGGTTGTGCTTAACCCTTTGAGTGCGGCATGACATGATTTGTCTTGATGCTGGTGCTGATGATGTGATATCATGCCGTGGGTACCGTTCCAGCTTTCACTAGGGGGCCTAGTGAAAGTTCCCGAGTGAAAGGTGGAACACTCACTGTACTCACGACGTGATATCACTCAAAGGATTTAAGCGATACTTAATTTAAGCGAGCACTTGGTCCTAAAGTGGTTGAATTGTAATTCATAATTTTCTTTGTGTAAGATACATTAATCTGTGAGTAATTTAATTAACAAGAAAAATCAGAATTGTATGTATCCCCATAGCAAGTTGTCCTACAAAATAAGAGCAAGTGTGAACTATGAAGACATTGCCCAGTGGTACAACAAATGTGTTGCTTTTTGTAGTGGATTCTGTTTGCACTTTAAAACAATTTATTAATAACCTTTTACCCCTTCAAATGAGTATACTGTTGCAACCCAAGGCCTTAGTGAATGGTTTTACTTTAAAATTCACTAAGACTAGTGATTCTGACTTGAAATTTTAGTACTGAACTGTGCATCTTGTGTTTGCCTTGTACATTGTAGGCTATATACTGTTATACACCTGATGGTCGAGGCCCATGCTATGTAATTGAGGGTGAAAAAATTTTGCTGCACTGGTTCCGCTCGTACTTGGTGATAGTGGCAAGGGAGGAGAAAGGAGGTGCACTGAGGAGTATTCCTTCAGTCTCATCTCATCAAGGCGTGAAATCATTGGGGTATGCTACCACAGAAAAATTTTGATTTTTATTTATGTAAATGATGATCTTGTAAATCCTTATCTTCATGCTCATAGCACACTAATGTAAAATTTTTCCTGCCAAGATGGAAAGGTACTGAGTGTTTCAAAATGAATATGGGGGTTTTAAGGCTATGTAGTATTGATACAATTTGACTTACTATTATGAGTGATGCATCAAATGAAAGAGCAACTCAAAAAGTTTTTATTTTACCTACAAGTGTTCAGTGTGAGCACCATTCAGCACACGGCACACATCCATTCGATAGGCTAGTTCTTCCCATACCTTGATCAGTGTGTGCCTGGAGTAATTGATGCAGCAATTGATTCAATCCCGTTTCTTAAGTCGGGTAGGTCAACTGGTAGTGGAGGCACATACCTTTATGAACCCCCAAAGATAAAAATCGCATGGCATCAGATTGGGTGAAATGGGAGGCCACGCAAAACATGCCCTGTCATCTGGCCCCTGGCAGCCAATCTAGCGGTTGGATATAATGTCGTTTAACCAGTCGTGTA
The DNA here is from genome assembly GCA_963169105.1 of Ceriagrion tenellum. Classification (NCBI taxonomy): domain Eukaryota; kingdom Metazoa; phylum Arthropoda; class Insecta; order Odonata; family Coenagrionidae; genus Ceriagrion; species Ceriagrion tenellum. The sequence continues at coordinate 2,191,186 of OY720638.1, forward strand.
CTGAGTTATGCCAGTGAGGCTGCGCACCATCTTGTTGCCATATGAAGTTCACTGGTTCATCATCTTGCAGTTGAGGAAAGAGCCATTGTTGTTGTGCTTCAAGATAAGAAACACCAGTTACAGTTGCTTCACTGAAAAAGAAAGGCCCATAAACTTTCTGCCGGGATATACACAAAAAGCATTCAATTTTGTAGTGTCTCATTGCAAGTGAACCACCTCATGGAGATTTTCTGACCCCAAGATGCACACATTATCAGTGTTCACATGTCCACTTAGATGGAATGTTGATTCATCACTGAAGATGACACGATCAAGAAAATCTTCATTGTCATGCAGCAAAATACTGTTTGTGAAGTTGGCATGTAAACTGTAGTCTGTAGGTTTTTGAGCTTGTATTAGCTGTAAATGATAAGGACTTAGTTGTAAGCATTTCCTTAAAACTCTCCACACAGACATCACTGGAATTGCTAATTCACGACTAGTCCTCTGAACAGATTTCTTGGGACCATGCACGAAACACTCTCTCATTCGTTCAACACATTCTTCAGTCAGTCTTGGTTGTCCCGCACTCTTCCCTTTACAAAGGCCACTGGTGTCTTTAAACAGATGATTTATCTACAGATGTTATTATCACTTGGAGGACTACAATGGAACTTAATACAGAATGCTTGTTGAACTGTAACTACAGATTCACTCCTTGCAAACTGTGAAGCACAAAGAGCTTTCTGCTCCGTAGTCTACATGCACATGCATACAAGTGTACAACAAAACTGTTGGAGTTGCTCTGTCATTACCTGATTATTCCACAGGGACATTTTGGGGCAGCCATTTGACTTTGGCAATCCCTCAAATCAAGAAAACCATCAAAAATGCATTTTCCGTACAATGCATGTGCCATAAAGTTTTTATCTCCTGTCTATTTTTGGCTATGACTTCCAATGACTTTACTTTCAAAATTCCCATTTCATGTATACCTCCCCTTCTTCATCCTTTTTTCCATTCTCTCGTCTATTGACTCTTATATGTATAACTTTTGCCTTTTGGTTCTTTCTCATTACAAACTGCATAATCCTGAGAAAAATGTGTTATATACTCTGCTTTAATTTAAAGATTGTGTGTACAAGTTAACAATATAGGGTTATGAATCTTATTGGTCATTAATTAGCTATTCTTATGGTTGTAATATGATAATGCTGGCTTATCTCTTTTCCTCAATATAATACACCTTTCAGTCTTGATTCCCTGACTGGCAGTTACAACTCTCCAACCAAGCCTCAAAGAAAAAGCCTGCTGTGGCATTGTATGCTGAAATTCAGAATTTCTTACATTTTCGTATTTCTTTTCTTTCTAAAATTATGTGGAATGTTAGATTTATGTGACTTATCTAGCTAATTCACCGCAAAATATATTCACAGCCATCCAACTAGCAACCCATGCAGCTAAAACATGAAGACATAAGCCTCCTGGAAAACCCGATTCCCCTTTTGCTTTGATAAAAAGATTGCCACCCGGTATCAACCACTTGGATTGTAATCACAAATGTCAAAAAAAAAAAAAACAAAATTTCCAATCATTGCATTTAACAAATGATGTGGTATGAAGTCACTCGCATGGGTGCATATACACCAGGGTTGAAATTCGCCATGAAAAAATCATTTGACTCAACCGGGATACGAACCCGGATCTCCCAATTACCGGTCAGGTGTGTTAGCCAGTTACACCACCAAGCCATATGCACCCGTGCGAGTGACTTCGTACCACATCATTCGTTAAATGCAATGATTGGAAATTCGTCAATTTCGTCGTTTTAATTATAGCAATGCTGGGTTCATCCACCGCAACAGTGGCTTTGTAAGCACGACTTTGTCTCTTGCGCTACAATGTAGACTCGAGGCGTGAACATCTAGTTTGCATAAACCCCCCTCGAAGTTTGCCTCGAAGGAAGATGGCTGGGTGGTGTGACTGGCTAACACACCTGACCGGCAATTGGGAGATCCAGGTTCGAATTCTGGTCAAGTCAAATGATTTTCAATTCATGGCGAATTTCAACCCTCGGTGAAAAAAAACAGGGCCACAGGGCCGTGTGCAATATTCCTTTGTTCTGCACATGATTTCGGCTGATTGGGAGATTGGTAAACTGCACTGTGTTGAAGCCACGTAGCCCGTAGACATACGACATTTTTTCATGATAAGATTAAGCAGCCAAAAGTTTGACTGTTGTCAGGTCCGACCCTGTAATTTTTTGACCAGAAAAATTGTTCTCAAAAAGGTGGACCTTACACGAGTGTATATGGCATATGCATAGATCGCATATTAATAACACAAGCATGCATAGTTTTTATTTTAACCTTTTGATAATTCAACAGGAAGAACTTTCAATTGTTGAACTTTGTCTTTGTAAATTATTTACATATGTTTTTTATGATTTCCTTTCAGAGATGTTGGTGAAACTGGTGTAGGAATTTCAGCTGGATCCGAGAAGGGTGGGGAAAAATGCTTAGTCAATATTTTGGACATATTAAACAAGTGCATTGTTTTAGCTGCTCCAATGAATGCTGTGCAAGCAGTCATTTCGGAATGGGGCTCCATTTATGTGGTTGTCGGTGGGACAAGGGAGACTCTTAGCATCTGCCATCTAGTGGAAAAGGATTTACAGTCCAAGCTAGCGTTTTTATTCAAGAAAAATCTTTATGATGTTTCAATTAGGTGAGTTTTGACATATTTTTAATCCTGACTTTCTTTTTTTCACTATAGTCATTACCATATAAGTATGAACAACAAATGCCTTTGGAATCATGTTATAATGCAAGTTCCATGCAAGTATGCATAATGGGTCATTTGACTTGCCCATCGCATTTGATTTAACCCTTGAACTAGTTTCAGAAGAAAATTAGGAATATTATCCATGCTGTTCAGTGGACGAGGTTATTTTACTGAGCTTTGCTGGATGGTATTGAATTATTTTGAATTAAGGAAAAATATATTAGCTAGTAATGAAAAAAGGCCCCTTTGATGTGCTCAGGAATCAAGATTTGAACAAATCATTTCATTCAAAAAAGTTATTTAAATCCTAGTATTGTGGTTAGTGTGCACGTATTGGTAAGCAGAAGCAAAAGAACTTGGAAACAAAAGTTTATGGCCGTCAATACCATAATGCCTTAAACACGGCATCCTCAATATCCGCATATTTAGAGCGGCGGATTTTTTTGCGATGAACTCCAAAAGTCTCATACTTTACTTAGAGAAAAACCAACTAGCATGGGAGGAGCCGACAGCAGAGAAGGGGAGGGGTGAATAGCGAGAGGGGGTGGGAGTTGCCCGGCGCATGACAGGGGTGGGTTTTGCTCAGCACACGGCAGGGGTGGGAGTTGCCATGTTCTTCTAGTCTGAGAAGAGGAGTTCAGGCGCTTGGGGTAGATTTCTGGACGAGCATTTGTGCGTGTAAATAATCGGATATTGATAGAGCTCTCAAGGTTTTAACACGGAGGTGATATTGCAATTATGTTTTGCAACGGCAGGGAAGAGGTTTAAAATATAATGGATATCATGCCGTGTGACTAACTTCGTTATAAGCGGGACTCATTTCAGTATGCCTTCATTAAAAGCTGGATTTTTTACATGGCGAAAGGGCCTTTTTTGATGGGGAATGGCTTTGACTTCATTAAAAGCGGGACTTCGTTATAAGTGGGTTCGTTATAAGTGGGCTCCACTGTACTATTGCAAGAGAATCTCATCACGGGGCAAAAATAATTCAGTCTGCGCTTGTTGTGAAGCTAAGTTGAAGGCAAGAGTACACATCATTGATGATTGCAGCTAGGTACAAGGTTAGTTTATGAATAAAAGCCTTTCCTTTTCTATGCACTATCTTCTTCAACTTAGATAAATGACACAAAGCATCAATTTTACCAAATCTGGAGTAGTTTTGCAAATGGCTCATGACTTTAACAGAAATGTTTGTGAGTGGTCATGCGGGGTGAACTACCTTGTGCTCTCTTACAATGAGCTGGATCCTTACTGAAATGTGTGTAATTTACATGCCAAATTTTCACCTTGCAATAGTATAGCATGGTTCATTCGGTCTAATCTGTGTCTAATAATGCCAAATTTCATATTTTCCAAAATATTCATTAATTCATTGCCTCTACTCTGCAGTTTGATTAAAAACTCAACGGAACTTGTTGGTGTAATGGAATGTTGTGTAATCCCTGATTAAAACTAAATTTTTTACATTTTAAATGCATCCTAAAATAGTTAGATACTAGTTTTCTTGAATAGAAATCTTAAGTAATGTATTTCACATTACCTGCACAGCAATAGATAAGAGACAACGTCACCACGAATGCTAACACTAAGAGTTATGCCACAAAATTAATCTATATGACCCATAACTTTGTAAGAGTGAGAAATAAAATGCTGTATAATAGTTGTCTCGCTCTTAGTCCTTAAAGCTCCTCAACAAATAAATTGCCCAGCATAGTGAAAAATGTTTCAAATGATTTTATTGAATTTATTTAATATATTTCATCATGTAATTGTTACTATCAAAGTTGTCTAGCCTTTTAAGGTAGGTTTCATTGAAAGTCAGAGAAAATTATCCTGACTTTCACACATGTGAAAGGCCATATGTCCCTCTATTATTTGTTTCCTAATCTCTGCGCACCTCCTAGCCTCTTCATCCCATCCATATAACCTTCCTTCTCTCTATCACGGCCTTACACAGCAGCCTCTCATCACCCCTTCCTGCCACCCACCCTGCCTCTTCCCCATCTCTTCCAAGCGCTTCCTTCCCTCCCCCACCCCACACCAAGCACTTCCACACTTGTCATCCTTCCTCAGAGTCTACCGAACCCTCCAAGTCTTATTCGCCTGTAGTCTCTTGTCATCCTTCCTCAGAATCCACCTTTCCAACCCCATAAAACGCTACACCCAAGCACCATCAAGCTCCTCACTAGTCTCTTCTTATCTTTACTCAAAGTTCCGACATCGTCTGCCATCTATTACCCTTCACTTCCTTTGTTAACTCTATTCACCTCCTCTTGCCTTTGCTTCTCTACCCATTTTCTTCCCGCACACTGCTCAAATAATTGAATTACTTAACTTACTTGGGTGGTACACTGGAAGGAAATGGGTACAGTGGCCAAGGCATGTGGAGGAGAATAGCATTAGCGAAGGAAGCATGCAGTAATAGAAGGGAGCTGATGATGGGGACCTTTGAGTGAGGACATAATGAAGAGGCTGGTGAAGGGGTTGAAATGAAGCGTAGCATTGCATGGGGTACAAACGACTAGGTAGATGGGGCAAAGATTGAAAAATAGGCATATTGAAATTTTGAAGCAAAAGAATTAAAATTTGTAATTTAGGATATATTTTAATTAAAACAGATTTTTCAGGATTAAAATATTGCTTTTTACTAAAACAGATTGCAAATAATTTGAGGTGATTAGAGAATAGCCGAATGATAATAATAATAATAATAATAATAAAACACCGCCAGCCAAACCACCCTCTCCGTCACAGGCAGCACCCCCACCTGCTGACGTGAGTACCGCACGTTTGTCGGTATCTCCTACAAAGAGGGAGGATGTAGGTGAGACTGACTCTGAACTATTATGGTCGCGGTTAAGAAGCACAATTAGCTATGACGAAGGACACACTAGGCAGAGAAGCATCCATCGAAAGATCTCTCTGCGGGGTAACCACCTGCCCCAAAGGAATGGACTCATCGACGAGATCCTGACAGAGACGTCAGATCTCTGGATGGTGAATTACACGGTCTACGCTGCGGCCAAGGTTTTGGCAACCTCCCGAAAGGACTCCTCTCGGGAGGATAAAGTAGCAACAAGGCTGAAAAAGCTGGATGCCAAGATCACGCTGGCGCGACAGCAGGTGTAGAGGATTCAGTGTGTGATTGAGTACATCACTGCCGGGCGAACCTTTACATCCAAAGTTCGGCGCATTGCGCGAAGCCTCAGGTTCAACCATCACACAGAGAACAAAAACGTGCTGCTTACTATTAAGCAGCACGAGGTCGATTGGGAACGGGCGCTTACCACGGCCAAGAAAAAACTCATGAAAAGGAGTAGAGGCATAAGGGAGAATTCCACCTTTCTCCTTCAGCCGTCCCGTCTCTTTCGGCCTCCTACGCCTGTTGTTGAAACCCCGCCACCCATTCATGAGGTCGAACGTTTCTGGAAGGATATCTACGAAACGTCGAAGCCATTCAATGGAGACACTCCGGCCATCACACTCTTTAAAGAGTTCTGCGACCGCCACCTACACAATGTGGATGGACCCCTTTCAGTCACGGAAAGTGACGTGAAGCACGCTTTCTCTGGCAAGAAGAATTTCGCGGCTCCGGGAATGGATAAGAAGTTCACTTCTACCCACAAACATCTGGCCAGAATCTTCACGTCCCTCATCATAGGTAGAGAACCATTTCCACCTTGGCTGTCTGAGGGACGCACGGTTCTCATTCCGAAAAAGGGAGACTTGTCCAATCCGAAGAACTATCGCCCTCTAACCTGTCTAAACACTGTATACAAGGCGTTCACCACGATCTTGAGCGACCTTATCCTCCGGCAGATCCAGCCTGTGTGGGAGGAGGTGTACGAGCAAAGGGGGTGCAAACGAGGAATCGCGGGATGCAAGGACAACCTGCTCATTGACAGGTGCATATGTCAGGATGCCGCCCGACGTATGCGAAACCTATCATTGGCCTGGGTGGACTATCGCAAGGCTTTCGACACCACTTCGCATGAGCTTCTCATCGCCGTGCTGAAGTTGATGAAAGTCCACCCAGAGGTTGTGTCCTGCATCCAACGCCTGTTTCCACTCTGGAGAACGCGCTTCGTCTTGACATCAGGCAAGCGGACCTTCTCCACTGAGGTGGTAACATACCACCGTGGCGGTTTTTCAAGGTGACAGCTTGAGCCCCCTCCTGTTCTGTATTTCTCACCTCCCCCTCTCCTTCAAGCTGAGACGAGGCCGAGGATACATGTGCGGCGTTCCTGGTGACAGGAAGCACAAGGTCACCCATTTGTTTTACATGGATGACCTTAAACTGTACGCTTCCAACGCCAAAGACATGCGCATTGCACTGGACACCGTACATCAATACAGTGAGGCTATAGGGATGGAATTTGGATTGGACAAGTGTGCATCCATCCACCTGGCGAAAGGAAGAATATCGGAGGACAAGGAAGACTCGCAACTCGTTGACGGGAACCTTGGCGTCCCCCAGCGTCGAATGCAGGAGGTAGCAGCAGTGAAGGAAAGACTAACCGCCAAGTGCAGACAGACTCAGAAAAATCTGGAGTTCTGAGCTGTCTAGCAAGAACAAGGTTCTTGCCACGAACCTGTTCGCCGTTCCGACACTGCTGTACACCTTCAGATGCATGAAATGGAATGTCAACGAGATGCAAAACCTCGACCGGGGAATGAGGAAGATGCTGACCATCTATAGAAGTCTTCATCTCAAATCTTCCTTCACCAGATTGTATCTCCCTCGCAGTGTAGGCGGTAGAGGTCTGTTGAGCCTGGAGTGTCTACATAACAGAGTTGTCTTGGGTACAGTTTGCCGTGTGTTCAACAGCACGGACCCCCTGCTCACTCTCGCAAGGGAGGACGAAGGTGCCGGGGTGGGGGCGTTCCTCTTCCAGGCGGCGAAGAGGGCAGCGGACGAAATCGGTCTGGACATTGACCTGTCATCCGACGGTAACGACAGTGGGACGTCAATCGTGTCATTGAGGGCAGACGTCTTAAAGCACGAGGTCAAAAAGGCTGAGCAGAAGACCTTGCTCAAGATACATACCGATAAGCCCATGCATGGATGTTACCACCGAAACATGGAAAAACATGGGCTATCGAAGGAGCTGACGTTTGCCTTCCTTCGTTCCGTGGGTCTCAGGTCCGAAATAGGGTTTTGTTCTCGCGTGCCAGGATGGTGTCATCAACACTCTCGTGTACCGCCGAATGATATTCAAGGCGGAGGTGGCGGACACGAGATGCAGAGCAGGCCGAGCCAAGCCGGAGACTTAGAGTCACCTTCTCTCCGGCTGCAGTTATTATGCGCAGTCAGCGTATTTAGCTCGGCACAACGCAGCTCTGCGGGTGTTGTTTTTCCACCTCCGACATCATTACGGCATCGACGAAGTACATGTGCTGCCCTATGCACCTGGAGATATTGAGTCCGCTGTGGAGAACGACAAAATAAAAATCTGGTGGAATTACTCATTCCCCACCATCAGGCAGTTGGAGGCGAACAAGCCTGACATCGTTCTCCTAGACTGTCTATTGCGTTCCGTGTTCGTAATTGAGTTTTCAGCTCCGACCGATACGAACTTGGACGCGAAAGAGGCGGAAAAACGGACGAAATATCAAGACCTGCTGTTGGAACTTCGGCAGATGTACCCGGGACACTCTGTTAAACTAGTAGTCCTAGTCATAGGTGTGCTCGGTGGAATCAAGGGCTCACTGATACGGAGCATCAAGTGTATTCCTGCTTGCGTGGCACAGGCGGAATCACTTGCAGCCCGCATGCAGAAGGCCGTCCTGTTGGCGTCGCTCCGTCTGCTTCATGCGCACGACCCGATCGCAGCGTAGCCACTGATCTGATGGGTTTTGGAAGTGGCCACGAACTCTGCACCGCCCCTCTCGAGTCCTCGGCCATTATGACGGCAACGAAACCTGATGTTAGCCGGGGACTCGGAGGGGAAAGTTACAGAAGTAACGAAAAAATAATGATAATAATTTATTCCGTCCTGGAGACATTACAGGAATGTATTGGACAGGTCAAGATAAAAAAGATGAAAATGGTTCACAAAAAAGGCACGAACAGATTAACACTACAAAAAGTTCTCTTCCACACTATAAAAACACTTTGAACTTCCTTAGCTGGCATTTGAATGCAGACATTGTTGGAGTGTTTTTTTAATGCACCGGAAGGGCACTGTACAATTTATTACACATAACTCTGGGACCTGAAGAAGAGACCTTAAAATTTTGCTGAATAGCATGTAGATCAGTTATATGTCTTGTATTGTGTTCATGATAACACTCATTTTTTACAAACCAAGATAAATTTTCCCTGGTAAAAACCAATGTATAATAAATATATATATAGATGGCACAGTAAGCAAGTCTAATTTTTTAAAAAGAGGTCGGCAATGGCTCCTGAACTGGGCATTACACATAGATCTTACTATTTTCTTTTGAATTCTAAAAGTATTGATTAGTAAGGAGGAAGAACCCCAAATAACAATACCATACGACACATGAGAATAAAAATATGCTTAATAAATCCTTTTGAGCACTTCAACACTAAGTGAGTGTTTAACTGTGGACAATAAATAGTAGGCAGAGTTTAATTTTTTACACAAATTCTCGATGTGGTGAGACCAATTTAATAGTGGGTCGATTAGGACACCAAGAAATTTAATCCAATCCCACGGTTGAAGATCTGCATCAATGCAAGAATGCAATTTATGAAGACGTCTTGAGGAAGCCGAAAAGAATAGAATCTGTGTTTTCTTCTCGTTCAAACATAGTTTGTTGCCCCAGCACCAATCAGACATCCTAACCACAGTCTCATTGCATACCTCCACTAGGCCATTATAGCCTGGTTGGCCACTTAGGAAATTTACATCATCAGCATACATTACTACCTTATCACGTTCTTTTTGCAGCAGGGTCACTGATAGGTCGTTAACAAAAATGAGGAAGAGGACAGGACCCAAGATTGAGCCTTGGGGAACTCCAGTGGATACAACTTGGACATCAGAGATAAACTTTTTCCCATCCTTGCATATCTCTACTACCTGCTGGCGGTTGGACAAATACGACTTTAACCAACTGTATGCTACACCTCTTATACCTATACTGTCACATTTCCTGAGGAGTAACTCATGGTCTACAGAATTAAAGGCATTAGTGAGGTCAAAGGAAATTCCCAGGGCAACATGACTGTTGTTCAGCTGTTCAACAATGAAGTCAACTGCAGAAAAGAGAGCTTGGGCAGTTGACTTCCCTCTGCAAAAACCAAACTGTGACTGGGATATTACATTATGCTTCTCCAAAAATTCCATCAACCTAGTACAGTAAACATATTCCATTATTTTGGAAAATTGTGAAAGAAGAGAGATGGGCCTATAATTGCTGATTGAGTTCTTATCTCCTTTGTTTTTATATACTGGAATTACCTTTGAGATTTTCAAAATGTCGGGAAATTCACCCAGAAGGAGTGACTGGTTAATAAGGTACAGAAGTGGTTCTTTCATTGCATCCCCACAATCTTTAAGAAGTGAGCCAGGGATACCATCAAGGCCTGAAGATTTTTTATTTCCTCCTTTACTTAAGTGTTTGGATAGTTCGGATGGACAGCAGGGTCGAAGGAACATTGAGTGAGGAACTGCTGTAACATTATCTCTTGTAGTAGTGTGGGGTTGGACAACAGGGGCAGTTGGAACTGGCAGTTCAATGAAAAAGTTATTAAGCATATTAGCCAACTACTTTAGACCTAGAGTGCCTGAAACATTTTCCACAAAAGGCAAGATTTTACTTTTCTTGAAATTTACAGCTTTGTTAATTAGATTCCATGCTTCCTTGGTTTTATTAGTTGCATTAATAATGAGGGAATCATTGCATATTTTTTTCTTATAGCTGATAACATTTCTATAGGCTCTTTTGAGGTTACAGTATTGTTTAATTTGATCAGCATCCCTGTGGCATTTATTTGCATCATACAGTCTTTTAACTTCCCTGGACATACTGATGATTTCAGGAGAAATCCAATGCTTTGGCTGTTTTATTTTGGTCTTTACTGTGACAACAGGGAAGGTGCATTCAAAAAGAAAACAAAACTTTTCATAAAAGAGGTTAAAGCTCTCTTTAAATGTGGCTGCAGAATAAATTTTAGTCCAATCTTCAAGGAGCAACAAAGATGTAAACAATTGAGAATTAGATTTCCTAAAGATTCTAGTTTCATGAAAAGTGGAGTCTGCTTTAGGCAGATATGCTATGTTGCCAAAAGTCACTTTCACTGCACAATGATCGGATAATAAAGGATTGAAGACCGAGACAAGCATTCTGGTCACTAAAATTTGTGAAGATGTTATCAATGAGCGTTGCAGAATTGCTGGTAACTCTAGTTGGAGTTTTGACCAAAGGGATAACATTATGTGAGCTAAGCACTGAGCTAAGCTTCTTCTGGTTAGGACCATTTACCAATAGATCAGCATTGAAGTCACCAGCCATAATTACAATATTTCTGGGGGAATGATTAAGAAGAGAAAAAAGAATATAATCCAGTTTGTCACAGAAGGAATCAAAACAAGCTAGCGGAGATCGATACAGAACAGTGACATGAAAATAATGCTCAGCATATTTGAATCTGATACCAGCAGATTCGAAAATGAGATCCTCATTCACACTCATAAAGTCAAATGAAAAATTTTCCAGTTTGATGCCTTTCTTAACAAAAATAGCTACAACACCATTCTTGTGGGTTGAGCGACAGTAGACACTAACACATTCATATCCAGCGATGGATACACTCACACTAGAATGTAGACAATGCTCACAAAGACATAGAATATGGATATCCTCTTCTTGTAACAGCACTTCCAACGCAGGTATTTTGTTGCTAATGCACTGAATGTTAATTAATAATATGCAAATTCCACTAACAGTTTCTTCTTTGTCAGACTGCTGAGAGCATAGTCAAGAGATGACATCCTCTTTTTTCGGCTTAGGGTTGCCTGTAGTAGAACGGGTATTCATCCGATTTGTCACAGTAAGATTTGGATTGACGGTCGATGTGCTGTCCGTCTTCACCAATACAGGTTCGGTAGTATCGACCATATCAATGCTAGCACAAGTACTAAGGCTGTTGTCCCTAGCATTATTACACAAATATACTTATAATTACACAAATGCAATTTTGTTATACATATGTGCCATCTCAAGTAGAAACTTGACATAAAGTCTATTTTTTCTAAAACTGTGTTGATAGTTGGAGATCATCTCCTTGTGGTCAAGAATGCCATTAGTCTAGAATTATAAAGCTTTTCAAAGACTTCATATATCTGCTTTTGAATCGGGATTGAGCAATAGTCATTCAGATCTGTGAGTTTTGCTTTTTCATTAGAACCAGCCACACTCTTGATTCCTTTATGAACTTAGGAAATTTGCCTAAACAGAAATAGTACAGAGATATTCCTGGTTTAGAAAGTTGGGAGTCTAAAATAGATTGAGATGTGCTGTTGGGACTCACTCAATGAAGGGGATAAACTCTGGGGAAGGTAAATATGGAGAATTAAAAAAAAAACAGGAAACCAATGCCATGGGATTGATGCTCAGGGTGAAAGCAGTGGATGATTGGTGGAAGCTTTCAATCTGGTTATGTAAATTTTAGCTTTCACCGTGTTAGTGACTCATGTCATTGGGTGCATTTTTCAATCAAAATCAAAATTGCTGTTTTGCAGAGATTTATGGTGATTGTTTTTTCCCTCTCGTGGAGTTTTCAGTGCTACATAGCTTGGGAGTGAATCAAGACAAGGACTCTATTTTAGCCTAATTTCTGTGACCCAAGTTTAATGTGTCACCAAAATTACATAAAATAGTTTAAAATAGTAATGAAATATTTTGCTTGAACTATGTAGTACATTTTTTAATTGAAAAATTTATGCTTTTTCAGCACCATATCTTGAATTATCCCCATTTCATTATTGTGTCATATCTCATAATATTTAGCATCTTGTACACTACTCAGATGTGGGTTTTATTTTACTATTTTGAGATATATTTCAGAAATTTTCGCAAGAATGTATTGTCTGCTTCAAATTTATTGTCACATTCAAGACTTTCATAGCTTTTACAGGATTTTCTAACAGTTTATTGCAATACAAAAACATTGTGACTAAAGTCATCATGATATGATGCACTTTTAATGGAATTTAGAAGTTTTTCTGTTTCAAAAATGATAGTATTGACTATGAATGATGTGCACTCAAGTAATTATCTGTATATACCTGAATAATGATTTTCTGAAAGAACTATGGTTGCTAAGAGGTATTAATAATCTTTTTAATTTGATTTTCTCTAAGTTATGTACATCACCCTGAAAATTGCTTGTTTGTGGAAACCACCATGTTGAAAATGGCCATCATTCAACTTTTATTTGGAAAATCTGAAGTTGGCCAAATTACTGCCTATTTAAAAACAGTAGCACATCCCCCTATTTTAGTGAATACCTAAGATGTACTATATCAACTCGTCCATAGCAGTCTGAAATTATCCCTTTGGTATTGGTTGATTTTTATTGTTTCTGATTGTCTCTCTTTATCTGGGTGCTTACCTATGTGTACAGAATGTTTTATCATTTTTTTATTAGGATAGCTAAGAGCCAGCAATATGATGTGGATGGGTTGGTAGACATATTTCGACAGTATGGGGACCATTTGTACGGCAAAGGGGAGCATAACGCTGCAATTGAACAGTATATCAAGACGATTGGAAAGCTTGAATCATCATATGTCATACGGAAGGTAAGAGCCACTTATTTTTTTTCTTTTCAATATCCTTGATGGAAGCTGATAAGGTGTTTTATTTGAAAATTGTGACAAGCAATGAGGGGTGAACACAGGCACCCACAAGAAAAAGTTGTGTGTCAGAAATTCCTGCGTGGCACCACTCGAACCCATGACCCTGGGGTGACAAGGTGAGGATTTTACCATGCTGCTACAGGGGCCTTATCTTTGTAATTATAATCATTATCTTAGTGAGTGTGTGTTGCCTTTTACATGCCTGCATTTCCTTTCTTTTAAGTTAAAATAAGACTATTAGAAGACTATCAGAAGATAGCCAAAGACTGCTCCCTGGACTTAATTCTTCTAGTTCCTTTTCTTTGATGAGAATGTCTTTGTGAGCAGCTCCTCATTTATATTTTACAATAGATTTTCCCCCGAGTGGATACTACCAAATGTGATGAATGTTTTGCATTTGAGCTAGCATGTAATAATTGGGAATTACATTGGCATCAGGTGCTTGCAGGCTTTCTTGTCATTATTGCATTTTTTTATTTATTGACACTGGTAATGTCATTAATTACAGTTTCTTTGTATCAACCTCATTAATTTAGAAACACTTATGAAAATATCAAGGGTAGGAAACATTGAAACTGTAATACCTTGCCAATGTTTTGAGGTGTAATGCACCCTGTCATCAGGGCTATACAGGAAAGAATACATATAATGTGCGAATTTCCACAGAGAAAAAATCATCCGCCTTGACCGGGATCCCGGTCAAGGCGGATGATTTTTTCTCTGTGGAAATTCGCACATTTGTGCATTGCGGGTGACTCCGTAAAAGTGAAACTCCGTGGCTAGTTCCGGATAGCTTAAAATTTGTCAATACATATAATACAAAGTACAAAAACCATCAATCAATAAAGGATCACCCACACATCAATTACAATATACTCAATCATCAATTACAGTCAACGTAATAAGGTCTGATCTGTTCAATTTAGTATAATTTTGTAAACGTTCCCATTTTTCAGCAGTTATTTTGTGAAAGAGTTCAGTGGAAATATTAGTGAATAATGAATACACATTTAATGAAATCAGACAATATCCCTTTGGGATTTGTTTCTGTTTTATCTCATTATAGAAACAGAAGGAATCCTTGATGTTATACTTGTCAGATGACAGACACTGGAGAATGTCAGCCAAAAATATAGCACTCTCATTGGTGGGGCTGTTCACAAAACTCACCACTCACCTTGCAGGAGGTTATTAGGTGCACAGAAGAAGGTTATTTTCAGTATCAGGAATCCCAATATGGAACAGTGGATGGCATAGCCGTGGGTTCTTCCTGTGCTCCCATCATTACTGACATAGTCATGAATGCTTTATTAGATAATGTGCTTCCTAAACTTACATTTCAAGTTCCATTTATTCTTAAATTTGCTGATGATCTACTTTTAACGATCCCAGATAACAAGAGTGATGAAATTTTAAAGATTTTTAATAGTTTTCATCCAAAGCTGCCCTTCACTATTGAAGAAGAGAACAACGGTAAAATTACATTTCTTGATATGTTTATCATCAGAAACCCTGATGGCCCCATTTCTGTTGACTGGCGGAGGAAACCACAGAAAACTGAGAGATATTTGAATCTTAGATCACATCACCCTCTCCAACAAAAAATTAACGCGGCAATGGCTATAAAGCATCACAGGGCCATATGGCTCTGTGATTCAAAGTTTCTTGGGAAGAATATGGTTTTGGTGGAAAACATTCTCAGGAATAATGGATTTCCACAGGGCCTAGTAAAAAGCATTGTACATAATATTTCCTTTGATTCTAAAATTTATGCTGGGGATCAAAACAATTTTAGGCAAAGTGCTAGTCAGGTAAATGGTGATCGTAATTAATGTAATGTTTCGTTTGTAATACGCATTTTTTTCCACGAAAATTCGTCAAAAATGTAGGGTGCGTATTTTACTTGGTTACAAACTTATCACATTTTTATTCGGGCCGTAGATCACACTTGAAGAAATCTCAAAATACTTATAGGTATTTGAATTTATAATTTTTAATAAAAAATGCAATGAATCAATTTAATTTATTTATTTAAACAAAAATTTACATGCAGTCCCTCTTGTCTTTATCACTGTTAGCACTGAATCCTTTGAATTCAAAATCACTATCATCGCTTGATTCGAACAGTTTGCGCAAAGCACTGACATCACGCTTGCTGGCAACATACACTGTGTCGCCAAGGACATCGTATTTGTCCTCATCATCATCCACTATGCATTTTTCATCCCTAAGCAAATCGTCATCGGACCCATCTATTGCGTTCGTGAGGCAGCATTTTTTAAAACCTTAATCACAGATGAATTGATGGCATCCCAGGACTCATTAATCCAGTGACTTATTAGCGATAACTCCTGTTTCTTTGACTTTCCTGAAGTTATCAAAGAATGTGGCCCGGAATAAGGCCACTTATTCCACTTTTTACGTATCTGTGTCTTATACAAGCGGTTGCAACTGACGTCCATCACCTCCAACTGGCTCTTCATCCCTCCAGGAATAATTACGAGATCTGTGTCATTCTCATACAATACCTATATTCTTGATGCATGGCATTCGATGGCATCTAAATGCATCTAGAACCAACATACGACGTCTACAAACCGCATCTTTGAACCACTCACTTCGCAGCCTATCTTTGGTTGAATTTTCATCCATTTAGCCGTTTTATTTACCCATGCGAGCATATTCTGTGGCCATATAACATTCTTAGGGACAGTTGTTCTCTTAAATGTTACACAGAAATGTAACATCTTTAAATAACAGAGTTACGTATCTTCCACTACAGTCGCCACGGCGAAAGAAGTCCGATGACAGCTCGAAAAGTGGAAGGGGCCAGGGAGCTCATAACGGGACTCGCGTATCCTAGAGCCAATAGCTGAACCCCGTCACCACCCCATCCCCCTACCGACCCTGACGACGTTGTCACATACCTTTCACTTTTCAGTCTCCCTTGAGTCTTCTTTCGTGCGGTTTTCGGTGTCAAGTGCTTCAGTCTTTTGGTGTGTTGTTTGCGTATTATTGCAATTGTAATACTTACGCGATTAATCCATTCGCGCTTTTGGGTGTTCACCGTAGGAGTTTTTTTCTACCTTCGGCCTTCATTCAAGAGAATGAGTGGAAAAAAACGAGGTCGTGATGCGACATTACGCTCGCAAGCTCGCGAAATGATCGTGTCCATTTACGAGTATTTTGAAAAAGAAAAGGTCAATGGTGGTCCAATAATTCCTGTTACAAGAGTGATGGATAGAGCTGCCCAAGCCTGTCGGATTAGCTCGAAATCGGTTTCTAGAATCCTAAAAGAAAAATACGGTGATACCAACGATGAGAAGGAGCCAAGTGAAGTACTGTGGACACCCTCGAAGAAGAGGCCGAGAAAGAGTAGTAAAACTGAGCTGGATAATTTCAGCGAGGAAGCGATCAGGAGGCACATTTATAGGTATTACGAGAGAAAGGAATATCCGACTGTGTCAAAGTTATTGCTGTCTTTGAAGGAAGCGGATCTTTTCGAAGGAGCGCGAACAAGCTTGCGGAATGTGCTGAGCAGGCTTGGTTTCAAGTGGAAAAAGTTTTCAGGGAACAGAATTCGTCATCTGGACTGATGAAGCTGCCAAAGGAACCATGCCAGCCCCGGTGGGAAAAAGCTCAGAAAAGAAATTCTCCTGCATGCAGGAACATCAGAAGGTTTCACTCAAAATTGCACACATTTGTTTAAAGCCAGCAAAAAGTCAGGGGACTATCACCAAGAAATGACCAGTGAGACTTTTAAGAAGTGGTTCGTCACCCAGCTTTTGCCTAACATCAAAGAAAAAAGTATCATAATTATGGACAATGCACCATACCATAGTGTCTGTGTAAATAAATCCCCTACGTGCAAGTGGGTCAAGAAAGACATAATCGAATGGCTAAAGGGGAAAAATGTGCCGGAATTGGAGCTGAGATTGAACAAAATGGAACTACTAGCCCTGGAAAAATTTTACCAGCCTCGTTTTCCTACGTTTGAAATTGATAGAATAGCCAAGGGAAGTGGTCATCAGATTGCTAGAATCCCCCATACCAGCGCTCTTCTTCGCCAGAATAGCTTGAAGGAGTACGTCCTTTGGAGTGATGGCCGGGAAAATTAAAAATGTTTTCTATATATCAACATGGTTTTAAAATATTTTACCCTAAGGCAATAAAAGTCGAGTTGGAGCTATTCGTTGTTTTTTAATTTTTATATTTATTTAACATATGTTTCGATAAATTTACTTAATTTGCTAGTTATCATAATAATTTTTCTCGTTCTTTTCTTCTCGCTGAGTATCGAAGTATTAGTCAAGGAAGCGAAGTAAAATCAGAGAAGGTAAAAATATATTATCTTTAATTTTCGGTATGTTTTCTTGTGATAGTTTCATTGGTTATAAAGATCAAATATCTCAAATTCCGGTAACTCAGCTCCATGCGAGGACAGTAGCCGTAGCGATGGCTCTCTCACTAAATGACTTGGCAACGGTGCCCCCTCCTCCTCTCTCGGCCCTTCTAGCTGTCATCGGACTTCTTTCGCCGTGGCGACTGTAGTAGATCAGAACGAATCAGACGGGAACAGACATTGAGGGAGACGAATTGCATGCAAACATGGGTATTTTTTGAGCGACAGTGTAGCAATTCTGTCATTTATTGACAAATATTTCTGTAGACATGCATGGAAGTTTTGGAGGGGAAGAACCTGCTACAAATAGATCGTCATACTGAGAAACCAAAGGGGTATATAAGAGCAAGGGGAAAAGCCATCCATAGGCAGCATTACTGCTTGCGCAGTGATCTTCCGGGCGCCGAACGGTGTGGCGGACAATGGCGTTGAATGCCGTTCTCTAAAAGCCGACCGTGTGTTATACATGGTGATAAGTAAATTCTTACATTGCCAAAAGTATTATAATCGGAAAATTACAGCATGTCAAGTATTAAAGTACAGGAGTATGAAATACATTGGGAACATATCTTAACAACTGGGTGAAATATTTGAAGAAACAGAATTTAGATTTGGTTACAATAACAAAAAAAACCCTTAAATCACTTATATTCTTAAAAACCAAGAGTTCAGTCAGCACAAAAATGAGGTGTGCTCTGGTGTATTCCCTTCCATTTGATGACTGTGATAATGTGTATATTGGAGACACTGGTCAGTATCTTAGTAGCAGGATAGCCTATCACAAATCAGACATGAACAATAATAAAGTAACCTGTGCTCTAGCCCTGAATTCTCTCGATAATAAACATCAATTTAATTTTGAGAATGCTGCCATCCTTGACTATGAAAATAATAAGAAAAAAACGTCAAATGAAAGAAATGGTCCATATCTCAAGACACAATAATACCTGTAGCAAAGGAAAAAGATGTTGATAAACTTAGTAAGGCATAGTAATATAATTTACCAAACCCGGTTCAGGCTCTCCAATACTACGACATCTCACACTACATAGCACTTCATATATACTTTTTTGTTGTATCTATGGTCAACATGGTTTTATATTTTCCCTTTTTGTGATAATTTTATAAGTTGTGAATTTATATGCTCCATTGTTTTTATCAAAAAAATTGTTTGCTTATGTATTGTTGCTTATTGTATTCATGGAGGTCGCTGTGTTTGGGTGGTAGATGTAATGAAGTGATTGAGAATGGATACCTATTGATTGTTAATTCCAAGGTTATTACACCTCGAAATGTTGGCAAGGTATTATATAGTGATGGGTCGATACAATTTTTTCTCATTACTTGATACTGAGTACAATACCACCAAGTACTCATGATACTACTCGATACCAGGCACTATGCATTATTTTTAAAATTTTCAAGATATTTTGGTCTAAATTACATGGTCAACAGAGAAATTGCAGGACTGGGTTTAAGCAAACAGTAAAAACAGATTTGGAGAAGACTATCTGAAAGAAAAAACAGTCCCTCTGATAATTGAGTACATTTACTTCGTTCTAATGAGTTTAATTATGAACATCATAATCATTTCAGTATGATGTGTACAATTTCCTAGGCTAAAACAGACATTACAGTCTTTTGTACATATTAAAGAGTTATCTGGTAGTGGGTGTGCTTATGTGTTAAAACAATAATATGCTCTGATAATAATATTTTTGTGGTCCACATTTCAAAAAAATCATAATTATACAAAAATATACCTTGGTAACTTTCAGTTAAATTCACTTTGACTAGCATTGAGAGGCCCCTTTTCCTTTTCAAGTGTCTTTTATAAGTGATTAAGTTCATTAGTAAAAAAAAGTAAAAATAATTTTAAAATGTATATATTTATATCAATTCTTTTACTTCAGGTTTTTATTTTTAAAAACTAGCATCTTTACCCTCTCCGGGTTTAATGTATTTATTTTTTTATCACAAATGAGGCATGCTGAACTAAATAGTCTTTCAGAAAATACAGTGGCTGGAGGAACGCACAAATATTTTTTGGCCAACCTACGAATGTTAGGGTAGGTGTGGCATTCTTTCCAACAAAGAAAAACATCTGAGCTTGGTGGCAGCAGTGAGTCTTGGAGATAAGCCTTTACTTCCTGTTCAATTGTACACGAAGGAAGACTTCTTTCTCGTTTTTTAATTCTGGTGTATAAGCTCCACATTCCAGATTATGTCCCTTGCAATGGTGTTTCAATTGTTGAAGGGATGTCCTAAATTACAAATGTTATTCTTAGAAATTTCAATGCAATATGAATTCAATGAAAATCAGTCATATTTTAACTTATCGAAATGCATTTATTTAAAATTTGAGCACAGAGATTGGTTCTAAGGTATACCAAATAACTGGTAGCATTCTGTTTGAAAATGAGTACATATTTGAAGAACTCTTCATCCAAAATATTACCTGTACTGATTTATTCCCACATGTTAGACTGGAAGCTTCAGCTGTTAGTTTTTGTATGGCTACCTGAAGTTTCTGTTCATCAGTGAATACACTGCCTTTAAACGTGGATCCAATAAAGTGGACAAGCAGAACAGTTTATTATTCTCCAGCAGTTGAAAGCAGTGCTTCAAAGAAGCAAGCAAGTCATTTTTCACACCACTTAATCCAGAACCTAGATGCGACTCTATTTCATTTGCAATACTTTAAACAATTGGTATCATTTCAGAGGTAGTGACATTAACTGAACTGACTGTCAATGTAGCTTGGTCAAATATTTTTAAAATGTCTATAATATCCTTCATGAGATCCCATTGCATTGAGGAAAGCTCAGCAGGAAGTTTCATGTCTGTTGATGCCAGAATAATTGCACGCTTCTGCTCAAGCAACCTCTCCATCATGTGCAAGGTTGAATTCCATCAGGATTTTTCATCTTGAATTAAATAATGCTTCATTAGACCAACCTCATCTTGTGCAGCATACAAAATTTTTGTAGTCTTTGAAAAATGTTTGAAGTGACCAACATAAGGCGGCATGTGGAAGTTAGGTTTGTAATTATTTTGCTCTTCATGATTCCGTCTTTTACCACCTATTGAAGTGTACGTGCCAGACAAGATATGTGCTCAAAGTCTGTCATATTCATTGCACTTTCCATACTTACTGTGTCATCATGGACAGTAAAGGCAACTTTATCTTAAATTTATTTATTTATTAATCCCGGGACACGTGATTACATGTATGGGACAATTCCAATGGGCAAATTAACAATGTATATGTATAATAGGTATACCAGAATAGCAATAACAAAATATACACAGATTGAATACAAAAATACATAGCGTACAGTTAACTCAATTACATAGAGGTAAGAAATTCATCCACCGAATAAAATGCATTTTTTATCAGATACTCTTTTAGTTCTACCTTAAAGAGTGAGATAGATTTAATGCTTTTAATTTTAATAGGTAGGGAGTTATAGAACATCACTCCTGCATAGAGCGGGCTTTTAGCATATAGCTTTAGATTATGAGTAATGATTCTAAAGTCATTTTTCTTTCTTGTGTCATACTTATGCACATCCATATTAGTCATTAGCTCTAGTGCAGAATAATGTTCTTTAATATACAAAATTGAAAAGAATATATAAATGCAGGGGAACGTTAGAAGCATGAGATCCTTAAAAAGGGACCTGCAGCTGTAATTTTTTCTTACTCTTGCCAGGATTCTCACTGCCCACTTTTGTAGTTTAAAAAGCCTTATTGTGTGGTGGGAGTGGCCCCAGGCTACTACACCATATTTAAGTCGACTGTAAATATCTGTGTAATAGACTAATTTTGCAGTTGACAGATTTGATATTGGCAATATTTGTCTTAGGAGGTAACACCCCGAGGCAATTTTAGAGCAAAGACCATTAATGTGTGTCCCCCATTGCATGGATTCATCAATATCCATCCCTAAGAATTTAAAATTCGATACGCGAGAGAGAACTTGTCCATTCAATTTAAGTAGAGGGCAAGTTAGAATTTTCTTTTGATATGGGTGAAACTGAACAAATGTTGACTTGTCTTCGTTGATGATTACTCTATTTTCAGTGCACCACCTTACCATGCAATCTATGCCTTGTTGGAGGGTGTTGACAGTGTCATGAGTATATTTCATGAAGTGATTAGTATCATCAGCATACATTGTAATGTCACCGTGATTGAGATAAGATGGAAGATCATTTATATGGAGGAGGAAAAGTATTTGGCCCAAGATTGAGCCTTGGGGAACCCCTATTGAGACTACCTGTTGATCAGACATGGCTTTTATTTTGACTACTTGAGAGCATTCACTTAGATAGGATTTAACCTATTGATTAGCAATACCAGCAATTCCATAACTTTTTAATTTATCCAGCAAGATGCTGTGGTCAACACAATCAAAGGCCTTCCTTAGGTCATAGAAGATCCCAATGGTGTCACTGTGATCATCCAGGGAATGTAGGACAGAGTCTACAAACTTGTAAATAGCCATCTCAGTGCTTTTTCCTTTAAGGAAACCATATTGTGATCTAGAGATAATTTGAAACCTCTCTAGATATGATGCTAATCTTTGGTACATACCACCCTCAAGTACTTTTGAGAATATTCCATTCCTGTAATGTTTCAGTCAAAATCTTTGAAATATGATGGGCTGTATGGCTTGTATCCGGAAATGGGATAACCTCAATGCATATATGCTGAGTTTTGAATGATGAGTCTATAAAATGGATGGTCAAAGCCAAGTAATCATCATTTGCTGTTGATGTCCACAATCTGTCATCATGCCAACTTGCTGAGCTTCTATAAATGAGTCTTGCACTACTTTCATAGTTTCTTCATACAGCTCCAGAATTAATATATTTGAAAGGTATTTCCTTGAAGGCAATGTGTAACGTGGTTCGATGTACCTACTCCATAAGGTTTTTGAAACCATCATTTTCTACGACACTGAATGGTTGCATGTCCTTGCACACCATCTTTCCAATCAACCTTGTGATTCTTTTTGCCATTTGGTCGCCAGGTTTATATTTAGTCTTCAAGTCCTAAAACGTTGCAAAGTAGACTAAGAAAGCTTATTGGCATCTTTCGGATGATCCAGCTTCTGGAGCAACATTGCTGGCGGTGATGCCTTTTGCGGGAATATCAGCAGACTCGAACTCTTCAGTATTCCCCAAACCTTTGGAACTTCGTGTTGTAGGTTCATGACCCACCTTCTCTTTGTGGGCAGTTTTTAAGTGTTTAATCAAGTTTGTAGTGTTATGGGATGTTCCACCTCGAGACAGTTTCTTTCAAACATATGGTGCATATCGCATAGTAATCATTGGCACCATCCACTTTGAAATATTTCCAACCATAACTTTTTGCGTCACTCATTTTTGAATAAAGAAAATGATTTTACTATATGATTTTACTGAACACTAACCGTATAAAAACCTGAACACAGCATGCATTTCTTTTAAACGTAGATACTGGAGTGGGTAGTTAGCGATATGAATTAAATGCTTCTTCACAAACTTCACGACAGGAGAGTTCTGTATTCGATCGAGTTATAAATTGATTTCAAGTATGGATCAATATAGTGCTTGGTCAAATACAATCTACTGGGATTCAAGATATCGGCAGCAGCTGCAAGAGCGTATACTTTATCTCTTTTCACATTTATGGCTATTTGATAAAGTGATAATCACAAGTGTGTTTTCGAGATAGTTTATGCTACATTCCTTAACTATAATCTTTGGTACGTATGGTCAATGCAGTTGTTGTAAGCAGATTTGACCACATCAACATCCCCTTACAGTCCTCGAATTGGGCAGCTCTGCAAACATATCGCAACGAAATTCACTTAATTAACTGGCCATTGCAACGTCTTAATCACAGAAATTCACACGTTAATTTAATAATGCATCAAACACTTTAAAAAGAGATATTTTTTACTCTCTGGTTGTTGTTACTCTACTTATACTTTTTCATCGAAATATATATTATACAGTTGAAAATGTTGGTAATAAAACTCCAGCAGATGTATGATCTGACAACTTCTTCATTCAGCATAAATGATATGCTTGTTTCCATAGGATGGTGTGGAAGTTTCTCGGCTTTGGTATTGAATTAAAATTTTTTAGTCTTGATTTCCACATTTTTCGCTTGGTATGCCTGTGCTATGGCCATAGTCAATAAATACGTAAGGTATATACATCGCGGCTGTACATGTAAGTACAGTTGTTCCCAAAGCTTCATTAAAAATTAACTACAATTTCAAATGGAATTTTAACGAATTCATATCGCAATTTGTTAATTTCCATGGAGGTAATTAAATTATTCTGGAGAAGCTAACATTACAGATCATCAACGGCCATGCTAATACGGTTGAAAAAAGACCAATATGTTATTCTGATATGTAGAATTTCTGAATAAATTACCATTTGCGATTATCCGAAGAGAAAAAGATTTGTTAAATGGTGTAAAGTGATTTTTGTACACCAAGGAAGTTGGCACACGTTAACAGCACACGGTAAGGAAACAGGAGAACATGGCGATTGGGAGCCAATTAATAGAGCGAGTAGAGGCAAAGGGTAGAGAGAGAATGCTAAAAATTCATTAAGAAAAATATTCTGTATTGAAAATAGATGTAAGAGAGAATGATAATATTATAACTATCATAAAAATTTATTGAAATATATGTGATAAAAAGTTAATGAGAGAAAGAGAAGATAAGATATTGATGGGAAAATCCATCACTCGGGGCAGATTCGGTCATTTGCTCCGACTTTCTGTAAAGAAAATTATTAATAATAAATAGCAGCCCTACCATACCAAATGGCAACATGTCCTGACACCAAGAACTATAGTAATTCAGCATCAAAGTGGTACTGTTCCGTTTCAAGAGTGTAATACGGGAAGATTATCCATCAAATGTATAAAAAGCCGAGCATTTGCACTATGTTTCTCCAGGTCAATGTAAAGGACAAATGTAGAACTATAAGCACACTGAATTTCAATTGGCCATGATACCTAGTTCACCTAGATTTTAGCCTCAGTGTGTGACATTCCGGCCGGAGCGCAAATAAACCGTAGTATTTTCAACACATGGTAAAGAAGCCGGGCATTTGCACTTACTTTCTTCATGTCATCCTACAGAGAAAAACTATTTCTACTGGCATGTCGATTTAAAATACTCTCTCATACCTAATTTACTTAAAATCAATTGTCAAAAATTACTTATTTCCTGCGGAACCCCGACTTCCAGGTAGTATTTCTATCACACTGTATACCAGTCGGGCATTTGCACTATATTTCTTCATATAAGTATGTGAAATGACACAATATCTACTGTAATCCAAAATTTCAATACCCTAGGATACCTATTTCACTAGTAATTTTGCCTCAAAGTCAGATATTGCACTGCGGATTCAGGTTTTGCCGGCAAAGCGACATCAATGAAGTATTTCCATCACACGGTATGAAAGCCACGCATTTGCACTATGTTTCTCTACATCAATGTAAAGCATAAACATAGTACTATAAGCACACCATTTGTCAATAGGCCATGATACCTGGTTCACCTAGATTTTAGCCTCAGAAACAGAAATTTCCGGCCGGAACCCAACTGAACCGTAGTATTTCCAACACACGGTAAAGAAGCCGGGCATCTGCACTTGCTTTTTTTAATTCATTCGACAGCAACCAAGTATTTCCATTGGAATGTCGATTTAAAATAGACTCTCATACCTAATTTACTTAAAATTAATTGTCAAAAATTACTTACTTCCAGCGGAACCCAGACTTCCAGGTAGTATTTCCACGACACTTATAGAAGTCGGGCATTTGCTCTTTACCTCTTCATATAAGTATGTGTAATGACACTACATCTACTGTAATCCAAAATTTCAATATCCTAGGATGCCTAGTTCACTAGTAATTTTGACTCAAAATCAGATATTGTATCGCAGAATCAGGTTTCGCCGGCAAAGTGACCTCAATGAAGTATTACCACCACACGGTATGGAAGCCACGCATTTGCTCTGTTTCTCTACGTCAGTATAAAGCATAAACGTAGTACTTTAAGCGCACTGATGGTCAATGGGCCTAGATACCTGGTTCACCTAGATTTTAGCCTCAGAATCAGAAATTTCAGGCTGGAACCCAACTGAACATAGTATTTCCATCACACAGTAAAGAAACCTGGCATTTGCACTTCTTTTCTTCATGTCCTTCGACGGAAACGAAGAATTTCTACTGGCCTATTGATTTTTAATAGACTCTGAAACCTAAGTAACTAGAAATCAAGTGTCAAAAATTAGTTATTTCCTGTACTATGTTTCTCTACGTTTATGTATAGGAGGCAGTTAGTGCTATAACAACACGGAATTTCAATGGGCCATGATACCAAGTTTACCTAGTTTTTACCCTCAGTATGCCAAATTTTCGGCCGGAGACCGACTGAACTGTAGTATTTCCAACATACAGTGAAGAAGCCAGGCTTCTGCCAGGTCCAGGGGTTTTCCGTTTTCTTCTCATCTTCCAAAGAGGCAGAAGCTCTTCACCAGTAGTTACCATTGTGTCCTCAAACTCTTTCTTTCCGCACCGAGAACACTTTTCTCACATTTTGTTTTATTACCCCGCCGCCATACAAGCCTCTTAACCATTCCAATAAGGTCAGTGTCCGCTCGTATGCCAGGGAAAATCTCGCATGCAGTCACTTTTTAACCCAGAAGACTGACCGCGGAACCCTCAGGGGAATCCCAGCGCCTGGGAGGGGAGACATCAATCTTCTCTACCCTCCCTCCAAAGGATGGAAGGAGAGATTGAAGGAGTAGACACTCCTAACTTTGAAAAAACTTTTTCAAAGTGAATTGCTACAACTATTTTTGGATATAAAATTTCACATGTTACAGTAAATAATAATTCAGGTCCAATCTCTTTTTACTCATAATGAGTACGAGTTTAAAAGCAAAGTAATTTTCATGCAGTAAACACATGTGTATGGGAGATAGATCGTAAAATCTTTCAACTGTGGCAGATGTTAATGGGCGAAGAGCGCACATGTTCACTTTTAAAGTAAATAATAAGTGAAAGACGAACAAGGTAGATGTATGATTGATTGATAGCTTTAAGTCGTGAATTTAAGAATGGATTAATAATTTCCAGTTCAAAGAAATTTAATAAAATATCCCACCATGCTCCTGTTAAAACTATCCCAAAAAATTTTAATTTTGTAATTCAGGATATGGGTTCGGTTGAGAGCTGTAAGGGAAAAGCCGGGAATCTTGGACAACTCGTTTAATCGTCCGACGACAACATGTACAACAGAGAGCGACCGTCGCACATCACAGCCAAAACCCGACTCCCCGAGGCATTCTCATCCGTGCGCGCTCACTCTTCCTGATCTGTCCCTTATCTTGCAACGTGCTGATGTTCGTGCTGATGTTCGCGAAAAGGATGGACGCTCTTGGACGACCGTTGAGAGACGAGCGCGGCACGGAAGTATCTCCAAATATGGGCATGGAGGTGTCCAAGAATACCATATAAGGACATGACAGTGTCCGTACTTACAATTTCAAATATTACACGCGTTGCTATCTCAGAAATACTTTTATTTTTCATTGCTTATTGTACTTATGCGTTCCTGATGCTGAGATTAATAAATACTCTGTCATTGAAAGTCGTAAAATGTTCCCTGTTATGGTATTCTCAAAGTTACATCGTTGCACTGTTTCCCTGGCTACTTTTTTGTAGATCATAAGGATTTCCATTCTTTGCGCTGTTGCTGTGTGAGTTACGGCGATGATTTCCTGACATTAGTCTTTGCTAGGCGTGGAAGCATGAGTGCTAATCAAATGTCCATCCGCCAATTAACACTTTCGCTGCTAATCCCGTCATTTGACATGTTTCCTTAGCTGCTGAGAAACATATTCCAACCAACTTACAATTAAAAAAGGTAGAAGAATCAAGCTTTAAAGCAATATAAACAACATTTTCTAAGTAATACAGTTATTTTTCTGTGATAGCATGAATAAAGCTTAAAATACGCAGCATTCTACCTATCCGGCAGCGAGAAGTGCCCAGCAGCGAGAGTGTTAACTTGAACGTAAATTATTCGAGATGAGTTACGGTTCTGGAACTTTGTACTTCGTCAAAAAAAAATCTTTTTAGTTCCCTTAAGGAAACTAAAGTTACACCTTGTATAAAGTTTCATTTTGAACGGAAACTATAGTAAAAAAGAAAGTGTATAGTTTCGTGCTTTTCACAATTTATGCAGAGGATTTGGTAAGGCAGGCATGGGAAGAACTTGAGGCTGGAGTCAAAGTGGGAGGGCATCTTATATGATCAATTACATTCACGATCGATCAGGCATTCGTAAGTGGGCCTTCGAAGGGACTACAGGCTTTGGGAGATGCTTTATAAATGCAGACCCATATTCGGATTTGCCTGAAATTTGCCTGAAAGATATTCGGATGGAAGAAAAATCATAACAAACAATAGTAATGAGATTCTTTAGAACGAAGATGGCGAAGCTTGTGATAATAGGTGGAGGACACAAACTCCAGCTAGTGGAACACTTTCATAAATTAGGTAGCACGGTAGAGGAAAACAGGCATTGTAGCAAAGGCAAATGGTAGAGAATAGCACTAGCTAAGTAGGCGTTTAGTAATGGAAGAGCGTTGATGACGGGGAAAATGGGTAAGGATGTGAAGGAGAGGCTGGTGAAGAGCTTTAAATGGAGCGTAGCATTATATGGGGCAGAAACGTGGACCTGAGGAAAGAGGACGAGAATAGGCTGCAGGCATTTGAGATGTGGGTATGGAGAAGGATGGAGAAGGTTAGGTGGACGGAGAGGAAGACTAATGAGGAAGTGGTTGAGATGATGGGCGAGGAAGGGAAGCTTTTGAATTATAATTGGAATAGGTAGGGTAGATGGCTGAAGGATGAAATATAGAGTGAGGGGTTGCTGAAGAGTGTGATAGAGGGAATGATGTTGGGCAAGAGGGTTAGGGGAAGGAAGAGAATGGGTTTAATGGACGGAATGAAGCTGGGTAGTTCGTATGCAGAGGCGAAAGCAGATATTCTAGAGGGAGATAGGCACCTGAATGTGTAGGAAACCGGGAGAATATTCTCTGACATTCATCAAAACCTACCTTTACCGGTATGATACATGTTATAAATAATATATAAACATCATCCTGGAACGAAAGATTACGCTTGGTTTTCAGTCAACATCCGTAGCAGGGTGTTTAATTCATGCTACCCTCCTAGGTAAGAATTGGAACGTAGGATACGTTGGACGTGTGGAGAATACTGAGGGGCATTAGGATAAGAGATTAGCTATCGATCTACTCCTTTCAAAAATGATGAATGAGTGTTTGAAAATGGTCTTGAGTTTTTTGACGCCAGGAAAATACGTGATGTGAAGATTAAGGATGTCCTGGGGGAGCGTCGTCTTTGAGCGTGGTGTGAAGTTTGCAGTGGGGGGAAAAATAGGTTTTTGAAAGTCGTTCGGGATCATTTCTATCGGTGAGAGTATTGTGAAGTTTGCCAAGGTATTCTTAAAGTTTCTCTTCTGAATTACAAATCCGGTGTCAAAGGATCATAAGGGAATAAGGAATGAAGTGCTCCTTTTGTGTTTGTTCTGGCAGCTGTTGCTAAGTAATTGTAATTCTTAGTTTGAGGGCTTAATGAGGACTGAAGTGTCAAAGGTGTTTTTATTTGCGAAGTAAAAGTGTATGAGTCGAAAGGTGATTTGAGAAGGGGAAGTCACAGATGTAAAGGGTATGGAAGGTAATTGGTTCAGAGAATTGAGGAAATTCGTCCGGAAGAGGCCGTCCTTTTTACAGGACGGTCGGGTTCTCAAGAATTATGGGATATTTTAAGGAAATGTATGAGTATTTCACAGTTTTACTGAGAAAGAAAGGTTCAACCTACAGTGATGCACATTCTCATTCAAGGAAAACATTAATTCCTTCATTAATTGCTTATGAAACACATCGCAAATATTTTTTAAATAAGTTGTATTGATCCTTTAAGAAGGGTGTTCGTGTAGTTTGAACTTTTATGTATGTTATGAATTTAGCTGTGAGTAGTGTACACTGTTGTAATATTATTTGTTTGTGTACATACAAACGTTTTCTTCTTTTGCAGAGGACCTTATTTCTGACCATCGCACATTGGGATGAATTCGAAAAAAGCAGGCCAAAATTAAAAAAGTGGATTTCTTCACTCTGGAAATTGCGATTTGGCATAGTGACTCTCCTACTAATGGTGCATATGATGTGTGATTCATTTTACATAAATATTCCCCATTAACATTATACATGGGTTTAAAGTTGAACAAATTTCGCAAAAAAATCCAGAAACGAGATTTCCATGGAAATCTCCCAAACGAAGAGTCTACAGGACCTTATGTAGGAGCTTGTAGAATAAAATGTGACATTATTTTCAAAAACAAACTTTAATCTTAACATGTTGAAATTTTAATGATCTAGAGGGATACTTGCTTTTTAAATAGGACAAATTGGCGGACCCTAGTATTCACTGATTTTTAGGCTTTAGGTACAAAAATAGTTGAGAGGGACATGAGTAACCATCAGTTGCTTACATCACCATATTTACTGAAGCTTCTAGAATGCAAATCCATGGAGAAAGTCAGCGGCTGCCTGCGGTGCCGAAAATAAACTCTAAGTGCTATAATAGTAGTTTGAAAAGACAATCCAGTCTCTTTCACTTGGTCCGATAGCCGTTGTTGCCTCTCTTCGATACATTCAAGGAGCTAAACCAGGCACTTCACGCTAACATTTAACGCTGTGAACAATTTGTTCAGCTTCTGTGGGCAACATGCAGAGCCCAGTGAACGTGAACACTTTTTCCTTAAGGCATTGGCTGGAAGCTGGTGTCGCACAACAATTCTTAACCACCCCACTCCCCCGCCCTCACTTTCCCGCTCAATCCCTCCGTGCCACCCAGTGAGTGTTCGCAAATTGGCGTTCTCGACAAGAATGTCTAGCATTGCAATTAGTGATCTTTATTCCTTCTATGCCAGTGTTAGCAATTGCATTTGATTCTTGGTTCCTTGTTGTGTTGCTTATTCATAGAAGTTTTAACTAAGAATGTGATATTAAGAACATATTTTATACTTTGGATGTAACCGATTTCTTTGCTGCTTTGTTTTATACGATGTAATGGCATTGAACGATGTAACACGGATGCAAATACATCAGAAAATAGTCAACTTTGGATAACATACCGTTGAAGATAAAAATTTTTTCTTCAATTAACTTCCTGGAAAGTTCTTTTTGGTGGGCAATAAGGACACCGCACATGCTTTGGGTGTGTATATGGGAAAGTCATTTTTTGTGGACGATACTTTAAAAAGTGGGGAGAAAGTTACAGGAAAAATGAAAGGGTTTTGAAGCACAACATAAAATGGCTGACTGCCTCCTTGCATTTCCCTGAAAGTGTGCTACAATATGCACCGGTTACTTCACGATCGTCCTGATAGTAATTGTCAGTAACCTATTTGGAATAATCCTCTTTGAGTTTTAGAGAGTAGGGCATGAATATTCCCGGATTAATTAAAATATACCTCTGTAGGTACAGCTGAACGACCAGAAAAACAATTCACTTTCTCCAGCGAGAGATAGAAGAGAAGGAAAACCGAGAGTCTTTGATCTTTTCACTCTTCAACAGCTCTCTCATTTGCGGCATCAATGAATGTGAGAGAACAGGGAGATGAAGCGGCCTCTAAGCTATTTACAGAAATAACAACCTCCCCAGGGGTAGGAGAGTATCAACGAAGTGGAGGAAAATGGAGGTTTTCCAGACGATTATGTCAGAGGAGGCGGCTCTGGCTATGTTTATTGTAATGCAGTCAACCAAAGAACAGTACGAAAGTCTACGCAAGACTGCCGAAAGGAATGGGCAAAAATCATATCTGCACTTTGAGCACATAAGACTCGCTAAAAATTCTGCTTATAAAATTCTATAACATGTAATGCAAATACTAATTAAAGTTGGTGTCCAGGTCTAAATAAACACATTTTGACACTTCATGTCTGGTGAAATAGGTATCGCAGCCTATAATCAATCGACATGCTAGTAGAAATACTTAATTTCTGCCGAATGAATTTAAAAAAGTAAGTGCAAATGCCTGGCTTCTTTACCGTGCGTTGGAAATACTGAGGTTCAGTCGGGTTCCGGCCGGAAATTGCTCATTCTGAGGCTAAACTCTACGTGAACTAGGTATCATTACCCATTGAAATTCATTAAGCTTATAGTACTTCCTATATCCTTTACAACAACATAGAGAAACCTAGTGCAAATGCCCGACTTCTATATTGTGTGATGGAAATACTACCTGGAAGACGGGGTTCCGCTTGAAATAAATAATTTTTGACTATTGATTTCTCTGTAGGATGACATGAAGAAAGTAAGTGCAAATGACCGGCTTCTTTACCGTGTGTTGGAAATTCTACGGTTCAGTCGGGTTCCGGCAGGAAATTTCTGATTCTGAGGCTAAAATCAAGGTGAACTAGGTATCATGGCCAATCGAAATTCAGTAAGCTTAAAGTAGTTCCTATATCCTTTACAATAACATAGAGAAACATGGTGCAAATGTGCGTTTTCTATTCCGTGTGATGGAAATACTTCATTGAGGTCGCTTTGCTGGCGAAACCTGATTCCGCAGTGCAATATGTGATTTTGAGTCAAAATTACTAGTGAAATAGGTTTCCTAGGGTATTGAAATTTTGGATTACAGTAGATATTGTGTCTTCCTTATATGAAGAAATATAGTGCAAATGCCCGACTTTTATACCGTGTGCTGAGAATACTACCTGGAAGTCGGGGCTCCACTGGAAATAAGTAATTTTTGAAAATTAATTTTAAGTAAATTAGGTATGAGAGTCTATTTTAAATCGACATTCCAATGGAAATACTTCGTTGCTGTCGAATGAATTAAAAAAAGTAAGTGCAAATGCCCGGCTTCTTTACAGTGTGTTGGAAATACTACGGTTCAGTCGGGTTAAGGCCGGAAATTTCTGTTTCTGAGGCTAAAATCAAGGTGAATTAGGTATCATGGCCCATTGAAATTCGGTGTGTTTGTAGTACTGGAAGTAGTCTAGTGATGGAAATACTACCTAGAAGTCAGTGTTCCACTGGAAATAAATAATTTTTGACATTTGCTTTCTAGTAAACTAGGTATCACATTCTATTATAAATCGACATGCCATTAGAAATACTTCTTCTTTGTAGGATGACTTGAAGAAAGTAAGTGCAAATGCCCGGCTTCTTTACCGTGTGTTGGAAACACTACGGTTCAGTCAGGTTAAGGCCGGAAATTTCTGTTTCTGAGGCTAAAATCAAGGTGAATTAGGTATCATGGCCCATTGAAATTCGGTGTGTTTGTAGTACTGGAAGTAGTCTAGTGATGGAAATACTACCTAGAAGTCAGTGTTCCACTGGAAATAAATAATTTTTGACATTTGCTTTCTAGTAAACTAGGTATCACATTCTATTATAAATCGACATGCCATTAGAAATACTACTTCTATGTAGGATGACTTGAAGAAAGTAAGTGCAAATGCCCGGCTTCTTTACCGTGTGTTGGAAACACTACGGTTCAGTCAGGTTAAGGCCGGAAATTTCTGTTTCTGAGGCTAAAATCAAGGTGAACTAGGTATCATGGCCCATTGAAATTCGGTGTGATTATAGTACTGGAAGTAGTCTAGTGATGGAAATACTACCTAGAAGTCAGTGTTCCACTGGAAATAAATAATTTTTGACATTTGCTTTCTAGTAAACTAGGTATCACATTCTATTATAAATCGACATGCCATTAGAAATACTTCTTCTTTGTAGGATGACTTGAAGAAAGTAAGTGCAAATGCCCGGCTTCTTTACCGTGTGTTGGAAACACTACGGTTCAGTCAGGTTAAGGCCGGAAATTTCTGTTTCTGAGGCTAAAATCAAGGTGAATTAGGTATCATGGCCCATTGAAATTCGGTGTGTTTGTAGTACTGGAAGTAGTCTAGTGATGGAAATACTACCTAGAAGTCAGTGTTCCACTGGAAATAAATAATTTTTGACATTTGCTTTCTAGTAAACTAGGTATCACATTCTATTATAAATCGACATGCCATTAGAAATACTACTTCTATGTAGGATGACTTGAAGAAAGTAAGTGCAAATGCCCGGCTTCTTTACCGTGTGTTGGAAACACTACGGTTCAGTCAGGTTAAGGCCGGAAATTACTGTTTCTGAGGCTAAAATCAAGGTGAACTAGGTATCATGGCCCATTGAAATTCGGTGTGATTATAGTACTATGTTTATGCTTTATATTGACGTAGAGATACATAGTGCAAATGCGTGGCTTCCATACCGTGTGATGGTAATACTTCATTGAGGTCGCTATGCTGGCGAAACCTGAATCCGCGTTGCAATATCTGAATTTGAGGCAAAATTACTGGTGAAATAGGTATCCTAGGGTATTGAAATTTTGGATTACAGTAGATATTGTGTCATTTCATATAATTATATGAAGAAATATATAGTGCAAATGCCTGACTTAGGAGTCAATTATCAATCGACATGCCAGTAGGAATACTTCTTTTCTGTCTACTGATATGAATAAAGTAATTGCAAATGCCCGGCTACTTTACCGTGTGCTGGAAATACTACCGTTCGTGAAGGTCCCTCCTGAATCTTTGGTTTCTGAGGCTAATAACTAGGTGACCTAATTATCCCAGCTCATTTACCTTCGGTCTGTTAACGCAGTTGTTATTCCTCTTTACATAGACGTAAAATAACCTATGCAAATGCCCGACTTTCATACTGTATGGTAGTGTGTTTTCTTGATTCCTTATTGTGTGCTGTTAGCGTGTGCCAACTGCCTTTTTTTGTGGAGTTCATTGGCTTGATACTTTTGAAATTTTGCAAGGAATCGTACGATACTCAATACCTGAAGTATTGAGGTATCGAGTGACCCATCCCTAGTATTATAGTTTCTTTGCTTCCTAACCTACCCTCGATATTTTTATAAGCGTTTCTTAATTTCATTTTTTATTGGTATTGCATTTTATATCTAATTAAATTCTCGAATGATGCAGGACCAGTTTGATCACGTGGAGTGACATTGAACGTTAGTGATCACTGGTGCTTGCTTCATTCTCACAGTTTCCTTTTGATGCACTTTAATTATGCCTCCCTCTCATGGGTAATTTCCATTAGATAAAGTCACCTCAGAAGTGATGACTCGCAACACAGCCAAGAAACCACTCTGTTCTTTGGTGAATTTACCAAAATTACAATAAATACACTATGAAAGCTTTTTCTACTTTAGAACTCTTACCATTTGACACAAAAGTTTCTCTCTCATGAATTGAAATGTCTATCTACTGTCACATAGTGAAAAACTGCTGCTCATTCTTGAGGTTATCTAATTATCATTTTTATGATGGGTGTATTGTGTTGTATTGTTTTATTCCTTGAGTGGGCAATGGTTAAAAGCAGCAATGAGAAGGAAACATACTTTAGCCTTTATCCACCAGGTTTAAATTCCTTCGGAGAGCCTGATTTATATTCCAGGCATTTTAAAAATGTTTAACTCTTCTTTATAGCATTTATATCTGATAAAATTGATCAAATTTCATAAAAAGAAAAAGAATTATGTGGTGCAAACATTGAAATACCAATAAATGTAACTTTTCATAAATTTTAAAAGTTACAAATAAATTTGTTAGGAATTATTTAGGAGTTGATTAGTTCTAAACACACTAAAAAGTATGTATGCGTTAAATAAAAATGTGTGGATACGGAAGATATGGGTATAGATATTCATGTGATCAAACACTGGAAAATTAGAGAGGTTAGCTCTCCTCATCAAGAAAAAGTCATTATGTTCTAAATTTAGAACGTAAGAGTCAGGGTTTGAAATTTGGTAGCATTATTTTGCGTTATATTCTGATATAATATCCTGTGGGTGCCTCTCCAAAGCCACTGATACATTGTGGTATTCCACATATAAATTTTCACTTATAGCCAGAAAAAACTGCTAAAGCCTGCAATATAGCCAAAAAAATTCTTGGAAAGGTTTAGGTAGACCTTATTGGAAAATAACTTAGAATGCACATGAATAAGTAAAAATAATCTTAACTACCTCTCTTTAGTGCTAACTGAGGAAGTAATAGACTTAATTGTGAAACAATTTTCTTTTTTTTTCATCAAGCTAAGTAATTAAATTTTAGATCAAGGGAAAACTTAGAATAACTCATCATGGGTTCATAAATTTACAAGAAAATATGAAAATGAATTTGTATTCATTTCAAAATATTTTATTATTTATTTATGCATTCATAATGATAAGGAACTGGGAAATGTAAAAGGGAATGCAGGCTTTAATTCAGGATTCAGATTCGATTAATTTTGGATTCGACCCATCACTAATTTCATTTTTTCCTGAAAACAGTAACTGTAGCATAGGTGCTCCAGCTCTACTCAAACTGAACTTGGAACTCAATTTTTATAGCAATACTTTACTCAAACTTGAGTAGAGTTTGAGTCAAGCATTGCTATGTCAAGCTGTTGGTCACTCATCCCTAATTGTCGGAATAATTTTAATAACGGAATATGTCCTGAATATGAGTTCAATGAGGCAATGGTGGTTGGCTGTGGGCCAAAGCATCAAGTGCCAAAGCATGTTTATAACTGAATAAATAGGCCTTGAAAAGGATGTATGCATGCATGCCAGACCATACAGATCCGTGTACATTTTATGCACAAGTTCTTAAAAAGTCAAAGGCTCTGGTACATAAACATTTTTTGATTCAACTTCTGTGCCCTTACCAGACTACCACAAGATCACCAAGTTGAATCTCAGCATTAGCAAGGATGCCACACAACATTTTTACTTGTCTTGATAATTTTTTCATAGATGGGTTCTTGATTCATAAATACCTAAGCCTCGTTGAACATCCTTTCAGCAGAAAATAAATGTGATGTTTCACTCTTGTTTTATCAGCTCTATACTATTTCAGCGATTAAGCTTTTTCTTTCTGTCCAGAAGGAGCAGTATGATTTAATTCTTCTTGGGGCATTGCTCAAGTTTTTGGTGATTACATCTATGATGATGAAATATTATTTAGGGTTAGATCAACTAATGATTGGTTGAAACAACATCTGCCATGTTTTTGTATTTATCACTCTCCATCAGTGGTACAAATGCATGCATATGTCATTTTACATATCTGCAGCCATTATTAGCATGCTGTTTTTTTTCTTAGATTAACATTGTGTCTGTTGTAGTACCAAAAAATTTGTATCCAAGTCAATGTTTGATACCGTTTGTTTGATCTTGCCTGTCTTATTGTTAATACTGATGAACATGTGTTGAACACACCTAGTGTAATTATGTTTGATAAAGTGAAATGTCTTTCAGTTTTTAGATTCGCAGCACATTGGTTACCTAACCAAATACCTTCAGGCACTTCATAAACAGGGGATGGCTTCTGAAGACCACACCACTCTTCTGCTCAACTGCTACACAAAGCAAGATTCTACGGACAAGTTGAAGGATTTCCTCATGGTAAAGATAAGATCTTAAATTTTATTCCAAAACCCATTTACTCTTATGCACGTATGATTTTCTTAATGTTAATTAATTATTATTTTACATAGGGTTCTGTGCCTTTGAACTCTAATAACTATGTTTTAGAATTGTACAACAGTAAAATCTGGTTCTAACAGGGCTCTTAGGGACAGATGTACACCCACAGTATAGGCAACCTGCTCAATTTCAAGGAAGAAGAAGTAATCATGTCATTGTTTCAATTTATGAGCACATTATTGGAACTCAAAAGAAAAATGTCGCAATGTTCACATTACTGTTGTAGAGACAAAGATATGGTATCACATTTGTGTATTTGAGTATTCCAGCTAGGGATAGGTCAGTCCCACATTTTTGTTTTGGTCCCGATTCATTCTTAGCTTCAGTTTCTGTTCAGGTTCTGGGCTACGAATCTTATTTTAACACTTGCTGCATTGCTCGATTAAGTTTTTATGTTTGATCATTGCGTGTATGTAGAATATTGTACCAAGTTTTCTCCCTCTCATTGCATCCATAGGATCATAAGATTTGCTGCATCATGAGGCATAAAACTATGCAATATTATGATAAATCAGAGAATCCAGATTTCTAATTCTTTTTAATCCCTCATTGCCGTCCTGTGTACCCAGTACTCTCCCTGTATGTCTGAAGCTAATAATTTTTCTTAGTCAGAAATAGAATTTTAAATTCCATCAACTTTCTCTATTTTGTCAAGGTATGTTATTTCTATACAATATAACATTCACAGTATTTTTAAGTGTAGGTTTCTTTTAATGTTGAGATTAAAATTCCTTCCAAACCCGCTAGTAAATGAATTTGGCGTTCAAAAGCCTTACGTTTCTTCTTACGTTCTATCTTGAAAACAGCTGCCTTTTGTGCTGCTGAGATGTCTTGTGGGTTCAGCTCATTTAGCACGAGATATGATATCTTCTTGATTACTTCCCTCCTTTCTCGGTCCTAAGCGAAGGGGCCATGTGCTTCACTCTGCATTTCTTTGCTCCATAGTAATCATTAAAGATAAGAGTCCTTCTAAACATTCAGCATAAACTGGGCCCCTTCGAAGTATTTGATCACCCCTCGAAGGAGTCTCGAAACCAAGCATTAGTCCACTGGAATCTTTCCTGGTGCATGGTGTCATATCAAGTTGTGTGTGTCGAGAGTAAATTAGTTCCCTGTAGTGGCATGAGCAAGTACAAAAAAAAGAGGGCCATTTCCAAGTGACAATAAAATAACTGAAATATTGCTTGCAAGTGATTCTGACGACAGTATAAGTTCGGAAAGTGATGGAGAAAATTAAATCAATGATCGCTGTGAAATTGATACATTGCAGCCTATTTATGATGAAGTTGAGGATGCTTATGAAATGGAAAGCTTTGTGTGAGAGAGTTTAAGTGATTATTTAGGTAACAGAGAAATATTTGTTAGAGGTTTCGGACCTCAAGGCGAAGCCAAAAATCTATCCAATGCCCTAAATATTTTTCAGTTATTTTTTTATGAAGAATTCGTTGAGAGTATTGTTCTAGAAACAAATCGTTATGCTGAGCAACAGATTTCATCAAGTGAGTCCCCATTTTCAAGGAAGTCAAGAATGACTGCTTGGAAACCTGTGACAGTAGAAGAAATGTACATAATACTGGGACTATTCATGCTCATGGGAATTGTGCAGAAGCCAGCACTCCATGCTTATTTTTCAACAAAAAGAGTTATATCGACTTCAGGTTTTGGAGATGTAATTTCAAGGGACCGATTCGAGATAGTTTGTAAATATCTTCATTTCCACAACAATGACAAGGAAGATCAATGGAGTTCTCCGCAGCTAAAAAAAAGTATTTTCCATAATTGCACATCTGAATGAAAAACTTCACACACATGAAACTTGTTTACTCAATGAAATTGGAGGCTCTGCTTTACAGCCTGGTGAAGTGCTGTACATAAGTGCTTTAAATTGTTTTACAAATTAATGAGATTCACACGTAAAGAGGACTATAAGATTGATTTTATTATATTCAGCTCTAGTATGTGATACATTACTACCATATTGAGCATTTTCTGATTGAAACTCTTGGACTCCTACCTCTCCAACCATACACAATGTATTCTAATAAATAATACACTGTCATCACCCCTAAAAATTAAGAATGGTGTTCCCCAAGGTTCAGTACTTGGCCCACTTCTGTTTTTAATTCTAATAAATGATCTTCCGCACCATGTACCTTGCGCTTCAGTATTATATGCTGATGACACTACTTTTATACATGATTCAATTGACCCTACTATCAACAACCTTAACCAATCTGACACTATCCTCTCAGTGGCTCAAGAGTGGTTCTCTGCTAATGGGCTCTCCCTGAACAAGGAAAAAACACAGCAGCTGGCATTCTCTTTAAGTCCAGCTTTAATTCACACTGAAAAGTTAAAGCTACTGGGCTTCGAGCTCGACTGCAGGCTGCAATGGGATAGGCACACATCCTCCACTCATGATAAGCTTTCAAAAGCCATTTATATGCTAAGGGAATTGAAAATGCTAATTCCCACTGACTATCTGCGAGCTGTTTATTTTGCTTTTTTCCACTGTCATTTAAACTAAGGCATTGAGATATGGGGTCATGCCTCCACAGCAAAAGAATTGTTTATTATACAGAAAAGATCTGTGAGGATCATTTCCAATTCCCGCTCAAGAGAACATTGTAAGCCTCTCTTTAAGAAGCTTGGTATCATAACATTGTACGGCCAATATATATTTAAATGTCTATGTGATGTTAAGGAAAACCTCCATGTTCTTAACACTGGTGCTAATGTCCATCAGCACAATACCAGGAGTAAAAATAATTTGGTATTGCCTCACTGTAGGCTTACAACTACCTCAAAATCATTTGATTCAGTGAAACTATGCCTTTTCAATCATTTACCGCAGGAGGCTAGAGATATGGCCTTACCAAAGTTGAAACGGGCTCTCCACTCATGGCTTGTGAACAAAGTATTCTATTCTTTAAATGAATTTTATGAGTGCAAAAGCCTGAATATCTGTATGTAACTTAGTATTATTTATTCATTTTTTTTTCAATTCTTTTTGTGACGAAGACTATTATACTGTGTTTAATGTCAAATAAAAATATTATTATTATTATTCGTTACTTTGGCAACGTTCCCCTCTGAGTCCTCAGCAAGCATCGGGTTTCATTGCCGTCATAATGGCCAAGGACTCGAGAGGGGTTTGACAGTTATCGCAGCCACGTCCGACGCCCATCGGATTGGTGGCTATGCTGCCGTTGGGTCATACGTGCGGAGTAGACGGAGGGACCCAAGTAGAACGGCCTTCTGCATGCGAGCTGCAAGTGACTCCACCTGTGCCACGCAGGACGGAATGCACTTAATGCTCTCCAGCAGCGAGCCCTTAACTCCACCGAGCACACCTATGATGAGGATTACCAATTTAACAGGGTGTCCTGGGTACATTTGCCGAAGCTCAAGAAGCAGGTCTTGATATTTCA
This sequence comes from Ceriagrion tenellum, assembly GCA_963169105.1. Taxonomy (NCBI): domain Eukaryota; kingdom Metazoa; phylum Arthropoda; class Insecta; order Odonata; family Coenagrionidae; genus Ceriagrion; species Ceriagrion tenellum. Next base: position 2,232,286 of record OY720638.1, read on the forward strand.
TCTGTTTCTCCTCCTCCTTCGCATCCATGTTCAATTCAGTCAGGGCTGAAAACCATATCATGAACATGGAGCGTGAGAAGTGGTCTAAGAGAACGATATCAGGCTTGGTTGCCTCCAACTGCAGGGGGGCATTGTGCCTAGCAATGTAAGCTGACTTGGCGTGATAGCTACAGCTGGAGAGAAGGTGGCTCAACGTCTTCGGCTGGGCTCGGCACGCCCTGCATCTCGTGTCCACGACCTCGATCGAATATAATGCGGCAGAACACAAGTGTGTTTATGACACCATCCTGGCATGTGTGGACGAAACCCTCTGTCTCTGACTTTAGACCAGCGGAGCGGAGGAAGGCACACTTCAGGCCCTTCGATAGCCTATGCTTCTCCATATTTTGATAGAAACATCCATGCATGGGCTTATCGGTACGTGCCTTGAGCAAGGTTTTCTGCTTGGCCTTTTTAGATTTGAGCTCAAGGATGTCTGCCTTCAATGACAAGATGGACTTGCCATTGTCGCTACCGTCTGATATCGGGTCAAAGTCCATACCGGTTTCGTCCGCTGCCCTCTTGGCCACCAGTACTCCGGCACTTTCGTGGTCTCTTATGAGACTGAGCAGGGGGTCTCTGCTTTTGAGCACTCTGCATGCTGTTCCAAGGACAACTCTATTGTGGAGACACTCCAGGCTCAACAGACCTCTACCACCTACACTGCGAGGGAGATGCAGTCTGGCAATGGAAGATTTCGGATGAAGACTTCTGCAGATGGTCATCATCTTCCTCATTCCCCTGTCGAGGTTCTGCAACTCGTTGTCATTCTATTTCTTGTATCCGAAGGTGTACAGCAGTGTGGGAACCGCGAACATGTTCGTGGGAAGAACCTTGTTCTACCCAGACAGCGCAGAACTCCAGATTTTCCTGAGAGTCTGTCTGTACTTGGCGGTGACTCTCCCCTTCACTGCTGCAACCTCCTGCATTCGGCTGTGGGGGACGCTGAGATATTCATAGCTGTCATCGCCCTTGAGGTGGCGAATGGCGCTCCCGTCAACAAGGTGCACGTCTTCCTTGTTCTCTGAAAATCTTCCTCTCGCCAGGTGGATGGAGGGACACTTGTCCAATCCGAACTCCATCCCTTTGCCTCACTGTACTCCAATATGGTGTTCAGGGCCACGCGAAGGTTTTTTGCGTTGGAAGCGTAGAGCTTCAGGTCATTCATATAAAATAAATGCATGACCTTATGCTTCCTGTCACCTGGCACACCGCACATGTATCCTTTCCCTTGTCACAGCCTTAGCAAGAGAGGTAGGAGGGAAATATAGAACAGCAAGAGGCTCAAGCTATCGCCTTGGAAAATGCCACAATAGTATGATACCAACTCTGTTGAGACCGACATCTTGCCTGCGGTCAGGACGAAGCGCATTCTCCAGAGTGGTAACAGCTGTTGGATGCAGAACACAACCTCTGGGTGGACTTACATCAACTTCAACAGGGCTACAATGAGCTCATGTGAAGTGTTGTCAAAGGCCTTTCTGTAGTCCACCCAGGCCATTGATAGGTTGCGCTTATGCGGGATGGCGTCCTGGCATATGCATCTATCAATGAGCAGCTTGTCCTTGCCCACTGCGATTCCACGCTTTGAACCCCTCTGCTCGCACACCTCCTCCCAAACTGGCTGGACCTGGTGGAGGATAAGGTCGCTCAAGATGGAGGTGAACGCTATCAAAATATGTACTCAAATAATCATCCTAATTATAGCGAAATAATCATCAATGAAGTGTAATGTGTGCATACTTCATTATTTTTGTTTATTTGTAATCTCTGTACTGTGATTTACTTTAAATGACATATTTGTTTAGAAACTGTTTTTATTTCATTTCATGCCCTTTCTTATACTTTTATTATTTTAAGATTTTCAGCTTTAGCATTTTCGTCCGAACTCCATTCTGACAGAGTATCTTGACCTATTTTATCCATTAATTTGCCACAAAAGCCAATGTCTACAGGACTGAAGTAATTCAAAAGGTTATTACTGGAGTTATACGTGTAATAAAAATGATGTGGTGGCTGATGGCAAGCTACAAATTAGCATCAGGGAGTGCTGTGTGAGAAGCCTTTTGTGAAAAATATGCTTCAATTGAAACAGTCACTTTACCTGTCATAGGCAATGGAGTTGTAGTAGTTGGAATGTTATTTTATCTTCATCTATGTCCATTGCAACACTACCTGAAAAATGGCTGTGAAACATATGGAATGTGAGCTCAATTTGTTTCTTCCTTTGAAGTATATTGTCCTGGGTTCACGTGGGGGAAACAAACACAACAGGGAGCCATGGGTTAATTGCAATCTGGGTTTTCAATGTGCTGGAATGAAAAGTGTAGTATATGCTGTAGTATTTGATTTTGATTTCAATTATCGCTTTAAAGGTCATCATGAAAATTCAAGACTGCTTGCATGTGTACCCGACCTTGGTCTCTAATTAAATTGTTTTCCATTCGTTGCAGACCAAGGACAGGGAAGTTGATTTTGATGTGGAAATTGCCATCAAAGTGTGTAGAGAAGCATCTCCAGAGGATGCTCTCCTCCTGGCCCGCAAGCACCACCTCCATCAATGGTATTTGAAAATACTCGTTGAAGATCAGCATAATTACACTGAGGCATTGGATTACATCGCACAGCTGGAATTTGAAGAGGTGAGCCTATTTAGGTGAATGAATGTCATAAGTTGCAATCTGCTGTGGTAAGATTGCTGAAATTTGAGTGATAGGTTTCCTGTCTTTGTTTAGAGCAGTGATGTAGCCAGGAAGGGGTCCATGGGGTCTGGATCATTCCAACATTTTGAATTATGAGAGTAAAGGGCTTTAAAGGGAAAAACAGCATGGTTAAACCCCTCTTTTACACTTTTGAGGGAGTAATTCGACTTCCACAGATTTTTTTTTCATTAATATACTAATAATTAAACATAGGGAAAAAATGTAAACTGCCGGGAAATGTAAATGAAGGGAAATCTTAATTTGCAGAAAAATTAAGCTGGCTGGCGTAATTGGCATGGAAAAATACTAGTTAATTTTACTCAATATCAAGTTAAAAGGTGGTGCAGAGCACGAGTCCAATAACACAAGGATTTTTCTGTTTTGACCCCCAGTCTCTGTATCAAGGACATGCTTTTGTCTTTCAAAAATCCTAGATGTCATCCATGCCTTGGTGTTGGCTACATAGGTAATAGGCAAGGTCCTGATGTTTTTTATAATGTAGAGTTCTAGATTTTCCTAAAATGAAGGGCCTTTGTCTCTCACTGCCATTGGCCCCTAGAAAACCAGTGATGTGATCTTTGCTGTGTTTGTCCCCATGGTAAGAGTACCCTTTGAAGTCTAGCACCTTGTATGGCAGTATATCACAAAATAGACCTGCCATGTCTACAGTAAAAATATCTCTAAGAGCATAGCCATGAATAAGGTTAGACAAAATTGGGCACTTTCAGTAAGAAACTGTTTCAATATCTGCACTTCCTGGTTCACCACAGATGGCTTTATGGCTAATAACATTTCAAATTTTAAAATGGGCCTCAAATCCAGCGGTTTGATGCCGAGAAGTCATCAATGCCTAGTCTTCTTCAGCACCCTTTAGAGAACACACGCACAATCCTTGCTAAACTGTGATATCAATAAAAATTGGCATAAATCATTCCATTGGCTTCATGTATTCATAAGTACTGGGATTGTAATATAGTAGAAACTCAAAATTACTAAAATCGAAATTACAAAATGTTGATTTCACGAAGCAAAATCTTTGGTCCCGACCAAACGAGGGCACAACAACCAGGGGGGGGCACTGCCCCCCAAGCACGATTGTGTGGGGGGACTAGCCCCCCCCCCCCCCAGAAATCAGAGATTGTTTGCGCCTTCATCCCTTATTGGGTTGACTCTCAGACCCATTTGAGTGAAAATTTATTTGCAGACTCTCCCCCCCCTCCCCCCCCCACGATTCTGGGTGTTGTTGCGCCCCTGCAATCAAAAGGGTATCCAAATGTATGTAACAGTACACGATATTACGAAATAACAAAGTTTTGAAATTATGAACCTCGAATCTTGGTCCTGATATGAAAAAGTTCCTTGTTTTTACGAATGATGACCGGTCACAGCAGCATTTTTTAGCATTTTTTAGGTGCTCCTTGTCAGGGTTAAGGCATTGATCAGCATTGCCAAGTTATGCACTGAAAGTGACTTATATGAACGATAATACAATTTTCAAAGTTGCAGTAGTAAGGACAACTTTTAATCGAAGGTATAGTGGTTCATAAAATATGGCACCAATCGGACCAAAATGCATTTGGCTTTGTTACCTCGAGTCCAAAGTTATCAACAGCGAGTTAAAAAAAACATAAATTATTCGAATATGAACATACTCGCCCCCGGGAGACTAATTGCTACTACCAACATTTTACTCTCATGATCCCTTGCATATTTCATACCTGTTTTTCCCTAACAAAAATCCATGACGAGTATTCTTATCACAGAAATTGCTTGATGGGCGCATGTGCTTGAAAAACTTAGATAGGGTTCGAAGATGAAGCCCTGGCATTCGAGTGGTGAATTCAGTCATGCATATCACCCAAGGAAGCTTTTTTCCTCTCTATTTCAGACTGATTTCACTCAGTCTTGCTCCACTTCATAATTATTCCGACTGGCAATAGTTACCATCAAAAGACTCAGGTTTATTTAACCGTCCTCATTGAGCGTTTTGATGATGTCATTAAGCAAGGCTCTTCGTAAGCATTGCCCTTCCCTTCTTCCATCGCCAACAGCCTAAAAAACCAGTGAAAATACGAGTTCTTTTGGTCCATACAACCTCTTAGTTTGAGGCACATTGATTCTAAAGGATGACTGGTTCTGAGCGCACATGTAATCAACGAGAAAAAATGATGAAGCACCCATATACCATATTAGCAAAAATCTAAGATGAACATGATTCTAAGACCCCCCTTTTTTGGAACTTCACTAGGGAAAAAAATTATATTTTGAAAAATAATTAATTGTTTCACGAATATTAGTGCCTATACATTTATTCTATTCGCATGTTTATATTTATGTTTGTTGTTGTTGTTGTTTATGTTCATCATATTTTGTTTATCTTCTGATTGTTGTTTGCTTTGAATATCTGTGACGGGAGTATTGAGGTTGCAACTCCTAAAAATATAGTTAAATTTCTATATTATTTCCTTTACCTCGGCACCAAAATATTGAGGAATTAATATTCATGATAGACATAGCGGAATGCTACTCCCGTTTCTCACAGTTGCGAGCACTGCCATGGGGGTCCATCACCTTTTACATTATTGCTTGATGCAACTGAGAGCTTGGAGGGGATACGGAAGTCATTATCACCTTTCATGTTATCACCACGATGCAGCTGAGATCTTAGAGAGGATACGAAAGTCAGTAGTCAGCAAAAGATTATATACACCCTGCCACCACATTCATCGTAAGAGAGAGCTCCATACCAGAGAGTCTTATTCACTACCTGCGTCGTAATTGAGCGATGAATAAAAGTGGCGCACAATAGTTCTCGTTGTTTTATTCCAAAGTGGCCATAAACCAATACTCCCTTCAAAAGCAATAAATGATAAAATACTTAAGGATTAAGTTTATCAACATTTGTGCATTTAAGCAGAAAAATAGGAAATGCAAACATATTAAGTTGTATTTACAAGTCCTTACTATAATGTAAAACTATGGATTGATCAACAAGATAAAATTGAAAATAAGAATTTTTTTATGAAAATACTTTCACTAGGTGACTTACCTAATTTACACGCTCAAAATAATTCACAAAAAATCATTTTAGTTACAGTCACTATCATTTCCACTTGAATCTTTATCACTGCTCTGCCAAAGTTCATCCATCTTCCACTTCCATCCATAAGATTAGAAATACCCCATTTCTTCAATGCTTTTATAATGATTTCCTCTTTCACTCCTTTCCACGCAGCTAGAATCCAATGCACTAACTGAGATAGACCGGAGATAGGCCCCTCTTTACGCATTCAGATGGCGTCAGCTCCCATTCTTCAGATGCCAACCAATCTGTATAAAACCTTTTCAATTGATCTTTAAAAGGCTTATTCATGCAAACGTCCAAAGGCTGCAGCTGGGATGTCATACCTCCTGGAATCACGACCAAGTCACTATCTGCTTCTTTCATTGCATCCTTCACAGCCGGAGTAATGTGCCCTCAATAAGACTCCAGAGCAAGTAGAGAATTTAATTTGAGAAGGTGCCCAGGCCATTGGAACCATACCAATTTCAGCCATTCAACTACCATTTCACTCGTCATCCACCCTTTCTCATTTGCTCTTACAATCACTCCTGAAGAAAAATTCTCACCTTGGGCACATTCTTACGTTTCAGCACTATGTATGGTGGCAGTTTATACCCATCAGCAGTACAGCACAGCATCACTGTTAGTCTTTGTTTTTCAGCACCGGCCGAAAGTATCTTCACTTCCTTATTCCCTTTCTTTGTCACTGTGTATGCACTGGGCATATCAAAGTTAACTGGTGTCTGGTCAGCATTACCAATTTGGCCTAGAAGATATCCTTTTTCTTGTTGTTTTCTTATCACAAACGCTGGAATTCAACAAGCTTCTCTTCAGAATTCAGTGGGAGTTTTTGACAAATCGAAGTTCGCCGACGAAAAGAAAATCCCTTCCGAACCACAAACTTCTGCACCCGAGATCCACTAGCTCCAAATTCAGCCCGCAGAATTCCCAAATTCCAAGCTAATTCTTTTGCTTTCACTTGAATAATTTCACTAGAAACTGGTAGTCCTTTAACCCACTGGGATATAACTAAGTCACTAAGTTTTGTTTCCAATTCTTCGTACCTTCCTTTTTGAGGTCCAGAAAATGCTCACCTTGTTGCTACACATGAGAAAATCTTAATCGAATCTTGTCTCCAGGGTCTAACGTTACATTCCGAAACACCAAATACTCTTCCAGCTGCAGAATTGTTATTTTCTCTGCAAATAATATAACTTTTCTTTTGAAAGTGGCAGTATAATGACTTCTTTTCTCTGCCATTGTAAAAATCTGTGTTAAAAATCAGCTTATTGCCTCCACACCACGTAGTCATACATTTCAGCAACAATTCACTGGATAGAATCAGATCACGTAAATGTTTACTGGATGTCATTACACTCAAATCATCTGCATATATAACACATTTATGATTGCCATTCAATTGCAGCTTGGACTTAACATCATGTATTAAAATTTGTATATATGATTAAAGTCTACATGTTCATACTTAAGTGGGAGGTGGTATGGGCATGTGGTGGGGGTATTGTGCTGAGGATGGAAGAGAATTTGAAAGATAATTTATGAACATGTAATGCAAAATAAAGGTCCAAGGATGGATATCTGAGGGACACACTCTCTAGTGTCCAAGGCATTGAAATGCCAGCTGCCCTATCCTTTCTGGTTTCCTTAAAATATCTCACAAACTGCTACCTATCTGTCAGAAAGGAAGAAATCTAACCCACAGATGCATATTATACTAATGGCTCATCTCTGTCAAAATGGGCCCATTATTGCTTGCTAAAATTGTTTTACTCTTTTTAATATTCTATTTTAATATAATTGATGAATGCATAGTGCTGAGAGACATAAGTGAGACCATAAGTGATGGCAACCTGCAAGCTAAACATAGCTCTTGATCAGAGGCTGAAGAATAGTAGCTAACTACAAATTGACAGAGCTCGATGTTCTATTAGAAAGTGAATTAAATCAGATGGATATTTTATGTTTTACTGAACATTGGCTCAGACACTATGAACTAACTTGTGTTAACGTCAGCAACTATATTTAGGGTAGTTTTTCATGCAGAAATGAATTCAAAAATGGGGGGACATGTATATTTGTTAATAATGGCATAGAATTCAAACGTGTCACTCCAAATAACATTAATGTAGTGGAGAAAGATTTTGAATTTAGATTATACAGCTGTTGAAACCTAAAATATTTGTTGTGTGCCTGTATAGATCACCAGCTGGAAATTTTAATGTCTTTATCGATAATCTATGTAACTTACTTGACACCTTGTACAAACAATCAAACCACATTGTGGTGTGTGGTGATCTAAATGTAAATTTCCTTAATGGCAATTGTGAAAGAGTTAAACAAATTCTGTCAGTTTTAGACTCCTTCCAGGCTAGTGCTATTGCTACTGAACCCACCAGGGTTACTAATACTAGCAAATCCATTATAGATCAAATCATTACAAATATTCACAGGGAAAATTGTGAGTTAAATGTATTTGATACTGGTTTTTCTGATCATAAGGGTATCTCATTGTATATTAATGTAAAAAATTGTGTAAAAAACAATCCGTATCACGCTTATTAAAGGTGCTTCCACGATAATCAAATGCAACTGTTAGCCTATGATCTAAAAAATGAACAATGGAAAGAAGTCTTTGCTGCTAACTGCTTTGATGAAAAAATGGATGCATTTTAGACAAATTCCTATACTATTTTGATATCAACTTTCCTGTGAAAAAGTACAACATTTCTGATACCCATCCAAAAAAATTGTGGTTAACTAGGGAAATTGTAAATATGAGTCAATATAAGAGGGAGTTATATCTTCTAGCTAAAAACACTGACAGTGACATACATAAGACTACGTACAAAAACTTTTGTAAATGTTTTAAAGAAACTGTGGAAAAAGCAAAGTCAACCTCAAATGATAAACTTCTTGCCTGTGCAAAAAATATTACTAGAACCACTTGGCAAATAATAAAAAAGGAGACTAATAATAATAATCCAGTAAAAAATATACAGCTATTAGTGAATGATGATTTGCAGGTAAACCCAAATTGCATAGCAAACACTCTAAATCGCTACTTTATTGAGGCTCCAAAAAATTCTGTCTCGTCTATTAAAAATGGAAATTTTAAAAATAGTCTTAGTACTACAGTACTACATTCACTTTACCTTTTTCCTGTAACAGAGAAAGAAATCATTCAAATTGGTCAATCTATGGAAAATAAGAACTGTGCAGGAATTGATGGTATACCAGACAGAATAATTAAATTCTCCATTCCTTTTATCAGCAAAATCGTAGTCTATCTCTGTAATCTTTCCTTAAGTGAGGGTAGTTTTCCCGAAAGATTGAAGGTAAGCAAAGTAATTCCATTGCAAAAAAAAGGAAATGTAAATGATATAACAAATTTTAGGCCTATAAGCTTGCTATCAGGCTTCTCAAAAGTTTTTGAAAAAGTAATGCAAAAACGTGTTGTAAATTTCTTGGATAAAAATTCAGTTCTTTCTAATCAACAACATGGTTTCAGGAAAAACAAATCTACTTCCACAGCTCTTCATGAACTTATTACCAATATTTTAAGTGCAATGGACACTGGTAAATCATCCTTAGGTGTCTTCTTAGACCTTTCAAAAGCATTTGATGTAGTAAATCATAATCTATTATTGCAAAAACTAATTAAATATGGAATTACAGGAAATGCAAATAAATGGTTCCATTCTTATCTCAAGGGAAGGTCCCAAGTGGTTGTAATCCCTCATCTTGACAATGACACAAATTACAGAGCTGAATACAAGTCAGATGAAAGGGCAATTGAAATGGGTGTTCCGCAAGGTTCCGTACTTGGGCCTCTATTATTCCTATTGTATATTAATGACCTACCTGAGAGTATCCCAGAAGCAAAAACTATAATATTTGCAGATGATACTAATGTTCTCATTGAATCCAATAAAAAATCAGATCTACTAAAGAAAGCTTGTTCCACTATGAAATGTTTAGAAGACTGGTGTCAAAATAATATGATGGCCATAAATGTTCAAAAAACGGTCTGTGTTAATTTTGGCAGAGACCTAACACCACCAGTACAATTATGCAGAAATGATTTAACATTTGTTGAAAACCTCAATTTTCTTGGGGTAAACATTGAATCAACAATGAAATGGTCTATGCATGTAGAAACCCTTATCTCTAAGCTAAATAAAACTCTTTTTCAATTGAGATATCTAAAAACAAGTACCAGTATTGGTATTCGAAAATTCTTCTATTATGCAAATTTTCAGTCACATTTGTCATATGGGATTATTTTCTGGGGTAGCTCACATCAATCTCATAAAGTTTTTAAATTACAAAAACAGGCAATCAGGGCTATACTCAATCTATCCTATAGGGAGTCATGCAGGGCACATTTCCAATCCTTACTAATAATGCCTCTTACTGCCTTATATGTATTTAATTTAATAATGTATGTAAAAAAAAATCTGAACGCATTTGATCTAAACTATGAAATACATCAAATAAACACCCGCCAGAAACACGACATACATATTGAACCGAGGTCAACTAAACTTGCAAGTGAAGGGCTATATCACAAAGGGGCCAAACTTTTTAACCTTCTACCACCAGATATTTAAAAAATCCAAAATATCAACTCATTCAAGCACAAATTAAAATCACTTATATTGCAAAATTCAATTTATTCGCTAGATGAGTACTACGACTTGTGTAAAAAATATGTCAACAAAAAGAACTCTACACCTTTCAAGCCATAACATGTACATATTAAATCACTGTGATCTATCATGTACCTATGTCTAATATGTTCTTATTTTATGTGCAGTTATATCTATATTGACGATTACTATGTAATATTTGTAGCCTGGTAATGTTTTTAATTCATGTGTTGTTTGTCCTCTATAAATTGACGATTTCTATGTTACATTTGTAACCAAACAGAAATATTATTATTATTATTATTATTATTATTTCATGTGCCTACACTATTACATATCTCATTTGTGAACACTTTTATTATCGAAAACTGGTATAATTTTTTTGGAACATATTCGAAAATGATCCTGTTAATAAATGTGAGGACAACCTCAACTGCTCTCTTATTTTTTCATGACAATCCTGGGTGTGTGCTATTGAATTTCTGTGCGTGTTGATTGCAAAGATCATTAGAATAATTCTGTTAATTTTGAATGACTATAAATTTTTTATGTGGAATTATATTAATTTCTGAAAAATAGTGTCCTGTGAATGGCATGTTGTTGGAATGTTGAAGTTTTTTGCTGATGTGAATATACTGATGAATTTTTTAGGCAGTTTTGAGCACCATACATTCACTATGTAGTTAAATATGATAATTATAAAAAATGGTGTGTTACCTGTAACCTAATGTTTTCCATGTGAACCTTCCCAAGTCTTTTCTTTGTTTAAATTGATCCTAGTTTGGCTCATTTATGCATATTTTTTATGAATCTATTGGGTCATGTCTTTTCTGAAACAAATTTTTTTAATTTTCTTATGGACTCATGTTAAAATTTATTATTGTATTCAATAGGCTGAAGAGAATGTGAAAGAATATGGAAGCATACTGGTAGATCATGTTCCTGAGCAAGCCACTGATCTGCTGAAGAAACTGTGCTTTGAGTACCGACCTAGTAAAAAGCCACTTGTGGACCAGGTACTTAGTTCATCCTCTTACTAATTCAGAAAGAGCTATAATAAAACATTTTACACTAGACCACCCAGATGGGTCATTTTGACCCAAATATGATTTAAATGTTTTAAAATTGCATTTTTAAGGGAGGAGACTCCCTTGTGACTTTTAATCATTTTAATGAGTGTTCTAGTGCAGAAAGTTTCACCCTCCTGAAAATATACATTCATTGGTTATTTTAGAATTTACCTTGAATGCTCGTGCAGGTCATTTTTGACATGTTTCATGATTTTGTTTACTTGTTATGTCTTTACCAAAAGTGTTTTTAAATTGGTTTATTTTCTCATGCCTCTACAAATATCTTCACTGCAATCTTTTCATACCCTCTTCACCTGGTACCTTCCATGGCCATATGACATTTCAAAAACATTCTCAAATATCTTCCTCTTGTTTCATTAACCTAACTTCTTCTCTTTTTGTCTGGCTGATGAATGGAATATTTAGTTATTACTTGGTATAAGTATAACTAGTATACATTATTACATACAAATATTACAACTAGTAAAAAAAATAAAAAATTATCACTTTCTCGATATGGGGAGAATACAATTTAGAGACAAAGTTGTACTGCATCCATGGAATAATTGAGTTATATGTCAGCTTAGACAACTTTGAATTCCTTTTATCATGGAGTGAATAAATGTAAAAGAAATTGCTCTCTATGGTTACATCCTTAGTGATTGCTTTTCTGCACCAAGACAATGATAAGGAACCACTTTTGAGAGATTTTGTTCAATTGAACCGAGAGATTATTTACACTTGATGAATGATCCTACCACTTGCTGGCTGATGAATTTGCATTGGTTTGAAGATGTAAAGAAGGCCGATTCCAAGCAGAAAAAATTCGACTGGACGGGGAATCGAACCACTGACCTTTGGATTTTGCGTCCAATGCTCAGATCACCAAGCTACCCAGTCTACTAAGAACCCACTAGAATCGGCGGGGGGTTTATAGGAACAAACACTCCCCAAGGCACAACCCAGGAGAGCAGCCAATAGATGGTGCGCGGGCTGCTTTTCACCCACCGGCAGAGAAAATGACATACACAGAAGGCGAAATGAAAGAATAACTCAAGCACACAGACAGTGGTGAAAGATATAGAACAGGCATTTCGGGGTATGCTAACCCAAGTAGGAAATGAGCCGTTCAGGCCATACAATCGTTCGTTCATTCACTCTGACCGCTCAGCGGCAAATACATAAATGTTTATAGAGAAAGGTAGAAAGAAAGTGGTTAGGAACACACAAAATCAACAGACACAATGGTGGTATGAAGATGTAAAGATGGCCGATTCCAAGCAGAAAAAATTCGACTGGACCGTCCAGTCCAGAATGCGCCGTCCCAGAACTTACGGCCGGGATCTAACCCCCCACTTCCCTCCCCGCGGCTATCCTGGCAAAGTGCCAAACACAAAGAGGCGAGGGAGAAGTGACGCACTCCACGCAAAGAGCGACCAAGGGGTGCCTCGAAAAACCGCGGCCGAGCTACCAGCAGGTAGACAAATGAGATAGTATCTCCGAAGGGGAGCCTTTCCGAAATCGCGTTCGCGGCGATAGTTTCACAAGAGACTAAAAATAAAAACCAAGAGGGTCACGCGTTGAGACGACTCAGAAATCCGATTAATCAACATGGTCATTTATTCACACAACTAATAAAATAGCCATTGACACACACAATATCCATAAAAATTATCCTCTTACTCACTAATGACGGATGAATGGACTGATGAATCATGAAACATAAATGAGTAATCAAAGACAGTACGGAAGGACAACCTTCCGACCAAATGGTGGAACAATGATAAATTACTTCTCTATGTACAAAATTTACAGGCTCCGCATCTTTGAAAGACTGTCTTTCGGTAAACTATCGACGGGAGATTTGTTAAACAACCTGGAGTCTATGCTCCGCACAACAAATGAGAAAAAAGAAAACTTTCTGCACCAAGGGTAGTTGATTTCATTGGGAGGGATTTGACCAGTGAATTTAGCATGGAGAACTTGAAGCACATCGCCCTGCTCGACACCATGTGACGATTTTCGTAATCAACTGTGAATCAAAAATCACTACACCTTTCGATGGATACAATTGGATGGATCCAGCGGGTGGGAGAGGTGACTGAAGACAACACTCAATGTCTATTGAGTTGCTGAAGGGAGTGGGAACGTGCCCGTGAATACTTAATCTTTGGATAAGCAGCGTATCTGGAACGTCCCGATGTCGCTTCCACGGGTGGGTCGTACTGTAGGTCGACACCCGGCAGGGATACTCGTTTCCACTGGTTGGTGCCGACGTATGCCTCAGCACTTCTTCCACGACGTTTAACCGGACGGCTTCGTCTTGATCGCGCTCTCCACTTCACATCACGTAGCACTCCGAATCGAGGTTCAGTCACCACCTCTCTCCACCAATCTGCCTTCAAGGATGTTCTCCACACTCACTGCCCTTCACGATGGAATGACCTCTGAAAGCAAGAAAGAATGGTCAAGAAATAATGCCCAAGAGATAATGCCCCCGCACACATCTCGTGCACGGTATTTATGTGGTTTTTCGCCGACCACCAACGCCACCTTTATCTCCCACAAAACATAAACATCTGCCCCTCAAAATACATCAGCGGTAATTCAAAACATGGCGTGAGCCGTCTCTCCAACAAACTCGTGCGAATAAGTAAGGGTGAACCTAAAATAATACAGGACATACAACCGGTACGTCACAAAAAAAGAGTACAATCTTTGTAATAATAATAAAAATATAGTCTTTGAGGGGAGGGATCACCAGGGGGGGGGGGGGGGGGGTCAGGGGAAGAAAAAAAGAAAGTGGAATGACGCACATGGGGATGGACAGTCATTTCACCAAGGACATGGGGGGGGGGAAACCACGTTCTTCTTCTTCTTGACCGTCTGTTTGGCACACTTAAGGAGGGAAGGGGAGAGAGATTCACATTTTTCTGGGGAAGAAAATGGGTAAACCTCAAATGGGGACCCAAATGACTCATATCACACACTCAAAACCCTCTTACACTCACTCACACATACAGACGAACATATATCTTACCAAAAAACGGCCTTCCTTTACCGTCGCACTCCCATCTCCCACGTCCAAATGTAATCGGGCAAAAGGCACCGCTTACATATCCCCCCCTCTCAAAAAAAAAGGAGGAAATACGGGACACGGATTTACGAGGAGAAGAGAAAAAAATTGAAAACACAGAAAAAAAACACGACTCGCGAACGGAAAACCCCCCCCACTCAAGCGGACCAACACAAAGGTAACAATGGCAGAATACAAAATATCGCCTGGGGAGCACGTCTAGCTAAGCAAAAAAAAATTATATCTCGGACATATATGGAATTAGATTCCCAAAATTGTACGGACCTATCAATCCGCCGTCTTCTCCTTCTAACTCGACAGCATTTGGGGCAACGATACGGCGAATGACGTACGTACCACTGTACAGTGGGAAAAACTTATGAAATAATTTTAACTTCGGGTCAGACGCTTTCGGCGTTCTCAACAATACTTTTTCTCCTAAGGAAAATTGGTGGGATATCTTCTTTCTCGCTTTCGCTCGTTTACTCCCGAAATGCCGTAAATTCCTAGATACAATCTGGTGAATCCTCTCTAAGCTAGGCAGCTTATCACCCACTTCATCCGGGATGCCAACGTATGACCTTCTCGGCCTAATCCCGAAGTGAGCTTCATTCGGAGACATACCTATGGACTCGTGAGGGACTTCATTCAACCAAATATTGATGTGAGGAATTACGTCAAGCCAGGCAGTGTGCCGATCTCCACAATAAACACGAAACAACCGAGACAACTCTCGCATCACCCTTTCACTCGGGTTTGACTGAGGGTGACGTACACTCGAGTATATAACTTTAATACCCAAGTCTCTTAAGGTCTGTACCCACTCCTCACTCGTAAATTGTGATCCATGATCCGACAGTACCTTTTCAGGAACGCCACATTTATGAATAAACCTATTCGTCAAATGTGAGAGACAATTCTTACTGGTAGGTTTATTTATGGGGTACACTTGAACAAATTTAGAGAAGACATCAATAATTACCAATACAAATTTATTTCCCCACCGGGTTTTAGGCACCGGGCCATATAAATCAAGGGCATAGATCTCGCGTGGTTTCGACGGAATAATATTCCGCATGGGACCTGCGAAACCTCGATTTGAATACTTAGTTCTTTGACATGGATCACATTGACTAACAACGCGATGAATCTGCTGTCTCATACCTCTCCAAAAGAAAGTCTCTCTCGCAATCAACCCTACTTTATGACTTCCGAAGTGTGCGTAACGGGTGTGAATATGGGTAATGAGTTGTTTGGTTTGGTCCCGAGGGACCCAAATCCTCCATAAACTGGGGTGTTCATGTGACTTGCCGCGGAATTGTAAATTAGCCGGGGGACACGGAAAATTAGTCGAAGAACCCGTACCGCCTACCTTCATTTGACGGATCCCCGCTACTTCTTCGGCAAGATCTTTTATTCTTTTTTCGTGGTGGATCTTCTCCTCCTGTACATCTCGGGAAATTATTACAACTTGCTCCCTTACAACATCTACCATCTCGTTTACTTCCCTTTTGACTTCCTGAACGCGTTCGTCCACTCTATCCCCAATTCCTTCAAGCTTCCCATTTATTGCCTCCAACTTCCCTTCTAGTTTCCCCCTTTCATCTTTCTCATTATCGAAACGTTCTTTCATATCCTTCATTATTCTTTTGAATTTCTCGTCAAGTTTCCCCTCTAGTCTTTCAAATTTCTTGATATCCTCCTTTCTAGCTTCCTCAGCTTGTCTTCTATCCTCTCTCCTAAATTCCTCAGCTTGCTTTTTATCATCCCTCCTAGATTCCTCAGCTCTTTCAAACCACTCATCAAGTTTCCTCTCTAGTTTTTCAAATAGCTCATTTAGGCTGGTAATTTCGGTGCCTCCACCCTTGCTCTCTATTTTATCCTCCACTTGCGGCTCCTCATCCCAGTCAGAAACATCAATGACTTTCTCCTCACTACTGGCATCTGACCCGTCCTCATCATACCTAGGGGGTTCGCGATATTCTCTAAAACTTTTACCATCCGGTTCCATCGCGTACGACAGTAATTATCACTAAAAAAAATAGTAATGTTTTCGCACTTCACTGAAAGAGTAATAATCATGTAAATCACGCTAAGGCAAATCACAGTCAAGGCTACCACCGCAACACAAATAACACACACTTCATCTAACACGGTGGCCAACTGACTGACGCCCACCAAAAACACATTTTAAATCAGGACTCCCTACAAGAACATTAGCAGAAATGAAAGGGACGTATACAAAATTGGGAATCTGATTCACAATTTTTACAAAAAAATCGCTCCAAGACACCTCCGCGTTCTATGCAAATCGAAACGAATTTACAAATCACTCTGCTTGAGTCATTCAGGTCCCTGTTCGGGTGCCAATGATGTAACCCCTCGTGATGTCGTGTCGTCCGTCTTCCCTCTATTAATCGGGTGATCGGCGACCAGCCCTTGGGGCACATTCAGGGAAAGGGGAATTGCAGGGCAAAAGGGGAGGGCAGAGGTGTAGCAGGGATATCCCATGCACCTCGGGCGAGGGAATGGGGTTTGGGAAAGGGAAGGAGGGGAAAATTTAGGGATGACGAGACCTGAGATAGGAGCGTTCGGATAAAGAAAGCCATTCGACTGCGTAGTTCACTCAACATAAATTTAATAAGTTTTAAATATGATCATTTTCATATACAATCAAGTCGATAACAAAAGGAACAATTAACTTCTTTTCCTTGGATTTCAATGAAATATAATGCGTAATTCACTAGGCTGCAGCCTCTCAAATACCCACAACAGAAAATTTTAAGTCCTTAACCTAGACCAAAAAAAAAAACACGTTACACGTTTTTCACATTCATGACCCATACGAAAACCACAAGAAAAGGGAACAAAAAAAAAACAAAAAAGAAAAGGGGGGGGGGGATTGAAATATAAAACAACAAAATAAATGTTGCACTGAAGTTCACACTGTAATAGGGGGTAGTACTGTCATCTTCTCTACGTGTGCGAGGGAACTTTATAAACCTTTTTAGTGAATTCTCTTCTTGACTTGGTGGGGTGGGATTTTTCTTCTGTTCGTTGGGGGGGGGAGGGCGGGATTTCGTGGCTTTTTCTCTTACAATTTGTTGAATTTTTGGGGCTCTCGATCTGTTGATGGTGGCGGTTCCGGTGGCGGTGAAATCTCTTCTTTTGGAGATCCTGGGTGCTGATGCAGGGTGGCGGCGGCGATTACAATGAGCGACTCGCGATGACCCTCAGCACCTCGTAGCCCTTTGAAGAAGCCCCGAACCTTGGGAAACGTTTCCCATGCGCCTTGGCTTTCTCCACCTCTCTCCTCGTTTCTCCACAGTTTCTTGCCTCCGACTCCTTTTGTAGATGATGGCCGTCTTACTTGGCTCTGGCACTAGCAGTGTTCCACCAGTAATGTCTCTCCAGGCAATCTGTCCGAGAGTGTGTTTTAGAGTGTCCTCCTGTCGGTCTGGGGTGAGCGTCGTATGCCCCTTTTCTTTCTCCCAGAATGCCCCACTGTGCGTCGTCTGCACTATTTTGATGGTCTTTTCCACCGGGTTTTACAAAACATGCTTCACGACACTCACCCTTATGGAAATTTCAGATCAGGTCTGATCTGAAAATTCCAGATCAGGAAATGATCTGATTAAAATCCTGATCAGGTCTGATCTGGAAAACCAGATCAGGTTTGATCTGGAAAACCTAATTAGTAGATGAGCTGATGTATAGTACCCAGATGAAAAAGATTTTGCTTTCCAATTGCTTTCCGAAGGTTACTTTCCATTTGCCTTCCATTGGAGCAAATGGAAAGGAAACGGGTCTCATATTTGGCCATCTAATACTACGGCAGGAAGCACGCCTCACCGAAATCTTAAACAAAAATTAATATAATTGATACGAGGCACAATCAAATTTCACATCATCTTATAGTATACATAACAGAAAGGTTGGTAAACGTCCGCTTCCGTAACACACTTCCAAAAATGTCTCGTAGAAATTCCTGTATTTCACGTGAATGACAGCGTTAAGTGAGAATGGCTCATAATTTTTTGTGGATGTGACGAATGTGGACGTTTACCCATCAACTAAGTCGAATAATATCCGACGGGCAATACAGACACGACAAAGTAACGAGTATGAGACTTAATAGATTTCGTACGCATTGCAAACAGAATTGAGGCATAGGGAATGACTGAACTTACCGTCAAGAAGAAGATTTCAGCATCTTGGAATGGTTCCACCCCTCATTCGATTCATTCCACAGATGTTTGTCCACACATGAGTAATTGATGAACGTGTTCACGCAAGTTACATTCCAAGTTCACTATGGAAAATGTGGTGTCCTCGCCCACGTCATGATGATTTTATTAAGCACAAATTCCACAACTGAGGTATGAAGTGTGTGAGTATAAGATCGGCGACGGACGCCAATAGTATTTTTTTCGTTGTTATATGATCTTGATCCATCAAAGATAGCAAATTCATGTCACAAACACTTTAACAAACACATTAAAACTTTCAAGCTTGCAAACCGACAAAGGAACAATGGAGCATCGCGATGTGCAGGAAAGTGGGAAAAAAGCGCCAAATAACTGAGGCACGGTATTCAATCTGAGGAGTGCGCTTCTAAATATTCTTGTCTGAATAATAAATTACTTTTCATCTCTTTAGAGGATAACCATTGGATTAAACTATAATTTCAGTGGTTGCTGGATAAATCTAAGTGCGGCCTCCCTATGTGCAATGAAACGAGTTCTTTGGTAAATAAAAGGAGACTTTAATCTCTGATACTTAAAAGGCTCACTGAGAAATTTTTTTAAGAACTCAAGAATCGTAGACATACATTAGCACTTGAAATTCCATTGTCACATACACTTCACTCAGCTGTCTAACAGATTTCACAAGTTACCGTTAAACGTAGACAATATCATACTTAATACCTATTTAAGACTTGATGCTTTACAAATACTATGTTTAAAGTCTTCAAAATGTTAGCGCACAGTATTTTTAGAATAATGAATATGCAGAAAGAACACAAATGGGCGAACACACAGGGATAAAGCAAAAGAGACAGGAAAATACACGTGAATTTCAGATGGTTGCATTACAAATTTTTATTGAACGTTCATTAGGCATTAAAAATCAAATTATAAACACATCTGAATATTCTGAAACTTTTCTGAATGTTTAGACATACTCTTCCCTTGCGTTGCAGGAGCATGCGTCAAACGTGGAGTTTCCGTAACACATGTAGATATTTTTCAAGCTAGAATTAGTTTGCCACAGCAAGCTTGATGCAAACTTGCCACAACAACTTTGTCGTGAAAAGCCTATGACAAGTTTGCCATAAGTTTGCATGCTATCTGGGAGTTAACTGCACTAAATTTTTCAAATTTTCAAACTACGTAGTACTAACACATTAAAAGTTAAATTTAACAGTTTACTTAGTTATTTTAACAGATCAGGTCAGATCATACCTGATCTGGATCAGATCAGACCTGATCTGAAATTTCCATAAGGGCACTCACACTATCACTCGTATTTTTCCACTTTAACACAAATACACTTTTTTTTTTAAATGTAATTAACACAAATAAATTAATAAATTCTATAAATAAATTCTGCTGCCTAAATGGCGGACTTCCCTTGATTGGTGAAAAAGAAAAAAAACACGATGAAAACCACGGAGCCATCCGCGGGCCATCACAATATATATATATTCAATGTACTATGCACGAAATTCGATAATATGTCTTGCAGAGCTTTGATGGTAAACATGGACAGTAGTTACAGAAGTCATATCCGTTTGCCCTTGATGGGTGTGCAACAGACACGTGAAACATCTCGAATCAGAAAGAATAACCTTTTGAGTTTTATCACTGAGGAAGCTAGTAAGAAGATATTTTTAAATTACCAGAAATTTTCAATCGTTCGCTAAGTTTGTGAAGGAGGAGGATATGGTTTATGTAGGCAAAAGCTTTGGAAAAATCTAGGAAAATGGTATATTACTGAGTTTTATTATTAATCGAATTTATAGTGATATGCTGAAAAACAGCTAAATTAGTCATGTATTTTTTTATAGCCCGGGAGAAATCATCTTTATTATCAGAGAGATGAGGGGATGTGAAATAAAAAAAGCCGGTTGAGGATTATTTTCTCACAAACAGAAGAGAGAACAGGAAAGAGATAGGTGGATAATTTGACACTTCATTTTTTGGGCCAGATTTATGAATTTGGATAACATTAGCAGTTTTCCATAGAGATGGAGAAGTACCGAGGGAAAGACAGCAATTTGAAAGTAAACTAAAAGGTATTGAGAGTGATTCAGCGCAATTACGAACAAATATCAGGCTCAGTCCGTCAGGGCCAACAGAACGCTGAAATGGGAATTTTACGTAGATAATAACATTTGCTGAATTTATTTTTACAATCATTAATTATTTGGGGAGATATAAGAAAGGAAATGTATTCTGAGTATGCACGAAACCCATGTGTTTCGTCAAAAAATACTGGCAATTGTTAAATATACATCGGAAAAAAACCACCTAGTATTATATAATTTTTAATGCTTAAAATTCATTTTAAAAATTTAAATGCGAAAGAGGACAAGAAAAAGTGGTTAGATGAATTCATTTGAGCAGGGATGAACCCAATTTTAAGTGGACTGAGAAAGTTTAATACTGAAACAGATATCAAATTGTAAAAGAATAAATATTTCAATGGTGTTTAATGGCAAACAATATTTGTTATTTTGATGATATCATATCATTGAATAGCTTATTATCCCAATTAGTTTTCAGAACTCCCAGTCAGGTTCTTCTAAATCGCTCTCGCCTACTCCAACTCACCATTGTATTTGGGGAATCTTTTAGAGCTCATGGACATCTTGAAGCAACAAAAAATCCCCTCTATATTCATTCCTTGCAGCAACTTGTTCACTGATAAAAAGTTTAGAGGCCAATATACGTCTCTGAAAAATATCTAAATTAACTTGGAAAAATTTTCGCACGTGATATTTACGGTGTTTTTGTATGTTATTATTTACTCGTGGGCCTTTCTTGAAACCTCCCAAATTCGCAGGAGAGCAGACTTTATTACGTCTGCACCAGGTCTAAGAAATCAATGTACAGAAGGAGGCATGCAGTACCTCTCATAATATACCATATAAGTTTAGGCCTTTTCCAAACGATATTTACTGAATGTTTGGAAGTAATCAGAAGGCTGCAACAAATTACAAAATAAATATAAAATTCCATAATAAAATATTCTTCACTTTCTAAAAGGGAAGGTCTATGTCATTTCAGTTGTAGGATATTGATAAAATAGGAGACATCGATTTAAAAATGGACACACACCAGTAGACGCTACTATTTGGTGGCATTTGAACAAGTTTCTAGCTGTATTTTTTATCATTCGATGTACCAACTTTTTCCATTTTGAACATAATTTGGCTGAGGATAACAATTAGAGCCAGCATCCTTCCTCTTCTGAGGCTTCATCTCGATTCAAAGGCTTTCTGATTCAGATCGCCAAAGAGTGGGCAGTGAGTAGAAAGGAGTCAGATACGTCATCCTCGGACTGTGAAGATCAGCTGATGGAGTGTGCTCCTTTAATATATCACTCACATCCTCTCTCAAGAGACCTTAACAAACACCATCTCGTTCCTATTGCGGGGAAAGGGAAAGAAAAAATACTGTACCAGAAGATGTAAAGTGTGTGCTTCCAGAAAAATTGGGACAGAGTTGAGATATGTGTGCTCTACTTGCGGCGTTCCACTCTACAAAGAAAATTTTTCATAAATTGTCACTCATAGAAAAGGTACTAAGATTATTTTTCAGTATTACCTTTAGAGTTTCATGAAAAATTGTCATTTTTGATTAAGCTACAGCATGTTAATTAACCCTAAGCATGTTCGAAGACTGAGCCTAAAAAACCTGTCGGAATAAAGGATAAAAAGGCATTTAAATACCCCGGTACGCAACGCATTAAGAAGTCGTTTTTTGCTTGATGCAAACAAAACTGTCTTTTGATGAGTGAATGTAAAGTTGCATCAAATGGATGGCCGAGCCGCCGCTCCATTCCAAAGTCATATGCGCCTCCCACAACCAAACGTCAACCCAGGAAATTCCCTCGCCAGGCCTTCCGCAGAGTTCCCTCGTTGCTCTTCTTCCTGGAATATCAGGTGCACTAGGGTTCCTAGTAGCCATAGAAATAATTATTTTCACTGCGCCATTCCCACCCTTTTGATATATCGGGAAATCCTGATCCTTGGGTCTGCAACCTGCCCGAAAGATACCTCCTCCCCTCCGATGAGGAAAGGGTTGACGGTCCTTTTGCCACTTGAATTTCCCAAAGGAGTGAGGGGTGTACTTCTGGTGCTAGAGCAAGGAGAAATGAAGAGTGAGAGAAAGGGATCTTTACCACGGATACCTTGGATACCTTGAAACAGGTGGAAATGCTCCAGTGAGAGCTTCATTAAATATGCTTATCATAGGGAAATTCTTTGCATTAGATACTTTTATGATGCATATCATTCAAAACCATGCAATTCAACGCCATGACTGAAATATATAATTCCTGCAGTTCAAATAAACATGGTTTGGGAAAGGGAACACCTTTTTTTATTACCCAATAATATTCCATTACTGAAATGGAATGTTTCATCCCCCCCGACTTGCTTCATTATGTACGTTGTCCCATATTACTTATTCTCAAGTCTCTTATCCAAACTCTTGGCCCCTGTTTTCTTCTCTTTCCTGGCAGTAAACTCTTCACAATTGAAGGAAAATTTGAGTAAAAAATACCCACCTTGGAGCACAATTTCTAGCAATTAATTGTAATAAGATCGCTTCACGATAAATATTAACATCTTTGTCTTCTGCTAACGGCCTCTTTCTGGTAACGACCAGAAAGTCCCACAACCAATCAGAGCCTTCCCCAAAAATATCGTGGGATTTCAAAATCAAAATATTCGGCCAATGACGCTATATCCAAGCAAATGATAGAATTACACAATTGTCTACAACACTCTGGGCAGTTGAAATTCCAGAAAATAGTTTTAAAACAAAAAGAAATCCATAGTTATCGTCTTCGGAATAGGGCATCTTTTGTTGTGTTCGTTGTGTATTCAACCGAAAAAATCAGCCGTGGGTGAGCCACGAACACACGGCAATATGTCATATATTGTCCTTAGACTTTCAATTTCATGTGAATAACAGTTTTTCAAAAATAACTATGCTCATATGTCAAGGTAACAGGATAATTTAGTTTTGAGGCAGACTTAAGTAAATTTAAATTGTGAACTACTGGAAAGAATGGAACAAGGAACGTATATTATGAGTACTCCTCTATGAAATCCACCACGGAATTTGACTTCCCAATTGGACATCTATGGATTCTCCGTTGGCGATCACAAATTACGAAAAGAAAGTCTCTTCAGCCATGGTAGCGCTAGTGGGCGTCAAAGATGGGAGTAAAGAATTATCAAAAGTATAATGTAGGAATCATTGAGGCTTAAATACAAACAGCATCAAAGAACTCGGATATAGTTCAAATATACTTGCCAACAAAGGAGATGATGAAGACGTTTCGGAATAAAAGTGATATAGAATTGAAAAATGGATGAGGAATTTCAAAAGGGAGGAAAATATATTACCATGATTGAATATTTGATTTTGATTTATAATCCTAAGAAAGAATGACTGTTCTGTCATATGTATTGGGAAATAAATGCGATAGAAATGCAATACTTAATAGGGTCATTCATTGAATACGTGCATCCAAATGCCGCACGTATTCAAATGCTATAGGCAGTTGAAGTAAATACACCGAGAGAATTTTTCGGAGCCTTTAAGGTAATCCAGCAAATGCTGTGTGGCAAAAAAGGATCCATAGCCCTCATAAGTAAGAGATTGAGGGCTGTATTAATTACATGAAGACTACACATACAACCATGGAGCGGAGATTTGCAATTATTATCACATCTTAGCCATAGAAAAATACCAAATCACGTGTAAAATATACAATTTTTTACCAAAGAATAACATGCAAATGGAAATATTTAATTTCACCAGAAATGGTCTGAGAACGTGATTTACACACATGGATTCAAATACCAATGTTCAAACTGGAATATGATCGTATTAAATGTGAGATGCGTGAATTACGACTTCATTCGGTGACATCGCAATGTACATGACATAATGAAAAATGATGGCAGATGATGACAGACGACACTAAAGAGGCCAAAAGACACGAGAAAATATTATTAGGGAAAAAGGTTCGTTTTGATTTCTTCTTCAGCTCAAATCCGTTTGCTGGGGCCGCACAAATTTTACCTGCTCTCAATGACCCGTGGAAGGGTACACCCTCATTTGTTCGGACTGAAACTCCGAATCCGAGCCTCAGCTTCGATCCCTCACCGCAGGTAGGTAATGGCACTTACCGACCAGTCACACCATAGTTCATGACTTTTGAAAGTTAACGATAAATCCAAAATTGATGTTATTATATGTATTATGCAAGTCATGCTGACAAAAATGGTTTTTAACCGCTGTTATACGATAAAGGTTAACCATTTTACCTGCTCTAAAAAACCAGCCACATAAACATACTTCATGACGTAACTTAACATGTACCTATTCCAGCATTTCTTAGGGAAAGATTAAACGGCTATAACTTACATCGGAGTCGTACATGAAACATCAATAGTGTTAGTGCATATACCATCATTGAAAGGCTATAGTTCGTCTACATCTACATATACGTCATACCCTGCAAGCCATCCAAAGGGTGTGTGGCAGGGGGTGATTCCTCACAAGCATGCATGAATTACACGGCAGAACATCAAAACCAAATTAAAACCAGCATACAACACATGCAATGCGCCAATCAAATATCTACCAAACCACAAACATATCGTCATTCGTACCAAAATGCAAAGGGTACAAAGACTACCACAACAAATTCAAAATATCATGCATTAATAAGAAGATCTACATCATGCATAAATGAGAACACAGAGAATAAAAGGAGAAAGATCTACAATTTACCTAATCACACTATTTGCACAATTCATGACTGCGATTCCGAATTTTGGTCCCTAATGGTACGCAGAAAAAAAGACATTTCATACCTATCCATTCTACAATTTATCTCTCTAACTTTATTGGCGTGGTCTAATATGCCATTGTACGAAGGGGCCAACAGTATGTTTTTAACGTCGTCAGAGAACTGTTTTTCCTGAAACTTAGTGAAGAGGTAAAGTCGATAATTTAATCTATGCTGGGATAGCGATTCCCATCCTAATTCTTTTAACAACCCCGACACACTACTAAATTTATCGTTGCATCGTTTTACAAACCTAGCGCCTCTTCGCTGCACGCAATCTAATTCTGATATTAACCTTTACCTTACTGAGTGTTTGCGTAGTCGTAAGCCTTGCTGGCTGGGATTTTTTAAATGACCATGGTTTTTTAAATGTCCTTGAATGTGCCAAACGAACACGCTTGGCAGTCTAGGGACACAATTTTTGTGCCGGAGAGACACATTCGGAACATAAAGGTTAACCTCGCTTCATATGGATCCCATACACTGGCAGCATATTCCAGATGAGGCCTAACGATTGAAAAATAACAATGCTCTTTCACTTTCTCATCACATTTACCGAGCATTCTCTTGATAAACCCTAGCTTCCTGTATGCTTGACCACATATTTCCCTAATATGTTTTCCCCAAGATATATCGTGACTGATTGTGACCCCTAAGTACTTAACAGACTCGGCGTTCACTATTTCTGTATTATTAATTATATACACTTTTTGCACCAAGCATGAATAGCAAGTGGGTCGTTTGTCAACAAGTCGCTATCTTCGGACTTGATAATATCCCTATACACAACCGCGTCGTCTGCGAAGAGTCTAAGCATCTAAAGTTAATGGGAATTGAGCCATTGATTGAGTTAATGGGAATTGAGTAAACTCCGACTATTTGCGGACGATGCCGTTGTGTACAGGAAAATCCGTAATGATAACAATGAGGAAGCGTAAACTATGAACCTCAAGGCAATTCAGGCGTGGTGCGATTCGTGTTCCTAAATCTGCCGAGTAGTACTAACACCGTGTTTTGCATGTTCCCTGTATGACTATTGTATCACATTTACGAAGCTTAGCAAAGATAATTTTAATAGTTTCTGTAGCCGTTGTAGCATACCCATAATGTAGTGCATGTTGGTGAAAGTAAATTTCTTCACTGTAGTGCATGCTGGTGATAAGTCACCCCTTGCCAAACAGCATTGTGGTGGCTTGCGGGGTAAGATGTAGAAGTAAAAGTAGAGGACCTCAAAAGATAACCTCCATGCTTTTCATCGAAGTTTTCCTATGAATATTTACAACAATACGTAGATAGAACATTCAAAAGATGTTCCACAATATATTTCCCTTATTTTATTCTCATGATCTGATCTACCGTAGTATGTTGGAGCTCATAAGATTGTGATAACTTCCTCTGAGAATAAATTGGTTTTGAATTTTCTTGAATGATTTAAGTCTTCTTTTCAGTGGACTGTCTGTCTGAAAGCGATTCCTATCCTAGTTTTTGCAAGAGGTCAGTATCACTAACGAGACTATTATAGCGGCATTTTACATATCTTGCTGACCTTCTCTGCACGCGTTCTATATCTGTTTCTAAGCCTACCTCATGAGGATCCCAAAATCTGGCAGCATATTCCTAGTGGGGTCTAACTTTGGAGAATTAGCTGATTTCTTGAACTTTATCGTTGCACTTTCCAAGTATTCTTTTTGCAAATCCCAATTTACATTTGATATACGGGATGATACTGAATGGAATGGCCTAAAGCTTGTATACGTAATAAAATGAGAGAAAAATGGACAATGCAAAACTGTGCCCTGCGCATCTGTAGCATTGCTCAGACCAGATGCATATACATATGTGTGTGTGGTACCAATGGCACTGCTTTGACCAAGTGCATGTATGCATGCCTCAGAGTGAAAGGGTTAAAGCATATCTTAGAATTTAACTTTGGCTCCTATTTTTGGTCTTTATTTTGAAATCAGTTTGACATTTCAATCTTTATTTGCATTCAAGAGTGTGCTGGATGGCCTGACCACAGTTCCTGAAACCAAATCAGCTAATGCTGAAGAGTTTATTCATCTGTTCCTGAATAATTCTGAGAGGCTGGTTGAGTTCCTAGAACATATAGTCTTGGTTAGTATTTTAACCATTAAAAATTTACTACACATGCTTAAAGCAGATGAAATGTGCACAAAGGGAAGGTTAAAAAAAGTTGTCATGCAGCTATTGTAATTGGGTGAGAAAATGAGACATGTTCATCATCCAAATGCTTTTTTTTCAATCTTTTGAAAAGTTCCTGATCTTTTCTTTGACATTTGATCAGGATATCATGAGCTTTATTAGCCACAATAAAATATCCTGTGACTGCTTTTCTGTAAAAGATGCTCTGCTAATGTTAGTGTATTATTTAATTGATTAGAAAAACATTTCTATTCTGCTGTTGTCCATATGGTCTTATGCTTGTAAATATTTCAAGTATGCTACTTCGGATGACTTTCACCCTCCCTTTCCAGCCATCCACAGAAAGTGAAGCAAAGGTAGCCTTAGACCAGCTACTCTGAGCGTGAGCTAAGTGTAACTTTCATGGGTCAGAATGGTATCTTAATGACAGAATGTAGTAAATGATGAGGAAAGTTAGTGTCACATGTCAGTAAATGCAGATATTTTTTGAATATGGGAAAATTTTTCATATTTAAGGTTTGCCCCAACTCCAGCATTCAAGTGTATAACACTCTGGTGGAACATTACCTGCATCTGTGGTCATCTATGAAGTCTGCAGCAAAGGGAGACCTGATGGAAGAAATATCTTCAGAAAAAGAAGATGATTGTCATTCTGAGAGGAAGACTTTGGGAGACAAATTGATTCGTCTCCTTAAAAATCCAGATTCTAAATATGACAAAAATCAAACTCTAATCCTCTGCAGGGTGCATAACTTTAAACCTGGCTTGATATTCCTGTACGAAGATTTAAAACTGTGAGTCATATCACTGAGAATTGTGCTTGTCAAGGAATTTTTTATCTTTACCCCGGCTTTACAATGTCATTCCAGTACATAGGACCAATTGCCTGCTGAATTCCACCAAAAAGTTTACTATTGAACTACCTCATGGGTATTCTATTGGTAAATTCTAATATATTCAGTGATACATAATATTCATTTGGATATAAAACACTGTCATCTGCTTATGAAATATATACGGAGTGTCCCATTGATCATGTGTCATTTTTGACCAGTAATTTTAGACACTTTCTTTCATGCCACATGGATGAAATCTGGTACCTAGGTAGAATAAGGCTGTAAGTTTTGTTGAGTATAAGCAAAACTTTATTAATATGAACTTTTGACCCCAGAAATAAGGTCCAACCAAATATCCAAAATTTGCCTTATGGCCTTCTATGTTAAATTATTCTAAAGACAAAAAAGACAGAATTATTTTGCGAAACTTTCAATTATATGGTTTTTGGGCACGAAGAACACGATGGAAGAACCTACCTTGAGACCTTACCAACGACCTTGGCACCTTTAGAAACATATGATTCAATACGTTTGTAGCCTCGTTTTACTTTTTGTCACCCTGTGACCTTTGACCCTTGAGTGACCCTTTATGGCCAAGGGATGACAAGAAGGATCTGAAGACATTACCATTGACCTTGGCACCTTTTTAAACCTATGATTCGATACCTTTGTTGGCCCGATTCACTTTTTGGTCACCCTTGTGACCTTTGACCCCTGAGTAACCCTTGAAGGTCAAGGGATGACAAGAGGGATCTGAAGACTTTACCGTTGACCTTGGCACCTTTTTAAACCTATGATTGGAAACCTGGGTTTGAAGGGGCGATTCACTTTTTGTCACCCCTGTGACCTTGAATGTGACCTTTCAGGGGTCACGGTTGCATTTTCAAACTCCAAAGTTCTTCCATCGTGTTCTTCGTGCCCAAAAACCATATAATTGAAAGTTTCGCAAAATAATTCTGTCTTTTTTGTCTTTAGAATAATTTAACATAGAAGGCCATAAGGCAAATTTTGGATATTTGGTTGGACCTTATTTCTGGGGTCAAAAGTTCATATTAATAAAGTTTTGCTTATACTCAACAAAACTTACAGCCTTATTCTACCTAGGTACCAGATTTCATCCATGTGGCATGAAAGAAAGTGTCTAAAATTACAGGTCAAAAATGACATACGATCAATGGGGCATTCTGTACATATTACAGATGTTTATTAAGAACAGCTTTTAAAGTGTGGAAGTGAGGGTGCACGTATAGAACAATTTGACTTTACTCAATGTCCACAAAATGCTTATCATAAAGAACACTCATTGTGAAGCAGGGGTTAAATATAAGGAATTTTTTAAACAATTTTCTTATACTTGTTTAGTGTTTTCACCGTATTCATTGCTTCTTATAGCATTAGAAGTTTCTTTGGCTTTCAGGTACCTGGAAATAATAAATTACTATGCCAAGTGTGGGGATTATCCATCTATGTTGGAATGTTGCCGTAAATTTGACCATTTGGACAAAGAGCTGTGGGTTCAGGCACTGTGGGTATGCGCTCGAGATCCAGAAGCACCTGCCTCTGCCCTCAGAGAAGTCCTTGATGTGATTGGTATGCTCATCATTAATGCTACAATAATGCTTCAGGAAGTTCAGTGTGATTACTATTGTTCTGTGCACTTTTCATTCAGTCGAGTATCTTTAATCTGGCTCTGCTGTTACTGGAGTGTTGCCGGATGATGTATAATTCTAAATTACGGGTGCTTTGTGGTGTCACAGTATTTTTTTCATGATCTGGGACATTTGCATTCAAGCTGTCATTATTTTTAAGAAATTGTGCATTCATTTTTTTGTTACTTATTAAAATCGATTCATAAATGATGATATACAACTGATTTTTAACTAAACAAATCATTGTCATAACAAAATGAAAAAAAAATTCTTATCCTGGTAATACGAACAAATTCACTACTGCACTCATATAATTTGTCAGTATAATGGACTAAATTGACTACTGTGTGACAAAAAAAGGAATATAACCAAAATTTTTGCATCATGCAATATGCTACTCCTTGCAGCAGCTGATTCTGGTCATCTGATTTGCCATGTTTGATGTTACCATCGGGCATGTGATGGATTACATCCCATTCAATCTATGTGTTGCAACCTTTGCCTGTTTTGTTACTTATTGTGATGTGTTGAAAAGTTTGTGTATAGTATGTGAATTGACGCATGGTGAAAAATGTTCTGTCCCCATCCCTCATTGCTATTCTGTGACTTCATACCAAAAATATCTGTCAAATATGTTTGCTTCATATGTTTAGTTTTTTTTTCTTTGGAGAGCTAACTCTGCAGCATATCAATTACTATGTTTACCAATCGAACTCACATCGATATGAACTGGGACCGAGTGGAACATTCTAAGCTAGCCGACTCGGATCGCCTGGTTTACCAATGCAAAATTGATTGATGAATGGATTTGAATCAGTTCATATCGATGTCAAATCTCAGACTGGCAGGGAAAGAGGGCCGAGTTAGCCTGCTTCTCATATCGATCCCACTAGCCAGTTGCGTCTACTATACCGAGCTGAACTGGCCAAATCAATAATAATAATAATATCTTTATTTGCCCAAAGATCTGATACATTGATATGAAAAAGATATAGGGCTCGTCATATTCATACATACATATATTATACACAAATGTTTTAACAGGCAGTGTCATTGAGATATTCCTCAATGGAATAGAACAAATTATTTTGTACATACCTTTTCAGTTCTGATTTAAAAGCATTGATACTTTTTATTTCTTTTACACACAGTGGTAATTTATTGAACAATTTTATGCCCATTTCTTTGGGTCCCATTTTAGCATCTGTTGCACGTACATAATTGTAATGGATGCCATTTTTTGTCCTTGTCTGGTGTTGGTGGAATACACTGTTCACATCAAACTTAACAATGTTATTCTTCAAATACATGATAGTTAGAAATAAATATATACATGGCACAGGAAGAAGATTCAAGTCCTTAAAAATTGGTTTACTGGGGGATCTATTACTACACTCCTGGGCAATGATTCTGACAGCTTGTTTCTGAAGTCTGAATATTTTTAAAGACAAGTGGGTAGATCCCCAAAAGGTAATACTGTATAAAACATGAGAGTAAAAATCACCAAAATACAAACTTAGTAAGGTTTCTCATGTTACTGTTTGACTAAGCTGTCTAAGGATGTAACAGCTTGAACTTAGCTTGCTACTAAGGAAATTGATATGCTCTGCCCAAGACATTTTATAATTAAGAAATAATCCCAAGAACTTGCAGGTGTTGACTTGTTCAACTGATTTTTGTTCCATTTTTATTAGCATGCTTTCAGATGGCTGAACGCTGGTTAAAAAGCATATCAAATTACTTTTATTAGGGTTAACAATTAGAAAATTATCTTGAGCCCATTTGCTAATTTTTTTGGTGACAAACTGTGCTTAGTCAGATAAAGATTTAGGGGAAGTGGATGATACTATAACTGTAGTGTCATCAACATATAAAATAGGGGTAATATTATCAATCTCAGATAAGGCCAGCGGTAAATCATTTATATATAACAGGAATAGAAGCGGACCCAATGTAGACCCCTGAGGTACACCCACATTAGACTTACGAGGAAAAGATGCATGTCTGACGCCATCAATGGTTAATGTTTCTACCTGAGATCTGTTGTTGAGATATGATTTCATCCACTGAAGCGGAATGCCTCTGATGCCCAATCTTTCAAGTTTAAATAAAAGATGATCATGATTTACCAGATCAAAAGCCTTAGTAAAATCAAAAAATAAAGCAAGTGTTTCTTTTTTGTTATCTATAGAGAGCAATATTCTATCTACCGCCTGGTATATGGCAGAAATGGTAGATTTTCCACGTGTGAACCCATGCTGATCACTAGAGAGAGGATTGGACTTATCCAGATAAGATACTAAACGAGTATATACAACTCTCAAAAATTTTAGAAAAGGAATTTTGCAGAGCAAGAGGTCTGTAGATGTTCTAATCATCTGTACCCCTTTTGTTTCTATGAAGAGGAACAATTTTAGACATTTTCAGAGAAGCCGGAAAGATGAACATTCTCAGAGATTCAACCACTAAGTGCAGAAGTGGAATCTTAATCATGTCATAGCTAAGGAATATTACCTTCGCTGGAATTCCGTCTAGACCTGAACTTGAACTGCTTTGGCTGAATTTGGATATGACAGACTTTAATTCCCCATCATTAATTGGCCTCATAACAAAAGACATTGGTTTAGCCATTGCAGTGTAGGAGGAGTAAGGAACTGAAGAGTTAGGAACTAAAGCAAAATACTCATTGATAACATCAGCTAGGTCAGAGTAGCATTTCAGAGTTCCATCACGGAAAACGTGAATATTGGGCAAAGCAGATGCTTATCTTTATGTTTGGCATTGTTTATGATTTTCCAGGCAGCCTTGGTTTTGTTATTTGCTTTAAGTAAAATGTCTTCATTGAAAGTTTTTTTTGCTTTGGTAAGAAGTAACCTGTACTGATTTTTCATATGCTTGTAATGCTCTTTACTTTCAGCACTACCACATAGTTTTGCTTCATATGCTAGATTTTTTTTAAATGATGAACAGAAACGAATATCTTCAGTGACCCAGGATTTTTATCTTTTGGCAGTCTGAACTTTTCTAATTTCAAGAGGAAAAGCTACATTAAAATGGTGCAGGAAAATTGAATAAAAACTGTTAAAACTCTCATCAAAGGATTTAGCGTTAAAAACGCCTGACCAGTCTTGGGAGCTGAGAGTTGTTCAAAAGTATGACATATTTAGATCAGAGAAATTTCTAGTTGAATATGTTTTAAGTTTAGGTGTTACAAAACAGCTAAATGTAGGAATGATAGGCAAGTGATCTGAGATTTGCTCATAAATAACCCTAGTGCTAACATCCTTGAAGTCAACATTGGTAAGAATATTA
This sequence comes from Ceriagrion tenellum, assembly GCA_963169105.1. Lineage (NCBI taxonomy): Eukaryota > Metazoa > Arthropoda > Insecta > Odonata > Coenagrionidae > Ceriagrion > Ceriagrion tenellum. The sequence goes on from OY720638.1 coordinate 2,265,964, forward strand.
TCAATCAAAGTTTGAGTGGAATGAGTTACTCTGGTTGGCATAAAATTAGTTACTTCGATATTAAAAGCTGCAATGGTATTGAGGAAGTCAATTTAGTCATTTGTCTCTTCAAGTAGGTTACAGTTGAAATCACCTGTAATAATTATTTTGGAAAACCTGTTAAAATTCTGTATCTCCTCAATCAAAAGGTAGAATTTATCCAAAAACACCTGGAAATCAGTCTGAGGCGATCGATATACTGACAGAACAATGACATGTGTCTCGTCTTTAATTATTTCCATGACACAATACTCGAAAAGTCTGTCTTCAGCTCTAGGCAAACACGAACACTTAAGGGGAATATAATTAAGAGATTCATGAATAAATATCAGAACTCTTCCATTTTTACAAGTTGTACGGCAAAAAACATCGACGATACGGAATCCTGGAAGATTTATAGAATACATTTCAGCACTTTTTAACCAATGTTTGTTCAAACAAACAACGTCAGGTTTATGTTCACATACGAGCGTTTCCAGTTCCAATTTAAAATATGGCACCTGCTGACAAGCCTTTAAACACTTAGCAGGACCAAACCGTCTTATTCCTTATATATTTGTTATTACTTTTGTAAAACTTGTAAACTTTGTAATAAAATTATTATTATTATAAAAAAAAAGTTTGTTTCGCAAACATTGCACGTTAAGGTGTAACACTTGCAACTTCACAGCAACTAACCGGTTGGGGACTTCTGGATTGCCTTCTGAAAAAAGTACCTGTCTACCAACACATTTTCAGGCCATACGTCCGGGTTAGTGAGAAGATCACCAATTTCAGCATTCACAGAAACGTGGAAGGAGGCATATTTATCATCCCTTACTTTGAGTTTCTCTACTTCCAAGTCATTACACGTTACCTTAGGAATTTTGCCCACAATAAACTTTGACAGGGCATCAACAGTCGTCTCAGGAAGAAACCTCCACACATGCAAATGCGTCCTACGGGGAACTCCGGCTAATGCACTGTCTTTAGCAGACTGCGTACCGACTGGCCAGTAGAGCTCTTCTCCGATGTCCTAATTTCATCTCGATGAAGTTGTCACAATCAGTGGAAGAAGACGTTTCACTCATCACCTGAACATTTTCCCGATTTTCCACTGATTTCCTCTCTCCTACGATGTTGCCCCGCGATTCAGTGACTGGAGCCTTAGCGAAAGACACGTTTTGCCACATTATCGGACTTTGACACACTTGTTTGCTGTCGCGGTAAATCATAATCCACTCGAATCATAGGTGAATTTCTGCATTCTGGCATGACGAACGAGTCGACAGCTGATTCAGGATTCACTCGGAAATTTGAATTTGATTGGTAAATGTAATGATAGTTCATGATTTGTTGCTCGCTAATGAAACTATATTTCTCTGAACTAACTATAAGCCTCCTAGCATGATTAATACTATCGTCAATTGATTTTATTTCCAGTGCAACTCAGTGCAGTGCAGTTTCATAATCTTTGTCATCACTCTCACCTTTGTTGCTTCACACCATTGCAAATGTCTCCTCATCTGTAAAATACTGTACAATTGGTACATCATAATGTGTCTAACCATTCCTCTGAAATTTACCATTTTGATTTCATTGAACTGACTGTTGTTGCAAATGTTAACATATTCAAGTACCTCTGTCATCGCATGTTTCTCTTCAGAAATCTGAAATCTTTTGAAATCTGCTCTTGGTGTTCCATCATCAAACCTTAATATGGGCCATCATTTTAGCCATGAAGTTTTTAACCACTTGGCTGGAGAATGAATTTTCCAAAAAGGGCTTTCTATTCGGGGGAAAATTTTTTTTAGCATCAATAAAATTTTTTAGTCACAGAAAAGGAAATACATTTCTTATGGTAATTTATTGCTCAATTTTACACAGTCAATTTTCATAAAATATTGTCATTATGAATAAAAAAATATTTTTTATATAATTCAGTTTTTGTGTGATAATCTTTGAAACATGTAGTCGGGCAGAAATCCACCTCACAATCTGGGCAGCAGAATCTCATTTCTTTCCTATGCCTTGCTTTGAAGCACACTACGCATCTTTCTGTGGAAAAGCTTTTTTTTGAAAGGTTAGAATCAAGTGTACAGTGTCTCTATCAGCCTAGTAAGGGAAGGAGTGTGGGAAGGAGCTATCCTTCCTGCCTGAGGTTGACTGCACTTTGAGATGAAATTTTCTGCCAAAGTGAGCTTACACATTTCTGCTGGCACTTGGTTCCTTTTTGTAAGTTTCACTAAACATAGTGTCCTTCCTGGTGTAAATTTTACAAATCCACTCAACCCTATTCACACTCAGACAAAAAACGGAATTTGATCCCAAGCCAGCTGCATTTTAAAGGAATGAATTGCTTGATTAGAGACTCGTTGACCACTAGTGCTGCTTCAGGGACGTAGAGTGCAGAGAACCACTCTTTCATGTGCTCCAAGATTGGTAGGATTTTGCAAAGTTTTTTGTTGGTGCAGTCTTCACTAAATCTTTCATTGTCCACAAAATCAAGAAATTTCAGCAGCAGATGAGATTTTCTTCCCGTAAACACTTTCTGAAAGTATGAAGACAAGATGCTCTCCCATTTTGAAAAATAGCTGTGATAGTCGGGCTTCTGCTCAATTCCCATCATAATTAAAACACCAATCAATGTTGTATTTCACCATGACTTGACTCACTCCACCCATGTACCCTTGAGTGCGGTTTTTGATCGGGATTTCTGTCCAGAAACTGCTTTGTGTGGAGGTTTGCTGGCTTGGATATCAAGCCTCACTGTTCATCGTCCACTAAGTTTTGGAATACCTCTAAAATATCTTTCTTACTGTCCAACTGTATCATTATGCCTCTGGTGTCTTCAAATTCAAATCGACTAAACACAGCTTTGAGTGAGCTCCATGACAGAGGATTCGATGGTGTGCACTTCACTTCCTCTTCATCTGATTCCCCAATTACATCTGATTCAGAGGAACTTATGTCGGTGTGCATAAAAATGTTGTCGCTCTTCTCAACACTATCACTTTCTTAGCTTTCTTTCAAAATTTCACAAATGGCATCCAAGGTGGTAGAATCAAGTGTTCCTCTTTTCGTACTTGATGCCATTGCTGATGGAACTCTTCAAATCAATTGAAGGTTGTGCTTTCCTCGGGAATGGAAAGATCCAATACGAATTTGCAGCGATCTCTACAGTTTCATGCTCTCGCATATTACCATCTACCCACAGATAGCTGGCGATTCACACTGTTTGTATGCTCAAAATTTGCATGATTTGCCCCCTTGCCAAATGGATAGAACAGTTACCCTTTGACTGCCGGGGGTTGGGGAAGGCCATCTGGAATTAGGCGATTTGCTGTGGCACAGTCACACGAGCCTCCCTCAACTGTCCGGTAAATTCCCTCCCCCATCCACCACTGGCTCTCTCACGAGCCATCGGTGTTGTCATTCTCTATCTCATACCCCTTGCTGCTACATAGCAGCTCTATATAAGAGCAGGCTCCTCAGGGGATCTATACCCCCTTTTTACCGCCACTTCACTGCCCTTCTCTGTCTCAAATACTGTGGGAGCTGGGGATCACATGGCAGGGGCCAATTCCTTGCAGGGTGTAAACAAATGCAGCAAATGGTAGTTGATGGAATTCTAAATCACACAATCAGAGGAGAACATGATGTAGGCAGAGTAGGGGTACTTTCAGGCTAGACTCCATCCATAAGGAAATTCCCTTAAAATTCTGACTGCAGGCAGGTCTGTACATATGGCTTCCAAACTTGGTTTTTCCTGAAAAAGGAAAAGTGGTAATTCAAAAAAATGGGGAAAGGTACTATTATGAGCACTAATTCTATTTGCTGCCGACACGACATTGAACGCTAAGTATGTCTGCTTTGACTTTAGAAGATATCAGCAAACCGCTAACTCGAGGTGTTAAATGACATGGTAGTATGAAATACTTATGGAAACCACTTTATTATAAATAAAAGAGGAGGAAATTCACTCTGACCTATAGGGATAGAGTAATCACAATGATTGCCTTTGATTCTAAAATGGTAGAAATGTTTTTACGGAAGTAATGAAATACGTCAAAAAGGTAGGGGTTATACAACAAAAAGTTATACAACCTCTATATACATATGCGGGCTTCGATGGGAGTGCGTATTTCTGACGAAATATTCTCTGAAGCTGCCATCTGCTGGCCAGAGAGCGTACTTGAAGGGCAACGGAAGGTACATTAGAAACTCCCAGCGAGATATCTCGCCATTCCCAAATGGGAGAATGCAAATTCGAGCATTAAAGGTCACTTCTGCATGACGAAACATCTCGTCATCTCCAAGCAACTGGTTAAAATAGATTTTAGGATACTACCCACGCACTTATTAGGGCCCACATAACATATTTTAGGTTTTAATCTTTCATTATTTCTACCACTGATTTTCCTGAATTTAATCCCAGAAGAAATTGGTTCACGTAATACGATCAATTTAGATGCATTTTAGTGATCTTATTATGCCCTGGTCTTGAATCTGCATCAGCCAAGAGCAATTAGGTGGTAAAAATATCCTAGAATCATTGTTTTTTTGTCATAATTTCTGCTTCAGGAGGAGTGGAAGAATTATCTGCAAACTCTAGAACTTAGGTCATTTATGTAAATAATGAGTAAAAGAGGACCTATCACACTTCCCTGAGGACCACCCATCCATGTTAGAGCTAAAACCATCAAAAACTACTTTTTGTTTTTGATCACTGAGAAAGTCCCTTATCCAGTACACTTTTTTTGTATCAACTCCGCATGATTGCAATTTATGTGGGTTTTTTGTGAGGAATCTTGTCGAATGCCTTCTTGAAATAAAGGAATACCACGTCGACTTGCTTAATCGATTCACCTGATTTTAGGATATCATGAAGGAAGAGCACAAGCTGGGTTTCGCAGGACCTGCCCTCATGGAAACCGTGCTGACTGCTATGTAAGAAGTTACAATTGTCCAGGATTGTCATAATATTGCTAACAACAGTGTGCTCGAGGATTTTGCATAAAAGTGATGTTAGCGATATAGGCCGGTAATTTCCTGGGTCACTTTTATTTCCCTTTTGAATATCAGAGTGATGTTGGCTATTTTCCAGTCTTGGGGCACCTTGCCTTTGGATAATGATTTGTTTAATATAATTTCTAAGAATGGTGCAATCTGTGGCACAAACTCCTTGAGCACGGGTGCAGGTATTCCTTCTGGACATGGGGACTTGTTACTTTTAATTGAACGCTGTTGTTTAATTATTCCATCATGTTGAATTGTTATGTCAACCATCGGCTCGTTAAAGTCAGGAATGTCTAAATTGTGTATTGTGTCCTCAGTGAATACACTTTCGAAGTAGTGGTTTAATCAATTGGCTTTATCGATACTGTTGGTGACCACTTTGCCGCTTGTATCCAGTAAAGACTCTCCTTTTGAAGATTCGCCCTGGAGCTCTCACGCGTAAGACCAGAATGACTTGGGGTTTTCATCTAGTAATTCACCGATGATTTTTTTCTTGAAGTTTCTTCGAGTAGCACGCATTATTGTCTTCGTTCGACGTAAAACGTATCTAACAAGTGGTGATGAGGCCAATCAAGCAGAAAAAACTGAAAAATTCAATTTTTCTTAAGGGAATTTCCAAAAGTGTATGCTAGTTCCATGTTGCATCAGGATGCATAATAAATACGGATACAAGAGGGTGGTAAACGTTGCAATGTTGTAAAAAATAGTCAGGTGAAATTAGTGTAAAAATAATTGCCGCCATTTTATGTTTTGAATAATGCACCGTCAAATGTATTATAATGAAAAGAAAAAAAAACATTTTTTGTTCTTATACTAGCTAACCTATGAATATAAATATATAATGAGAATCTAAATTATCAGACTGCTAGAATAATTTGCTGATTATGAAATAAGATGGACATTAAACCTGGGTGTAAACACATGGCACAAATGCTGCAAAAAAATGATCATAGAGTTGTAAGACGCTCAAAAAAGAAGCTCAGGAGACATTAAATGTGAAAACTTGTAATCAGTAGAAAAATGATGCTAGAAATGTGCAAATACAAGGTTGTGTGACTAGAATCTCTCAAGTGTGCAGTAATGCAAAAAGAATTATATAAAATGACTACAAATGCCTTCCCCGCTTGGAATAACAGTAGAACATGGCGTGTGACTATATTTGCTCTCTCCACCTGGGAAGCAATTTCTGCCTGTGACTATTGTCACTTACCTCAGTTAATAGGTTTATCTAAATGTTAGTTCTTGCATTTTGGACCTAAAATTTTTCCTAATAATTTTTCTTTCCTTCTCAAGGATTTCCTCAGTACCTTTCTTTCTATTTAAAATTTATACTTTAACTCCAGGGGAATTTTGGATATGTAACTATTTTATAGTGGCTTAATTTGTATATTTAGAAATGCATTTTTGTTGTAAATGTTTGCTTGAGTCTGAGGAGTGTTTCCATTTTTTGACTAGGGCCAAACTCGTGTATTGTTTTGCCTAAATATATAAATTAGGGAACTCATTTGGTTTTGTCATATTTTGTTTCTAAAAGTTTGAGTGCCGTTTTATTGCAGATCATGTGTGTTTGTTGTAGTGAAGCTGGGAGACCCACTCACGCAATTAGGATTTAGGATTTCAATTCCCTTCTCTGCTAAATATGCTATTTCACTTAAAACTAAGAAGGAATATGTGCATTGGGTGGTAAAATGGCAAAGGGACTCAGTTTCATGCTTGAAAAATTTCACAATAATTAGGAATCTGCAAACACCAAATTTTCAGCTTAAGTTCAAGTCTATCGTTGCTGTAAAAGTTGAGTTCAAATCTAATTATCGTATGTTTTTAAGAGGAAATAAAATTCTTCAAAGCCTTGTTTTATTGAAGATTAATGCAGTAATTTTCTTCAATTTCTACAACTAAAACACAATACTTAATTTTTATGGAAAACTTTCCTGAATCTAAACAAAAGGCTTAATTAGAGAGAGAAACTATAAAAATCAACAAATTTGTCATCTTCTGAGGAAGTAAACTGCCTTTAAATTTTCTAAGTCATTTTAGATCAGTACAACATGCACTGATAAGAAAATGAACGTCCACTACTGAGATTCCCTCTTGTTACATTATTGGCATTTCCTGCAGCAGAATACAGCCTTTCACTAGGTACTTCTGTAGCTGGTATTTACAAACAATGTTGTGCAATACACTGTTGGTAATGAAAAATAATGATGTAGAAAGGCTTCTCGGGATTCCATCCGGGTTGGAAGGTCCATGACCGATGTTTCGGCTGCTTACTCTGCAGCCGTCCTCAGGGTAGTGAGATGCTGATGGTTGGAAGTGTCCCTTTATATATAGTGTTAGGGAAGGGCAGGTGCGTAGCTGTTTTCCTGCGCTTTCCTCTGATTGGTCCGCGTTGCCTCTATGGACTTCAGTACTGGTTTCCAAGTGTTGCCGAGGTGGAAACCGCTGTGTCTGTTGAGTTTTTGCTTCTCTAGTCGGATTTCGACGGCTTCTTTCACCAAACGGTCCCAATAGCCGTTTGCCTGGCAAAGTATAGTTGTCTTGTCGAAGTCGACTTTGTGGGCGTGAATGAGGCTGTGTTCAGCTATGGCTGACTTGTCGGGTTGTTTCAGACGAATGCATCGTTTGTGTTCTTTCAGCCTCGTCTCCACAGTCTGTCTAGTCTCCCCCACATAAGCTTCTCCACACTCATAGGGAATGGGATATGCGCCCGGAGTTTTCATTCCCAGTTTCCCCATTTCCCTTTTACTTTTACGAGGTCGTTAAATAATTTCCTGTGGGGTTTGTGGATAGTCTGTATTCCATGTTTTCCAAGAATTCTAGATATTTTCCCCGATGTTGTAGACATATATGGAATACATGCCTTGGCAAACTGTTCCTCCACGGCCCTTTTCAGGGCCATGACTTTGGGAACTTTTCGGGCCAAGGCATTTAGAATATAATATAATCATCAAGAATACAATCTATTTTGAACAACCTTGGGTCAGACTGGCAACTCTGATGAATTGTAAAATGCTGCATATTGTATTTTTGGCACAAAGCAACAGTGCCACTGATGGATGCTCCTCAAGAGGTACTTGCCACTGCCTACATGTGCGATGAGAAGATCATCACATACCAATCTCATAATGCTGACTGGACTTGCTCAGAATGCTATCAGTTTGGTTCCACCTCCTCCTTGACAGAGTTACAGACCCCGCCTGGGATATTTTTCATGACAACAGAAATGTGGAGGAAACAGAAGCAAGATGGCACTAATGCTTTCTACAATCCAATTTTGTTGATTCATAACCATAAGGGTGTGGTCATTACTGAATTGATGTATATAACTAAAATGGGGTTGTAATGTTACTTTGAATCCAATGCACCAACATTTTTGCAATATATGCTGCAATGCCACTGATGCGTTTTAAATCCAATTCAGGTAGCTTGTAAGCATTGATTTGTACATTTTGGGTTGAGAATATTTTGATGAAACTTTAACTGGGACAGAATTTTATGAACCTTCTTTTCTTTGGAAGTCTGGATGGAAAAAGAACATTATCTTTCGTTCATGCTGGATTGGAATGTGATTTTTTCAACAACTTTAAAATTGTAACCGGAAAAAAACTTGGCTCAACTGTAGGATTTTTATAAAGTTCGCGTTGAGTTTTTTTTTTTTATCTCAATGCGACTCAAATTTTGAGTTGCTCACACATCTGCAAGGAGTATACTTAATGGCTATTTTCCTGACTAAAATATTTGATCAAGATTTGTTCCCAACAACCCACTGGGCGTAAATAGATGAAGAACACAAGTGTCATCCAGCTACTGCTGCTCTATTTTCCTCTCGTGTGGCTAATGAAATCCTCTTGGGTTTCTAACTGGGTGAGGGAGGCCACCATTGATGCCTATGTTTCGATGGCTTTCTCTGCCATGGTTGCCTGGGCTAATTTTGGCCCAAGGATCTTGTCAAGTTAATATTGTCAGGCATTGAGGATAGGTCTCATCTAATTGGTTGGATTTTGGTGCCTTTTTTTTATCCTTCTTGTCTTTTTGATTCAATGCTTTTTGATGCAGCATTAGTCCCAATGACGATGGCGAAGGAAGCCAGCAAAATGTTGGTGGCAGTGGTGTCCCCTTTGCTTATCTGGCTTGAAACCCAAGAGGACTTCAATAATCATGTTCGTCACCAATACTCCAAAATTCTTCATCCTGTTTCATCTGTACAATTGAAGTACAAGTTGCCCAAGTAAGCCAAAACAGTTGTTCAGAGAATGATTTTGAATATTGTTGGAATGATCACATCTCACAACCCTGAAGGGACACACACCCCCACCCCCCCCCCTCCCCATACACCAAGAAACCTGACCACATTATGTGGGAGTCCAGATTTATGAGAGACTGCTTTATTTATTTAATTGATATTGTTCAGTGCCTCTCCTAATTAACTTTTTCGTTTCTTTTTCTCTGCAGCTAAGAAGCAGTTACTTTCACCTCTGCTTGTGGTTGATGCTCTGTCATCAGGTAGTGGGCCCAATGCTGGAATGACCAAAATTCAAGAGCTTCGATCTTTCCTCTCATCAGTGCTTTCCTCTGAAGGGGAAATCATGGAGAAAGAGAGAGGACTTGTGGGAAAGTATCAAAAAGATACTAGCGAGTACAGAGAGGCTATAGATAACATTCAAACGAGGTAAATATCTGTCATTGAAATCATGATGTATAGCATAAGGTGCATGGTAGATGAGAAGCTCATCAGCATAACCTATGCCTCATGAGTGCTCTGTTTGACAGGAGAAGTATTTGAGGTAGGAATGGTACTTGAGGAAAATTATAATGAACATGTCACAAAGAATTTTGATTCTTATATCTTACTCTAGTAGTTTTATTTTGGCTGAATCAGGGTTTCTACAGACCTGGAAAAGCCATAGAAATAGAGATTGGGCCTGCAAAGCCAGGGAAAGTGGCAGTCAATGAGAAATTAACCCGGAAATTAGCTTTCTTAAGTCCAAATGTCATTGTTTTTTTAAGTACCATTTTAGTCACTCTCTGTTGATGTGTGGATGTATGGTTTTCATTGACTGACTGAGGCTCTGAAGCACTTATTTGGTATTCAGCAATTACAGTAGAAACTCAAAATTACAAAGTCGACTGGACCGAAAAAAAATCGGCATTTCGTAATATCGAGTTTTGTATGTACGAGCATCTTACAAGGGAATCGCGATGATGGCATTTTTTTGTTTCCTTAATTTACGATGTACTTGCATGATCTACAAAGTTATAATTTATGAAAGTTAATTTAAATTTGTATTCATGCCAACAGGGTGCATAAAGTTGAACACAGCTAACTTGTTGGAGGTTGACGCTTGCGATTTTTGGAATTTCCGCCGCGTTGTTCCATTATATTCTTTTTGAGAGATCGCTGAATGCTCCCGAAGGTTATGAAGCCACTGTCACTCATGCGCCATGTGGCAATTTTTACATGACATTTGACACAACTAATAACTATAAAAATTCCCACTAATATGGACATTTAATGATGTAATGAATGTTTACTCAAATGACCACACGTAAGAAGTACATGGGCGTCGAAATGATAAATTCTGGGGTGAGATTTCCAATGAATGTACGACAGATGAGAAAGAGTTTACCGTGACATTGCACATATGCAACCCACAACTCCGGATTCGAATTCGATCGAATCTTGAAGCTGCTGATTCAATTAGATTCCATTGCAGGTTATATAAGGTCTTTACAGAGTTGCCAAATGGATTTATCAACATAAAATAGACGTAAAGAAAGATAAAAATATAATAAAAATTTTTATTAATTCTTCAAAATTTACTTCACCATTTACTGTTATGAATTGTATGAGCATATAACCTTTCATTTTTCTCCATTATTTTGGACCGCTAGTCACAGAGTTTGTTTTGATTTCTCTTTCCATGCTCGAAATACCCACCCTCCCCACTTTTGACTACCAATACTTTGCCAAAAATGAGTGATCAATTCTGAAATATAATATGGTCTATTGCTGTGATGGCTAACATTAAGAGTAAGGATGAGTCGAATCCAAATGTCGATTCTCGAGTCCACCGATTCTCAGGATTAGAATTGGTATCAAGAATCAATCGCCTCAAGTTGATTCCGATTCCATCGATTCCAGATAGATAATGATTCAAATCAAATTTCATTTATCACATCATATTTGTCTCAGTAATTTTGGGTGTAGGCTGTCAGTTTGTACTTTTTATCTACCTCAATAATCTGAGGATATATTTGCTATTTGTTGATAAGTATACTTTTTGAGTGACTTAATTGTCTTTGTTATTTTATTTCAGCCAATACTTGAATTAAAGTAATAGTCGTACGACACTGGTATATCAATATCCCACAGTCTGTTATTAGGAATAAGAATCGATGGAATCAGAATCGAGAATCGATTTGAAAGAATCGGAATCGAACAAAAGTGGAATCGACGCATCCCTAATTAAGAGTGCCATGAAATTAATTGGATGTCATACCATCGCTATATAATACTTGGAAATACCATGCCCCTAACCAAGGTAAAACAAGACAGAAATTAACAAAACAGTTTCCAAATATAAGGCATATTATTCAGACATGGATTGACACACTGAAAATAACTTTGCCTGAAGAATGTTTTGTGTTTTGTCAAACTGAGTATATTGTGCTGTATCCTCTGTGCATGTTGCTAGAAATTCTAATGTGTACATAGTTAGATATGCTTCACAATATGTTGGGTTTAGCTTTTAAATTCTATTGATATGCTTGTAATCGCTAAAAAATGTTGAAAACCTGTATGAAAATTGGTAAGTTTAATGGCGTGGACTTCTGTACGACTGCATAAAAACAAAACAATATGTGAATTCTGATTTAGTTTTTTCCCGGCGAAAAATATAGAGGAAGTCTTCTCGGGTCTTCCACCGGGATAAGCTTTTTGCTGCCAAAGTTTCGGAGTCCGACTGGTACTCCATTCTCAAGGCAAATGATGATATTTACCGTAGAACTTCAACGGTCGCTTTTGTTGAGCGTGGTCAAGAGACTCAAATGGTCAACAACGGGCCGACTGTCAGGATTTGTATTTCCCAGCCTTTTTAATAACAGCTTCCATGCACTGCTAAGGGGAAAGCCAAGGTCTCGGCTGAAATTCCTTCTTTCCAGTCGAATTTCAATGGCCTCCTTGATAATCCTATTGAGCCTGTTTAAGAAACTTGGGAGTTAAGCCACCTTCGTAGGACCTTCCTTGAAAATGTATATAGTGGACAGGAAATATCATTGGCTCTTAAAAAGTCTCTTGACCATTGGGTGCTAAATATGCAGGAAGAGAAAAAGAAACATCTTGCTAGAGCCTGCTTGCCTTGTGTGTCCACGGTTTCCAGGAAAATATCTAGTATACTGGCCTGGCATGACCTCGAGACGATTCACATGCTGCCCCAAAAAATCAGGGTTCTCATCGTCCAAGCAAAAGGCCCAATTGGCTTGAAGACACCAGGCATCTATCGAGTGCCTTGTGAATGCAGCAAGGTGTACATCGGAGAGGCGAGTAGAACAGTGGAAACAAGGGTTATGGAACACCAATGATACCAGCGTCTAGCACAAATGGAAAAATCCACCATTGCTCAACACAGCATAACCATGGACCACTCCACCTATTTCCATGAGACTTAAGTGCTCGCCTGCTCCTGAGGTTATTGGGATAGGATTATCAAGGAGGCCATTGAAATTCGACTGGAAAGAAGGAATTTCAGCCGAGACCTTGGCTTTCCCCTTAGCAGTGCATGGAAGCTGTTATTAAAAAGGCTGGGAAATACAAATCCTGACGGTCGGCCCGTTGTTGACCATTTGAGTCTCTTGACCACGCTCAACAAAAGCGACCGTTGAAGTTCTACGGTAAACATTATCATTTGCCTTGAGAATGGAGTAAAAGTCAGACTCCGAAACTTTGGCAGCAAAAAACTTATCCTGGTGGAAGACCCGAGAAGACTTCCTCCATAATATGTTAATTTGATGAACTTCATATAATCAAGACAACCATTGAAATATGCTTTCCCGCTGGACCTTTGTATTGCTTCACAAAATCACAATGAACTTAAAAATCATGGTGCGTAAAATTGAAGTTTATCTTCAATCATGCCTTTTTATCAGTATGAAATTTTAATTTATAGGGAATTGTGAGGCGGGAGGTAGTGTTTAGTACCTTTTTTATCCTGACCAGAGATGATTCTTCATGAAGGCTTATAAAAAATATTGTCCATCATGAGTGCATATCAATCATATGTATTATAATAAAATATGTTTAGTCTCACATTACATTTTTTTGCCATTGATACAATATTAGAATAAAGATTGGGCCTAAAGTAGTTAATTGTGAAGTAAAAGTAAGTTAGTGTAAAGTAAAGTTATAAAGTGGCTAAGTAAGGTATTTCTTTTTCAGTACCATAATATTTCAAGGTTCTCGATGCAGTGCCTGTGATAACCAGCTAAACCTTCCATCCATCCACTTCTTCTGTCAACATTCATATCATCAGCAGTAAGTTAATTCTGGAATAAGTCTTTCTTCTTCATAAATGAGTGATAAAATTATGGTATATTTCCTTAAACATGAAAGCATCAAGGATTGGTTAAGGGTTGATTTGTGGCTGTTAGTTTTTAAGAAAACCCCCAAGATGCGTAAAATTCTCCTTTATTTATGGTGTGTATTTTGTGGTAGAATGTGATGATATTGCTTTTCTCTCTGGTATATGATAAATGGAGTTTAGAGTAAAGTATATGGTATAAATAAGTGAAAATGATGGATTCTCATCCTGGATATTAGCATGTGCTGTAGAGCATCAATAATCTGGTGTTGGATCATCCAAATGATCTGTCTACCGACAGCCCAATCCCATTATCTTCCGTTTGATTGGATGAAAGATTTTACCGCTGAAGGTTTTCATTTATACTCATGCCAGTGCTGCATTGCATTGGCATGTGTTTAAAACCCCATGAATTGGTGTTCAGCATTGGTGCAGCGTACTGTGGATCCTTAGCACTGAAGGACCACTCTTTGTCACCAAATTGGCAGACAGCTTATTTTGCTTTTGGGCAGTTATGTATTCAATGTTTCCTTTAGACAAATTATTTGTTCCAATGTCTAATCTTGGAAGTAGAGGAGGTAGGTGAGGATTATTGAGCATGCATTGAAGGGAGAGTTTGTGTCTAATTTGGTGGTGGATTCTAGCCGGGGCATCTCAGCATGGGGGGGAGGGGGAGATACAATAGAATAAGAATGAATCAACTTTGAATCATGCAAATGGACTTCAGCAACTAAAAAATGAATTAATTGTTTTGCTTATGGTTAACAACCACTCCATTACACGATGTTTCAGAAGCTGTAAAAATATTTATTTATTTTTAAAATAGGTCACAGCAAATGAAGCCATTGTATAGTGAACATATGACAAACAAAAGAGGACGCAAATGCAAAAGTATAACTAGTAGATGGTAATAAATTATACTCCAACATGGAGCAATAGTTATAATTACTTTTCTTGGGAAGGATATATGGTTAGTGAAGACATTGGAAGATATGGTGAAAGGGTCAGTGTTCTCAGGGAGGGAATTTGAAAGAGCATAGAGGCAAAAAGAAGGCAGGGCTTGATGACAGATAGATAGATAGATAGTTTATTCACCGTAAAAAAAACAAAGATTACATTTGCATAGGTTTCGTCAAGTTCATACTAAATTAAAAAATAGATTACAACATAAATTAGTATCAAGATAGAAATTCTGCAATACTATAAAATGCATTTTTGACAAAGAAATCTTTTAACATATTGTTGAAATTTTTTCTGGTTATATATTTCTTTTATTTTCAAAGGAAGTTTATTGAATAGTATTTTTCCTGAAAATTCAGGGGTTTTTTGCTGTAGTGAGGTTCTACAATGATCATAAAATATGTAGAATTTACCTCTGGTGTTGTACTTATGGACATCTGTATTTCTAATCAGAGAAATGTTTTTGTAGCATGCATAGAGAATCACATTATACATGTACATATATGCTGGGAATAGTCATGATTTTATGCAGTTGAAAATATTTCCGGCAAGACTCTCTAGCTTTTAGTTTTAAAATAACCCTCAGAGCTTGTTTTTGAAGGGTGGGTATTTTTTTAGATTTTCTTGGGCTGATTTTCATATGCAGACAATGCCATACCTAGCCACAGATTCAAATATACCATGGTATATGGGGATTAGAGTTTCTGAGTGACAGTAATTCACTAGATTTTTTAAAAAGAAATATGGATGAGCATAGCTTATTGCAACATTTATTCACATGTAGCTTCCAATTTAACTTATTGTCTGTTTCTAGACCAAAGAAATTTGTGTATTCTACCTCGGAAATCAAACAATTTTCTACTTCAACTGATATGCTTGTCTGTTGATCTTTATTACTAAATAGCATAAAAACTGTTTTTCCTATGTTTAGTGTAGATTGTTGGCAACCAGCTATTGGGATACTGAGTTCACTATAGTATGCATGTTAATTTCCAGCTGAATTGGATTTGGGTGAGCACCCATTAGGGAGATATCATCCGCATAAAGCACCATGTGACGATCTATCACTGGACAGGGTATTGCTCTTTCAATATCATTTATGTACACTAAGAATAGTAGCGATCCGAGTATGGACCCTTGTGGAACACCATGTTTAATACTTTTCTTGTCAATTTGTAAGAAACGCCATCTTTTCCAATAATTTCTACATACTGTTTTCTATTTTCCAAGAAAGATTTGAGCCAGTAATATGCGACTCCTCTGATCCCATACCTTTCTAACTTCTTCAAAAGAATACTGATTTTCACAGAGTCAAAAGCTTAAGACAAATCCATATTTACTCCAACAACTTGTTTTCTATCATTTAAGCCTTTTGCAATTTTAATTATATAGTTTGCACATGCAGTTTCTATACTTCTGTTTTTTGTAAAACCTTGTGGTGATTGAGAAAGAAGTTGGTGTTTGGTGAGGAACTTTAAAAGTCTATCTTCCATTAGTTTTTCTAGTATTTTTGAAATGCAGTATATCGATGAGATTGGCCTGTAATTTTCCAATTGATCTTTGGCACCTTTTTTATGGAGTGGAATGACTTAGGTTATTTTTAATTCTTCAGGAAACTGACCCATTAAAAAATATTCATTTGCTATATTAGTAATAGGTATGATGAAGGACTCCTGACATAACTTCATAAGATAGTTTGATAAACCATCATGCCCACTGGACTTTTTGTTCTTCAAATTTCTGATAAACTTTCTGACTTCATTTTCTGTTGTGGGATTGAGGTAAATAGATTCATTTATGCATTTCAAGCTACATATTTCATCTTTTTGTCTTATGGTTTCATTTACAATATTTATGAAAAATGTGTTATATTCATTTGCAATATCTTGAGGGCCACTAATTTCTTTACCACTAATTTTTAGGGAGCTGCAGCTATTTTTCCTTGGGTTTAAAACTTTTTTGGAATTTTCATAGTTTACCACTGACCACAGTGCTTTAGTTTGCTTTGAAGAATTTACAAATATTTTTTTAACATGGTCACTTTTTGCCTTCTTGATAAGTTTCCTGTAGTCTCCTTTTACTTTATTTTTATGGCCACTAGATTATTATCAGATTTACTGGCATTGATTACAAAATTTAGTCTACTTTTTGCAATCAGGACCTCCTTTGTTATCCAGTTGTTTTTTCTATTGGATTTATTTTTCATAACCACCCTTTTTAATGGAAAGTAAACATCCCAATGATAATCAATAATTGATTTGAAGCTTTTAAATTTGTCTGCTACAAGATTTGCTTCTTTTGCATCAGTCCAATCAGCACCCTGTAACTCCCATTTGAATAGATTCATGTTTTCCTGTGGATATATATGAGTGTAGATTGGGCCAATGTCTCCCTCATTTCCTTCTAGGGGGGTATATAGGTTGAATTCAATTATTTGAGCATGATGGTCTGATATATTTGTTTCTAAAACAACTGATTTGAAGTTTTGTTTTGCTAAATTTGTAGCTATATTGTTGATAACAGTTTTTGAGTGAGCAGTTTCTCGTGTTGGGGTCGAGATAGTTAAGTATACCATATTTTTCGATAGACAATGCACGCGTTATCTGTACAAAAAAGTTAAATTTCGATAAAATATGAACCTGCGCGTTATACATTAGAAAGCAACGTGAAGTAGGTAAATCAAATTTAATTATAAAACTATGGTGGAATTTTAACTCATCATGTATTAAACATAAGATTAATCAAATCCAAGAAATTCTTTGTCTGACACAACATTGAAAGAATCTATTGCGTTTAATATTTCTTTGGGCACTTCTTCTGATTCAATTTCTGATAATGTACCTTCATCAACATTCTCATTTTCATCATACATTTCATCTCCTTTCGCCTTAAGGAAACCATTTCTTACACAATTCTCACTCACAGCAGCCCAACTTTCAGCAATCCACGTCACAATATCCTTATAAGACTCTCTTCATCTGCCCTGTTTTATTGTATTCGTAGATGCCGCCCATCATCCAATTTTCCCACTTAGTGCACAAGTTATCTTTAAACGGTTTATTAACTGCAATGCCAAGAGGCTGTAGTTTTTTCGTTAACCCACGTGAGATGACGGCCATTTGAGAATATGTGCTCCCAATGCCTTTGATTTCTGGCGTTATATGAGCCCTACAAGAATCCAGGAGTTACACAGATTTAGGGTTGAAAAATGCCATTTTCCTTTTCCGTCACACATTATTTAACCAAAACTTCATCACCTCGGAATTCATCCAACCTTTCTCATTCGCAGTTACGATGACATCTTTCAAATCACAACCCTTAGGAATGGTCTTTCTTTTAAAAATCACCATTGGCGGTAACTTTGAACCACATGCTGTGATGCAGAGAACCACAGTGAAGTTCGACCATTCATGACCTGTCGTGGCTACTGACACCTCTTTTGCTCCCTTTAAATTCACGGTCCTAGAACCAGGCATGTCAAAACTTACGGGAACCTCATCCATATTCCCAAAGTGATGAAAGTCAACACCACACAGAATTTCCTCTAGGTATAAACGAAATTTCACTACTTTAGCTTCCCAGTCGGAAGGCAATTTTTGTCCAACACTAGTTGAAGAGCGAACTCTTAAATTGTTCCTTTTCATAAATCCCAACACCCAAGATTCTTTAAAATCCTCAACATTATCTTCCTGAGCGATTCTCTTAGACTCTTGCAGAACATGAACTGTCGATATTCTTATAACTTTCTCTCTCTCATTCACAACCCAATCATACAATTTTTTTTCAATAGTTGGCCACAAGCATTTCCTGAACCGCATAGCCCGTTTCCTCTTATGTAAACATTTTAGCACTGTTTCGGCCTTTCGCCATTCCCGCACACTGCTCTCGCCAACATCAAACTGTCGAGCAGCTTCATGATTTCCTCTCTCCTTCGCAGCTTCTATAACTTCCAGTTTGAATTGGGCTGTATAAGATTTCCTCCGGTAAATACTTCCTGTTGCCATGGGTAATTCAATTTTTAATTCAAAAAATGAAATGAAAATCACGAGCTACTTAAGGATACAATTACTAAGTATTGAGACGATGCAACATCATTACAAAGAAACATGTGACTTACGTTTCAACCAATTTGCATTAACCACTCGATTTGTCCTCCAGGGCCAGTAATCACGAAAAATTATTCGCAGTTCAAGCTATTAATACGAAAATAGGGAAAATTTTGGAAATTTTACCACTAATAACCCACACTTTTATGAATCATGCCTTATCTTCACTTCTGGCAGTAACGGTTTGTACTTCTTAACTCTACCCACTCTACCACTAGTGCGCACCATGTGCATTATCTATACATGAAAAAGAATTCTGAAAATGTTAGAAGAGCGCGTTATCTACCGAAAAATATGGTACATTGTGGCATCGAAGAATTTCTTGGAGCTTATGACTCTTGCTAGAGTCTTTTGAGATATCTATATTTAAATCCCCTGCAATGATAATATTTTTATTTTTATTTACAACTATTTTTAGAACATTGTCGAGTTTTTCCAGGAAGTCATCCACTGGTGCGCTTGGAGATTTATACAAGCCAATAAAAATGTAGCTTTCATTCCCCATAGACCATTTTGATGCCGTTATTTCAAAACTTCTCTCCCTACTGAATCTGTTTTTGAGATTTTCATAGACCCTAGTGATTGATTTATATTTTGTTTTGGCAAAAAATACAACGCTCCCACCCTTTATGTTTTATCCTGCAAAAATTATCTACCAGAATGTAGTTTTCCAGTTTTAGACTAGTTCTCCTAAATTTCTTCTCCCATTTTCTCTTAAACCATTTTCAGTTAAACATAAGAAATCTGGCCTTTCCTCACTTAATAAAACTTCCGGTTAAAACCGAATATCTGGGGCCACATCTCAGGTAGTCTCAAGTTGGGTGGGGCCAACCTCGCGGACGGTCCTGATCCCTAACCCTTCCTCGGATGCGGAGACCCATCGCCGGCCTCTCTCCTCGACCCACGCAGCGGGGGTCTCCCACCCCAAAAGTAACCGTGCTCACTATTATTTAAACTTTTAAAACTACGTCATATTACAACAAATGAATGTTTTCATCGTATTCCCGATAATTGTACGAATAAGTACATCTTTTACTCGTCATTCTACGATGAAAATTAATAATTCTGCGAACATAGCCAAAAACGTGGTGATCCACTGCTGGAAAAATGGCAACATCGCATCGGTAGGTGGGTGGCTGCGGGAAGTTCGAATGAGTTTCGGGTATGATTTCGTCATTTCCTCACTATCCACATCCCTCTCAGAATTTCCATTTCATCGCAGGCGAAGATACGTGACTATATCATTGCCTCATTGGTACCGCGAGTATGTTTGCAGTGATTTTAAATGGGTATAGCTTTTACAATTGACGTTATTGACATCGGTGAGTGATGAGAATCGTAGTGTTAACCAATTTAGTTCCGAGAAAATGCTTTCAAAGGAATCTTTTGCCCGTTTTTCCCGAAATAAGTATCCCTTCTAGCGTGCAAAGTGTTTAAACGAATCATATGCATGTTCTATAAGCCCGCATATGACGAGAACTGGCTTCACAAATGTCTTTTAAACTGCACAAAATATGTAAAAAAAAACTTGCGAATATCCAAATTAGAGGTGGGCGCCATCATTATTTATTTATCATTGTTCTTATATCTTCTATCTTGAACCTTTCCTTCATGGTTTCTTCCATCGAAAAGATGTGTGCGACGCGCAATTTCTGTGATTTGGTAACATGAATCAATTCGAAACCGGAAAATTAGCTGGATCACTGAGGTGCGGTGTGGGTTCTTGACCAACTTCTCTCAGATTTTGCACATCTCCTGCTCCATCTCCTCCCCCATACAGATGGATCCCAATTTTTTCCACTTCCTTGGTCGTTTCTTGCGTATCTGCTTCCCTTATTATTCCTTTTGTATATTAATGATATCACAACCGTAGTTACCAGTAAAATTCGTCTATTTGCGGAAGACGCAGTATTATATAAGGATATTAAGACAGAGTCTGATAGAATTGCGTTGAAGAAAGACCTAGAAGCTATAAGCGGATGGTGCGACACTTGGCAGTTAGAATTAAATTTTAATAAGTGCGTTGTTATGAATTTTTGGAGGAAGAGTAGCTTAGCCAACAAGACGTACACAATTAATCAAGCCGAACTAATGAATGTAGAGTCAGTAAAGTACATAGGAGTGACCATAACTCATGTCTTGTCGTGGGGGAAGCATAGAAATTTGTGGTCAGGCAAGTCGTAAATTAGGATTTATTAAAAGAATACTAGGAAAGTGTGACGAGAAGGTAAATCAGCGATGTTACTTTTCTCTCATAAGACCCCACTTGGAGTACGCCGCCAGTATATGGGACTCTTATCTACATCTAAATCTACGTGATACCCTGCGAGCCACCACGAGGGTGTGTGGCTGGGGGTGAAGGTCACCAAACATGCACTATTGACATGCAAGTAGGACATTTAAGGGAGATATGAAGTAGGACTAGTAGTAGGAAAAGTAGTGTGAGGTTAAGTCTATAATTTAATCTACGTTGTGATAGTGATTCCCATCTCAATTATTCTAAAATCTAGACACACTAGTAAACTTATCATAGCATCGTTTTACAAACCTAGCTCCTCTTCGCTGCACGCAATCTATTTCCAGTATCAACCCCGCTTCACATGGATCGAGGAAAGTATTCCAAAAAACCTCAGTATTACTGTTGATACTTATCTCTTGAAAATTAGTAAATGAATTTTGCAACTCTTGTTTCATACCTTCGCAGTCAGCCTTATCAAACAGGCAGGTTTTTCTTTGGTGAATATTTTTTTTGATCATGCTCACGGAAAAATTAGCTTTAACTATCTTTTGGTAGCTTTTTCCCTTATCAGTACCTATATTACGACCATGTGTGGAATAATTGTCGCTAAAAGATCATGAGTATTTTTCCCTCTAGTTGGAGCTGTGACTAATTGATGTAGTGAGTGAGATGTGAATGCATACAGGAGTGACTCACAAAGGTCTTTCCCCCCAGTGATAAAACTGTACGTGTACCAGTCTATGGACGGAAGATTGAAATCCCCGCCGATTAATATATGACCCTTGTTTTTTTGAGTGGTTAACTTGCTGAGTTGACTGAGATCCTTTGACTGAAAATGAAGACAAAGAGAAGAGCCGGAAAGAATATCTGGGAGAGTTAAACAAAGGAAACCAAGAGGTCTCCGAACGACGGTAATCGAGAAATGAAAGAAATACTCCCAATATATTTCGATGCGTTCGTCTTTTGTACAAGCTACGATGTACGTGTATGAAGCGCTTATTATCCCACCAAATTTAATGAGATTGTATTTTTCAAATTAGTATGCCTTACATTTTGGCACAAAATATGTATAAAAAAACTCGCGAATATCCAAATTAGAGGTGGGCGCCATCGTCATGTATTTATCAACGTCACAATGCACAGTGGTCCCAAATCCCAAAAAGCTGGCCAATATCCAAAAAATGAAATTCGTATTAATGAAATTTCAACTCCTTAAATAGGTAAAGTGATTCATTATAGCATAGGTAATGATCATTTTTTAGAGTCTGACGGTGACCATTGGTTACCAATATCTATATATATTAATTTTGTAGCGTGTCAGTCATTCTGTATCCGTTTTGTTTCTTTCTCTCTCAATTTTTGAGCTAGAAGAGTGAGGTTTGGTGCGTTGAATGTGGAATCTCTGCCTTCATGATTGAGTTTTACTTTTTGATTATTATAGCTTGGGCGTGTGGCAGGGGGTGTTAGGTAACCAGCCGTGCAAAGGTGTAAGATATTTGGAGATGAAACATGTGCAGGGGTTTCTGTTTTTGGATATTTTAATTAGTTCTATTAAAGATAGAAGGCTATAGTTTTCGCCATTAGATGGATAAAAGATCGCAATTCCTTACTTTTTCATTCAATTTTCTTATACGAATAGAATTTCCCTAGAAATCGCATTTTTTAATGTCAAAATCATGAATTTTACTGCAGTCAACAATAGGATATTTCCTTGGTAACCATGGAATTAGCATTAGCTTTAGAGGGGAAATGGGACCTTTACAATGGCGGCTGGGTTTTCTATCTAGAGATAGGTATATCAGTAGAAATCTAGGCCTTATACTGAAATGTTGCTGATTGTGATATTATTAGGGATATTTTTTCCTAAAATTGGCAAAATTCATTTCAAGTGGACTAATTAAAGTTGGATCCCTGTAATACAGGAGTATGCCACAATGTTATATTAATGCGGAAAGCCTCTGAAATGCGAATGGCCTGCAGTTTAGTATCCATATGTTACTGCGAAAGAATGTCGAAACTCTGTAAACATAATGTTATGCGGTTTTCATCTGCTGAATTAAAAAATAAAACTAAAATTATAGCTTAGTAAAACAGGAGAAAGCCACGATATTTTATATATTTTAATTTTGTAGCGTGTCAGTCAATATGTATCCGTTTTGTTTCTTTCCCTGTCAATTTTTGAGCTAGAAGAGTGTGGTTTGGTGCATTGAATTTGGAGGGGTTAGGTCATCAGCCATGCAAAAGTGGAAGATATTTGGAGATGAAATGGAGACATGAATTAAAAGGAGTGTATTTAGTTAGTTTAAATATGATCCAAAAGAGAGGCTGCTTGGACGTGTGGCAGGGGGGTGTTAGGTTACCATCCGTGCAAAGGTATGTAAGTTATTTGGAGATGAAATGGATCATTTTTGGGATGTGGTTGCAACAACCAGAAGCTGGGAAACACAGTGACAAGGGAGAAAGGCCAAAAGGGAGGGTGGAAGAGTGTAAAGGTTGAAATAAAAGAAACCACAATTCTCCCCTATTCAAATGGCTTTAAAAACAAAAAGGAGAACAACTGATAGCTCTGGGGCGGGTACATACCCCTACTCACGGGGTGAGCAGGGGTATGTACCCGCTAGTCAATTCTAAACAGAGCGTCTGGCGCGTCACTTTTGTAGTACGAGACGCGCGGGGAGCAGAGCTCTGTTCAAACGCGCATAAGTGTTTAAGTGATCGACCTAGTTTCAGTTTGAAGCATTTATTATTTTTCTAGAGGTTAGTACTAAGGAATTAATTGTTAAAAGTTAAAACTATAAATTAACATGAATAGTGAATTGATGACGACATCTTTTATGATTTGTACGAAAGATGGGTAAGATGTGTAAAAGGCTGCACCGCAAATCGACTTAATTCATCAGACGCTATCACTATATACCTATCACTTATCTGATAGGGAATGACTAAATGCATCCGATACATAACCTTTGGGTTAGGTATTAAAACCAAGCGATAAAACATAGCAGTCGTGGAGAAGTTCAGGAAAGAATTGCGCTCAAGTCTTTTTAAAAATTTAAATTATTATCTATGATTTGGTTTGCACAAAGGAGTTTCTGGTCCATTATTACTCCAATATCTTTTATTGATGAAACTCTATTCAGTGGGGTGGAGTTGATTGATTATTTGAAATATATTTGGAATTTTTAAGGGAAATAGCCATGACGTTAGAGATACTAGGATTTTAATTTAGCTTTCAGGCATTGCACCAAGCTGACGTCTTATTCAAGACGTCGTGGAGATAAAGGTAATCAGAGGAGTTATCAATTTGCTTAAATATCTTACAGTTACCTGTGTAAAAAAGAGCATGAGTTTTGGAAGGAGGGAATTGAGAACTATGATCATTAAGGGATAAATTAAAAAGATATGGCCCAAGGATACTGCCCTGGGATACTCCGGATGCTACCTCAGGCCAAGAAGAAGAGAGACCAGTGAGTATTACTTATTGTGTTCTATTTGAAAAGAAGCCGGATAGGAGGTTGAGAAATTTGCCATGGATGCCAAAATGGTGATTGAGTTTGTGAAGAAGATGGGACTGGTTGAGGGAGTCGAAAGCTTAAGAAAAGTCAAGGAAAACAGAATGAAGCTGAGCCAACTTTTCAATGGCACGGATGCTGAAAGATGGTGGGATTGGTCATGCAAGATCTGCCAGGGAGGAAACTATGCTGATGCAGGGATGGTGAGGGACTGGTGGAGTGGTATATAGGGTTGAGAATAATTTTCTCACCGATGGACTAAGGAACAGGAAGAATAGAGATGGGACGATAATTGGAGACTACAGTTGTAGGACCAGTTTTATGAATTGGAGTGATGTTAGCGGCTTTCCTTTGGGAGGGAAAGACTCCGATTGAGGAGGTAAAGAGGTGATGAGAGGGAGGAGGCTCAGAGAAGAATGAATTTAGGGCCGAGACCATTTGAACCAGGAGAGCAATGGTGAGGGATTCTGATGAGATATTCATAAACCTTGCATGAATCAGTCTGCAGACAGAATAGACAGATATTAGTGTTAGCTGAGGAATGAGGGTTGAGTGGAATGGGAAGGTTTGTTGATGGCTGTAGGCAGTCTGAAAAGTATTTTTGAAAGAGGTCAGGCCTGTCTGATCCATGAACATCACTGCTTCCATATGAAATTTTATCCGGGAAATTGAGAAGATTTTACCATTGGTTCACTAAGGACCAGAATTGTTTTGGGCTGAAGGAAATGGAGTGAGAAAGATTCAACATATAATCTTCATAATCACATCAAATGAGAGTTCTTGAGAGAGAGCACTGGTCAGAAAAGAAGTGAAGAGTGTTTGCATTGGGAAAGACCTTCTTGAGGGAGCCGTGCACGCTTCTTGTTGCCTAGTGTGTGTATCGTGTCTGGGTTAAACCTGTGAGGGAATTTTTTTGCCATGGGTTTCTCAAAGAGAACAAAGTCTTTGATGACTTTCCAGAATCTAGTGAAGAAACTCCTCCCCCTCCTCCTCATCTGGAGTCAAAGAGTTAAGTACACCCTAGGAGATAAGATCGAGGTAGCAAATGATGTCCTCCCATCAAACCTTTGAACTAACAGGGAAGGAAGGGTTCAGTTGGTGGGGGAGGAAAGCCAGTGTTTCCGTGAGTTGCCTGGACTGTGGTGGCTTGAAGATTATGTTTAGACATGTGGTGGCCGTTAATAAAATATTCATAGAAACAGTGGTCTTAGGGGTTGAGTGGATGGCCAATTGTAGCAGGATTCCAGGGGATGGACAAATGAGAGTTGCCCACCTGAATCACCGATCCAAAATTCACAGCCCACAGCACTGATTCTAGACAACTCTGTAGGACTGAAATATCACTGGAAGGGTGGCAGTAAGAACAGCCAACTAAAAATTTATTTAAGTTTGATACAGCGATCTCACACCACACTATTTCACTTTCAGTTTCAAGGTCCTTACAGCATTACAAGGGAAGCTCTGATTAAATTGCAAGAACCACACCACCACCTCTTGTAACAGGCTCCTCGATGCCCATCTCTCCAGATAGCTCCAGGAGACTTACAACCAATCGACAGAATCGAGCTGGAGAATAAATTTGGGTGCCCGTACTGGTAAAGGGGGGTATAGGTAAGATCCGCCTGCACTGGGATGGAAGAGGAAGGGAGGAGGGAAAGGTCAATGTTATTCGTAATTCCATCAGTGACTTACTTGCATATAAAATACCACGAGTCACGTCTCATCATCGGGAACTACAATAAGGAAGGGGGAGGTAAGAGGAAGGATGGTAGGGGAATAAAAGGAAAGGACCTAATGGCCTGAAACAAACTAACTCAGTACCATGACCTCCACGGCTCCCTAATAGCAGTCTCTCTGCTCGCAACCGATACTTCGAAAACCAAAAAAAAAATGCCCTGCTTCTAGAGAGACCAACGAATTTATACCATATTTACTCGCATATAGGACGAGGTTTTTTTTTCACTTTTATCCGCTTAAAAAATAGGGGTCATCCTATGTGCGCAAGCTAAGGATTCTGTGCCGTTTTTTTGTGTTAGTGTCAAGGTCGAAATCAAAGTCATCTTTGTTGGATGGTGTGATAATAACCATGTATGATGGGTGACCTGTCGCTATTTTTGAATATGTGGTGGCAGACGACGCCACGCTACATGTGCTTCGGAAGCGAACATATAGATGAGCCCGGCACGGCGGCCGTATCATCTGATATCAAGGCGCAAGTCCCACCGGCGAGAACAGGGGTAGCCACTTCAGCTGGTGGGCGCCAACGACGAGCAGAGGAGAAAATGAAATAACTAGTCTAAAACTGGAAAACTACATTCTGGTAGATAATTTTTGCAGGATAAAACATAAAGGGTGGGAGCGTTGTATTTTTTGCCAAAACAAAATATAAATCAATCACTAGGGTCTATGAAAATCTCAAAAACAGATTCAGTTGGGAGAGAAGTTTTGAAATAACGGCATCAAAATGGTCTATGGGGAATGAAAGCTACATTTTTATTGGCTTGTATAAATCTCCAAGCGCACCAGTGGGTGACTTCCAGGAAAAACTCGACAATGTTCTAAATGTTCACTGCCCAGTGGAGATGTATACATGGACAAAATAATTAACTTAGTTTCAGAGAGAGAAAAACTGACCAAAGATCATTCAAAGTCTTTGTCCTCACACATCAATTTGTACTCAACATTAATATGAGACAGTTTGAAACCTTTCTTTACAAGTATAACTACTCCACCATTTTTGAACAGTGACCTAGCAAAGAAATCACTTACCCAGTATCCAGGGAGTGTTAAATTAGCTAGCTCGTTTTCTGTCAGCCAGTGTTCACAGATACACACAATTTCAAGTTGATGGTAAAATAACATTACTTGCAGTTCTAGCATTTTGTTACTGACACAGTGAATATTCAAGTGTAACACTTTGAGATCAGAGTGTGGAAGCAGGTTATCACTATTTGACTCTGGGCAGGTCACTAGTCATTTCAACTGAGGAGAAGACTGCATGGGGCATTTCTTAAAGAAAGAATAATTACCCACTTGTGCATGTTTAGGCCAAAAGGTGGGGTGAATGAGTGTTTCACAATAGTCTTGGTGGATCGAAATATGGAATGATTTATTGTTTCAATGTGTTACCTCTAGCTGCTCAATCTTCATGTCCAAGGGTCCATCAGTCTTAGGAATTCCATCGTTAATCTAGTCAGTCAAGGTTTCCTCTGTAACATTTGGCTTGGAATTCCATACATGAAGATGCAATCAATGGGCATTCAAGTGATGTTGCATTCTTTTGCTGAAGTGCGTACAATGGGTAGTTTACAACGCTTAAGTTTGCTGCTGATCGTTACATACCCATCATTGTTCATTTGCTGGTGATTAACATCGTGTCTGCTGCCTGACTCCACGACTAAAATGTCACGATGGGGGGATGGAATGAAACAATAGAGCTTGTAGATACAGAAACCTGTTTTACGGTACAGTCATTCTTTACCATACACTGAAAACTACCGGGCTTCACAGAGATGGGAGCTGAGTTAGGTTTGGCGATGTAAGAGGACATCACATTGCTCACATTTTTGTCTCTTGAGGTGCTTCATGTATCGCAGAATCAGATGATGCATCCATAGGGACCCTGAAAAGTGGTAAATAAACTCGAGGGAAAGCGGTATAAAAATCTTAGTCACAGCGGGTTAAAAATCTCAAATTTCATGTTACAGCGGTAAAAAGAAAATTTTTTTTATTTCTCAATAAAAAAGCGAACAAAAGAAAAACAAAGTACTATATAAATGACATGAGTTGAAGGGTAAAATATTATAATAACACAATCCAATAAATACATGCATAATAGAACCTTATGTAAACATACTTATCACCAATATACCGCTGGATATAATTTTAATCTCATGCATGCCATACACACATTGATTCTTCAGTTGCATGCAGAGCCAAAGGATATATTTAGTTGCGTTTCCAAAGTTTCTGGGGAAGCATTGGTTCTTAAGTCACTTAATATATTTCCATAAGAGGAAATAGCACGCTCGCTGTCAGCATTTGAGCATGGAACCCACAACGCCTTCACACAAGATTCCACGAACTCACTGTGGTCTCCTTTGATACTCAACAATATATTGAGGACATTTACATTTTCACCTTCCTGTACTTTCTGTTTTACAATTGATTGCATGCAAAGCTATCCTGGAAGTAGCACAGTGCTTACAAGTTTCTTTTAAAGGGGAATGGATGCTGCTGTCTGCACCACGGTTGTATCAGAGTTTTCAATTATATTCTTCTCATCTAATAGTTTACCCATATTTGAAGTGAACTCTTGGGCAGTGTCTGATATCAAGAGCCTGGTTAACTTGCTCTCCCACAAACTACCCAGATTTTCAAATACCTAGCTGATTAATCTCCCCTCTTCTCACCACAGATTTAAGGCTATTAATGGCAGAAGTTGTCTGACTGCCTAACTACTTTGAAGTTGTTAAGCAGGCCATCAATTCTACTTTGCAATTTATGCGAGAAAGGATATGATGATCCCTCTAAGGTGACAATGGAGTCCATTATTTGTTGCTCATGTTCTTTTAAAAAGGCTGCACTGGCAGTGAGTATCGAATATTTTGCTGTTCCAATTCAGTGAAGTATTTCACTGCAGCACCTCCTTCATCCTCAGTCTTGCTGAAGTCTACCATATCCTGAATATGTTCCCAATATAAAGAGCAGATTTGTACCAAGAATTCCATCTCGTCATAACTGGTGACGGAAAAGAAGTTGTCCTTGAATCAACATCTGGATAGCGCTCTTTTAAGAAGGAAATATATCTATGTTTCCTCTTTCTAGTGTTCAAAAAGAGCATTTTTCCATTGGACACACGTGTGTTCAAGTGTTGAAGCTCCGAAGAAAATAAATTTGCTGCAAGATTCAGCTTATGGGCCCAGCATTGAACATGTATCTAGTGAACATTGTAGGGCAGAGAACCTTACATATTTGGGCACACAAAGTCATGTACGTAGCTGAATCTGTTACGAGAGCTACTCCATTATCATAAGGAATTTCAAATTCTTGTATCACAGTCATTACAACTCTTGAACATTCAGTTGCATTTGCCTGTTGTAGCATTTTAACTGCTCCGACAAATATCTTCTGCTCAGCTGATCAGGACAGAACCCTTAGCAAGAGGATGAAGACACACCGACCCTTCCTGTCAGTGGTCTCATCACACATAATTGCAACTGGTTGGCCTTTAACTGATGATTTTATCTGGTCCTTCCTTTTCTCTGCAACTCGTGGAGCATATGTTGCTTGGCAGGTATCAGCGGTGGGAATGTCTCCAGCTCCTGTAATTATTTAGAAATTTACAACTCTTTGTATTCAGTGTTGTCAGAGGCAGAACAGTTGAAGAAAGCTGTTGTTTCTAGAAGCATGAGTCCAGTGATATGTATTTCGGTTACACATCTACATGTAAAAGGTACTAGCCGCACAATCTCTCAAAAGGTGACAAGAGCATAACTCGCCTAGGATACACATTTGGTTTGGTGTTTAATTCA
This sequence comes from Ceriagrion tenellum, assembly GCA_963169105.1. Lineage (NCBI taxonomy): Eukaryota > Metazoa > Arthropoda > Insecta > Odonata > Coenagrionidae > Ceriagrion > Ceriagrion tenellum. Next base: position 2,295,928 of record OY720638.1, read on the forward strand.
GGTTGTTACTTCTTAGGTGTGCAGTTACACAACTAGACTTGTGCTTTAAGAACTGGTATTTCTGTTAAATTCCTTACCTATATATGGTCCAATTGACAAAACTTACCTGGTATGTATTTATTCATCCATGCTCTAAAGTTCGGTTCATCTAACTTTTCCAAAGGTATGTTAGCTTTCATTCGAGCAACAACTGTGTCACATATCAATTCTTCTTTTTCTTGCTTGACTTTTTTAGCGTTGTTGATTGAGTCAGGCGTAGACAACTGTCGCTTAATGTGATTGCTGCTTCCTTCAATGATTTTCGATTTTTGAACATTATTGATGTGCTTGCTGCTGTCCCTAATGTGTTTCATAATCGAATCTTTTCTACTCCAGTCAATTCGAATGTTGCCAAACTTACACATCATGATTTTGCTTCTAGCTTCAAATATATATAAACCATCTCCTTCAAATTCCTTTTGGCTATCATATATACTAACAACTTTGGGAATTTTGGTCTACAGTGATTCTATTGGTTAGGCTTGTGCGATGAACGAATTTGCCCATCGAGGGTCGATGAAAAAAAATCATTGAGATGATTCGGTTTCGATGATTGTCATCGACGACGATGAGTCGATGAATTCATCGCCGTTGATGAACCCACCGACCAAGGTAGGGATAGGCACGGGCAGGCGACGCAACACAAATAATTGTCATCTAATGGGGATGGACTCATTGACTCATCTACATTGGTGAATTCATCGACTCATTGACGTCAGTTTATTTATCATCTCATCGACGTCAGTTAATTCATCGACGTCGATGATCGATGACATTCATTGTCATCGACGCGGTTCATCGTAACGCAATGACTAAAATCATTGTCATCGCACAAGCCTACTGTTGGTGGTAAAGAATACCCCCGATTGAACCATCTACATGTGGTGACACTAGTTCATTCACGGATGTAATGAGAATCGGAAATGTTTGCATGTCCAGATTCGTCCGTCGACCCCGCTACACCGGTGAAGACACGGCCGGCAAGTTTCACTGGCCCCAACATCGCATCAGTTTGTAGCCTTGAAGCTCTCTCCAGCGGGGAAACTTGAAGCCGAATTAACGATCGCTTTAGCACATTTTGCCATGCTGTGGCTATGAAAACATTGGGTGATCCTATGCAAAAGCATTGAAATCTGGTGACTTTCGTGGCTTTATTGTGGCTCAGTTGTGGATGTATTGAGTCCATCGAGGATTTTGTCGAATAAAACGTGCTTGTGGCTGCCTCCAAAATCAACACAAGTGCGTAGTCTCGCGTTTTATATCGTAAATGGGGGAAATAAAGCGAGTGCCGCGAGCGGCCATCTGTACGTGAAAAATGGTATCATGCTCTGCATTTTGCTGCCAAAACAGAATAAATAAGATATCTAAACAGCTGCTAATATTATTATGGAAACTAATATTATTGTCTTTCCCAAAGTTCTTCGGTGTGGAACATATTTATGCTCTGTATCAGTCTACTGCGTTCGATGTTTTGTATAGGTACTTTTAGCTTTGGCCTTGTAGGGATGATCTTCATGAGGGATTATAAGCCTCGTTTTCAGTTAAGAGTTGGTTAAATTTATTGATAATTGGTGTATTTTAATGATTTTTTATAGCTCCAAAAGGCATCTCCATTAAAAAATGTTTCCCATTTGCCATAGAGTTCCTTTCGCAGTGAGTAGACTATACGTTTTGGGCAGTTTTGCATTTCATTATTACATTTATCATCTGTAATCCACAGGTCCGAACAGTTATTTGTAATGAAATATGATCCACTGTGATGCCTTACTGGTTGCAATTCGTGTTCGTGGCCGATTTTGGTCAGACCATGCTCTCAATAGTATTGGAGAAGACGAAATTGTTTGCTTTTCTGATATCCATTATTACACACATGTGTAATTAATTGCGGACTATTGAAGGAAACAAACAAAAATTTGCACCCAGCAAATTCTATGACGACGATTGAAACTACTTGGAATGCAAAATGGAAATGATCATAGGTATTTGGTTTTATTTTATATTTTGGTGGTATGAATGCCACCGCGCCAGAGTCAGATCAAAAGCCGGCAACATTTACCCATCATAAGTACGTGAATTCCCTAGTTTATCTTTACTTAGTAGTTTTTATATACTCGAAGAGTAATAGTGACCCATCAGTGACAGGTTAGGTGGAGCCCTGCTTAAATTACATTTACTAAGTCCAATTAACAATTTCGTTTTCCTCTTCGTCCATTGGTGAAGACATGTAATACTCGCTAGGCTATTTAGCATAGTTATTAGTCCTTTGGCATCAGTGCCTGTAGATGGTGTCATGTGTAAATCGAAAGCACCCTTAGTTTCCGCCAAAAGATAGCAGTCTCGGGAGACTAACATAGGTCTCAGATCACATTTTTTTTCTGTCTTGGTTAGGGGGATTTTCGACACATACTCTAAAGATACCAAGTGTAACTGTATCCAAAGGCATAACTTTATGAGGGAATATTTGAAATAATGGTCAGTGAATGAAAGGTACAGCATCTATTTTTAGTGAAAGTGCCTCTTGTTCTTATAATTTTTTGTAAGAACAATACTTATTTCGTGACAACCGAGGGGAAGAGAGCCCAAATGTTTCAGCAACCGTGACATGATGCACTTTTTCTGGCAACTACCTATTTTTACAAGTGTTTAGTTCATCAAAAATGTGGCATTAATATTTATTAGACTCATATTGTGCATAATATAATAAGTAAATGATTTAAATTATACACTTAAATTATAAAACTTACTTTTAATCTGCGGTAAAATGTGTCTGGCTGTACTGGCATTGAACAAACCTAGAGCTAGACAAAACTACTCATCGTGCACTTCATTACAGAAAAATATTAGTGTTTTCAGAGTGTTCAAAACTGAGTAAATTATTGACTTGTGCAGCAGTAGAAAAGTAACAGGATCTTAGTACTACAAAAAGCTACAAATTGAGACAGAGAGTACGTTTGAAAAATAACTTTTATCCCTCAGAACAGGGGTAAGTATGTGAACATCACAGAACATGCTATCTGAAGAAGTAGAAACCTTATCAAATATACTTTCTTGATCCATTTAAGAACCACAAAAAGAAAATAGCAAAATCACTGAGAAATGTAAGTCATGAATTTGCAGAAAAAGCCTGTAAAATCCCTGCACTCCCAAAATTGGTTCCAGGAATGAATATATGCCAGCCGTGTAGAGAGAACGTACAGAAACACCCCTAATTTGTAATTGAGCTTTCTGATATTGTAGTAGCAGATAGTGACAGTAATAAGAGTATTTCAACTATAATACATGTCCCCATTTCATCTCCAAAAAACTCACATCTTTACACCGCTGGTGACCTAACACCCCCTTCCACAAGCCCATGCAGCAGCTCGCAGGGTATTATGTAAATGTAGATGAACATTTTTTGCTACAAGCCATGGAAATTCTCATTGCGATGGCAATGGTGGTACATTTTCGCATTTGGTTGCCCAAGAGAGCCTCCAGAGATGTTCAGGAGACATCTTAAACTCTGTGGAAAGAACAATGATCTTCTGCAGGTCTAGAGTTGGAAACATTAAATTCTGGGTGATAAAGAAGGAAACTATTTCAGAAACCTGTCAACAGCTAGAATACTGATTCCTCAAGGCAAAAACAATTCCTGGCACTATTCCTCCCATCACCAAGGATTCGGGAAGGATGTGCTACTTTATTGAAAGTGAGGCTGACTTTGTTTAATGCCAGTACAGCAGGACACATTTCACTGCAGATTAAAAGTAAGTTTTATAATTTAAATGTATAATTTAAATCATTTATTTATCATATTATGCACAGTGTGTGTCTAATAAATGTCAATACCTCATTTGTGATGAACCAAACACTTGTAAAAGTAGGTAATTGCCAGAGAATGTGCATCATGTCACAGTTGCTGAAAAAAATGGGCTCTTTTCCCCTCGGATGTCATGAACTAAGTATTATTCTTGCACCTGCTCTCAAAGGGTGAGGTTGTGCCAGCTGAGCGCTCTCGGAACTGGAACGTTGACGTCACTGACCTTCAGTGTTTTGGAAGTTCCTAAAAGCTTCGAACCATAGTGTTGTGTTAATAATGATTGTGGCTGTAGTTTAGTGATACCTAGTGTATATCTATCAGTGTTTTTAGTATTATCATTGTGTGTGTGAATCCGGAGAACCAGTGACTCAAATCTATCCTCCTAGCGCCTGGTATTCCGTCACGGAGAAGTGAACCGGATAAGTAGACGCTCCCAGCATTTTTTTCTCCTTTATTCTCTACTTATTCTATTGCATTTATCTGTTGACCTTCTGCTGTATTTTGCTTTCATTGGAAGTGCTTATTTTATTTTACTACATTATTCATTTGTTCATCTATTACTTAATCTTACTAGTGTATTGCGGTGAATTCCTAACCTCTTGTCATTAATATTATCGTTTCAACTCTTCCTACACGCTACATTCACTTTCCCCCTCGTATTTTCCTCCACTCCCCAGCGAGGCTTTACCTGCTCACTCAACCGTTCCCATTGACGTCACAACCATATTACGGAACTTAGTTCAAATTTCCGTGTAGGATACCCATGCCATTTGACTTCCTTTAAGAAACTTTTCCGGACAAAAAAAATATCATAGTTTCTCATCCGGACAAGAATACCGTATCGTAAAAGTATCATATGGTAGTATCGCTGTTTTGTAAAGCCAGTAGCATAGTATGGTTTATTGCGGGTCTGTGGCTAGCCTCAACAGCAGGGTGAAGAGCGACCTCCTGGAGGCTCGCATCGCCGAGCTGGAGAGGATGGTTGCAGAGATTCGCTCGCATATGACAGATTGTACGGGCGTCTCGGGTGCCAGGGACTAGCGCTTCCTCCAGGACCCTTCACAGCACCAAGGTGGTGCCCCGGGAGCGCTCCAGTGCAAATGCAGGTGGGGCGGTCAAGGGGGTGGCGGTGTGGCCCCTGAACCTGGGGACGAAGCACATCTCGAAGCCAGAGTGGATAGTGGTGCCCCAGGGTTGGGGGGCAGTGGTGCATTTGAATTCGGGAGAGGTGGGAGTGGAGGCTGCACCTACCCCTGGGCACAACAGCTTCGCGGTGCTGTCGGAGGATTGCCCCGTGACGCCTGATGTCGAGGACGTGAGCGCATCTCCTGACTCGAGGGACGCTGCTCCCGAGCTTAGCCAGGCAGGTAGGGCAGGCATTAATAGGTAGTTCTAACGTCTGGCATATTGTGCCCTCATTGCAGAAGAGGGCAAGGAGAGGCAGAGGGGACCAACGGGTCACCTCCTAGTGTATACCTGGAGGATTAGCACCCAATGCTACGGCTGCGATACGAGCAGCAGTAGGAGATACCGCCTGCTCCAGGCTGCGGTTGGTCGCCCATGTCGGCACCAAGGATGTGTCCGAGCGTGGAGCTGATGAGATTTTGCATCCCTTCAGGGATTTAAACTCAGAGGTGGAACACGTTCGGAGGGCATCTGGTGTCGATATGCGACTCTACATTTGTAGTGTTGTTCCACGGACCGTGTTTGTTCCACGGACCGGCCACCATGTTTGGAGCAGAATCGACTGCCTGAACAGGAGGCTGTGGGAATCCTGTGTAGGCATAGGAGCAGAATTCATAGATCTTTGGCCGGTGTGCGGATCGTGCCATGCTCCCCTCAACCGTTCTGGGGTGCATTACTCCGCCCAGGCATCAGAACGGGTGGCTCATAGGATTTTTGAGCATTGTAGGTATTTTTTAGGCTAGAGAGTAGGTCATTCAGCGGATTCAAAAGTATACACCCGAAAACAGCCTCTGAGTAAATCCGAGAAACGTTAACCTTCATTGCTGAATAAACTTAGGAGAAGCATAAATAAATAAATGTTACTTCAGTAGCGAAAATAATTCCAATATGCATTCTCTAGATAACTGTGAAATTTCAGAGAAAAACTCACTTCTCAGTGGCTGCTGAGTACATCAAAAAGATAATACACAGAATCACAGAAAACAACGAACCTGCACGTATCATGCTAAATGCGATATAAATTTAGTAATAGTAAATTTCCATAGCGTGAAGAACAAACGTGCCAAAGATGAGCATATATTTGAAAACACAGATATATAAGATTTCAAATTTTCCAGGCGAATCGTATTAATGAAGTTCTCTTGGGCTCCACCCCAGGTTAAACAGTGTTTAACTGCCAACGTTTGTGTGGCTGAGTCGACCACTGTCTTCAGGGCACAAACCGACATTTTTAAAATACCAGTAAATTAAATTTTTTCGGTGTTTACTAAACGTTGCTGTTTACGCTGATTGTTGTTTTCTTTGTCTTATCCTTAAGTAAGTTGAGGATAGGCTTCCAGGCAGAACTCAAGGCAAAACCAGTGTCACGATTGATGTTGTAGCTCTCCAATTTAATCTCCGTAGCCTCTTTGGTGAGTCTATCCCATAATCTAGATGTTTTCTGGAGTAATTTGAGTTCCGCCTGGAAGCCTATCCTCAACTTACTTAAGAATAAGAGAAAGAAAACAACAATCAGTGTAAACAGCAACGTTTAGTCAACACCGAAAAAATTTAACGTACTGGTATTTTAATAATTTCAGTTTGTGCCCTGAAAACAGTGGCAGACTCACCAACAGAAACGTTGGCAGTTAAACACTGTTTAACCTGGTGTGGAGCCCAAGAGAACTTCATTAATGCAGTTATAATTGGAACAGAGAGCTGGCTTGCAGAAGATATTAACGATAGCGAAGTTTTTCTGAAAGGATTTAAAATCTATAGATGTGATCAACCCGATATGACTGGCAGCGGAGTATTCATAGCAGTTAAATCATATTTGAATAGTACCGCACACATATTAGATGACAATGGAATAGAGAATGTTGGATGTAAGCAACAAAACAAAATAAATATGCATATATGCTCATTTTACAGGCCACCAGATTCCAAAATCGATGTTTTGTACAAGTTAGAAAGCCAATTAACATCATTTACCTCGAAAGATAACAAAAGCGTGATAATTATCGGTGGGGATTTCAACCTCCCGGCTATAATGTGGAAAACCAGTAACGTTGAACCAAGTTTGAGGAAGCGTGATATAAGCGAGGCCTTACTTCATATACTTTCACACCACTCTCCTACTTAAATAGTAAACGAACCTACGAGAGGTAATAAAATATTAGCCCTTTTAGCTGTTAGTCGCCCTACAATGATTAAATACGTCGATATCCTCGAAGGCATAAGTGATCATAAAGTAATTTTTAAGACTTTGAAAACGACAGTAGATTCCACTGTGAAACCAAAATGTTAAGTCTACTTAATTGAAAAATGCGAATACATGTAATTTGGAGAGACGTTAGAAGCTTCATTCACGAAATTCGTAGCCACAATGAAGAACGAGAGCACAGAAGAATCATTTTTTGAAATTCTACTTGATGAATATATTCCATACAAATTCAAATGGGAGAGTAAAGAACCTCATTGGTATAACCACAAAATAAGGTGGGAGCTCAGGAGACAAAGGCAACTACACAATCTATATAAAAATTCTATTAACTTAGTAGATTAGATTAGATATGTTTTTGGTGGAGTTCCTCCAAGGAGGACCCGGGGCACCTAGACCTATTGGTCCTTTGTGCTAACCACCATATCTTGGTTACCCGTGGAGTCCAATGGCCTTACTGAAGGCCAGCATATCCTCTATGGGAGTAACCCTGATTTCAGCCGGATCAGGAAACGGAGATCCCAGATGCCTCATTCTGGTCCTCATCAAGGCAGGACAGACACAGAGAATGTGTGATGTTGTTTCGTCCTCTTCTCTGCACCATCTGCATCTGGCAGAGTCCGCCAGCTTCAAGAGATGAAAGTGCCTCATGACCTGATAGTGTCCAGTTAGGAGACCCACTATCATGCGTAGTTGACCTCTGTTTAGCAATAGAAGTCTTCTTGCTAGTCCCAGTTTGGGTCCTTCTATAAAAAGCTTGGCTTGTCTGAGCCCTTGTGTGTTTCGCCAGATCTCAGAGTGGCGGGCAGGGCCCCACTTCTTGATCTCAGTGATTCCTGCTGAAGATGGGATCGGAATGTGAGGCTCTGGTCCCATTGGTGTGTGGTTTGAGCCTTCTTTTGCAAGTTGATCCGCAATCTCACATCTGGTAATACCCTCATGTCCGGGGACCCAGAGGAGTTCAACTTTGCCAAGACTGTGCAACGAGTTGAGCTCTTCATGGCATTCATGAAGGAGTTTTGAGTTGCACATTTGTGATGCTAGGGCCTTTAGAGCCGCTTTGCTATTGGTGCGTATGTGGATTGGTCTGCCCTTGAGACCTGATTCCTTGATAGCGTGTGCGCAAATTAGTAAAGCCAACACCTCCGCTTGAAAGACTAGCATATTCTCCAAGTGAGATGGTGATCCTCTTGTCTGGGTGCTGGCAGTAAATTCCAGCCCCTGCTCTGCCTTCCTTCTTGGAGCCATCGGTGAACCACACCTGGGCTCCATTGTGGAGATCTTTGTATCCCCCTTTTATCCACCATTCCCTTTCTGGAAAGTGGATTTTAAAGTGTGGGGCTGATTTGTAGAATGAGGTTATCATCGTGTCTGAGCCCATTTCAACAATAGGGCTCGACTCTCTAAGCTTCTGCCATATTTTTCTGTGTCCGTACAGTTTTCCCCTGTCATTCCACAGACCCTGTCTTTTTAGATGATATGCTGCAGCCCTAGCCTGTTTCTCTACTTCCACATTAAGTGGAGCAAGGCACAGTAGGGTCTCCATAGCCAGTGTGGGGGTGGTTTTCATTGCCCCCGTAATTCCCATGCAGGCCATTTGTTGCAGGCGGTTGAGCTTCTTCCTTGCGGAGCTCTGTCTTGTTTTCCCCCACCAGACTAATGAACAGTGTAGAAAGCTAGGTTTCACCACTGCAGTGTAGATCCAGCTGATCGCTTTTGGTTGAAGTCCCCAAGTTTTGCCTAGTGCCCTCCTACAGGTCCATAGGGAGGCACACGCTTTCTTGGCTTTTGCATCAAGGTGTTCTCCCCAGTTGAGTTTGGAGTCCAGAAGGACTCCCAGATATTTCGCTGTCGTTGAAGGTTGCAATATCCTGCCTTGTAATGAAGGAGATGTGAGCCCTTCTCTTTTCTTCTTGTTGGTGAAGAGAACAAGTTTTGTTTTCCCTGGATTTACCGTCAGCCCTGTCTGATGGCACCAGCTCATCGTTCTATCCAGGGCTTTGTGCATAAGTCTGGAGACGGTGCTGAGGTACTTGCCTTGATGAGAATCACTGCGTCATCCACGTACCCTTGTGTATAGGCATAAGTTTTGTTTAGCCGTGTGATGAGGCCATTGACCACCATGTTCCACAGCAGTGGGGATAGAATTCCTCCTTGTGGGCATCCTCGAGTCACAGCCACCTCCAGCGTGCTCTCTCTCAGAACAGCCTTGACTGTTCTTTCTTCTAGCATTAATCTGATCCAGTTGACAATGTGTGCATGGACACCATGTCTCCTGGCTGTGATTCAGATTTGTTCAAACGATGTGTTGTTGAAGGCTCCACCACGTCAAGGAAGGTGCCCAGACCAAACATCCCATGTTCTAGCACTCCTTCTATCCTGGTGATAAGGTTATGGAGTGCTGTCTCTACTGATTTGCCTTTTTGGTAGGCATGTTGGTACGGGTGTAGGGGATTGTCCTTCAAAGGTCCCTCCCTAATATACCTGTCCACTATTTTCTCCAGTTTTTTCAGCATAAAGGAGATGAGGCTGATGCCATGAAAGGAGTCAGCTTTGGTGTAATCAGTCTTTCCTGTTTTGGGAATAAAGACGACTTTAGTGATCCTCCACTTCTTGGGATCATACCCATATGCGAGGCATGATCGGAAAATTCTGACTAATGGTAACAGTACCTGGTCCTGTCCTTCTTGCAGAAGTGTTGGGAAGACTCCGTCTTCGCCAGCTGATTTGTATGGGCTGAAGCTTGTTATTGCCCATCGCGTTGCATTATATGTGATGATGCTGGAGGCCAATCTCCACTCCGTCCTAGCAGGATGACTGGGAGGCCTCCTTTGGCACATCTCAACCTCCAAGGAGCCTGGAAAGTGAGTCTCCAGCACATGGGCGTAGCCAGGGAATTTGGCTGGGGGGGGCCATGGGACCACCCACCTTCCGGGGGGTACCCCCACTTCAAGAGAGGGTGTTTCTCCCCCAGAAATGTTTGAAATTGAACCTTCTCAGAACTGAAATTAAGCCTAATTGCTGATGACATTTTTGTAAAATACTGAAAGGGATTGTTGTAGGCTAGAAAATGATCACACCGAGTTGGAAAATAAAATAGCTTTTATTTTCAACGAGGATTCACACATTTTCACAGGGATCATAGTAAATTTTGGGATGGTTATCTGCTAATAAATTAAATACAACTTCAATATTAATTTAAAGTGAAAACAAAGAAAAGAAACAAAATATTTAGTTTAAAGGAATTTTCTGTTTTTTTGACAAAAATGTTCAATGATGGTAGTGCTGGGAACCCTTTCTTTAACAAGTTTTTTTCGATGTGAAGAATGGATAGATTTGAAAATCTTGATTGACCGGTTGTAGACCGAATCCATGACTTGATTCTTCGCATGACTGAAAAACTTCTTTCACATCCACCCGAGCTGACGGGCAGGCCGATTGCTACTTGGTGAAGTCTGTAAACATTCGGCATGATATCTTCATTTCTTTCTGCTCTGACATTTTTAAGTTTGACCTCTAGTTCCTTGTTTTTTAATATATTTCTCAATACTGTAGCCTCGGCATTTAAGGAATGGGTATCAATATTCAAATTTTCTTTGTAATTATTACTGAAATCTTCAGCTTCAGTCAAGTTCAACTGAGTAAAGGCATCCGCTGCCTTTGCCAGGGGAACGGACTCAAACCTGTGCTGAAAATGTGAAATAACGTTATCCAAAACCCTGTTGTACACATTGATTTTCCAGTAATCTCGAGTGTTGGGGTTGGTGTCAGATGGTAGATCGGTCAGCTGGCTTTTTCCTGCGGTAGTTTCAACATAGTAATCGCTCATTTTTGCGGGCGGCTGCTGCCTTCTTTTCTTTGAGACAGACACAGGCTCTAGCAAAATGTCGTTATTGTTCTCAAATTCTATTATCTCGGCCCATAAACCATCAAAATTATTTCTGTTCTCTGCCAAAGTAGTTTGAATGCTGGCAATAACTGAACTTGCTCTCCCGAGCGTCGCATCTGGGCCTTGCAAATACTTACTCAGCACGTTGGCCACCGATAAAACTGAATGGATTACGAAAAGATTAACAACGAATTCAGGTTGTACGATAGATCTCAACAAACCGATGGCCTCCACCATACCCCCATCTCGTGCAGCGTTGATTTCCTCCTCAAGGGCTTCCTTGATTGCGTTGAAGTTATTTTTTACAACGTTACAATTTGTGTAACGGCAGCACCATCTTGTACTACTTAAGCTCCCCATTTCTTTCCCACCCTTAATGCCTAGCTTCTTTTGGATCTCTGCTAAGATGGCATGATTACCAGTTTGTGAATAGTGCATATGGAGGGCTTCAAGAGTATTGAAGAAAATGTAAGCTGACTGGATATCGTTGCAGGAATAGACAACGGCCAAATTTACTTTTTGAGCTAAGCAGTGGATATAAATTGCCTGTGGGTGTAACTCTTTCATTTTCACCTGGAGACCTGCGTTCTTTCCTGACATTACGCTGGCACCATCATATGATTGTCCAATCATTGGTATATCGTCCAAGCTGTATTTAGTTAAAAAATTTTGAATCATTTGGCTTAGCAACTCGGAATCTCTTGCTGTGGAACAATTTAAGAAACCGAGAAACCTTTCGATGGGCTCCAATCCTCTTACGTACCTCAAAACTACTGACAACTGTTCTTCTTTGTAACATTTGGCTTCATCAACCATCAATGAATAAAACCCACACTCCCGCACTTCCTTTACAATTTCTTGAAGAGTTAGACCGCCTGCAACTTCTATTATTTCGTTCTGAACCGTTGGGCTGCAGTAGTTAAGGCACTGCTCAAAATGTTTGGCAAAAAAGTCATCATACTTCGCAAAAAGCTTACACAATTCAACACAGTTTCCTCTATTCTGAGATTCAGAGCTCTCATCATGTCCTCTCAGTGGCATGCCTTGACAACTGAGATAGGAAATTATATCAGCTACTTCTGTCAAGTAACGTTTTTTCTCTTCAATCTCTTCTTTACTCTGATTTACGACTCTCGCGTGTACAGTACCAGATGCATTAGCCATTTGGTACCCCAGATACTTTTGATGACAATCCAAATGAGATCCTGATTTTTCGTGTTTTTCGATCGCATCTTTTAATTTTTTCCATTTGCAAAACCCCGTTTTAATAAACTTTTCGTTTTGGTCTCGCACAACCCCGGTAAAGAAAAGTCTACACACAAAGCAGTATGCTCGATCTTTTTCCACACTGTACTCCAACCACTGGTGTTTTTCATAGTAAGCGTCGGAAAATGATCGGTTTCTGTCACCAAATAGAGTTTTCGGGAAATTAATTTTCAGTTGTTTCGGTCCAGTTTCCAAAGTACCAAGATCTGTCGGTTCAGATGCTCTTTCCTCGATTACTTCCATTTTTTCATCTGCGGCTTTCGTTGAAGTTTCAAACGTTGACGGTGCAGAGGAGGGGAATGTGCGGTCGTCTCTGGGAGGATCATCATCTTGACGTTGATTATTTTTTGGAGGGGGAGAGAGAGTTTTCTTGAAAAATGATCGAATATCTGAAACTTTCTTCATCTTGCACCTAAAGAAAAACAAAATAGAAGGGAAAAATCACAAGATTGCGCGAAACATAATTAACTGCACAACACTATAGTGCTTTCCACATTTAGTTGACAGTATGGACTCTTAAGCAGATTCGTTTCCCATGTTAATCTCCATAAGGGCGGGCGTGCGCTGTTATCAAATGCAGCATAAAAATTAATATTGCACTATGCACTGAATAAAAATGTGCCATAATGCATAAAGAGACGTTTCATTTAGTGGTGTCAATAGTTTTTCGATAAAGTTTATAAAAAATATTTCCATAAACTTCCCCTACAAACGCGGTTCTTTTCACTCGATTGTCGGCAAACCGTTCCTCATGCTGGATTAAAACTTTTACATAAAGGTTCCTCATACCATTTTCTTCGTAACAGTGCTCATGTTTTTTTGTGGTTAATTGAGCTAAAATGTTGTTATACTGATGTAAATATCTTAAGGACAAAAAATTGAATTTTTGCAAGGTAAAAAGTAGCCGCCTGCTAACTTACGTATTTTACATTGTAGGTCCATTAATGCTGCATATGAAATGTGAATAAAAGTATAAAGTTGTTTTAGTGTTTAAATCATATCTCTTATCTCAATCGTGAAGGGAGTTACAACGTGTTGATCTTAAGAAAAATGATTACGGCGCCGTCGAGGCGCGATTTTTGCTCAGCCTGCAAGTGAAGACAGGAGGCAATTAGCAACGGCAGCATCATATATCATAGTTGAGGTGTTTTGTGACTTGACTAAATTGCTTCGAGAGAAATAAAGAACTTTATCTGCAGGATGAAACCCTCACGTCATCCCGATTCCCTGTCACAAGACACCGGCGTCATTTCATTTGGAAACTTACCTTTTCACTCCGCGCGTTATCACGTAATCCGCAAGATGCACCGGTTTGCTGTCACTGGGAGCGCCGCGGGAACCATACTTTTAACACAACACCACAGTGGTTGAAGAAAAACTGGCCAGCTGGCGCCAGCACTCCAGCACAGCGCGACGTACGACGCGCGGCTTGTCTGTCAATGTAAACCAACAACAATCCTGTCGATGCTTGTAGAGGCGGGCGAGCCGGCGCGGCGGGTGAAATGGTGAGGTGAGGTGGCAAGGGAGGGGGGAAGAAACAGCCAGGCAAGCGCGCTGTCGGGCAGAGACTAGAGGTCCTACATAGGGTAATATAGTAACTCTTCTGAAACGAGTGCCGAGCACCTCAGCTACACCGCTGGAGCCAGACGAAGCAGATGAACAAAGCAGCAGTGCCTGTCCGCGGCGCACATTTTCAAACTTCGCAGTGCTGCCCCGGCTGCTTCAGTGTAAATTGTAGCTTACCTTCGGCCAAAATATAGAACCAAAGGGACCGCACCGCCGTGCTGTGGCTCGGCCGCAGGCGCGCGGTTGCCAGCGCTGTGTGAAGCGTGGCCACCACAATTTCGTTTTGTCAATTTTTTCTGGGGGGGCCACGAGCCTTCTGGGGGGGGCCGGGCCCCCCCAGGGACCCCCCTAGCTACGCCCATGCTCCAGCATTAGCTTTAGTGCTTCCTTGTCTGATGACGTGAATTCACCAGAGGGAAGCAGAAGAGACTCCACTCCTGCTTCCGGGTCCTATGAAATAATCTTGTTGAATCTTGCGAGTTGTGGAACATCTTCCACAGTCTCGCAAAAGCTTTTCCAAGATTCTCTTTTCGAGCACTTAATTGTCGCTCTGTATTTCAGCTGGGCCGTTCTATAGTTTTCCCAGTCCCTGGGTGTGGTTGTTCTCTTCGCTTTTTTGAAGAGCGTTCTTGTCTCTTTCCGGATGTTCTCTAGTTCCGCGCCCCACCAGGGTAGCTTGCAGCCTTCCTTCCTGGTTTTTATGGGGCAGCTGGATTCATAGGATGTGATTATGCTGTGCTGGAGAGACTCAACAGCAGCATCTATGTCATCTGCATTCCTGAATTTATGTCCTGGGGCTTCGGACAGTAACTTCTGGAGTGTATGCCTATACTTGCCCCAGTCTGTTGATATGGGGTTCCGGTATGTTGTCGGCCTGTTGATGGCTTCTAGAAGTGTGAAGTGTATGTGCCGATGGTCTGAGAGAGAGAGACTTGATTCGACACTTTCCACTCGGCCACGCCATTCACCATCTGATTGGTGCAAAGAGTAATATCTATCTTTTCTTCCCTAACTCTGTTGGAGAAGGTGGGTCGTGATCCTTTGTTGAGTATATGCAGGTCTGTGGACATGAGATACTCAAGCAGGGCCTCTCCCCTGTTATTGGTGTCCTTGCTTCCCCACACCGTATGGTGCGAGTTAGCATTGCACCCGACAAGGAGGTCCCATTTTTTTGGTTTGGCAGAATCTTACCAGATTTAAGTTCCTCTGAAGGTGGTGGTCCAGGTGCATCAAAAGGTAAATATGGGGAGCAGATCACCAACCTCCTCTTTTCCTCGCCAACCCCAAGACTCAGCGCAGCTGCCGCTTGGTCCCTGGTGGTAAATTCGGGCAGATGTATAGCATTCAACCCATTTACAAAGATGCATGCTCTTGGTCTTTCGACCGAGGTACAAAAGAATACTTTACCCTTGGTCATGCTTAAACCCCTGATTCTGCCCTGGAAAGCCCAGGGTTCTTGAATCAGGGCAATTTTGACTTTACCTTCTGAGAGGATCCTTTGCAGGACCCCCGAGGCAGCCTTACAATGTTGAAGGTTGACCTGTAGGCAGTGGATGCCACCATCCTGGTCTAGTTCCTTCATTTCAACCTCGTTGTTGTTGAGGTCGTTGGAGGCTCCTCTTGTGCACCCGCCTTTCCGAGGAACGTGATTTCGGCCTTCTGCATATCGACATTTGCTCGGAAGTCCAGACTTGTAATGAAGGTGGCGGATGACTCGTGTACTCCAAGGACGAATCTCGTCCCATGCTCCACCTCCTTCCTCTCATAAGTTCTCCAGAGAGAGGTTTGAAGTCCCGGGTTGGACCTCTTCATTCTATCGATGAGTGTTTTGGTGTCCGGTTTGCTGAATCCCGGAACCCACACCATCATCCTTCTTCTCCTAATGAGACTGTTGGCATCAACCACCTTCACATTGGTTTCACCGAACAGTCCCATTTTGCCTACAGCCTCAACTAGCTAGTTGGCTGAGTATTCGTTGCCACAGGCTAACTCCACCAACCTTAGTGAGCCTGTTGGCTTCAAAGAGTGGGATCTCTTCATTTGCAGGAATCGTATCCCACATCTCCTCCAGCTTCACAATAGCAATCCTGTGCCATTCCTCAGTCATCATCACCTCCGGGTAAGAAACAGGCACGATTGCCATCTTTTTCAGGTTTTTAGCAACCTGTGCATAGGTGGAGGTCCTAGGTTTCTTGGCCTCGTGCACCAAGTTCGTGGGGGTGTCCCCAGCTGTCCTCCCCCTTTTTTGGGATCCGCCTCCAGATTTCTCGGCGGAGCCCTCTTTTCTCCTTGGAGATCCACCGATGGCTTTTGCGCCTTCGGTGGACAAAGCTGCCCCCTGTGGCAAACCACCAGAGGCTAAGGCTTTCTTGGCACACCGTTTCTCGTTCCTCCTTCTTCACTTGGCTGCGCCACTCTCTTTTTGCCTTGTGGTGAGCTGCTCCATTTTGTTAGAGATGCTTCCCAAAGTGGTGATGGAAGCTCCAGAGTCTGACTTGGGGGACCCTGGTGCTGCCTTCAAAGTTGACTCGGAAGAGTCGGAAAGGGGCTCGCCCTGCTCCACAGACATGGAGGGGTAAGCTAAGGGAAGGGAAAGGAAGGAACTGCCGTTGGAATTGGTGATGGGGCTCGCCAACTGAGCATCCTCCATGGATGAGGTGATTGGACTGACGTCCTTAGATTGGGTTTTGGGACCAAAGGGTTTTGTGTTTTAGGTTTATCCATAAATAATCCCACGAATAGCTAGGGAAATATACGGTCCACCCACACAGAGCCCCGCATGCATAGGTAAGGCTAAATAAAAGAGGAGGTCACCCTGTATCCGGAGTTTCCCCGCTAACGACTTCTTACCCTCCGCCCTGCAGACACGGACACCGTCGGCGCAAGGAGCAACCTTGTTGAGGGGAGCTGTTTATCGACCTTGAGTAACAAAACAATGAAACTTGCGGTGAGAGAAATATACGTTGCCCATTGCTGAAAAACGAAGAAAATCATGCGTACTAGTTCACGAAACTTCAAGAAAAAAATCCTAGGTGAATTTCTGGGTGAAAACCACAAGTCATTGTGGTCTTACGCGAGAGAGCTCCAGGGCGAATCTTCGACAGTAGAGTCTTTACCGGATACAAATGGCAAACTGGTCACCAACAGTATGGACAGAGCCAATTTATTAAACAACTACTTTGAACGTGTATTCACTAAGGATGGCATAATTCACAATTTAGACATTCCTGACTTATTCGAGCTGGTGGCTGACATAACAATTCAACGTGATGGAATAATTAAACAACTGCGTTCCATAAAAAGTAACAAGCCCCCAGGTCCAGAAGGAATACCTGCAAGTGTGCTGAAGGCATTAGTGCCACAGATTGCACCATTTTTAGAAATTATATTTAACAAATCATTATCCGCAGGCAAGATGCCCCAAGACTGGAAAATAGGCAACGTCACTCCGATATTCAAAAAAGGAAATAGAAGTGACCCAGAAAATTATAGGCCTGTATTGTTTACACTACTTTCATTCAAGATCCTCGAACACATTGTCGTTAGTAATATTTTTACATTCCTGGATAATCATAACTTCTTACATAGCAGTCAGCACGGCTTCTGTAAGGGCAGGTCCTGTGAAACACAGTTTGCACTCTTCCTTCATGATATCCTAAAATCAGGTGAATCGATTTAGCAAGTCAACACTATATTCCTTGATTTCAAGAAGGCATTCGACAAGGTTCCTTACAAAGAAACTCATATATAAATTGCAATCATGCGGAGTTAATAGAAAAAATTGTGAATTGGATTAGTGATTTCCTTAGTCATCGAAAACAAAAAGTAGTTATTGATGGTTTTAGCTCTGATATGGTCAAAGTCACATCCGGTGTTCCTCAGGGAAGTTTAATCGGCCCTCTTTAATTCATTTTTTATATTAATGACCTAAGTTCTCTGGTTGCCAGTAAATAAAGTTTATTTGCGGACAATACAGTTATCTACCGTGAAATAAGCGAAGACGTGGCCTTTGAAGCTCTGTCATCGGACATTAACAATGTTCATTTGCAGTGCCAGGAGTGGGGGTTAGAATTAAATATGAGCAAATGCACTACAGTTCACTTCCTGCGAAAGTCATCACAAAAATGCCATACCTATACTGTGGGTGGAGTAAACATAAAATCTTCAGATACAGTAAAATATCTTGGAATTACATTAACTTATGATATATTGTGGGGATTACACATACGAAACATATGGTGCAGGATTAAAGAAACTAGGTTTGTCATGCGTATAATAGGAAGGTTTTTAGATGAAAAAGTAAAATAGAGACGCTACTTCACTCTGGTTAGGCCTCACCTTGAATATGCCGTGAGCATTAGGGACCCCGGTCAAATAGATTTAACCAAAAAATTAATAAAATAAAAAGGAAAGCAACACGCTTCGTTAAAAACTGCTACGAGCATACATGTCTAACAACTTTAGGAGGGATTAAAGTTGGAGCCCCTAGAGACTCGAAAGCTACACGCTAGGCTTAGTTTGCTTGATAAATTTAGAACTGATATTTTTCAGAGCGACTCAAAGTATATTTTCATGACTCTTCACTTCATCTCTTGGTCTGACAGATGTGATAAAATAGGAGAGATAATCTGCTGAACAGATAGGTACCATAACTCATTCTTTCCGCAAACAATAAGCGACCTCAATAAAAACTGAGCTCCACTAAATACACTCCCATAATATATGTCACCATTTCATCTCCAAAAAAACCTACACCTTTACACGGCTTGTGACCTAACACCCCCTGCCACATGCCCAAGCGGCGGCTCACGGGGTATTGTGTAGATGTGTAGATGTCGATTCTTACAAAAAATTATATGAACAAGAGGCACTTTCACTAAAACTAGATGCTATACCTTTCATTCACTGACCATTATTTCAAATATTCCCTCATAAAGTTATGCCTTTGGATACAGTTACACTTGGTATCTTTAGAGTATGTGTCGAAAATCCCCCTAACCAAGACAGAAAAAAAAGTAGAACCTGAAATATTCATAGTAGCAGTCAAAATACCACCATTTTTATTTCACAGTCTATTAGGGCACTTATTTAGGTCCAATTTAAAAAAAGTGGATGAGTTGACTACTCTGCCTTAGGGTGATAATTGTGAAAATATGAAGTTGGTAGTGTTATCGCGTTCCAAAACTTGGTTAATTAATGACTAATGACATTATAGTGGCTAATATAGCTATGCAAGGATGATAGGAAATATTTATATGTTATCTACGTACTCTGATAGACAAGAGGTAAAAATTCATGGTGATATGTTAATTGGTTGCTGAGCAGTGAATTTTTACCTTGTGCCCTGTACTCTGAAAGTTGAATCCCATGACCAGTACTTCGGAGCAAACTTCCCGAACTTTGACCCGTCATATCTTGCAAACTATGAGAGTGAGTGAAGAAATATTTTACATGGGTCATTATATTTGGTGATAGTAGCTAGGGACAAAAATTTCATAAAAATCCGAGTCAGTAGGTGTCATTTTGAAAATATTCTGGGTGATTCGACATGGAATGACCCTTATCCAAAGAAATAAGGAGAATATTACAGAAACACACGACAGTAGCGGCCGCAATCTTATTTTGTCGTACATAGGAGATTATGGGAGTTCCTGGCCATCTCATGGAGCCAAATATCTGTTACATTGTAGGCCCAAGATCTCATGTAAGATTTTGTTTGCTCATGACTCTCTGATTTGATCACTATTTTGATTATGGTCTTGCTGCTTCTGTACTTATGCAATCTCCCAGGCAAAACGCTGATGTCATGTAAGTGTCTAAAAGATATCAGAATGGTGTTTGTTTGGTTGAAAATGATATTTTGGTCAAGGAAAAACCAATAAATAACTGCAAAAGTTTAAGATGAGAGATCTGCTCTATTCTTCTTTTTGCATCATAGTATTTTTTTCAGTCCTAAGTGGTTCATGGCAGTTTAGTATTTCATTGCAATAAATCTTTCACTGTTTCACTTTATTGATTTTTTTAATATTCAAAATCCTGTAGTAATGAGTGACTTGTTCATTTTACAATTTGAATATTTCATTTTATCATGTTTCACCATCAAGAGACTTACTGTGTGATGGATATGAGCATGAATGGATTATCCAACCCTTTGAGGGATCTGATTGAGCTTTCCCTCCTCCCTCCTCCTCCCTTGCCTCCAATAAATCAATAAATAGTGCACTGCCCTAGTACATATCCCTCTCTCCCTCACTCTCTAATGAACAAAAATGATTTTACAATCTAAGTGGAATTGAGTCTTTTCTAAATGGCTTGCTGTGTGGTGAGGTGAAGTGTGATCAAAGCATTCTGTGAATGTTATGGAATACACAGGGGAGTGAGGTTTTCTTTGAGAACTGGTTTTTTTACTGCCAGAAAATTTCTTTATCTCATTATTATTTATGTGTTCATTCTGTGAAAGGAATCTATAGGTGAGTGGATATTATTTTAATTCTTTTTTCAGTTGCTTCCAAAGTTTTTCAGAAAATGAAAATGAGTGTCCTGCTTGTCTACCGAAGAACAAGAGCTTTCTGGAGCGCATTGAATCACAGGTCAGTTCCTCTTTGGTTTAGTTTTTATAGCATAAGATTATAATTGTGGGCCCTACATCTTTTGTTTTGCCAATCAGTGCTCTGTATTGGTCAGTGTTTCTGTGATTTTCACAGCAGGATAACATTTTGAAAACATTGTAAGACAAAAAAGTGGACTTATACTTACTGTCGGTTCATAGTTCCAATTGATTTACTGTTCGAAAATATATTTTGAAAAAACCAAGTTTTTCATCTTTTAGTAAAAAAAGTCCATCAATTCGTATTTTAAAGTAAAATAAGATGACAGTATTTCGTAATAAAATGTTTAAACAATTTTTCCCTTGAATAAAAAGTGATAATTAATAATGTTACGCAAAAATTTATAGGAAACAGTGAAAAAAAATTTTTGCACTTGGGGAGAGCTATATTTCAGATTATTTGCGCAGTTAAAGGGTTAAAAATGTTGTCATTGAAGATTATTCGGGATTTCCACCGGGTCAGGTTCTCCATTTCTGCTGACGTTTCAATGGACATCCATCATCCTCAGGGCAGAATAATCTTCAATGACATAGTTTGCCAGGAAAACTTTCTATCATTTGGTTAAAAATGTTCTTTCATGGTGCCAGGAGTGGGGTTTAGAACTAGACCTGTGAGCCGATGGATAAATTATCGACGGCGGATGCCGCCTGGAAGTGGGTTGGAGGCCGGCGGCGAATGGAGCCATGGTTTTATTTAATCACAACAAACCCTAATTCACAAGTACCAGCTGAAGAAGAAACCACAAGACAAATTAAAAAGCCCCAAAACATTAAATCATCAGGTGAAGATGGAATCATAGCAGAACTCGTGATAGCAGCTGGACCAAAAACCATAGCAGAAATAACACAAAAAATACAAACTTTTGGTGAACTGAACAAATCCGTAATGACAGGGAAAATGCCCTTATTCATCCATTTTATTAAAAAATAGGAGATAGAACAGATGTAAACAACTACAGAGGAATGCCACTCCTTCCTGGCACATATAATATTCTCTCACAATGCTTCCTTGTTCAGTAACAAAATTGCCGAATATCAAGCAGGAATATTATCTGCACCTTCGTTGACTTCAAAAAAGCCTTTGATTCAGTTGATCGCAAATCTCTTGATCAAATTTTGAAGGAACAAGGGCTCAACCCTAAAACACCTGTGGTGGCGGATTAAAGTCCTCGCCTGCTAACCCGACGGTCGTGGGTTCGAATGCCGCTTGGGTAAATATCCACTACCCTGGACATGGATGTTTATGTGTGTTAAAGGAGTTAATTGTAAGAGAGGTTGTACAGTCCTAAATTCGCTCACAATAAAGACAAGTGAAAACACTTACAACCATTAGACAAACGCTCACCGAAAAAAAATGTTGAGTAAAATTCAGCGGCAAAATTTGGGAACCCTTCGAAATCAAAATAGGAGTAAGTCAAAGAGATGGACTCTCAACATTACTTTTAATTTGTGTCCTAGAAAAAGTAATTCGAGAATGGTGAAAAGACTAACGAAGTCTAAAAATTGATCAACCAATCAAATTTTGAATAACAAATATAACAATTGACAACCTGGCTTTAGCAGAAACCGTCATGCCCAGGCGATGTCTTGCACTTCTGCAGGGGGTACTCGGCAGTGGCCGATGACCCATCATCCCAGGATTTCCCTAGCCTTCAGGTTTTTATTTTTCCACCCCACACCAGCAGCGGCAAACGATCCATCTACACTATAGATTCTACAGACATCTGTCAGTAGATTCTCTAGATATCCGACTTAAACCTTTTGGACTTTCAATATCCTTGTTTGTGACTTCCCCTTACCTCCCCAGCACACGTTCCTTTCTCAGGGTTTCTCCGGACGGTTTCTGTTTTCCAGCTCCACGCTCTTCTGAAACTGCTTTGTATGATGCATAACTCTTCCGTCACCCACATCTTCATGAATATATTTTATACCCAAATCTTCGATAGTATGATGATCATGTGGTAATATTGGGACTAGTCGAGTTAAATCTTTCATTAGTGAAACTGCAAGTGTTTTCTCCATAATTATGGAACCTGTTCTCCACATCCCATCTGAATCTGTATTGAATATATTTGACGACCTCGTTGTCAAAAATTATCAGAAAGGCAATCTATTAGAGAAGAAAGCATAGCAATGATATAGCAACATAAGTAAAAATATCACCGTACATTTAGTGCTATGTTCAGTTAGAACAGAAAAGTGGAAGTCAAACTGAAATTAATTAGGTGGTTCATTAATTTTTCAATTGACAATGCAGTACCACAAATTTCAAAATAAGTTAGATACCCTGCCTTCCTTCTTCTATACTTCAACGATTGTTTGAAAAGAACAGGAGTATCTAAAGCACACCAACTCCTTTTTTGGCCACCCATAATATGGTCACCACGTTGTTTAATGGAAAGGCACTCCTCCGTTGAAAAAAACTGCTACAAAACGAAACAGGAACCAATGAGTAGTTTCGTACTGGAACAAAACTATAAGCTTTCTTATTCAATGTGACATCGTTTCAGATTTAAACCTCAAGTCTGGCTTGGTTTCAATTTCGTTTCGGAATGAAAGTAGATATGGAACCAAATATGACAATCCGGAAATGTACCTTCTCTCGCATAGTTTCGGTTTAAGTGAGTGGGAGCTATGATAGATTTATGATACTCTAATGATAGACTGTCGACAGTAAATCGACTTGTCTCAATGAAGACCATAGCGCAAGCGTCTATATTTGTCCTTTCTAGTGTACGCAAACACCACCACCAGATTTTCGACGGGCCAATCATCTTTGGAGCAGACATGTGCCTGCTCCCTCCTTTTAGGGAATGCCCAGTGCCTGGGAAATCCGGGGGAAAAGCCTACTAATGAATAACAGAAATGGCAATTTTCCACTAGAAAAGGTTTAATATGACCATGGTTTCGATGCACTGCATTATCATCAGGTGATGGAGTGCATTGTCATCAGGCACCTGATGATGATGCAGTACATCGAAACCATGGTCGTATTAAACCTATTCTAGCGGAAAATTGCCATTTCTGTTATTCATTATGCTGAACTTCCACCAGATCACGCCTGAGACTTCTCTTTTTGTCAGCGCGCCTACCTTGAACCACAGCACCGCTCCCCCTCTGTCAATATCGTGCGCTAGGGATCAAAAATGCCCCTTTAGAGGGGCATTTTCAGTGGTCATCGACCTCAAGGACGATGCGAACAGAATATTTCTATTACACCTTAGGTAAAACAAAAGATAAAGAACAAGAGGGTACATAATTGCTTGAGAGCCATTTGGGCACATTTGTTCTTCTCCTTGGGTGCCGCATATTGGATAAACTTGTCAGTTTAAATGGTCAGGGCCTCTTCCTTCTCCCTTTGTGCTTCTAAGGAGACCTCCACCCCTCCAATCGTTCAAACAAAAATTGTACCCACAGTCTCTTTGCATCGGGACTGAGACAACTTTCCTCCCTCTCAGATTGCCGCAGACACGTTTATTTTGTAACCATCCCTCCAATCATGCTTATTATCTTTTAAATAAAGATCCATTACCTTTACTTCAGCACTCGCTTCATCCACAGAGAAAAATTCATAAGGCTCCCTTTTTATTACCCATTATGACTGACCCGCTAAACTCAAGCCGGGAAATCGCAGTTGGTGTGGGGAGAGTGGGGAGGGGACACTACAGTAAAAAATTCCAAAGAACTGGCTGCTGTTATTAATCGGAATATAAAACTGTAAAAATATGTTTCATATAATTCGCTACGTGAATTGATATTTTAGAGAATATCGAAAGACTTGCAGTTTTTAAGAGCAGTAAAAGAAAGAGGACATATTTTTCTTGTTTCCAGCTCCACAGGAGAAGACAATATTCATGTCACCACTTGGATCCCCCTAGCTTAACCATTCCTTACAGCCTTTCCAGAGACTTTTAAAATAGCTTGCCCATTTCATGGTTTTTCAAAATTTTTATAGGTCTAAGATGAAAAGTAAAGTAACGGCACAGCAATACAAAACTAAACCTATGCGTTAACAAGGCTTTTAAGTTAACCAAATGTAGGTGATTTAGGTTTCTCTTCAAATTATTTTAGTGCTTGTTTACATGAAGAATCGGAATCGATTCAGATACTATTTGCATTATGGAAATGGAATTTCATGGAAGATTACGCATGGAAGATAATCATCTATACCGAATGAAATAAAAACCTCGTATGCAATTTCATGATGCCAATACCTTCTCTCATCTCAATGCAAAGTGGCGAATGCACTCGCCATCCTCCTATATACACTATGATTGCATTGTTGATTTACTTCCTTGAACTTCATTTACCTACTATCAAAGTGCAAAAGGGTTATTGTTTAAACACACGACTAGTGTTTTTATATTGAATGTAGCTAATATTCAAGCCTCCACAGCATATATATATTTCAACCAAATTAAAAAAAAAAAAAGAGGCTAAACTCCTGTTGTCAGACACATTTACATTGCATTGACTGGCTGGAAGACATGGAACCTCAGAAGGGAAAAAGGAAGAAATAGAAGTCTTTGAGATGTAACTATGGAGGGAGAACAGAAAAAGCGCAATACACGGAAAGACTAACAAGAAGTTTCTTAGGTAGGTGAGTGAGGAAGGGAAATTTGGATATCAACCGTCCTAAGCGCCGACACGGAAGACTGGAGGCGCTATCAGTGGTGCGCTGTACATAATCCATCAGCGGCGGTGCGGTGCAGCGGCGCACAGGTCTAGTTAGAACTAAATATTAGTAAATGCCCAACAGTTCACTTCCTGCGCAAGTCATCTTTCAAATACCATACCTATGCTGTGGGTGGAGTAAACATAAAATCTTCAGATACAATAAAATATCTTGGAATTACCTTTTCTTCAGATATATTGTGGGGAACACACGTACAAAACTTATGCGGCACAGCATTAAAGAAACTAGGTTTTGTTAAACATATAATAGGAAGATCCTCGGATGCAAAAGTAAAAGAGAGATGCTACTTCGGCCTGGTTGGGCCACACCTCATAAAAAACTGCTACATGCGCGCATGAAGTGTCTCATAACTTTTAGAGGGTTAAGGTGGGAGACCCTAGACTCAGATGCTATACACAAGGCTTACGTTACGTAAGAAATTCAGAACTGGTGTGTTCAGGAGTGATGCAGAGAATATTATCATGATGCCTCACTACACCTCTAGGTCTAACAAAAGCGATAAAATAAGAGAGATACATTGCGGAACAGATAGGTACAAAAACTCATTCTTTCTGTGTACAATAAGTGACCACAGTAAAATCTGAGATCCACTAAATACACTCCCATAATACTTGTCATCATTTCATCTCACAAATCATTATCATGTGCATCTTTGTATGGCTGGTGTCCTAACACCCCCTGCCACTCGCCCATGCAGCAGCTCTCAGGGCAGTATGTCGATGTAAATGAAATAGCAGCGAACTTCCAAAGTAGATGAGTATCAAGAGTAATTAATGGCTGCAAAGCACAAAGAAAATTTTCGAGCTACTTCTCTCTTCAAGCCAAAAAATCACTCCCATCCTCCTCCTCCTCCCCCCCTCTCTCCCAACAATGCTTCCCTCTTTCCTAATACTTCTTTCTACCCCTCAAAGATCCGGGAGGCGCAACAATGTAAGAGGCTAACCCATAACTGAAAAACGTAGTGGTGAGTCCATTCAATTCTCATTTTCTTTTCCAAGTTGAGTTCTTTTCAACTTTGTATACCCGTCCTAGTCTCACCAGTGGCAAAAGACCCCAGCAAGTTGTGCAACCCAGATGATAATCACAGCAAAACAGATGCATAATGGTGATCCAGCAGTAATAACCACTTGTAATGACCAACAGAATCTGTGTACTGTTAATATTGTCACCAACTATGACAAAATAATCAATCGCTATGATGCCCTTCTAGCTGTATACCTCTCTCATTATAATGAACTTCTATTGTATTTCAATAGAATACAGTAGTGTAAAATTTAGGACTATATGGAGGAATATTCAGGAATCCATTTTTTACAGCAAGGTTTTGCTAGCTGCTGAATTTTTGTATCTATTATTTCTTTCTTTGCTCTTTTTATGAGAATTACAAATCTGGATTTTCTCATTTTCCATAAAAATTTCATAATTGTATGTCTCGTAATGCTGCAAATGTTGTGATCCTATGGATGCTATGAGGTGGAGAAAACTTAAATAACAACGCCAATAGTAAATAAATGAATTAATTTTAATCTCATTGACCATTGCTAATTTCACAGTATCAAAACTGTATCCTAACCAAATATTGCACGCATATCAATGGGGTCAGCAAGTAAAGGTAGGGTAAATAAAGTTTATCCCAGACATCTGAGTTTATCTTATTGTATTTTTTGGCACTTAAAATTCAGTAGAGGAGTGATAATCTCTGAAACATTCAATACCTCTTGGCATTCTCTGCACCAAAAGCCTGTGTCCTTTCTCTTAGACTTCCTTTGTTTTAGTATTATTCATTCAACTTTTCAGTGATATGATTGTCAAATTTGCAATAGCATCACCATATCTGTTTGTTTCATCCACAATATGTCCCCAAATCAATGCCGAAAGACAAAGGAAAAAATCAGTCTCAATACTGCTCTCCTGAAGGCTGTCTGATTTTTACCAGATGAAGTGTTATCAAACTGTAAAGTATGAGGAGTAATGCCATGAATCGTAGACCAAGAGAATGATGCCTGTGCTCTATCCTCAGCAAAAGTGGGTGGAACACCTTTCTTTGTTGGAATCATTTTCTTCATCTCCATCCATATCTGTATCACTGAAGGAGATAGACACATCGGAAAAATTTCTGTCCTCACTTTCATTGTCTGAATAAAAAAATTAACCTGGAACTTCTTCCTTGAAAGCAATCATCCTTCTCTTTGACTGACATGGCAAATTTCCATAAGCCATGGCGTAGAGAGATAAAAAGCTTCACTGAATATCTAAATCACTACTCAAGTACTTTATACAAAGGAAACATGCCACCAGAACTCTTCGGAAACTGAAGAAAAAAAATCTAGAGAGTGTGGAAAGATCTGGAAAACCAGGCAAATGGACGGGATAATAAAACTCGGTGGCATGCATGGTCATTGCTATAATGCAGGGCCAGAAGACTCATTTGCCGAAGAATAAGGAAGGGAGACCAATGCTTTCAACGACCTTTCCAAGGCTCATGGACCAAATTTCCATTTTCTTGGAACCGGAACCAATAACCGATGCCAAAAAGAATCTGTACCAAAATAATTGATGTGAAAACCAGTTTGAACCCTGTTCACTCTTTGAAAGTTGAGGCTTTGCTCTAAAACCTGGTGAAATGTCATACATAGACACATTAAAGTTCCAACGAATGAATCATATTCACATGCAAAAAGGACCGTATGCTTGATTTTATAGATTTCAAATGTAGTTAGGGATGAAATACCACCTTATTTAGCGTTTTCTGATTGATGCATATCTTAGGGTTCTTCGACCTTGTGTGGAAGTGAGTCTCTTCGTATTATTTTCATGAATTTATTATGATGTAATATAGATAACTTCATTTGCAAGTTGGACATTGCTTTCGTTTATTCTGCCAACACGTGAATTATTCTTCATTCATAATCTGTCATCAACTTCGCTCATAAAATAGAAGCTTTCTTTCATGATTGGGGGGGATCTAATCGTGTTTCACTCACAGTAGGCAGTGGACAACAATTGGCTGTTTTGAAATATGGAAAGTACCTGAGTGTAGAGATGGCCGCAAATGGAAGGCACCCGCAATATGCTGTCAATCTAACGACATGCTGTCGATAATTTCACATTGGATTCATGGATCATAGGACAAGGTAGCGAAAGATCTTCAAGGGAAAGGGTGGAACAATGAGGAAGCGCTAAACAGGGTACTGTGCGGAGGAAGAATAGAGAAGGAATGCCGACCCGTTAGTGTGGGGTAAGACAAAGAAGCTAACTCACCACGGCACGTGTCACTTTGGTGGTGATAAGACGTCGCTTCTCTGGGTTCCGAGCTCTCTTATCCTTACTGCTTACTCAGCCCACTCTCGAAGTACACAAATCAAGGTCACAGACCAGCCCAATTCCCTGACACACAAAGCCACAGGTGTTACATACATCCTTTTCGCTTGCAGTGGCATGCTTACGAATTGATTCTGGTTTAAATTTTACAGACTCTGTTGCGTATCACACCCTAGTCTGTTGCCTCTTGCAATAAAGTGTGTGTGGAAAATGTACGCTCAATGTACTCAGCAAAGGTTTCTCTCAGGGCATTGCGAGTACTTAAAGAAAGGTAGATACAAATAATCCTTACATCGAGTAGTTATTTGCAAGACGTTAAAAAAGCTGTCACTTTCTTTTGCATAGTATATCTTCTTTCTGATGGCCATCTTAATTTTCCTAGCTCACAAAGTGTCTGACATAGAAGCTTCATCTTCCTGTTCCAAGAAGTGAATAAACATTTCTGCTGATTGAACCGCGACTTAGAGAGAAACCCATTGTGTTTCAATCATTTCCTCCTCATCACTTTTGCAGCCATTTGCATACTCTGAACTAGTATCAGCAGTAGTTGTGGCGGAGATGAAAGCATCATCATCAAAGATCTGATGTATGTACTTCCAATCCGTCATGACTGAGCTATTCGTGAATATATTCTGTGTAAGCCTCGAAAAACTGATCGAGAAAACAGGCAAATGTAACTGAAATATTGATGGGGTGGAGTCAATAAATTTCAAACACTGATACAACTTCTAATGCATTAACCGGCACCTCAAAATCATCCTACTCTCCTACATGACTGAAAGATAGTAACTTACGTTACCATTTTCCAAGCATGGTCCGACAGAGGACAGGAAAGAACTTATTTCACTTTCAGTTTCATCTTAAAGTTAATTATGTTAGCGCCTTCTTTTAAAAGCAGTTCCAAAAGTTTTCGACCTTAATATATCTTCATAGTCACTATCACACCCTAGTCCATTGCCTGGATTAATGAAGCTACTTAGGGGATAGAAATGCAGCGAATGTAAGGCCGTTGGCACTTTACAGTTCGCTATACACTCATATAATTATGTAATGTAATGCTAACATTCCATCCTTTCTCTTTCCCAAAGAATTGGACATTTTGAATGAATAATTTAGCTAGAGGAAACTTATCAAATGTAAAACAGCCACGGAAGATTTATTAACTCGCTCGCCGAGTCATACTAGCAGTGAGCAGTGACTCATGAGACTCGCCATAATTGAACAGTGTGTTGTGCGTACGTTGCTGAATTGCCTGCTGCGTGAAAACCCAACGCAAAAGACCTAATGTTGGGTATAGCCAACGCGAGGGAAGGGAAGTGACCGATACGGGAGCAATAATAATCCAAGGTATGCAGTAAACCCTTGCGACTCAGCTTAGGGACAGCCCAGGCCCTTTCCGCGGCAAGTGAGCGCGACCCTCCACCACATTAGTAGCCCTCCTTGCTGCATGAATCCATGGTTAATTTATCGTATTTGCAATGGTTTTTCAACGCAATTATTTTTTTCACTCTATAAAATTTTTAACTTAATGAAGTGAATTATATGTTTTTTGTTGGGTCTTAGCAAATTTCAAACGAAATTCTAGCATTGATAGCAACGGAGCTCTTGTGTGGAACTCTCAATAGTTTGAGCTCTAAATAGAACTCTAAATTTGTTAATATTAATGCAAGAATTTCATTTAAAATTGTAAAACGCTCAGAATAACATTAGAAATGCATTTAAAGGTATGAGTTTTTGAAGCATACAGCAAAGAATCATTTTTAAAAAAGCAAAGTTAGAGCGGCGTCCTGCTTAGAGAGAGGGGCTGCTAAGGGTTGGGAGGACGAGTGGAAGGCCCGGGAGATAGGCACAGTGTCCCGCTGAGTGGGCTTCCAAAACGGGCAAAAGGCATACCTGAGCGATTCGTCGCCACGAGAGAACTCTGTAGAGAGGAGTACAGAAGATTCTCATGCTACTCATAGCAGGGAAAGAATTTCCCTTGGAGAGACTTTGGCACGAAAGGGTTAAGGATGGTTTTCTGGATAACCCTAAAGTCACTAATGTTATTCATAAGTGTAGAAAAATGGTTGGAAGTTTTAAACATTCTGCAAAAAATACTGAAGTGGTGCGGCAATGTCAGAGACAGCTAGATTTGCCAGAGCATTCAGGATGAGCCCACACAATGGAAGTTCTTTCCATATTAAAAAGAATGCATTAACAAAAAAAATGCCATTGGGCTAGTAACAAATTCATGCAACATCATGCTGGCCTCTGAATTAACCACAGATGATTGGAGAACAATTGAAGTGGCAATTGAGATATTAGAAATTTTTGAAACGGCCACTTTTCAACTAAGCAAAGGAACATCATCACTTTCAGAGACCAGTAATAAGTTAGTTTTTAATTTAAAAATATTGAATCAAACAAATATTTTTCATAAATTGCCAGAAGACACGATCATATTGCAAAGTATTTTACTAACTGCAGTATGTACTGAGTAAAGGTGTATTTTTTTAGGTAATCCCTCTTGTGAACTTAATTATACACCATTTGGAAGTCCTGCCCCTTATGGCTGTGGTATGCAGGGGTTGAAAAATGACCTTCTAGCTTCAATGAAGCTCAGATTCATCAATGTGGAGAATGATGACATTATATTCATAGCCACACTTTTGGATCCTAGATTCAAGGGCATGCCATTTAAAAATAGAGAATCTTTTACCTCAGCAAGACAAAATCTTTTGCATCAAATGGCCAATTTTTCTTCCCATGGTCCTGCCAATGAGGAATGTAGAGCAACATCACCTGTTCCATCTACATGGCATGACATTTGGGCAACATATAAACAGGTATTTCCAATTTCTTCGGTAGGACCCTGACATGACAATGTCAGTACTGAAGAGGAGCTAAATTTGTACCTCTCAGAAAGAACCATAAGTCCTGACAGTAATTCAGTCATTATTAGCCAATACTGCTTCTCTAGTAATTTCAAACGACTGAAAAGTTGAGCAGTGAAGTATCTCTGTGTTCCCCCTGCAACTCTTTTTAGTGAGAGACTGTTTAGTACGGCTGGGAATATATGCGACAGAAAAAGAAACAGACTTGATCCAGAAATAGAGAAAATGCTGGTGTTTCTGAACAAAAATTTGAAATAAATTAATATGCATGCACTTATTTGTTTATACAAACGCAATGTTTAAGGAATAAATTTCTGTAACAGATACTCTCCCTTTAGTTTCATGAGGTGATTTTTATTTTTGTATACTGGAAAAATTGATGCCGATAAGTACTGAACCAAAAGTGCATTATTGAGTTCTATAAATACTTTAACATAAGAAGGAGAAAAATGCAATAAAATTACATAAACATAAAAATAATGGTATAACTTATTTCAAGCTGTACTCCACTAAAATTGATTACATGAATGTGGATATTTTACCATTCCATGCCATCCATTCAACGAAATAGAAAAAGTTACTTTTAGAAATGCTTGCAGAAATATTCAAGAGTCCTTTTTTGACAAGAAGGTAATGTTGACTGCTGTATGTTTGTATCTAACTTTTCTTTATTTCTTATTTTTAGTCATTAGCAATCTGGATTCTCTAATTTTTAATGAATATAGCATAGTCTTATGTCTCATAATGTAGCATATTTCATGATCCTTTGGATGCAATTAGGGAGAGATTCCTTGATACATTATTCTAGAGAAGCATAGTAATCGAAAAAAACCTTTTGCCATTGAAAATTGAGCCAAGTGCTAAATTAAGAACTGGAACCGAGAACCGAAGCTTAGAAACAAACCGGATCTGAAACCGAAAAAAAAGTGGAACCGACCCATCCCTAAAAAAAACAATAAAGAACAAATCAAATCTTGAAGTTACATAGAGGTTTCTGGTCGATGCAGTAAAATCAATTTCACAATTGGCCTTTTAAGTTTACTGGTGGATGTGCAGATGGTATCTACTCGTACTTATCCATTGGACCCCGCTTGCAGTTCTGTGATGACTGCAAGTGGCCACTTAGTTGGGGAGGTCACATCACTTTTGGTCAGCACAACGTCACCAACTGCCAAAGGAGGTGATTCCTTGGCCCATTTGCAGCGGCGTTGCATATTCTGCAAATATTCTGCTGACCACCAGTCCCTAAAATGCTGACTCATTTGGGTAACCAACAACCAGTGTTTTAGAGGAGGCAACTCCTCTGCAATAATCCTTGGCTCTGGAATCTGCATTGTCCTCTGTGAGAGGAACTAATGGTCGAGGATCAAGACATGCCTCTACTTGACATAATAAGGTTGCTAACTCTTTGTATGTTAAAGTGTTTAATGACTCTTTTTAAATTTTATTTGGTGGATTTAACGGCGGCCTCTCAAATCCCACCAAAATGTGGGGTCACAGAAAGATTGAATTTCCAATATTTTCCATCTTTAGCCAATTTCTCAATAATGTTATTACAATGCTTAGAACCTTTGTGAAAAACACTTCTTAGTTCAGCATCAGCACCGACAAAGGTTGTACCTTGGTCACTAAGCAAAGAAGCACAGTGACCTCTTTGAGCAACAAATCTTTTGAAGGCAGCTATAAAGCCTGAAGAGTCATAGCTCGAGACAACTTCCAAGTGCACGGCTTTTGTACACAAACATATGAATGGTGCTATGTATCGTTTGTAGGGCTTATTACCCCATCCAGGAGAACATTTAATACAACCCTCGCACCTGCGAGTCCTTTGTTGTTCTTCGCTGCCATGCGCGACACCTTCTTCGTCGTGACTACACGGACTTTGTGAAAAGAATTACTGGGGACATTAAGGTGAATTCGAAGAGATTCTGGTCGCTGATCAATTCCAAGCGAAAAACGCCTCACTCGCGCGTATCCCACTCACTTTGTCCACCGGTGGGGTGTCATATGAAGGAGACGCCAGGGCCTCGGCCTTCAATAACTATTTCTCGTCCAATTTCCCCCCTTCCTCTCCTAATATCGACCTCCCCCCTGTTCACCTGGTTTCCATGCATTCTCTTGCATCTATCTCCACCTCCCCTCAGGAAATTCTCAACTATTTGTCCCATCTACCCTCTAGCAAAGCTACCGGTTCTGATGATATTTCCTCAATATTCCTTCGTCTAAGGTCTGATGCACTTTATATCCCCTTCTCCATCTTATTCAACAGATTTTTCCAATCTGGAACTTTTCCGTTGCACTGGAAAAACTCCAATGTAAACCCTATTTTGAAATCTGGACCGAAAGATCTTATTGAAAACTATCGCCCTATCTCCATCTTACCGGTTTTGTCAATTATTTTTGAGCGTATTCCATGATCGCATTCTTCACTTTACCCTTCCTTACATCTCACCTCTTCAGCTTGGTTTCCTTCCTGGCGGCTCCTGTCTTACAAATCTATCTACTCTGCACCATCATATCATTTCTGCCTTCGAAAATCAGTCGCAACTCGACGTTTGTTATATTGACATTTCTAAGGCTTTTGACTCCGTCAACCACACCCTCCTTCTGCACAAACTTCAATCTCGATATAGCATTCATGGTACCGTCTTCTCGGTTATTTCACATTTTTTACGTGACCGTCACCAGCGTGTGATAATCAATGGTCACTCCTCTGCATTCATCCCTGTCTCTTCCGGCGTCCCCCAGGGCAGCGTTCTCGGCCCTCTTCTCTTTGGACTCTACGTGGATGATCTAGTTGATGACATTTTACCCTTGGGCTGTAACATTCTCTTATACGCTGATGACTGCAAAGTGTTTAAAAATGTGGACAGTAACGCTGCCTCACTTCAGTTACAGTCTGCTCTTAATGCAATTGATAGCTGGTGTGCAAAATGGTTACTACGTGTTAATCCAGGTAAATCCACTATTAGTCCTTCACATTAAAATGAAAAACTGTCTCCTCTACTTACCAACTTTCCAAACACCCTGTACCTTCCGTCACTTCCTTCAATGATTTAGGGGTCACCTTTGACCAAAAGCTCCTTTTTAGTGAGCATATTTCTTCAATTTCTAAAAAAGCTATGTCCATAGTGTGGATTCTATACGGACTTAATGAAATTACCGACCCTTTTGCCCTTAAATCTGTGTTTCTTGGTTGTGTACTGCCCATCCTTGAGTACTGTTCTCCCATCTGGTTAACTGCGTCCCCCACTACACTTAAAATACTCAACCGCCCCTTAATTTCTTTTTATCCATAGTCCGGCATCGCGTTCCCTCCCTTAGACACAGCTCTCTAGTTGAAATTCTTTTGTTTCTAGGTCTCTTGCATCTTCCCCATTGCTGTCTGATTTCTGACTTTAAATCTTCCTTCACTCTATCATGAACGGGTCCCTCCGTTCTGATCATCTTCTCTCCTGTTTTTCACTCCGCGTCCCTGCCTGCACCACTCGCGATGTAAGTCTGTTTCACACACCCAAATTCCGCCTCTCCACCTCCCAACGTTCATTTTTTAATACCCTTGCCAACAATCACCCTACCCTTGACCTTTTCTCCTCACTCAACATCTTTTCTTCCCAACTTAACACTAGGAGGATGGGAGTTTGGCGCTACCTAGAAGGACGGCTAGGGGTCATTTGACCCCTAGAATGTTTTTTGGAATAAAAACCCTTTTTTTCATCTTATATTAATTTTTATTTCATAAAGTGTTTAACCAACTCATTCAAAACATTGTTCATCACTTTTAACTTGTAATTCAACTCTCAAACATTTATAATAATTGTTTAAAAAAGTCCTGAATTAAATCATAATATGAAGTCAAGTACATATCTAATCAAGAAATTTCATTTAATGCACTCAGTACATTTGTTATATTTGATAATTTGCAATAGACACAGTATGTTTACACAAGTTGAATAAAAATATTTAAAACATTAATTTGTTGTACATGTGAGACACACAGTAACTTTTTCAGCACATTTTCTGCAAAATATTTTTTTGCATCGGCGGCATACATTCGATGACTTATTAGCGCAATTCGGTGATATTTGGCACCTTTTTCTTTTTTGTGCCCTTGGGCATGTGGCTGTTGGATTTGAAGTCGCAATACTCAATTGATGTGAGGATGAGGGTGAGGGTTCTGTCACTGCTATTCCCAAAACTTCTTCCACCAATTTTTGGATGTATTTTCTATGACTCATTTTTTTCCTCGTTGTTTCGGTGTAAAGCACCCAGCTATTAATTGTGGCCAGATCCAATATATTATAAAACACATGGACAGGCCACCTCCTTGTGGCTGACCTTGTGGAATATTTAAGACACATGCTGTCCATGATATCTACTCCGACTTTGTTTTTATTGTAAAAAAGTATGGTCTCTGGTTTTCTTTTTTTTATTTCTGAAATTGTTACGTCGGGGTGCATGGTGCTGAGGATAATTACATTTTTATTCTTTTTTGCCTGATACTGCGTAAGAGAGTGATGGCCTAAGGGGTTTTTGAAGACTCGTGTGGAATAGATTGGTGGAATATTAGTATATTTGGACCGAAGGTGGTAAGTCACGCCTGTTTTTTCTGATTGTCCCCACAAGCGATATTTTCCATTTTTTCAAATTTTCAGCAAGTTGAATCGATGAAAAATAATTATTACAGGTAACATTTATGCCTGAATTCTTGTACGGCTCTGTCAATCTACTAACCACATATTCCCCCAATGTTTGATTTGATGGCCTATTTTCATCTTTGCCACAATACGGAAATGCATTTAGGCAGTATTTTGAATTTACATCGGTCAAAACCCAATACTTGATGCCAAATTTATCTGGTTTATTCGGCATATATTGTATGAAAGGGCACCTGCATTTCATAGGATAAAGCTGTTCATCGGCTGTCACGTTTTCACCTGGATTGTAGCATGCCCGAGATATATTTACAAAAAGTTTCCAAATTTCAGAAGCCAAACAAAATTTATCTGTCCTCAGTGCTTGACCACGAGTCACTTTCGAATCGAAGCGTAAATGCTTCATAATGTCCAAGAATCGATCCCTAGGCATTGCGCAAGAGAATATTTTTGAACCCCATGTTTTATCCCAGCAGCTTTTTATAGACAAATGCCTCTGCCTCAAGATGCCTCTTGCATATATCAATGCAATAAATTTAAGAAGTTCTTCTTTCGTCAAGTTCCAGTTAGGATTTTGAAGTTTACCATGCTCCACAGTGTATTTTACGATGGTGTCTAAGAGGGTATCACTCACCAACAAGCGGAAGGCACTCAACACTGATTGTTCTTGAATATTTCTTTTGGCGTACGGTGTTGGACCTGGTGCTAAATGCAAAATATTTTTTTTGCCTCGAGAGTCTCCCTGCTCGGATGTGATCAGCTGATATCTCCAACCACTTCGTTCCATCCCGAGATGATTCCGGGGGGTTTCTGCAAAAATAAAAAATAAAAATTATTTTACTGAAAATATCATATTATACGGTTTTCCATGATTTCTTCATTTCTGTTCTTACATTTTGTAAATATTTATAGGTAAAAACATATAATAATTAGAACACCAATAAAAAGTTCACTAAAGTCAGAGCTATCAAAGTTTATAACTACGTAATGTTATCATTGATATACAGATAAGAAAATAAGCCAGTAAAATAGACAAATGATAAAATAGAAGAAAAGAACTTACGAAGAAGAATCAATGTCACAACTATCATCACTGGAGTCACCATCGGATTCATCACTATCTTGGACTTTGGAACTGGAATCGTCGCTTGCATCACTCGCAGATGATGATTTTTGTTCTCCTTGGACTGATGTTTCCGATTCACTTCCAGACTGATCTTCATCCAACTCCCGTAAAACAGCAAGAACACTCTCAGGTGTACGATATTTCCTCACAGCCATTTGAATGGCAAAACTTCTCTTCTCTTGATTTCGTTCTCGACTTCACGCTTCCTCTGTCGACTCGCTACTGAAATGCATGCGAAAAAATCTGCAAATGAAAGTGAAAAAGCATGTTTTCGAACTGCATGGGGGGGATAGAGAGGTGGAGAGCAATTCTCATACATACAAAAAATTGAAAATATCAGAAGTGCTGCAAATTGCCGCTCGAAAGGCTGGGAGTCAACCGCCACCCGGGTTCAAAGAACTTGCCGTAAACCTTCTTCCTCCGGATACCAAGGGTAGAATATGCAGTGGATACGGGAACACAGGGGGGGCCAGCGGGTATATTTTATTGAGGGTGGGAACAAAGGGGTAGGATATACAATAGAATTTTACAGCTCACCCCATTCCTCCGCTCTCCCAGAAGCAGACAAGATTTTGCCACGGGGCGCAGCGTGCCGAGCTGCCCACCGCCCACCCCAATGGGGTCCGTCGTAACTGCGGTGGGACACCCAGCAAAGGAGCAAGGCCGAGTGACACTGCCATCAGGCCAGAAATGAAAAGAGTTTTTCTAAAATATGACCTGGCGTCAATGAAAAATAGTATCTCTGAAGGCTCGATCTAAGTCATGGCTAATTGACAACTTTCATTTGAATGCATGTGTTATTCGGGTTTAGGTAAAACAGCTATCATTGCAAAATAAAAAATACAAATGAAAAATATCATAATTGCATGAATGTTACACAAAACAACGATTGGGAGCGTGTTATTTCCCTTTGCTGCCCATGGACTATCGGAAGATCGCGTACAAAAAGTCACTATATGTAGGTTTTGAAATAGGAGTCCGAGGGACCAAACCGGCATTGAACCGGGTACTTGCAGGGTAAAAATCAAGTACTTCATCTCCCAAAGAAGCCTCTTGCTGATTAAATGACATACATGAAACAATAGAGCCCAAGGGCAATAGAAAAAGTAGAACATAGCGCGAAAACAAGTTGTGGGTCAAATGACCCCTAGCCGTCCTTCTAGGTATAACCTCTCATAAATAATGAAAAAAAAATATTATAGTTAAATTCACGTTAATTTATCAAATTATAGACCAAATTGAAGAAAGTGAAAAAGTTTCAAAATTTTATAAATATTTTACTAACAGAAAAATAATTTTGAATTCTGAAAATGGGTCAAATGACCCCTGCCGTCCTTCTAGTGTTAAATGCATTGTGTCCTCCTCTTCTTCCTTCCTGCCACAAAATTGATTTTTTTTCTTTTTCTTTCTGTTGATTATTGTTCTTATTGTTTTTATTATATATTTTTGTTTTATTTCTTAACTTGTTTTTTGTTTATTTAAACCCATTGTAAAGGCCCTAGTTGCTATTTTTGGCATTTTAATAAATAAATAAAAAGGGTCCTCAATAATCAGTGCGTGAATTCAGAAATGGCCTTGTCATTCTAACCCCCATAGGAGGTAAATCACCCATTCTCTGGTAAGAAGGAGATGCAGAATACCGACAACAAGTCACACAACCACATATTACCCTTTTGACAGCTTGTCATGCTCTTATTACCCAATATTTTCTTCTCATATGAGAAAGTGTCAATTGAGTTCCTCCATGAAGTGTAATGTGGTGATAGTATTCAATTATGAGAGTAGTCAGGCGAGAACAATGAGGCAAAATCAGAGGATGTTTCTCTTCCTCACTCAGAATTGAGTGTTTTAATCGACTACTGACACGAAGACAAAAACAATGTAAAAATAGGATTTAGTCTTTGGAGAGGACTTTAGACTTTGAGTAGGAATTTGATGGCCTGATTTAATCAGAGAGATTCCTTTGGAAAAGTGAGTTCGTTGGACTGGATGAACCCATGTTAAACATGCATAGTCTGTTTCTTTGACGGTAGCATAGGAGCAATTAGACAATGGAAGGTTTTGTAAATATTTATGAATTTGCCCAGAATCTATCCAAGTTGCTAATTTCAGTTAAACGAATCTCTGGCAGAGTGCAGTTATTCTCAAAAGTTTAGTTAGTGAAGAGTACCTATCCAGCAAATCCCAAGTAGCAGGGGACAAGAGAGTAGTAACATGAGTCACCTTTCTCGTCTCTAATGGCTCTATGATGAATTGTATTGGCTTTGATGCTGGCCATTGTGCATTGGATCTAGTTAACTTTGGAGGGCCGTGCCACCAAATCTTCGACTTGATCAATTCATATGGAGTTAAACCTCTGGACACAGCATCTTGCAGGATTATCTGCAGAGCGAACATGATGCCACATGCCATTAGGAAGTAAATTTAAAATTTCTGCACAGTGGTTGGCCACAAAGGTTTGCCATTTAGATGGATGATCTTTCAACCAGTTTAGAACATCAATGGAATCAGACCAAAGGTGGACTTCTGAACTTGTCAAATTGAGAACTTGTTAGCAATGTTTAGCAAGATGAGCAGCCAAACAGCGGCACAGAGTTCTAACCTTGGGATACTGACAGTTTTAATAGGAGCAACTTAGCTTTTGGACAAAATTAACATCAAATTACAATCCTTATCAGTAACAACTCTGAGGTAAATAACATCCCCAAATGCTCTTTGGGAAGCATCTGCGAATGCATGGATTTCATAAAATTTAGCATTTGGTGTAAAATTAATCCATCTAGGAAGTCACTA
Organism: Ceriagrion tenellum; assembly: GCA_963169105.1. Classification (NCBI taxonomy): domain Eukaryota; kingdom Metazoa; phylum Arthropoda; class Insecta; order Odonata; family Coenagrionidae; genus Ceriagrion; species Ceriagrion tenellum. The sequence continues at coordinate 2,335,943 of OY720638.1, forward strand.
ATTTGAAAGAACTGTAAGTGAAAAATAACAATTCTTCCATATGGTTGCAGTAGCACGGGGAAGCTCAGAATCCTAATCAGTTATTAACAGCCACAATGACTGCATGAATATTTTAGCAGTAATTTCAATAGGCGATAACCAACCAAGCGGATCAATCACTGTAGAAATATTGGAAAGAACATTATGTTTGGTTATCAATTTAGTCAAACAAGAATCAATACTTATCCGGAAACAAATTAGATCTTCGTGCGGGACTGAGGATAGGCCAAGCACAACCATCTTCCTGGACTCTGGATGGGGAAGGTTACCAGGAGCGGCTGCAACTGCTTCTTGTGGCAACCATTCCAGAAGCTCAGAGTTGTCAACAGCCCATTTCTGCAGAGGAAAGCCGCCCACCATCAGCAAGTTGATCAGCTCCTCCTGTTTGCAGCATGTGTTCTCCAGGCTGTAAGCTCCTGTCAGTACGTCGTCCATGTAGATCTCGTCCATCAGTACTGGGGCAGCAAAGGGGTATTGGGCACCTTCATCCTGGGCTAGTTCTCAAACACATCAATTAGCTAAATAAGGGGAGTATGCCAAACCATAAGTCACAGTTCTGAGTTGGTATGAAATCACTGAGTCATTTGTGTTAAATCTCCACTCTATTTTCTACAAATGTTGATCACGTTCATCTACTAACACCTGGCGAAACTCACTGTCTGCGGTAAGAGCAAAACAATAACTTTGCCAATGTAAAACAACATCAGCTAGATCAGGTAATAAGTTGGGACTTACATGCAACTTATCATTAAGAGATATCCCTTTATCAGTTTTTTGAGAACCATTAAATACAACTCGTAGGTTAGTTATCAAGTTGGACTCTTTCCAAACTCCATGGTGATGAAGATAAAAACCATTTAGCTCTCTTTGTTGAGTTACTACCTTCATATGTTCCAGGTTGAGGTACTCATGCATGAAGGACTTATATTTCTCCTGCAAGATGTCATCTTTGATAAATCTCCTCTCGATCTGATTCAGCATCCTCGTAGCTATCAAATAGAAACTGCCAATTCAGATGGTTTTGGCAGTCTCACCATACTTCAATGGGAGACAAACAATGTACTGACCTGAAACATGTCGACTGTAATTAGAAATAAAGAAATTTCCACATTCCTGCTCAGCTGGAGTGAGTATTTTCTTGGGAGGTTGGAAGTCTGCTTGCTCCCAGAATTTCGTGAAAGTTCCATCAGGCTCTCACTCTCTTGGCAGTGAAGCACTGTTGAGAAAACCATTGCATCTCTCTGCTGGATCTTGACGTCTCCATACAGCATCCAACCCAGCGTGGTTGGTGTAGCTATTGGCTCACCTGAACCTCCTCCTTCACCTGGTCCTCAACAATCTTGGCGTGAACTGCACACTAAGTAGTAGGTCAATCCCTCTTTCTCCAATGCACTGCAGGTCTGCTAGTGTTGGACATGTTTCCAGTTAGATAAAGCAATTTTATTATCTGGAATATATGAAGAAATTTTAGGAACTACCAAAGGGTCAACTTCACAGGAAAACATAATCAAAATATGGCTTGATTGTGAATGAGGCTGTCTTTTTACAGATCGCCTGCTTACTTCCCAGTTAGGTCCATTACTTCCACATTAGTACTCCTTCCCATAAGTCTTAGTCGTTGGCATAATGACTCAGAGATTGCAATGACTGAGCACATTGGTCTACAAGCCTTCAAGTGAGTATTGGGTTACCATGAGGTCCAATTACTTTAACTAGCACTGAATATGTTTTGGTCACAACTAGCACTGAATATGTTTTGGGGGTGGGTATTAAATGCATCAATGTTGATTTATCTGAGTCCGCGCCAGCTGAAAGACAATTATCAGTAGGAGAAGAATCTGTTATTGGAGTTGATTGTCTTGCAGATTCTTCTGACTCATGAAGCATCGAATCTGTTTTCCCTGGCAGAACCTACTTCTTTTGGTAGACTTATAGGATTTGGCATGAGAAACAATTCAAGCAAAGGCGCTTTGATTTCACTATCTCTTGACGCTGCTTTGGAGTTTTTGCTCAAAATTGGTCGCAAAACATAATGAAATTCGTTCGGCTGCACAAAGCACATTCATCTTCTGCCTTGTTGGTAGCGCAGCTGACATGAAATGCTCTCAAAGCCTTAGCGTCAGTTTTATTCTTGGTTTACGCACTGCTTAAACCATACTTAATCGAGTTACCAGCCCTAAGAGTCCCACTGTCAAATGCTTCAGAACTTATCGCACCTTTTAGAAATTTAACAGGAGTATCTAGAGGAGGGGGCTCTCTTGGCATTTGCAAATACCCTAGGTAGTTCTCCCACTCCTTACGAGCTTGGGGATACAACTTGCTAATGGTAAGGTAAACTAACAAATCATCCCTTTGCTCAAAAGCCTGCTGTAAATTACTCAATGGTCACACACTCTTTAGTGTAGAAGTCAATGTGCGTCTCAGCTCTGTGGAGGTTTCACTTGGAGCAGGAGGCATGGAAAATAAACTGTCAATATGAGCATTTACTACCCGACGCTTATTTTCATATGCATTTAGAAGTGTTTCCCAGGCTAAATTAAAGTTGTTCCCAGCAAGAAATGTAATTTGTGGCTTCTCCTGCAACACAGCTTCGTAGATACTGCATCTTAGCTATGTCTTCTATGTTCCATTCTCCGACTACCAGGGATTCAAAAAGTTCCTTAAAAAGCAACCAATCACGAAAGACAGCAGAAAATGTCGGTAAATCCAGTCGAGGTGAATTAGAAGATTGAGTGGTAATGTTAGTTTCACCGGGGATTGTATTTGCACCACCCTCTCTTTCCACAGAGACCTCATTTCTGAGTAAACTGTTTAAGTGTTCCTTAAATTCTCCCTTCTGGTTTACATAAAATTCTTCGGCTTGATCCAAAAAATCACATTTAAAATAATCGTCCGAAAAGTCCACTTCTTTCAACCTGGTCATTGTATTGTGGTTGTGATTTAATTTACTCCACCACTCATCAAATGTGTCCATTTGCACCTCACATGCTCCTCTAGTCATTTTGGCATATACTTCCTTTTTAAAGTGCGCGAAGGAATGCATAATTTTATGCAAGACTTTTTCTTGTTGTACCCGAAAGGATTCCATGGTACTTTCGCAGCTCTTGATCCGTAAGCAAGTTCAGAGAGAGCATACAATATAGAATGAAATGTTTCTGAGCAAACCGGCATGAAATATAGCAATAGCAGAGCAAGCAAAAGAATATTAGCACGTTAATAAGCATATGAGTAATGAGAAGCACATCCTGCAATCTAATGCCGGTGAAGGGGGCCACTCAGTAGGAAGTGCGTTCGACTAACGCATTCGAAAGCACATGCTGAGTAAAGTAGCACAAGATAATTTTGTTCAGTTAATAATTGAAAGCACAAGCTCTGTATTCAGGTAGCAAAGTGATAAGCACTTAAATGTTAGCAATCAGGCACCAAGCTAGAGTTCACAGAAAAAGAAAAGAATAAACTTATTGTTCATGCAGGAAAGCAAAGCCAGACAAACTTCAGTCCAAATGTATCTGTATGGTGATTTCTTCTTCTGCAGCAATTATAGCAAATATTACCAGCTTATCCAGCCCATCCATATCTTCCTTGTATAGGATTAAGCAAAGTAAAGTAGTTTCTCCAGCAGCTGGTTTATTAGCAGCAGCCCCGCTGCTTCCCATTTACTCTCTCCAGTACTTGGTGTCTGACTGCAATCACCCCGACTGCATCAGCGACTCAATAGTTCAAAATCATGAGTGCTAGCATCGCATTCAGGTTACAACCAGCGCCAACCTCTTCTGGATTGGTGCACAATTCATAGCACTGTATGATAAAAATATTTTTTTTGAATAATGAATTGAATTGAAGGAATAAGAATTACTTTGTTTAGTTCTTGTTAAATATGTCCACATTTTTGGCTTCTTCTCTGGGGACAGCTTACTTAAAAGTTTATAGCTGAAAAGGTGTTCATTTGATGGCAATGGAATTTAGTTTTAAACCGAGGGTTGGTCAATAAACTTAAATTATGTAATAATTGTTGAATAATCATGATCAATATATTGAATTCTACTTTAGCTCACACTCAATCTGTATTGAGGTAATGGGAAAAAAAAAGAGATCCATTGCTGAAGTGTTGGACACACAAATTCCTTCATTATATGCTGCAGTTCATTGCAACCACAAAAACATACTCTGTTCACATACTTTTCAATTTCGTCCTCTCTGCATTCAAACTCTTCCCTCCACTTCCCACGTGGCTAATCCCACTATTAAAAACACATGTGTTTGTAATACATATTTTCCATACTTAAGTATATTGTAATTTGTTTCAAAAATACCTTTTCTTAGTTCAGCTTTTTAACTGATTGTGATATTTCATTTATTTCAGGGGCAGAGATTGTGTAACCATGACTCATTTCATAGTGATCTTGAAAAAGCTGAGGATGGATTTACATGGGTTGCAGACTATTTTGGCCGTGGTGTATTTAACCGACTTACACTTGTGACTGATTCCCCTCCAAAATCAGCGATTACGGAGACACCCTCTCATGGTTGGTGCTGTAATTAAACTTATAATTCATAAGTGTGTTCTCAGAAGTGCATGTGTGCCATCGCATGATGGAACTATAGGTGTTTGTGTACTATGTATTGTTAAGTGCATGTATCAGTATGGCAGTGTGGATGTTGCATTGATCTATTGCTGAAGTTAAATCTATGATTTTCTTGATTGTATTTTTCAAAGTGTGCCTTTTCTTGACTTTGTTGACCCTCATCATCCATCAAGGATGTTATATGCTTTTACATACCTAGTGTAAAGTAACCCTTCCCTATTTGCAGTATTAGCATAGTGCTGAAGTAGACCCATATGGGATGAAAATCTGCAAAATTAGTTCAGTGAATTTGATTTATGATTTCCCTAGTTGGTTAAGCATAAATTTTCAAATTGCCAGATCCTTCTCTCTGCCTATGTACATTTTTGTGAATATTAGGATTTGAAAAATGAATTTCCTTTTCACCCTACTGTCAATAACTGGAATATACAGTATTGTTTGATATGGCCCGGGTGTCCACCTGTAGAACTCTTATGTGATAGATATTTTTTCCTCCCTGATACCTTATTTTCTTTACTTATTATATACCAGATGGTACCTCCTTGAGGCACTGTATGTACATGTTAACCTCTTCCCCTTGTTGGCCATTTCAGAATAATGGAAACATTTTAATACATATATCAGCTTACCTTGAGGTCTGTTTTAGGCTGATGCTGCTACCTAACAGTGAAAAGTGCACCTAGAGAGGAAGAAAATTATAATTAGTAGTTTTATAAAGAAGGGCATAATCCTCTTATCATGTTGTTGTGTAAATTTCTTTATAATTTGATAATTATTAGTATTTTCAGCCTGTGGACACTTGGGAATCACAATCAGTCATAGAGGATAAATTTTGTGTGCAAATTTTTTTTTGCACGGGAAGGCAGTAAAAATAAATGTATGTCTCCATATTAGGAAGGCTAAATATTGACAATTTGGAAAGGTTTTGAGGAAAAATTCTAAAACATAATTAGATTAAGCAGAAACACCCGAGTTTGGTTCCCAGTTATTGGCATAAGTGTGAGGTGGGGAAGGTAATAAGAAATATCTAATTGACTACCTTATTCGCTGCATTTGGGCATTAGTTATCAGTAGTACACAAAAATAGAGTATAGACAATATTAGGCATTGTAAATGTATGACATCATGTAAATGTTTTGAAGCTGTACTTTTGTTTGACTTAATACACTTCTCTTGGGAGATAATAATCACCATAATTTCATTTATATTTGAATTAGCAACATTACAGTACTGAGTGGAAGATGTTATCTTAAAAAAGTAAATATGATTGTGATCCATGAGCATTATCTTGTATGTCATTTTTGTCTCTCAGCCTAACTTTTTTGTTGCATTTATTGTTTTCTGTGAAAGTGTGAACAATGTTAATGCCCAAGTAATGCATAAGCTAAGTTTTATTCTTTTTCTTGAATTAATGCATGTTATTAATTTGTTCATGCTATACCCAATATATTTACACTTAAAGTGTAGTGCTGTAACTATTTGAACTTTCATTTTTGCCCAAATGTTTTATATATTTGCCATTGTTTGGGTTTAATTGACCAGATTAATAAAACAATTGACCAGAGGACTTTTTCAGAGTGTAATCCATGGCCTCTTGTATTTGGCCCAACTCTCTGCCCACTGGCATGCATTCATAATAGCTATGCAAACATTCCTCCACTTTCATATGCAATGCATTCTTGTGAAGTGTATGGAAGTCAATATGTAAGAATGTCAAGCGATTGAGTCACATACTAATTAGAAGTTACATTACTTGAGAGATAAAAATGTATTGTAAAACCCGACATGTTGCTCGGGAATTTTCAATTACAAATGTTTTGTGATACATGGGTGTTATTTCAAACAATATGTAATTGCGGTTTGAATTATGCTAATACGTCTTAAATAACATTCAAAAAAAGTTTTATTATGCCCTGACAAGGAGACATCACGTGAAAGATGTTAAGGTAGCAGACGAAACAATTTTTATCTGAAACTGGTGTAAAAGTGCTGGAAATGAGTCACGGCTTTCCTCCCCTAAGTCCTGGGTTCGTGAGAAAATTGCCACAAAACTATTTTGTCCCCTTGAAATACTTAACATTTCGCACTTCATGTCTGAAGGCGCAGTAGCTGTGAGGGTTAAGGTGCTAATCCAGTAGATTGTTGAAAATGTTGGCGCGGGTTTGAGGATCACAGGTGGCTCTTTTTTTTCAGTCTAATATTCTTTGGAAACCATGGAAAATGCCATATACTGAACATGTACGACAATACCTGTAGTTTTTTATTTTTGACCTATTTCCTGTATTTTCAACTGCCCAGAGTGTTGTACATATAGTTATATATGTGCCATTGTTTAGGTTTAATTGACCGTGACCAAAGGCCTTCTTCAGGGTGTAATCCATGGCCTCTTGTCATTGGCCCAACTCTCTGCCTTACTTAATACACTTTCACACCACTCTCTTACTCAAGTAGTGAATGAACCTAGGAGAGGTAATAAAACATTAGATCTTTTAGCCGTTAGTCACCCTACTATTATTAAACATGTCGATATCCTTAAAGGCATAAGTGATCATAAAGTATTTTTACTACTTTGAACAGTAGATTCCACTGTAAAACCTAAACGTAAAGGCTACTAAATTGAAAAATGCGATTACGTAAAATTCGGAGAGACGTTAGAAGCTTCATTCACGAAATTCATTACCACAATGATAAACGAGAGCACCGAAGTATCATGGAGGTATTTTTTGGAAATACAATGTAAAGGAATCAATGAATATAGTCCATACAAATTCAAACGGGAGAGTAAAGAACCTCGTTGGTATAAACATGAAATAAGGTGGGAGCTCAGGTGACAAAGGCAACTACACAACCTATATACAAATTCTATTAATTTAAGTAACAAACGAACAAATCTTGTGGCGAGAGAAATATAATTTGCTCAATGCTCAAAAACAAAGAAAATAATGCGTGACACTCTACAAAACTTCAAGAAAAAAATCTTTGGTCAAATACTAGATGAAAACCCCAAGTCATTCTGGTCTTATGCGAGAGAGCTCCAGGGCGAATCTTTGACAGTAGAGTCTTTATTGGACACAAACGGTAAAGTGGTCACCAACAGTATCGACAAAGCCAATTTATTAAACAACTACTTCGAAAGTGTGTTCACTAAGGATGACACAACACACAATTTAGACATTCCTGACTGTAACGAGCCAATGGCTGATATAACAATTCAACATGATGGAGTAATTAAACAACTGCGTTCAATTAAAAGTAACAAGTCCCCAGGTCCAGAAGAACTACCTGCATGCATGCTGAAGGAGTTAGCACCACAGATTGCACCATTCTTAGAAATTATATTTAACAAATCATTATCCGCAGGCAAGGTGCCCCAAGACTGGAAAATAGCCAATATCACTCCAATATTTAAAAAAGGAAATAGAAGTGCCCCAGGAAATAACCAGCTTGTATCACTGACATCTCTTTTATGCAAGGTCCTTGAACTTATTTTCGTTGGCTATATTATGACATGCCTGGATAATTGTAACTTCTTACAGAGCAGTCAGCACGGCTTCCGTAAGGGAAGGTCCTTTGAAACACAGCTTCTGCTCTTCCTTAGAGATATTCTAAAATCAGGTAAATCTATTATGCAAGTTGACGCGATATTCCTTGATTTCAAAAAGGCATTCGACAAGGTTCCTCACAAAAAACTCATATATAAATTGCAATCATGCAGAGTTAATAAAAAAAGTGTACTGGATAAGGGACTTTCTTAGTGATAGAAAACAAAAAGTAGTTATTGATGGGAATTTCCACAGAGAAAAAATCATCCGCCTTGACCGGGATATTTAACCCAGGGGAAATTTATCCCGGTCAAGGCGGATGATTTTTTCTCTGTGGAAATTCGCACATTTGTGCATTGCGGGTGACTCCATAAAAGTGAAACTCCGTGGCTAGTCCCGGATAGCTTAAAATTTGTCAAATAAGAGTGAACGCCTCTCTGCGTGTTCGATCTTTCCTCGTGGGCAGTGGCGCTAAGCGCTCAGTGCGACTGGTTGTTACATTGTATGTCCGGCAGTCGAGAACATCTAGTCCCGTAAAGGTCATAAAAATCCACAGGGAAAGAGGACGCCTCGGTAGCTTAACTGGCTAAAGCACTCGGCCGGAAATCGAGGGATCCGGGTTCGAATCCCGGTCAAGGCGGATGATTTTTTCTCTGTGGAAATTCGCACATTTGTGCATTGCGGGTGACTCCGTAAAAGTGAAACTCCGTGGCTAGTCCTGGATAGCTTAAAATTTGTTAGTTATTGATGGTTTTAGCTGTGATATGGTCAAAGTCACCTCCGGTGCTCCTCAAGGAAGTGTGATCAGCCCTCTTTTATTCATTATTTACATTAATGACCAAATTTCTCGAGTTTGCAGTAAATTAAGATTATTTGCAGATGATATAGTTATCTGCCATGAAATGAGCGAAGATGCGGACTTTGAAGCTCTGTCATCAGACCTTAACAGTGATCATTTATGGTGCCAGGAGTGGGGGTTAGAATTAATTAGCAGCAAATGCACCACAGTTCACTTCCTGCGAAAGTCATCACAAAAATGACGTACTATACTGTGGGTGGAGTTAACATAAAATCTTCTGATACAATAAATTATCTTGGAATTACCTTAACTTCTGATATATCTTGGGGATTACACATATAAAACATATGTGGCACAGCATTGAAGAAATTAGCTTTTGTTAAACGTATAATGAGAAGACCCTTGGATGAAACAGTCCAAGAGATATGCTACTTCACTCTGGTTAGGCCATACCTTGAATATGCCATGAGTATTTGGGACCCTGGTCAAATATGTTTAACCAAAAGAATTAATTAAATACCATGGAAAACAGCATGCTTTGTTAAAAACTGCTATGAGCATACATAAAGTGTCTCACAAATTTTAGAGGGATTATGGTGGGAGTCCCTAAAGACTCGGAGACTAAACGCTAGGCTTCGGTTGCTTGATAAATTCAGAACTGATATTTTTCAGAGTGACATAGAGAATATTATCATGACTCCTCACTACATCTCTAAGTCTGACAGATGCGATAAAATAAGAGAGATACTCTGCTGCACAGATAGGTACAAAAACTTGTTTTTTCCACGAACAATAAGTGACCACAATAAAAATTGAGCTCCACTAAATACACTCCTATAATACATATCACTATTTCATCTCCCTCAAAACCTTACATCTTTACATGGCTGGTGACCTAACACCCCCTGCCACACGGCCATGTGGCAGCTCTTGGGGTATTATGTAGGTGTAGATTTGGACAATTGTGGAATTCTATCCTTTGTTCGGAAAGCTCGAATATTTTCTGAGTTGAAATCCGACGATACTTTTTGGGGAAGTTAAGGCTCCGATCGGTTGTGGACTTTCTGGAGGTCGTTAGCGGAAGACAAAGATGATAGCATATATCGTAAAGCGATGTCATCGCTTTAAAGTTCCTTTAAATTGTCCTATATTAACCAGTATACTAGTTATGCCAGCCTTGTGATGTTTATTTTTACAGACAAGTAAAACACAATCCATCGCAAGGCTACAAAATATCAGTTTCTTGTTGAAGGAAAGAAGAGAAATTACATGCCTAGAAGAAATTTGGCTGAAAATAATAGCAATGAACATATAATCAATGATTTCTGATCTATTTTTTGACATGTGGGACCTTGAAATCAGTGTTGTGCCGGATTTTTTTGCATTTTGCCACATCTTACGTGACTCAAATGGGTTCAGTAAGAAACTCACGAAAATTACATGTCATTAATTTATTTTAATAAAATTTATCTTTAATTGATGATACAAACTGTTAATAACTTGCATACCGTACTTACTCGCATATAGGATGAGGTTTTTTTTCACTTTTATCTACTTAAAAAATCGGGGTCATCCTATGTGCGTGAGCGAAGGATTCTTTGCTTTTATTTTTGGGTTAGTGTCAAGGTTGAAATCAAAGTTACCTTTGTTGTATGGTGTGATAATAACCTTGTATGATGAGTGACATGTCGCTATTTTTGAATCTGTGGTGGCAGACGACGCCACGCTACATGTGCTTCGGAAGCGAACATACAGGTGAGCCCGGCGCGGCGGCCGTATCATCTGATAGTGAGGCGCAAATTCCGCCGGCGAGAACAGGGGCTATCACTTCAGCCGGTGGGTGCCAATGACGAGCAGAGGAGACTAGAGCGGAGTGTCTCTCTCGGGCGACCGCGAAGCTTTGCGTGTCAGCTCCGGGTTATAACAATTTATTTGTCACTCTGACAATGTATTCAGTTGACATTGTCAGAGTCAGAGAATACATTGTCATTGTCGGAGACATCCTTTTGAGTGACGAATACATTGTCCCGAGCAAAACGTAGTTTCTGTTCTCCCCACACTGCGACAACTCATTCCAAAAACTGGTTTAGTGACAGATCACCCTTCGTTACCACCGTACTGTTTACTTGTGCATTGCTATACCGTGGGAATAGAAAATGGAGAAAGTGCAGAGAACACAGTACACTGCTTCTTTCAAGAGAAAATTTATTTTGCACGTGGAAAAGAGCAACAACTGCACCACAGGATGTGAGTACGGTGTATCAGAAGTGTGTGTACAGAAGTGGCATAAGCAGCGAGATCCACTGTTTAATTGCGAAAGTACAAGAATGTCATTTCGTGGACCGAAAACTGGCAAACATCCTATGATGGAAGAAGAGCTACAAAACTTTGTAAGACACATGCGCAAAATGTGCATGCCTGTGGCAGTGGAAGTTCTTCAAGCAAAAGCCAGAGTTGTCGCGAGAGAAAGCAGAATTCCACAACAAGAATTCAAAGCCAGTCGTGGTTGGGCATACCACTTCATGAAAAGAGCAGGATTCTCCATAAGACAACGGATCTCTATTCTTCAGAAGTTACCTGCTGACTACGAAGACAAGCTGATCTGATTTCAAAGGCCTGTCATCAATCTAAGAAAGACAGAATTCTTAATGGGACAAATTGGTAATGCAGATGAGACTCCAATTTACTTTGATATGACTGGAAATACAACTGTTCACCCAAAAGGAGAAAAGCAAGTATTGATATGGTCAGGTGGCAATGAAAAGCAGCGAATCACAGTGATGTTGGCATGTACAGCAGACGGTCATCGGTTACCACAATATATCATACTGAAACGGAAGTCAATCCCGAAGAATGAAATCTTCCCGAGAGATGTTGTTATTCGATGCAACGAAAAAGGCTGGATGAACAATGAGTTGATGATTGACTGGCTGAAAACAGTAAGGCTTCGCCGCCCAGGGGCATTACTAAGGCTACCATCAATTTTAGTGATGGATGCATTCAGGGGACACCTCACAGATGACGTAAAAACTTGTTACAGGAGAATACGAGCACTCTCGTAACAATTCCTGGGGGAATGACATCACAATTACAACCACTGGACGTGTGCATCAGCAAGCCATTTAAAGATCGAGTGAGGAAACTGTACATGGAATGGCTTACTGCTGAAGATCGAGAAGTGACTGCAACTGGCTGCATCAAACGGGCCAGTGCTTCACAGCTTGCTTCATGGGTGTCAGTTGCTTGGATGAGCATTCCTCAAGAGATATTATCGAAATCCTTCAAGAAATGTTGCATTTCCAATTCACTCGACGGATCGGAAGACGAAGCTTTATGGAGCGATAGCAACAAAGAGGAGAGTTCTGGCGAATGTTCGGAAGGAGAGTCAGAATAGGCAGAACCAGAAAGTGTGCTGAAGGAATCAATGTTGCATGACCTGACTTTCATGATAAAATCCTGAATAAAGGAGTTAGGAAGTCCAGTTTCTGATTTTTTTCTCTAAAATCCTACCTCGTTCTATATGCGAGTAAATACAGTATTTATGATTGTGTTCATTCATGTAGAATACAATTTGGCATGAAAAATATAAAGATAAGGTCTTGATATGTAATTTTTTAAAAATTTTTTACCAAATATTCATTAGTAATGTCATAATTTAGTTTGTAGCTCACTCTGATTCAGTTGATAAAAAAGTGTGTGTTTACCAGTCTTGACTAAAGTAAATTTAATTATTTTCAATTTCTAGAAAAAGCTTATGCGATGGTTACTTATGAGTTAAAATGATACTCACTTGTGAAACAAAGTTAGGATACTGTTCAAATAATCGACTTTTTATTAAATATTATTACGTTAGTGATATTATCATCCCAGGAGGCAAAACTCTTAAGGCAAACTTTTGTATCACTTAGTATATTAATGCCATTTATATCATCTTGTGAGGTCATAGCTCAGTCTTTGCAACATATTAGATGGTCGTTGTCTGTCAATTTTTAGTATTGTCTAAATTATATAATAAGACATCTCATGTCTCACAAGTGTGATGATTTAAAAATATTTTATTGAATGAAATAATCACTCCATCAGTTATTACTGGGAAATATTCTTTGCCAGGTGAAATTGGCTTCCTATTGGTCATATGAGAAAACCATACTTAATCAAAATTCAAAGTAAGTTCATCTTCGACTGATTAGATTTCTGATTTTGTTTTCATGTTACAGGCATATGTGCATGGAGGTGTTTCAGAACTAGAGAAAATAGGGGTGTTAACAGATTTCACGCTTTGGAAGAGACATTTCCTCCTGGTTTTTTACTATAGTTTTTGAGAAAGTTAATTGGCATGCTCTATTAACATATACAAGCTGATCAAAGAACTTGCGAAAATATTATATATGCTTTGTGAAGGCCCAAAAGATGAATATGCTAGAAAAGATGATTTTGTTACATTTTGAAGAACTATCAATGAATTCCAATTGTGGGCATGGGCTGGGCATGTACTGTGCCCTGGAATTCTTTAGAAGGATAAGTGCTTTCAGAATTTTATATAATCCTCTCATATTTGCCAAGAATGTTAAGAGTAAAAGAAACACAAATAACATTAAACCATTTTGATTTGGAAAACCCAGAGAGCAGCGCTATTCTGTGCCGATGTGTTACCAATCTCTTCCTTAAGTTTTTGGTGCTTGGTATTTACTTTCACAGTGCCCATTCCTATCTCTTCACAATGGTAAAGTTCACTGCTTACCTTCTTATGAGACAGTTAATTTGCCCGGCCCCAGAACAGAAGTTCAACATATACATACATGTCAGATTGAAAAGAACAATTATTAACCACACACATGCCTTAAACTGGTGATCAGGTTTCAAGACCCTTAACAATTGAATTATACCCAGTGTAATCCAGATTATCATGCGCAGTAATATAAGAACAACAAAATAATTGGGTCTTTCGCATACAAAATAAACAATAACAATTCAATGCCCTTGTAGCAAATTACCTACCCTCTAAAGAAATTGTTCAACACATAACACAATGTTAATAGAATTAATTTATACCTAAATTAGATCAAATTTGAGGTATCAACAAACCTGTCCCCTTATGACCATGCATACATGACTTTTCATTTGACTCATGTCAGTGTTAGTCTCCACATTTCCCATGAAGTCTGACGGCTGCTGGTGTCATCTTTTCCACATGTTCCATGAATGTTCCAGAAACATCTGCTGTCCCTGTTGACATCTCTCGGGGTGCTGATGCAGTTTCACTAAATTACACTGGTTGGGTCGATGCCATTTTATGTTCTGCCTCTATCACTTAACTTTTATCATGTGATAACAAAACCATCTTCACTCCAGGAATTGCTCTTTCAAAGCTCACGCTGACACTGGACAACTTGAATTTCTATGTAGGTATTTTCAGACATAGCCACCGGCTGCTGAAGAGATAGATAGTCCCGCTTTTATACGCTGATCGTTACTACACACCTATGGAAGGTTCTCGAAAGTGTAGGTCTTACTTTGAGTTTAGCAACGACCCATCTTCCCTATTGTCATCTATTGCATTTGCGATTCATTGCTTGCCACATTTCTGCCATTTGATTTGTTGTTATTGTTAAGCCGAATCATTCATTATACAACAAGCTGGTTTAGTTTTGTGATGAATGCGATTGGTTGGTTTTTCCCTATGATTGAAAATGCAAGTATGGTGTTCCCTAATTGGGTCTGTTGGTATATTGTAAAATGTTCACACTAGTTATTTTTTTTTCTCTCTATAGCTTATGTAAGGCTACCTTTAAAATTCAAACTTTTTTTCCTTCTTTCCACGAAAATATGTATTAATTTCATCGGGGCATTTCTTATGTAATAATTTACGAAATTGATATTTGTAAAAAAATTCTGCTTTTTTAAGGTTTGCTAGTTTTTAATTGCCTAAAATTTTCAAATTTTTTGTAATAAATTATTATTGGCAATAAATTTAGACTAATATTTATTGTTTAGTTACGTTTTTGTCACTATGGGACATTTTTATAGCTATTCATGGAACCAAACCCAAAGTAACTGAAAAATCGTGAAATATTTTGAGCATTGATTCCATTGTGGCAAGGCAGGGCTCTTGCTGAGGTACTTAAAAGAAGTTACATAGCATCCCAAACAGTGTTTGCTCATCAAAGTAGACAAACATCGGACAAAAATTAGCTGCACAACTATTAGTTTCGCCAACAGAAAAAGTTCACTAAGGCGCATGGGCCACACTCGTGGCCCTGTCACGCCGGCTTCCTTTCATGCACTATTTAATACTAGCCCTGCGACAATTTGTAACAAACGACCGTGTGAGGCTTTTGAGGACGTAATAATGTGCAGCTGCTGAAACTTACGTGTATATTATGCTGTCCAATTAGAAACGGCACACAAATGAATCACTGTGGCCCACGTGCCCACTGAACATATGACAGTATGCATTGCTAAAGCAAAAAACATCCCGCAAAATGCAAGCTAATTTCATGAATCAATTTAGACGCTGGCAATTGGGTCTCTTTTAATCATATATGAGTGAATAAGTACAGGAGAGCGCTGACCTTGTGACATTTCAACCATGGGATTACGAGACTATCTGTCCCCAACTTTCATAAATCCTCTAAAAATAATAGCCCTCCCCTTCCCATAGGTACATACATTCCTGGGCCGCCCTCCATCCTATCGTCGCAGCGGCCATGTTAAAACTTCACACAATTGAGGTGAGGTCACAAAATTGCAACATTTCGCATACACGCACCTGGTTTTCCTACAGCAGGTTATTCAATTATGCACATATCAGTGTTGCATTACGGTGGTGAGTTCCTTGAATCACTGCTCAGCATTGGGGCGACCCGGACGAAGGAGCGTGTGTTTCTTGCGGTCTTCTTCTTACATTGTCTTTCGAAGGGGGAGTCTGAGATAATCTTACATTACTATTGTTTACTCGTTAGATCGTGGTTGTATTACTATTTAATAGAGGTGTGCAAATATTCGAAATTTCGAATCAAATCTAATTTATTTGTTTGACGAAAATTTTGAGCGAATCAGCATCTGCAAAGCTTTAAATCAAATATATATTAAAGTTACAGAAATTGTTTCAATTGCTCTTTTTTTCTTTTTCAATACACATAGCTCACATTATTGGCGTTAACGGCCATACTGGGCCATATGACCATTGGAGCATCAGTATAGTGGATGTATTCATGATATTATATGTTCATGGGCGTAGTATTGCTGTGTTGAGCATGATAATTAAATTTTATTATCATCATGTCGAGCATGAAATGTATGCTCCTTTGATACTTAAAACACGAGCCTTCTTACAGTGCTAGGTTTGGTAAATTTGTGCTTTACGGTCCCCAATAAAGAAATTTTTTTTCGACCCCTAGAAATCAGTGTATGTATTTCAATAAAATATTTATGGAGAGAAGTGCATACAAGCGGACGTTATTCAGGGAAAAAAGAAGTGACGAAAGTGGGGATATACCATTTGAACAGGTGTTTGAACATGGGAGGTGATGCTATCGGCGGCCATATTGGTTATTTTCTGGAGATGGCCCATTGATCAAGGGACTTTCGCATATGACATATAGTGAAGAAAATGGCGGATTTGCGGGGAATTGGAAAAATCCCACCCCCCCGGCCGGTAAAGAAGGGCCTGTGGAGTGAAACAGAAGTGCTTGGGTAGGACACTACGCGACCTCTAAATGGCCATTTTCGAAAGTGTTAATGCCTATTTTATCACTTTTCAAGTCGCTTTTCTCCATTTCTTTACCTGGATAACACCTTTTTCTGCATTTCCTCAGCCTGATCTCTTGCGTTTTCCATGTTTTTTCGCCAATTACCCACCTATTTTCTGCCACTTTCTCACTATCTCAACCTTTCTTTCAACTACTTTTTAGTTACTTTTCCTACATTACAGGGAGATTTTATGTAGAAAATATACGTTTCTACATGCTTCCACCCCCAAATTCTACCCTTTTAATGACCAACCGTCCCGAGGGAGATTTTTTCTAGAAAATTTGCATCTCGTGTTATCTAAATTTGGGAAAATTGACTCATTGACTTCATGTCAATGAGTTGAAGGCTTAGTAAAAGTTCTGGAGCCTGTTGATGAACTTGTGAAACTATTTTCGGGTGAGTAATCCTTGATCTGTTGGTATTATTTTATGTACCTAGTGGCTTCATTGCAATAACGTTTAATGATAATTTCTGGTGACAAATATGTATCAGTATCATCAATAGTACCAGCTATTGATGGCCTCATGATAACTTTAAATGAATGTGATGGAGGAGGAGTAACCTGTTCTAAGTATCTGGCACTATCACTGAGGAAACACTTCAGCAAATTTAGGGAACCATCAGTTCATCTGGAATCAATGTGTTTAGATCCAAGATGTAAAATTGTTTAATGCAATTGTAAAAAAAAGTTTAACATCAGAAGAACAGCAGATAGTTAAAGATATGAGGAATGCAGAAATTGATAGTATTAGAAAAAAGCTCCTGTCAAATGAGTGCGTCACAGCATCTACTACAGAAATTTGCAGTATATCTACACCCGTTAGGATTACTAACAAGAGCTTGAAGTATTATGCCTTTATTTGTGAACTGGTGAGAACATTTATGATACTCGTTCCTTGTATTTTTTTTTCAGATGATAGGCGTGGTATTTGGAAAAAAAATTATGGAATATGCACTGGAAACTCAAAAGAAACTTTGGATGAACTAGAAATGTATTTAAACTAAGATCTGGCACCAAGATCAACCAATCCTCTTTCATGTTAGAGAATTAGTGGTAGAGATTACAAAATAATGTGCATTATGGCCAGAAAATATCTAAGTATTCCAGGCTCTTAGACTTCTAGTGAGAGAGTCTTTTCTGCAGCAGGAAATGTCATTACAGATAGTCGTGGAAATTTAAGCCCCACTCATGTAGAGCAGCTTGTGTTTTTACATGATAACTTAGGAAGACTGTGAAGTATTTATTATCTCAAAAGAATTTTATTTTTTAGTAGCACAACTGTGTAAAACTTTGAAAATGAATAAATATAAATAAAAAGCAAATAACTATATGTATACTCTACTGTCTCTTCTACGGGGCATGATACATATATTGTAATTTAATGAAAGAAATGTTATAATGAATGTGACAACAATGCAGTGATAGCTGCTTTCAATACCAACATGTTAATGAAACTTAAATTTGGATTTAAATTTGCAAAGCATACACATATTTAGTCAATTCGATTCGAAGTTCGAATAATTTTGCCAATTTGATTGTAGGTGAAAAACAATGATTCGCACATCACTACTTTTTAAATAATCGTCGTCTCGTAGGTTTAGAAGGGCAATGAGTTGTTTGTACAAGTGTGCATTAGCTACCTTAAGCCGAGTCTGGGAAGATAAAAAGATGCGAGGCTTGCTGCTAGGCAAATATCGTAAGGATATACAAAAAGGACGCTTAGCACATCTGATATCGATGGGGCATATTCAATGCACGCATTCCACCGACATTATGTTGAGCTGGTGAAATGTTTTGAAGAAGTAAACAGAATTGGCTGAAAATTAATTGGTAGGAAAATAACGAGTATGTTCGTTATTCGATTGGGTTCGATTGGGCTTTCCCATTCATTACCATGGATAATCGGCGTTCTCCTGCAGGTGTAATCTTACTAAAAAGTGAGTTCAGTATTTTTAGGCTATGCTAGGATTCCGTTGATTGTTGTTCCATTATAAAATCATAATTTGCACCAAAGTGAAAACGCATGAGAATTAAGGGTTTTTTTAAACTGTGGGATAAAATGTCCCACAGAAAAATATTACCTGTTAAAAACCCATGTTAGAAGGTTTAAAAAATTAAATTATTTAAACTGGTAATCTACTACGGCCGACAGGCAGAGGACAACCATCTCCTTGTATTGTTCTACTCTGTCACAGCAATATCGTGAGAAGTACTTTCCTGGTAATACCATGTCTTCATGATGTTTGGATTCTTTGAAGAACTAAGTTATGCTGGATTAACTTCATTTCATGTTGAATCGCTTTGTGAAGGAAGAAGCTACACGAACGCTCCATGCATCACCAACAACAAGTAGTCAACTCCAAACTTGACTACTTAGTCACAACAATACCTCACAGTGAAACCCTTCGACTGCTGTCATGTTATATGATCATGGTGGCACTAGGAGCTCTATTCTGAATGGAAAAAGGACTACCCTATTCGCTAGAAACTTCACTTTAGTGGAAGAATTTTATTTGACTCAACCATCAACCCAGTGGTTACTAATGAATTGCTCAGACTCATGGAAATATGCACAAATCAAAATTACTTTTTATTTAATGGTAACTTTTATCGGCAGGAAGAAGGTCTTGCCATGGGATCACCTTTGTCTCCATTGCTAGCAGACATTTTTATGGATCACTTAGAGAAGAAGCTTTTCAATTCAAATGTTAACCTTTTATCTAATGTGTTTTATTGGTTTAGATACGTGGATGATATTTTATGTTGCTGGACAGGTAGTCATAGGCAAGCCACCAAATTTTTAACCGTTTTAAATTCCTTACACCCACGTATCAATTTTACCATGGAATCTGAATCAAACGGTAATTTAAATTTTCTTGACTTAAGTATCTCAACTTCAAATAATCTCCACCAATTTGCAATATACCGCAAACCAACTTATACAGACCACGTTATACCGTTTGATTCAGGCCACCCGTGGTCTCATAAAACTGCAGCGTTCAACCATATGATCCAGCGAGCTTTAAATATCCCTCTTTCTGGGGATAATTTTGAAAAAGAATTAAATATAATTAGACATATCGCTAAATATAATGGTTATGACGGAAATTTTGTAAATAAAATATTAAACAAGAAATTATTGAATAGGGCATTAAAAGACATTTCATCATTGCAACCAGTCAAAGATAAAAAACTTAAATGGATAAAGCTGCCTTACTTGGGAAAAATGTCTTGCGATGCAGTTAAATCATTCCCTAAAGACAAATACAGAGTGAGTTTTTACACTCCAAGAACTCTGGGAACAATATTCAATAATGCCAAAGATCCTTTTGACCCCCTGCTAAAATCGGGTGTTTATGAACTTAAGTGTGACACATGTGGTAGTGTTTGTGTCGGTCAAACTGGGAGAAATTTTGTAGCCAGGGTGTCGGAACACAAAAGGTGTTTGGTGAACAGAGACCCTAAGTGTTATTTCGCCAAACATCTAATGGAAGAATCTCACCACTCCACATTTAATGTGAAAATCCTGCGTTCCCAGGAGAAAGGACACCGTCTAGATGTTGCGGAACAGTGGGAAATAGTTAAAAGAAAACAAAAGAAAATGAACTTATTAAACGAGAATGAATTTGTTTGTCATTCTCCTATTTTTGACTCCATTGTTAAATAACTTTACCTCCTCCAACAAACCACCCTCTCTCCTCACACAACCCCCCCCCCTTTTCCATTTTCTCCCACTTGTCCTTCTATCCTTTCACAGTGTGACGTAAACATGGTGTTTCACGTATTATATAAGCTCATATCTGTTTTGTTGTATTAGTCTTGCCTGAGGATGACTGTTGTTCGTTTGAAACACGTGTAGCAAGAGGTGAAATAAAAAACTAGTAGACAGTACGAAATCGTTTGAGCTTTTACTATTCGCTAGGATTTCAACCATATGTGCTATTTCTTGGAGAATTGCGACCTGGTTGCTAGTTGCTATTTGGGTGCGTTCCAGTGAACGCTCCAGACGCTCCCAAACAGCATTCCACATATGCCGCAGATGCTCCCAACTTGGATTCATCGGAATGGTTTTGGAGTGTTCGTGGCGAAGTGTCATGGCCACCATTTGTTTATGTGGGTAGGAAATAAGGAATCGTCTGCCATTGGCATCAAAATCCAGTTATTTTGTGACAAAGTCAAGTTTCCCCAGATGATTAATCATTCTGTTAGCAATCGGGTATCATTGTTGGCACCTTGAACATTATGATGGAGACAATGTCTAATATTTTTATGATAACGTGAGAAAATTGGAAAGGCACAGTATTGGCCATTGAAACTCAAGTTTTTCTAATGGAAGTTATAAGTTTGTTTCTCTATTTACAACTTGTGCCAACATTAATTTAAGAAAATAATTATGTTAAAACCAGGCACTCTTATTCAGAGTCCCTATAGTTTGCTGGCAACATGATTTTTTTCAATCAAATGACCAGTCCCTCAATATGGTAAGCTGCTAGATGTTGTAGATAACCGTGCTTAATAGTAGAGAATCAGCCTGAAATTTTGACTGATAATAATTGAGAAAATACCTTTTTATCTATGTAGAAGGATTCAAGGAATGTTATTGGCCTG
This sequence comes from Ceriagrion tenellum, assembly GCA_963169105.1. Taxonomy (NCBI): domain Eukaryota; kingdom Metazoa; phylum Arthropoda; class Insecta; order Odonata; family Coenagrionidae; genus Ceriagrion; species Ceriagrion tenellum. The sequence goes on from OY720638.1 coordinate 2,357,270, forward strand.
GAATAATTCGACTTTCACTCGGCCAGTTCATGAACTACAGTAATTATATACGACGAACCAAAACATTTTCTTACACTGCGCAGAATCTAAAAAAGGTGGAAAGGCTAACTTACTGCTTTCTCACCATTTCATAAAGCAATTACATTATATAATTTTCATCCCCAATTGCTCCCTCATTATCTCCTCAAGTATTGACTCCTAATACTCGAGATCACGCAGATAATTGTACTCCAACCCGTGCAATATTTCTCATATCCTTACATTTGAGGACGTAGAGCTCGTCAACTTCACATTACCATGAAAGATTTCTCAATAAACAAGATTCAGAAATATCTTACGTTGTGGTAGGTTTATCTCTATTGTAAATAGTCACACAACTCATTACATTGAGTGGATCTAGTCCGTACACACATTCACAAACAACTTGCTACCATAACTTGCTCGATCGCTCCAGCAGACCCTAGTTTTCAGGGAAGCATCTGGAGCGTGGTGGGAAAGAAAGTGATGATGCCATGTGTGACATCTTCACTTCTACGGGAGCACTCTGGAGCCCTTTGTGGAATGCTTGGAAGCTCGCTCCAAATGCGCCGGGACATTTGGAGATAGCATTTTCCATAAGGTAATATAAATCATGTAGTGTCATTGTAAGGTCATATAAATCTTGTAGTATCATCCACTATAAACACGTTTGGAATTGACTAAATTGCCAATCTCTTGCAATTAAAAATGCAATACATATATTGGTTTCTCTCTCATTTTAAATGAGGCCAAAGATAAAAACTTTCTATGCCCATCTCTTGCTCTCATTGACATCCAGTAATCATCTCATTACAAGCTTAAACAATATTCACTGAAGGGGGATCGGGTTGGTGTGGTGGTGGCTAGAGTAGGTACTCGCCCACCACACGGGCAGCCAGGGTTTAAATCCCAAAAGAGGCGGATGTTTTTCAGAGGGAATCCGATCCCTACTTGAGTGTCTTACTTGTGGAGGACACTTCAATTACAGTACTCCATCTGTCGGATGAGACGTAAAGTCCGTGGTCCCCTTGGCACCTTTCATTAAGACTAAGGCTAATGCCGATGCCAGGTTCTATCCACCCTTCCTTCCTCACCCATCCCCAATGGTGCAAATGACCTTAGCCGTCGGTCGCCTCCCCCAAATCCCCAATCCAATCCAATATTCACTGAAACTGTTGAGACCTCCCAGCCCTTTACTTCCAACACGAAACATCATCTCTGGGTAGAACAATGAACATCACAATATTGGTAGTCCTCTATCGAAGGAAAACTGAGGAATTTTCAGGTAAAACAGTGTCTGCCGATAAGGTGCGTACGTCTACTTTTCGAAAGGTACTTAGTAAGGAACACTGATCTCTCCATATGTTATTTAATCATAAGGATAGCAGGCATAATTAGCATAAAAAACTTAAAAAATTTAATGCAAATCTCGCACCATCAATGGACTCACACTTGCATGTTTACATTCACTGTACCTCCGTATTAATTTCATCAGTCATTTATCAGAATATATGGCTTTGTGCAATAACACATTTTACAGCTTATAATATGTAGTTATAACTCTATTTATTTATGAGCTTAAAAAAGTCCTAAATTACAATCTGGAAGTAATATTTCATCTGTGAGAGAGAGAAATGACCACACACTTGCATCTCACTGGCTGCTGAATTTTAAGTTTGATATGACTGAAAAAGTTGCCATACTGGAAGGGGTGGGATTTATTATAGCGACTCTGAACTGAGCAATATATTGTCCACCTCCATTCAGAGTACTGTTCCGGGCTATTCAAGCCGTGGAATAGCACAAGCTTATAATAGCAACCTCAGATTCAGAATAAGACCCTAGCTCCATTCTTACCCGGCACCTCTCTCATACTAACTCCTTCTGTCAAAATTCAATGGGTAGATAGTATGAATCTCCCTTGCAAGATTAAACAATAATCACAGATTGCGAGCGCAACCTCCTATGCATACATATCCTATGATGGAGCATGGACCTTGAAATCCCATCCCTCCCAAGTTTTCTGCGATTGAGTCTGGGTGGCTCGTTTGGAAGCACGTAACCCTACACCACCACAGCTGTGACTCTCGGAACTTAATCTGGCACATTTTTTTGGAAAATTGATGATCAAGTCACAATTATAGTCTTATATCTCATTTTTCAGAGTAGTAACCTACTCTGAAAACTACTACCATAAGCCACCCATTTGAATTCAAACTTTTCTACTGCCACTTGGTAATGAATGCCGTGAGAATCCTGATGGATTATGTTAAAGAAGCAGGGTTTTTTACTCTGCTCAAAATTGCAGTGCAAACGGTACGGTACAATAATAAAGTGCTTCACACTCTTGAGTCAACATATTCCCAGAACATTCTCAACTGTCTCTTAACTAGGAGCTCTTGGTAAAAAAAAATAGTTGCTACATATCAATACCGGTTTCCTAATTTTCACCGACGCTGTGTATGTTTGCTATACTTTCGCGGCATTGTCACGTAGACCAATTTATCATGAGCATAGCCTGAACCTCTTATCATCTGTGTGGTTCCCGAAGTGACCACCAAATGTAATTGGCAATGGGTGATCAGTCCCTCTAGGGGACCATTGAGACATTCCTTGATTCAATTGTTATTATCACTTTCGTCCCTGAGATATGGTAGATATTTTTCTCAGGCACTTGTGATGACCCTCTATTTAGGTCAAAGCAACGAATCACACTTGCCAAGTGAAATACTCCCTTCATCGTCCTCGAAATGAGGCTTTTGTTTTCACTCTCTCTTCCGTATCTCGAACGTTAACATGTGCTTCACCCTACTCGCTTATGTTGGACTTAAACACTACTGGGTGTCCCGAGCATCGCCGGTCTAATCATGTGGTCGGCTCTTTTCCTCGCCACATAAACAAAGAACGATGAAACTCTTCCGAGTGATTTTCATTCCTTTATTTCATGCTCTGAGTCTTTCCAAGTATATACCGCTGAAAATGGTGCTGCTCCATATGAGAGTGAATTTTGTAATATTGTTTTATACTATGTATTTAATGGCTCTGAACCAACGGAAAGGAAATTGAGATGTTTCTTCAGAGTGATTCGGAGACAGAAATCAATGCATCTGAATCAAGTAATGGTGAGTCAGGGAATGAGTGCCCCTTGGCTAGTGGTCCCCTTTGGCAAATGACTCAAAGGCAGTTGCTGCAAGGGGAAAAAATTTTGGGGGGGGTGGCTGAAGCCCCCCTGGGTATGTGCCTCGGCCAGTGTCCCCAGCAAAGCATTTGATTTCTTCGTAAGTCTTTTATTTTGCCAGTCATTCCAGTTTTTTTGCATCAATTGCTGAATTTGTTGAAAGTTCCCTGAAGTGAGTTAGTCCCTCTTTGCCTCTATTTTGGGCTAGTTGATATTTTTATGAGTATACCCAGGTTTTCGGCATCTTTTGTGAAATTGTTTGAAATATCTCTGATGTACAGGAAATTGGGATAGTGTTTTTTGGGAAGTAATATTGATGGTTCTTTAACGTTTTTTTTCTTCCCAGTCATTAGGCATTGCAACAAGTTATCTTTTTAATATCCATTTGTCTGCTTGTAGGAGGTAGCTAAATTGGTTTTCAGACTCATGGCAAAATGGCATGAAGCAATTATTCCATTAAATTGAGTGGAGAGGAATCCATGCTTCTTCAGTCAATTCGGTCTGGATTCTCATGATTATTTTTTCGGAGAATTCAATCTGCATTTCCCACTCAGAACTTCATAAACTCCATCATCTGCATCAGTCTGGGTTAGGTGTTCTGTTTTCAATAGATCAAGTTCTGTGTTAGGAGTTTGTCACCATTGGCTACTGGGAATCAGTATGAATCATCCCAAAACATTGTCATTCATATCACCATTGCCATCTCCAGGCGGTGAATCTTCGCCTTCCTGCTACTGAATCTCAAACTGTGATGATGTTTGAAGGTTTTTGTGAAGTTCATCGCCTGTGAGAGGCATGAACGCAAGTTACAGAATACAACTCCTGTTCACCTTACTAGTAATGATCACCACCTGTAATGATTTTTTTCTTTCATTTGGCTTACATTTCTTTTCATTAGGAAGAGGAAAAGGGGCAAGTGAGCAAGTAGCTGAAACAAGAGCGAAATTGCGTGATGGGAAGTCCACAAAGAGAGGTTTGTTATTAAATCTTCTCATGTAAAACCAAGTTCTTTTTGTTAGCTTGATTTAATTTATTTTGGCTTGAGATGACTGATATTGTTACTCATAGGGTTGTCTCAGAGCTACTGCTAGTTACAGACAATCTGCATGCTGAACCCTACCCTAGAATGATTTCTCTATGGCTCCCGGAAGAGTTCACTTGTTTGTTTTTCAATTTCTCATGGAATGTCTTATTTGCTACCTAAATTATGAGTTTTGGTAACCTGAGAATTAGATAGCCTGGGTACAGTGAAATTTTCCTAACCCTTGGCAGAAGAGCATATATAGTCATCCAGCGGATGGCTTCAAGCTTAGCTAGTGGCTTTTTATCTTGAATTTTAAAAGAAAAATACTTTGTAATGTCCTCTTTGTTATTTATTTGTGCAACTCATTTTGACACACTTCATAATCAAGTAAATGAATTTGTGTTTCAGAGGACAGTATTATATGTATATCCTTCTGGAAGGTTGGGGGGGAATGGAATGGAGGGGGGGTTGGAAAGGTTTAGGTCAAGGTTTCTGGGTGGGAGAGAGAGAGAGGATTGGGGAATGACTTTGAAATACAAATCAAACGAATGAAGGTGTTTTTCGGGACCTTTACATCAGTCAGTTTTTCAGCTTATATTAACCCATTTTTAATGATTTATTTGGGGATAACTTAGAGATTTGGGGGCAGAGGTGATTCACTTAGTGCACTAGTTTGTGAGCTGGTGATCTGACACCAGAAACCACTGGGCGGATAGGGTTTTTTGATTTATGAATTTTTGATTGTCCGTATAGTCTCGGAGAAGGGGATTCATTTGTACCAAGTGGTATTGTTTCCATTGGGTGAGTGAACCAGGGCACAAGTTGATCACTTCCTTCACCTTCTTGTGGAACTCTTGCGTAGGGTGTCTGCGTAGAAGTGAGAACAAATCTCACCAATGAAGGAGAGGCATTTGTAGACATAATCCTTCCTGTTGATTATCACAGTGGTATTACCCATGACTAATTATTATATAAGTGCCATTATCCTTGTCTGAAATTCAAATTAAAGTTGTTAGACTTTCAGTTATCGATATCTGGGGACAAACACGTTTAATATTTTTAGAAAACCAACCTGCACAGATCTCGTTATCCCTCAAGATGGCTGCCACCCTTTTTCTCAGAAGACAGCTGCTATTCACTGAATGACACATTACACACAGACTTTTAAATATCCCTCTTTCCACTGAATATTTCAACAAAGGACTGGATGTCATCCGTCACATCACCTAAGTTAATGGATGTGATGCGTCCCCTGTGGAGAAGATACAGAGCAATATGCATAAAAAGAAATCCTTCGCATTAATTACAAAGCTTGAAACAAAATCTTTGAAAAAGAAATGGGTGAGGCTTCCTTTTGTAGGGAAGCATTCATATTAAGTTGCAAAGTTTTTTCCAAAAGACCAATTCAACCCCGGGTTTTATTCCCCCACTACACTGAAAAAGATATTCCACAAGGCTCTTGACAAAATCGACCCATACTTGCAATCTGGAGGTTCGGAGATTTTCGGGGGCAGAGATTCAATGTGACTGGTGTAACTAAGTGTGTACGTGGGCCAAATGGGTGGAAACTTCAAGGTGCGGGCTGAAGAACATAAGAGATGGTTTCAAAATAAGGACACGAGATCTCTAGTCGCCAAACATCTCATCACTGAAGGCCACCAATGTGGTTTCACCCCCAAAACTCTAGTGTTGGAAGACCAAGGACAGCGTCTGGATGCAATTGAACAGTGGGAGATAGTCTGCAGAAGGATGAGAAGAGCTGCTCTAATGAATGAATGACATTTCATTTCAAAGTCATTCCCCTATCCTCTCTCCCTCCCACCCTTGAACTAATCCTTTCCACCCCTCCACCCTATCTGCCTCCCCTCTATCCCACGTCACTCTGCCCCCCCCCAAAGGATATTGCATAATGCTGTCCTCTGGAACATGCATTCATTTTATTTTATGATGATGCTTTCAGCCATGAAACGCTTGGACAAATAAATGACTGCATGGACATTACAAAGTTTTTCTTTTAAAATTCACAATGATGTTCCTCAATATGTTGCCAGATACCATTGAATACTTTTTATCTTACCTAATTTCTCTGTAGAACTAATGAAGGAAATCTGTGAATGAATTTATTTTTTGTTTGTTTCAATTGGAATCCCTGACTCATGTATGGCTTCTGTTGTAAGAGGAATCAGTCACTCAGTGTGTTACTCACGTTCACCTCTTTGTTGTTTGTTGGCAAAGTTGAGAGTGATGGTAGGAATATATATTATCATGTTTTTATTCAGTGATTTTGCTTAATACTGCAATTTATCATGTACTTTGAATGATCTGGAAGTGTGTTCAGTAAGAGTGACCTTTCCATTACATGATGTGTGTCAGAAAATAGCATCTTTCCAACTAAGGGAAAGTGCCACTTGGAAAAAATACTATATTAAAGACTTTTTCTTGACTGTTAAAATCATTCGAGTAGTTATTTTGGATATCTGATAGTTCACGTTGAAAATCTTTATAGCAAACTATTTAAGTGGTACATAGTGTTTATGGTAAGGAATATAATTTAATTTAATGTGCATTTCTTAAATTCTCTTTAGGTATGGTTCTTCTGGGTGGGCTGAAATTTCCTGATTTTTCATTTTTTCCAATTTAATGGGTGTGGAAGCTTAATTTTTTTCCTTTTGTTTCAAGTATAACACGTACAAAATTCGGAGTCAATCAAACCTTGGCAACCAGTGCCACTGGGTGCCAAACTTTCAATTTTTATGGATGATACATAATTGGTTTTTTGCTTTTTAATCCAATGAAAATGGCAAGTGTTAATACATTTTCTCTGTGATAGGTATGTGCTTGGTGTTTGAACATTTTGCAAGAATGAAAGATCAATAAATTTTCATTTATATTACATAAACAGTGGTTATAAAAACATTTGACAGCCTCTGATGGATGTGCAACATGCATGCTACGTTTACATGTTCCTTAACTTTTGCATCTATTCCCCAATTTACTACTTCTCCTTCTGGTTTTCCATTTTGAAAATTTATATAATAGCTAAAATAAATTGAATACTAGGAGTCTGTCCCGGGCCCTGCCCGGTATTTGGTTTTGGCTCAATGGGGATGTAATATGTATTGTTAGTTTGTCGGAGAAATGCATGATTGATCGTGGTAAAAACTGATGCAAAAACACACGATCCTGAGGAAACCGGCTTGGGATGAAAACCAAGCTAGGCAGACATGGAGCTTGCTCAGGTGGGCGATCACGTTGGTGTTCCTCGGGGTTTGATGTGCTCGGGTGGCCCAACGCTCGCCTGGTAGCGTTTCATGGCCGTTCGACGTCAATTCAAGCGCTGCTTGCACTCCTCTCGGCTCTCCTCATCCGGGGACACATACGCAGCATAAATTCCCTCCCTGGAGGCGGATTTGCGCTTCTTAGGGGCCATAACACCTCTGGGGAAGACTGCAAGATGCGATATGGCTCTGAATGGCTCAGGGTTCCAGCAGCCCATTACAACAACAGAAACATCTCAGAACCGATGTTTCAAGTAAAATAATATTTTCATGGTAGATTTCAACCCTTGGTGTATATGCACCCGTGCAAGTGATTTCGTACCACATCATTTATAAATGCAATGATTAGAAAATCGTTGTGATTTTTACGACAATGTTGGGTATATTCACCACGACAGTGGCTTTGTAAGCATGATTATCATCTCATGTGCTACAATGTAGACTTGAGGAGTGAACATCTAGAATCCTTTTTAAATGTCCAGGGAGCCAGCCGAGTCTCTCCTGCCCTTCCCAATGACCCATGTGTGGAATGTTACAAGGAGGCAGTCTTTCATTTCCATTCGCATGCAAAGTCTTAAGAGAAAACATAATGGCCTCGTCCACCTCTCTCTCTCTCTCTCCTTCTCTTCCCAACCCCTTGGTGTCAAATGGCCCCACCACCTCCTGCCACCTGCCCAATGAAATGGCCCAAACAGCATGACATATCAAATGAACGGACATATGGATGGACGTAGCACTTAATATATAGGATTTCATGTTAATTGAATATGTTCGATAGTGACTTAGTTTTCCTCACAAAAATATTGATCAAATAATAAGAAAGGCAAAATAGAGATGTCACTTTAGATTTGTTGGGATCAGGATGCTTTATCAGTAATTATCTGTTACCAGACATAATTACTGCTTTTATTACTCATTTTCAATTACCTTGTTAAATAATTATGAGTAAAGGATGACCACTCTTTCATTTACATCATTGTCCACTCTTACACATCATAAATACCATAGGTTTGAATATGTAATCTTCTAGTATTTATTCTTCGAGGCTACTCCAGAAAGCTCGAATATCCCTACTTTTACTCCAAATGTTTCCAACATCTCTAGGGACGATCTTATGATGTCATACATTTGTTGGTAGGAAATTGGCACTTGTATGGGAGGCTAAAATTTTTGACCAATGATATTTCATGATACAAGCTGAAGAAAGCCGACGAGAAGTGTGATCGTGTGTAATCGTAATATTTCATCTCACGAATATCTCATAATGTACTAATTTACCTCAGCGTCAATCTATAATTCATGCATGGATATATTCCGTGAACCATTTATGAATTTTTGGCTGAACATGAATGCCACCTTAAAGTGAATATCTTCGGTTTGTACATGTATACTACTACTCAGCTAATTGGAAATGATGATTTTCTGTGGAAAATTAGAATGAATACATTATTTTTGACCTTGTCATTCTTACCAAATCAAAATTACATCATGAATATTTGTAAAGAATTAATGTAGTGTTGTAAGAAAAATACTTGTGGTTGGTATAGTTGTTATTTTCAAGATTGTGCTGACGACTTTGCCATAAATGCAATATAGTAATATATAATGACAACAACTACATACATGCACTAATAATTGGATGTTTTTTAATGAAGTTTCCTTTATTAGCTTTTGTTGGATGAACAAAGTGAAACCATTCATTTAAGTCCTACTGAAATGAGGGACTTGAAATTCAAACAGTTGTCACTCATTTATTTGAAAATTTCTAATATCAAATACAGATTATAAACTGCTCCATGAAATTGGCATCACTTATCTCTATTGTCGATTTCAATATAAATAGATAAGGTGCTGGTGACTGAACATTAACAGCTTAAGGGACCATCTTCTAACATCGTGGGTTATGATAGTCGAAGTAAGGTTACTCAATGTTAGCAGAATGAATTTATCCATTGAAGTTGGGTAAAGCAATGACGTTCAGCTTGTGCATCCATTTTTGTCTTCCAAAGTTATGTTCAAATCTCTTTTCTGACATTCCAAAAACATTAAAACACTAAGGAAATGCCTTTAACCCTTAACCATTGACGTGCATTTCCTGTCACACAACCAGTGACGTGCGTCCTTGGAGACTGCAAGTTATTTAATATTAATAAAATGTTGTTACTATATTTTTATTGTATGGCTTAAATTTTATGCCTCTCAGCTCAATGTATCCAACTCATTTAATTTTATGAATCACCAAAACAAATTACTTTTTTAGGGTAAATTATTATTTGAAACTGGATAAGAAAAATTGAAAGAAAATATACATTTTATAATTAGTCATAAATCATAAATGTTTTTTTAGAGTTGGAAATAAGGTCTTGAATATCGAAGTAGTAATGATCATTAACCCCTCGAGCTGGCATTTAAATACCCATTCACTACACCCAGGGCAGTATTTAATTTTCAGCATTTTGTTGTGAGTGCTATGGGGTATTTAAATCTTATCTATTTTTTAAACAAATCAGTGAAAGTGCATAAAACCTTCTGTGAATGATGAATGAAATGTGAACTTTATTTCGTATCATTTTCTTTACAGTTTTCTACACATACTCATATTCAGTGAGGCCCCAGCTTCATAACATTACTTCATTTGTATAACATTGACTTGAGGTCACTTATATCTAATTTTGTGTGAAAGTCTTTGAAGCATATTTCAAAGCAGAAGCCAGCCTTACTGTCTGGACACCAGAATGTCGTTGTCGTATCAGTCCTTTTGTCTGCCTTTATTTTACACACTGAACATTTTCTTTGCGGCCTTGACTTTTTACCAGTTGGGGGTATTTTTTCTATGAAATGCCTTCCCATTACACGTTCAGGAGGAGGTTTTATTGACGGTCGACCGATTCCAATAGCCCCTGTGAGCTGAGGTTTGTATTTCATAATAATTTCTTTGACTAAACCAAGCCTAAAAGCTAAATGATTAGTCGGGAAAACTGAACTGTATACTATAAATGAATTGTGTTTGAAACATTCAAAATGCTTTTGAATAACATTATGTACCATTTTGTTCCCTTTTCCTTTCAACCAAATAAGGCTTTTGATCTTCTTTTCTCTCACTGTCTTTGTTATAATTATAATAATTCTTTATTTACTGCAAGGAAAATTTTTGCATTTGTTTCGTGAACAATAGATACATTTAAAAAACGGGTTAACAAGATAAAAAAAGAAAATACACAAAGTCATAGGTCACTTGCAAGTAACATGTTGATAGAAAACATGAGTAAGCTGATAAATGAAGACATAAAATTTATGATAGTCTAATAAGAAGTTTGGCACTTCATTATAGGGAGAAAAGAAAAAAAATATGTTATACATATAAGTTTAAGGGACTTTTCCTAGCATAAAGTATAGAAATCATTCACTGTGTACTAAGGTTTAATTAAAAGGAAACTTTTAAGCGTACGCTTGAACTCCTTAGGTTACGGCCATGCTGTCGTGAAAGGTGGAAATCAATGAAACCACTTTACTGTCATTCCACTTCAAAATCACCACACCGTCGGATTCTACGGCTGCTAGTTCACCCTTGCGCAATTTCTTTTGTTTTAATAATGTCAGGGACATTTTTCCTAATCAATCGTAAGGTTTCTACCTCATTTACACCATTGTCCCGTAGAATTTTTGCCAAAGCGGGGGAATTATAGTAATTGTCCATCCAGAGACAGTACCCTTTGTTGAAAAGCGGTTGCATTAGCTTCACAACAACTTAAGAAGATTTCAGGTTGTCTGATATTTCAGTGCTTGTGTTGATATCACAATCAGCCCCAGTATAAACAAAAAAAAAATCCGCGATTACCCCATTGAAGATTCACACAACTCAAAAGTTTTTATACCAAATCTTGCAGATTTTAGCGGAATGTATAGTCTAAAACCCAATCGGACCTTCCAAAGAGACAATGACTCGTCTCTACAGATATTTTCCCCACGCAAATAAACATTGGAATTCACTGTTTATTACATTCAAAAAATCATAAATTTTGAATAATTTTTGAGGTCCAGTAAAACATTCTTTAGTGCATTCATGAACGTAGTGAAGAAACTTTGTAATTGTTTCAACTCTATCCTGGTTCATCATCTGCGTGAATATTTGTGTTTCATTGAAAGGATCTCTGTTGAAGTAGCTTTTCACTGAGGGCTTCTGTACTATTCCCATTAGCATAAAAACACCAAAGATGATGTTTAACTCCTCTTCAGTCACTGGCTGCCAATTTTTAAGTCGAGACCGAGGCTTTGGGATGCTCTGACTTATTTTTGATTCCGCATACCTATTTGTCTCTCGCACAATCATTTCCATCACTTCTTGGTCAAAAAAGAGATGGAAGGAGTGCAATGTACCGCCTACTGCCTTCTGAGATCCTTTTTCTCCAGTCAATTTGATCATATTTTGGGGTGAATTCAACGTCTAGCCACTTCCAGCCCCATGAATTTGGTGTGCATCTTTCTGCCGACGGTTCATTTTCTTTTCTGTCACGTAGTGGCATGCACCCTTCTTCTACAGCCCCTTCATCTAATCCACCTTCATCATCACTAGAAACACTGCATTTGTTGCTGTCATTATCACTTTCAACTAATAGTTTCAATGTTCTCTCACCACTACCATAGCTCACACCGTAATGCCCGGCCAGAGAAAAAATAATAATATCTTTATTTGCCCAGAGATCTGATACATTGCTATGAAAAGATATAGGGCACATCATATTCGTACAAACATATATTATACACAATCAAATGTTTTAACAGACAGCGTTATTGAGGTATTCCTTAATGGAATAGAACAAATTATTTTGTAAGTACCTTTTCAGTTCTGATTTGAAGGCATTGATGATTTTTATTTCTTTTACACACAGTGGTAATTTATTGAACAATTTTATGCCCATTTCTTTGGGTCCCATTTTAGCATCTGTTGCACGTACATAATTGTAATGGATGCCATTTTTTGTCCTTGTGTGGTGTTGGTGGAATACACTGTTCACATCAAACTTAACAATGTTATTCTTCACATACATGATAGTTAGAAATAAATATATACATGGCACAGGAAGAAGATTCAAGTCCTTAAAAATTGGTTTACTGGGGGATCTATTACACTTCTGGGCAATGATTCTGACAGCTTGTTTCTGAAGGCTGAATATTTTTAAAGACAAGTGGGTAGATCCCCAAAAGATACATTCATACGTACCAATCACGCCGTTCCCTTCCGGGGTAGGCAGAGTCACTAAGTTTCACTCATAGAAACATAATTGTGCACCTAACTCTGCTTCAATAATTTCCTCCATACTAACCTCTCCTTGCAAACCTCTTTTGCCTCATTTACCCCCATACACTGCTTCATACACGCCCTCCTGTTTTTAAGACTCCTAATATTCCTGCTCCTGAGAATTTCCTCAACCACATTCAACCACAACTTTCTCGACCTACCTCTACCTCTCACACCATTCATTCTACTCTCATATATCTGTTTCGTTATTCAACTCTCATCCATTCTCTCCACGTGGCCAACCAACGAAGCACACTCCTTTCATACACGTCCATTACTGGAGCATTTAACCCACAGTCATTCATGACCCACCCATTCCTGACCCTATCCATCCTACTTTTGCCGTAAATACTCCTCAGATAACTCATACCCACAGCATTTAGTCTACTCTTATGTCCAAAGATAATACTGCATAAAACATGTGATTAAAAATCACCAAAATATAAACTTAGTAAAGATTCTCATGTTACTGTTTGACTGAGCTGTCTAAGGATGTAACAGCTTGAACTTAACTTGCTACTAAGGAAATTGATATGCTCTGCCCAAGACATTTTATAATTAAGAAATAATCCCAAGAATTTGCAGGTGTTGACTTGTTCAATTGATTTTTGTTCCATTTCTATTAGCATGCTTTCAGATAGTCACTGGCTAAAAGTGTATCAAATTACTTTCATTAAGGTTAACAATTAGAAAATTATCCTGAGCCCATTTGCTGATTTTATTGGTGATAAACTGTGCTTTGTCAGATAAAGATTTACGGGAAATGGATGATACTATAACTGTAGTGTTACCAGCATATAAAATAGGGGTAACATTATCAATCCCAGATAAGGCCAGCGGTAAATCATTTATGTATAACAGGAATAAGAGTGGACCCAGGGTAGATCCCTGAGGTGCACCCACATTAGACTTACAAGGAAAAGATGCATGTCTGACGCCATCAATGGTTAATGTTTCTACCTGAGATCTGTTGTTGAGATATGATTTCATCCACTGAAGCGGAATGCCTCTGATGCCCAATCTTTCAAGTTTAAATAAAAGATGATCATGATTTACCAGATCAAAAGCCTTAGTAAAATCAAAAAATAAAGCAAGTGTTTCTTTTTTGTTATCTATAGAGAGCAATATTCTATCTACCGCCTGGTATATGGCAGAAATGGTAGATTTTCCACGTGTGAACCCATGCTGATCACTAGAGAGAGGATTGTACTTATCCAGATAAGATACTAAACGAGTATATACAATTCTCTCAAAAATTTTAGAAAAGGAATTTTGCAGAGCAAGAGGTCTGTAGATGTTCTAATCATCTGTACCCCTTTTGTTTCTATGAAGAGGAACAATTTTAGACATTTTCAGAGAAGCCGGAAAGATGAACATTCTCAGAGATTCAACCACTAAGTGTAGAAGTGGAATCTTAATCATGTCATAGCTAAGGAATATTACCTTCGCTGGAATTCCGTCTAGACCTGAACTTGAACTGCTTTGGCTGAATTTGGATATGACAGACTTCAATTCCCCATCATTAATTGGCCTCATAACAAAAGACATTGGTTTAGCCATTGCAGTGTAGGAGGAGTAAGGAACTGAAGAGTTAGGAACTAAAGCAAAATACTCATTGATTGCATCAGCTAGGTCAGAGTAGCATTTTCAGAGTTCCATCACGGAGAACTTGAATATTGAGCAAAGCAGATGCTTTATCTTTACGCTCAACATTGATTATGATTTTCCAGGCAGCCTTAGTTTTGTTATTTGCTTTCAATTAAATGTCTTCACTAAAAGTCCTTTTTACTTTGGCAAGAAGTAACCTGTACTGCTTTTTCATATGCTTGTAATACTCTTTACTTTCAGTACTACCTCATAGTTTTGCTTCATATGCTAAATTTTTTTAAAATTATGAATAGAAACGAATATTTTCAATGACCCAGGATTTTTATCTTTTGGCAGTCTGAACTTTTCTAATTTCAAGAGGAAAAGCTACATTAAAATGGTGCAGGAAAATTGAATAAAAACTTGAAAAACTCTCATCAAAGGATTTAGCGTTAAAAACGCCTGACCAGTCTTGGGAGCTGAAAGTTGTTCAAAAGTATGACATATTTAGATCAGAGAAATTTCTAGTTGAATATGTTTTAAGTTTAGGTGTTACAAAACAGCTAAACGTAGAAATGATAGGCAAGTGATCGGAGATTTGCTCATAAATAACCCTAGTGCTAACATCCTTGAGGTCAACATTGGTAAGAATATTATCAATCAAAGTTTGAGTGGAATGAGTTACTCTGGTTGGCATAAAATTAGTTACTTCGATATTAAAAGCTGCAATGGTATTGAGGAAGTCAATTTAGTCATTTGTCTCTTCAAGTAGGTTACAGTTGAAATCACCTGTAATAATTATTTTGGAAAACCTGTTAAAATTCTGTATCTCCTCAATCAAAAGGTAGAATTTATCCAAAAACACCCGGAAATCAGTCTGAGGCGATCGATATACTGACAGAACAATGACATGTGTCTCGTCTTTAACTATTTCCGTGACACAATACTCGAAAAGTCTGTCTTCAGCTCTCGGCAAAACAACATTTAAATGTTAAGAGATGATTAAGAGATTCATGAATAAATGTCAGAACTCCTCCATTTTTACAAGTTGTACGACAAAAAACATTGACGATATGGTATCCTGGAAGATTTATAGAATACATTTCAGCACTTTTTAGCCAATATTCATTCAAACAAACAATGTCAAGTTTATGTTCACATAAGAGCACTTCCAGTTCCAACAGTTTGTTTCGCAATCATTACACGTTAAGGTGTAACACCTGCAACTTGGCGGCAACTAACCTGGTTGGAGTTGATTACATGTACAGCAAATGAAAAACTTATTCCCTTGAATGAGTAGTGAAAAAATGTATAGGTGGCAGCATCAGTCAATGATGTAGTCTAGGGCATCCAGGATGGTCTCAGTAGCACCTAATGCTCAAGAAGTTAAAAAAAAACCAGGCCAGAGGGCAATTGTGTTCCATTTTGTTGGAGCAGACACAGGATGTACCCGTGTACGTCGAACTGCTGAGGTGGCAGCGTATGCATATACGTTGAACCGGCCTGAGGGGTTAATAGTACAAGGTTGAGAATATTTCATTTAATACTATTTTTGATGAAATCTGCAATTGATCAAAATCTCAATTTTTTTCAAAAAATCCCTCACACCTCCGTATTGGCAAAGTCTTCACAAATTTGTTTGTGCATTCTAAGCTCACAAGGTTTTTGCATTTGAAGCACAAAAAAGAAGTTTTTCACTTTTATGAAGGGCACAGTCTACTTGGGGTCTGATTCTCTAGCTTTTCAACATCTTTTGCCTATTCCAATGGTAAGTGGAGAATCTGTCCGATACTTCTTTGAACCTGTCTTGGAAGTCTAGGATTGGACATTCTCCTTCTCTAGTGGGGCCTTACTTGCTCTGCAGCTACGGATTTTATATAATCAAACCTTGTCATATCTTTTTTGTCATTCGCTGACTGCCAAAGCACAAATGAGTTGACAAAGGAAATATCTAACAATCTGAAAAGCACTGCCATTGGCCACCTCCTTGTCCTTCGGCTGGATGAGTGGCTACAACACATTTTATCTAATTTATTGTACACCACCCTTCGTCTTCGTCATTTCTGGTTTCCTTGATTCGATGTCGTCTCTCTCCCTGTGGTGCATTGAGGAAATCAAACAAACAGCCCTATTTCTCTTCAGAACATGGGAAGCCGTAGTCTGGTTAGCTGAGAATCTGTATAGTGAAGATCTCTTTAGATGGCCCGAACTCACTAAGTATTTCCCTTTTATTTTTCTCATTGTGCCAACATACAACAGTCCTTTCCCTTTCAACTTTCCTACCAGCTCAATAGATGTGATCCAATTATCCACTGTGATGTTTCTATGGGACCCCATGATTGGCTCAGAGAGACAAAGAACAGATTGAGTTGGCTTCGACGACTTTTGGTCTTCCTCGGACAAACCAAACCCATCAGTGTCTTTCCCTGCATATAAATATGCATTATACAGATAACTGTTTTTAGCGTCAGTCAAGCACATCATTTTCAAACCATACTTGGCTGGCTTGCTGGGTATATATATTTTGAAGCGGCATCGATCCCTACAGGCAATTAACATTTCATCAATGCAAGTTGTGGTACACAGTGAATAACAGCATTGGGGATTACACAGTGCAATAAATGGGAAATCGGAGCAACTGGGTCAGTTTTGTATTGGGCCACTATTTCCGCATGATTATCAAAATGGAGACTCGTGCGAAGAGCAGAGGGTTTTCTACCCTCTGTGCTTTGGCATTTCCCGAAATCCTCTCCATACACGTCTGGCATGTGTTCTTGTGTTAGATGACTGCCAGGCAGGAGGACGGTGAGCACGAATGGGTGTTGACATCAAATGGGCCTGGGCGATAAACAGAGGATGGTGGGAGTTGCCTGGCTTTTCCTACCGCTAGCAAAACTCCATACTGAGGGGTTTTACAAACGAATGTGGTCTGAAAACTAGCTGACCAAGATAGTGGAAAAATTTGATCCTAACGAACTTGGAGGTAACATCACTTGCAGTGCGACGTTTTACTCCCAATTTTTCCCTGGCCCTTTTCCATTTTTTGCGGCTGCAAATTTGTTGTTTTGATGTACATATCCCAAAGAGTGAACCAGGGGCCAATTACCAAAAGAAAGGCAGAAATGAGTAGCACAAGCGAGGCGTGGATGCATGCTATTTCAGGATTCAAAGTCATTCTCCCAACATACATGACCTGCGTATTGCTTAGAAGGAGTTGGCATAATGACAAAAAAAAACAGGCAATAAACTGCAGTTTGATTTAAATTGTTAACAAAATCTCTGACACACTTTACATTTACAGGGATAGGAGCATGAATTTTCCAAAAAGAGCAGGATATTTTATTTTGTGAGAATCATCAGCATTGTCTTGAGTAACCATTTTATCTTACTGAATGTATTTTTCAAAAATTTATTAATAAATTATGCACATTGCGTGGCTGTCTAATGGTGCAAAAAACGAGGTCTTTATTCTTATATTTTTACAATGACGTTGGTTTGTCTTTTTAACCTCTTCCGGATTTATATCCACCAACATAGCAGCTAGTGCTTTTCCAATTTAGTGAGATAGGGTCTCACAGACTGCTCATTGAATTAAAATGCCATTTTACGGAAATACAGGATAAATTTATTAAATTTTGAAGATGTTTTATCCTATTAGACAAAAAATGAAGGTAACAAGAATTACAGATGTTTTGAAAATAACTGTTTGAAAATATTCATAATTTAAAAATGACAGTGGTATGTCAGACACTGACAGTGGTATGACAGTGGTATGTCACTGGTTAAGGGTTAAGTCCCATCTGACAAAGGGTACAGATGGACTCACTCAATATAGTTAGTACATTTAGTTGAGTGAATGAGTCTTGTCTCTGTCATAGCTAGAGCCCTGCAAAACGCCTTCCAAGCTTGGCGACTTTCGCTCGGTTGCTGGCGGAATCGAATGTCTACACTCGAGTCACGAGGCAACCTAGTCTGGCTTTACTCGGCCACTGACTCACCCCGAGTTCATGATCAACCGACGAGTGTGAACAGACTCGGCAGCTGCTTGGGCATCTGCCTACGAGTTCGCTTGCGCGTTGCAGGCTAGCCGGAGTGTAGTCACTTGGCTTCGTGCAGTTTTTTTGAGCAATAATGAAGGCTTTTGTGTGATGGAAATGTCATGCATATTATTCAATATATTGAACCCATCATTTAAAGATTATGTAGTTGTTTAAAATGTCTTGTGACGTCATCATTCTGATTTAACATTCATGAAAATTAGTGCTTTCCCGGCCAACTTAGCGAGTGAATTGTTCACGGGATTTCAACCAGGTCAAAATTTTGGGTTCTTACCCTTCGAATGCCAACTCCCCCATCGTTTTAAAGAGAAGTAAAGGTCAGAATATTACAGATTGGCTGTTTGGAGGGAATTATTGCTTACCATTTTCCCTCATCCTCGTGATTTTGTTTGTAACTTATTGATGGGCATCAATAAATACGTAAAGCTCCGGGGTTAACCACAAATCTACACTTGTGGACCAAGAGGCTTGTTGTACTCGAAGAGTATTTTAATAGTGTTTTGCACTCACGACACTGCACATAGCCTTCACTTTGCATGGTACTGACGTTGCACACTACGTCAAAGTTTTCCCATACTTTGCTAGACCCTGCTTTAGGTTGCACTATACACCTTCCATCTGAAATTTTATCAAGAATTTGTTTTTCTGTGTCTTGCACACATGCCGGAGTACCCATGCCTGCAATCACCACGGGAGCGAGCTTCAGTCAAATCTATAGCTGGGAGCACTATGAGCAGCAATGGGAAGTGAGGCACGATGTCTCGGGCGGCCGGCAGAGTATGACTGTACTCTGCGGACGTTGTCGAGTGTAGCTGTACTCGGCCGCAGGTTTCCGATAACTCTGCAAGAGTGCAGGCTCTCCACCCATTTCTACGTCAAAAAGGTGGCATGGGAAATGACTCATAAGCAGCTGACCGATTGTGGCCAAGTACGGAGACAGTTTTGCAGGGCTCTAGTCATAGCTCACTAGAAATTTTGTGTATTTAGACTCATTATGAAATGAGTGGAGTGAGAGATAAGTTCAGGTTGGCTATACATATATCTCATTAAGGCAATGGTTGAGATTGTAGGATGTAATCCCAGAATTGGAGGGGATGTTATGCTGTAGTCACCAATCCATCCCCCCACGTATATCAGGATGTTACTGACAGACAGACAGACCCTACCCTTCCTTCATTCCCATAATACCCTACGTATGATCAAACAACCCTTTTCTCAAGGGTATACAATATGGAGGGGAGCTGGCTCCCTGAATCCATCTCCTTGCTCTATGATGCGATGGATATAATGCCCCCCACCCCCTCTCTTCATGACTCCTACTTGCAATCCCCACCCCCTCCTCTGAGGAATGATGTAAGAAATATCAGAACCTCAACAGCGGCAATGAAAAACCAAGAAAGATGGCAGCAAGTAAGTTGAAGAATTTAGAATATTCATTGAAGGTTGAAGTAAGCGCACCTTCAAAGGGAAACTCAAATGAAATCACGCAATTAACAACACAATACCAAGTCAAGTCATGGCTTTTTACCCCTCCTAAATTAGCCACAAGATGTCTTTGATTTCTTAGGTAGATACATTTTTATCTTAGATTTTTAAGGATACTCTTCACCGGATTCAACATTGACGTTAAGTTATTAACTCAAGAAAATAATATCCTTTTTAAGAAATTAAAATTAAGGAGTTGCATTGAATATGAAAACATGTTTTAAAGTATAATATTTTGGAAAATTTCTAAGTTAATAAAAATTCAAAAAATCTGAAAGCATACAAAAACCATCATTTTCATTTGAACTATCTTTAACATGTTATACAGATATTGGAATTATTGCACAATCACAAATTTAAATAAAAAAAGTGCAAATACGAACAAAAAGCAATGAAATGAAACTGTTTGACATATAAAATACATCAGTATTTCTGGGGCGGGGTAATCCTTTCCTATGGCATGATTCCATATAATTCTACACGCCTTCATTTCCTAAAAAAAGTGAAAAAAGAAAGCTTCACTCAATTGAAAAGTGCAATAAATACATACATGAGTGCATATCACATTCATAGTTGAAGAGCCAAAAGGCCAGTCATGATTGTTTGCAGTATCCACCATGATCTTCGCCAGTTTTTTCAGTTAATGGATATAAACCGATATCAGTAATATGGAAAGAAAGAATGGACCTGAGTACTAGAAATTTAAATTAAATGGCCTAAAAAATCTTGATATTTTTGATTGTTTATGTAACTTATAAAAATATACAAGGACCACCATGACCTCAGACATGGACATAACTTCCCAATCTTGGTAGCATTGAGCAACTAAAATAATTTTGACTATTCCAGAATATTCCCCTTACAGAATAGTTCAAAATCATGATTTCTTCATGAGTTCTCTGAAAAGTCCTTTTACTAGTAAGGAAGTACGAGTTAGTATCCCCTAGATTGCTCTGGGTTCACATGAAAGTAGGTATTAGGAGAGTTATGACTGTGGCGTGCCATGCACCAGTGGATGAAGAGAGTGACAGTGTGAAAGATGAGTTCTGGGAAAAACTGTTAGAGGTTTAGAATGAATGTGATCCTGGTGAGAGAATAATTGTACTAGGTGACATGAATGGGTGGGTTGGTGTGAGGCGGGATGCATCTGAGAGAGTGGTTGGGCCTTTTGGTGACCCACGAGTGAATGATAATGGTGAAAACTTGGTGAGTGTGTGCTTGGAAAAAGGATTGTTTTGTGTCGAATACATGGTTTAAACATAAGAGAATACACATGTATGCTTGGCAAAGGGGCGATTGTAAAAGCATGATTGATTTCGTTGTGTATGATGAGAGATAGAGGGAGTTAGTGGGGGGCACGAGAGTGATGAGGGGTGCTGAATGTGGAACAAACCACTATTTGGTACTCTCCAAAGTGAATCTGGGCAGAAAGTGGGTACCAAGAAAGAATGTTGCGCGTAAGCAGTTGAGAGTAAAAGTGGAAAGGTTGCTAGACAGCGAGGTAAGAATGCGGTATGGTTGCATGCTTGAGGATACTCTATCGTTGAAGCAGAGAGAATGGGACGAGCATATCAGAAATGAGGACGTAAATGATTCGTGGGAGTGTCTAAAAGAGTGATTGTGGAATGTGCTGAAAGTGTATGTGGAAAAGGAGTGGTAGGAAGAATGAAAGGTGATGCTTGGTGGAATGAAGAAGTGAAAATTGCTGTCAGAGAAAAGAAAGAGGCGTACAAGAATATGATTGCTGCCAAATCATATGAGTGCCTGTCTAAGGAAGCAAAAATCACCGTGACAAAAGTGTACTTCTCCCCACTTAGTTGTATGGTAGTGAAACATGGGTATGTCAGGATAGACATATGAGTAGACTAAAAATCTGAGGAGTGTTTGTGGCAAAAGTAGGATGGATAGGGTCAGAAATGAGTGGGTAATAAATGAATGTGGGTTAGATTCTCCAGTAATGGACATATATGAAAGGAATGTGCTTCATTGGTTCAGCCATGTTGAGAGAATGGATGAGAGTCGAATATCGAAACATAATAGTGAAATGAATGGTGTGAGAGGTAGAGGTAGGCCAAGAAAGTTGTGGTTAAATGTGGTTGAGGAAATACTTAGGAGGAGGAATATTAGGAGTCTTAAAAACAGAAGGGTGTGTATGAAGTAGTGTATGGGGTAAATGAGGCAAAAATGTATTTATGAGTGAAACTTTGTGACTGTCCCTACCCTGGAAGGGAACAGCATGATCGGTTTTCAATATGTTTATAGATAACTGCAAGAGCAATTATTCATGTGGAAAATACCTCGCGGTCGATGAAATGCTTGTAGGTTTTTGTGGTCGATGCAAATTTGGTATGTATATGAAAAGCAAACCTGCCAACTATGGCATCAAGATTCTCTGCTTGTGTGATGCCAAGATGCATTATCTTCTCAATGCATTTGTGTACTCTGGAAAAGATTGCCCACCAAATCCTGATTTACTGATTCCAACCGCTACTGTTTTACAGCTTACAGAATGTGTTTATGGATCTAACCATAACATTACAGGAGACAATTGATTCACTTCTGTATAGTTGGTCGACAAACTAGTGGAGAAGAATCTCACCTACGTGGGAAAAATTAGGTCGAACGAAAAGGAGATCCCTCCTGCGTTTAAACCCTCCACAACAAGACCAATTTATTCACCTGCATTTGGTTTTACAAGAGACAAAACCCTTGTGTCTAATGTTCCCAAGAAAAATAGAAGTGTTACACTTACCATGCACCATGAAAGAAGCGTTCACGAAGAAAACAACAAAAAACCAGAGATCATAGTGTTTTATTATATGACAAAATCATGAGTTGAGGCTCTGGATCAGAAAAGCGCAAACTATTCAGTAAATAGAAGAACGAGACGTTGGCCTCAACTTATGTGGTTTGCAATTAGGAATATTGCTGGAGTGAATGCTCACATCATTCACAATGCTGCTGACAGGAATATCAAGGAAGAAAGGCGGTCTTTTCTCATTTCACTTGGAAAGGATCTGATTCTACGACATTTGAAGAGGAGAGTCCAAATAAAGACACTTCCTAGGGAGCTGCGTGAGCTTGTCTACAAGTATGCAGGAGTACACGCAGTTGAAGAAGCTCCACAACCCCAGCTGCCTCAGAAATGAAAAAGATGTGGAATTTGCACAAACAATGATAACAAGTATTGTCAGACATGCCACAATGCTCTGCAAGACACAGCAAGACCCTCATCACATGTGCCAAATGCTACCAGTAAAAAAGGTATGTAAACTCCATTTACTCTATGCATAACCTATTCAAATAAATACTGTTCAACTATTTATATGTAAAAAAAAATATATATATATATAAATATATATATATATAAATATATATATATATAAATATATATAAATATATATAATATATATAATAAATATATATATATTATATATGATATATATATATATTATATATATATATTATATATGCATATATATATATATATATATATATATATATATATATATATATATATATATATATATGCATAACCTATTCAAATAAATACTGTTCAACTATTTATATGTAAAAAAAAAATATATATATATATATATATATATATATATATATATATATATATATATATATATATATATACACACACACATACATTGATGGATTGGAGTCAGCCATGCGGCGATGAACACATGATGTGGATAGGATGGAGGAGATGGACACAAAAAAAAAGAGACGGTCACACTTACATAGCTAGCTTTCGGAACTAGTCCGTCTTCCAGGCGTATCACGGTGATTTTGTTCCGTGATACGCCTTGAAGACGGACTAGTTCCGAAAGCTAGCTATGTAAGTGTGATCGTCTCTTTTTTTGTGTGTCTATCTCCTCCATCCTATCCACATCGTGTGTTCATCGCCGCATGGCTGACTCCAATCCATCAACGTATTTATATATATATATATATATATAAATACGTTGATGGATTGGAGTCAGCCATGCGGCGATGAACACACGATGTGGATAGGATGGAGGAGATAGACACACAAAAAAAAGAGACGATCACACTTACATAGCTAGCTTTCGGAACTAGTCCGTCTTCAAGGCGTATCACGGAACAAATGTCGTGTGCGCTGGTGAGGATAGGGGTAGGAGGGGCGGTAGGTTAGGGGAGTGGGGATGGGGGAAGGGGAAGGGGTTTTTCCCAGCGGTTGACGAACGGTTCTTGAAAAGGGGAAATTTTTACCAGCTCGTGTCTTGGCCGGAGAGAGCGGAAGGGGTCGCAGTGAGGGTGGGGGGGGGGAAGAAGGAAGGGAAGGGGGTAAATGGAAAACAACGGGGAGCGTGCGATTAATGTATTTTATTTAATCCGGGCGCGGCGTACGATTTTAGCAACCAGATTATGGCCAGCTCCTTCTGGCGCACTTCAATTAACGGGGCGTCCGGGGGAAGGGAGATCAATATTGCCACCTCAAAGCACTTGTCAAAGGACAAGCCATGCTTCCGCACATGAGTAGGGACGGGGAAAGTGGAAGATGGGTCTTTACAGGTGCACCGATGGTTATTCATTCTAATATTAAGGGGTGTAATACATTCGCCCACATAAAAACCGGGACATAGTTTACATTGTAACACATAAACTAAGTTGTGGGAGTCGCAAGAGCCGGAGGCTTTGATGTCGAACGGCGTCTCTGTGTTAGGACTCTGAAATGAGGATAGGGGGCGAAACATGTTGCACGTTTTGCACCGTGGTTTGTTGCATCTCTGTGTGGTGGGACGGGGAGTGTCATTCGATGTACCCTCTCGCGAAGAATTGGAGCGAAGAAGATTGGCTAAGTTAGGTGGACGTCTGAAACATACTGTGGGGCATTTGGGTAGGAGATTGGCTGTCGATCTGTTAGTATCTAAAATTGGGAATAAGTCTTTGAGGATGGTCTTGAGTTTTTGGACGCCAGGAAAATATGTGATGTGAAGATTTAGGGCGTCCAGGGGGGTGTCTTTTTTACGTGGGGTGAAATTAGCAGAGGAGGGTAAAATACGTTTTTTTAGAAGTGGCTCGGGATAATTTCTATTGGATAAAGAATTGTGAAGCTTATCAAGGTATTCGTGAAGTTTTTCTTTGGAGTTGCAAATCCGGTGGCCACGGATCGACAGCGAATAAGGAATTGAGTGCTTAGTGTGTTTGGGATGGCAGCTGTTGTAATGCAAATACAGTTGTTTGTTGGAGGGCTTGATATGGACCGAAGTCTCAAAGGTGTTATTATTTGTGATGGAAATGTCTACGTCGAGAAAGGTGATTTGAGAAGGAGAAGTGGCCGATGTGAAGCGAATGGATGAGAACTGATTTAGAGATTTGAGGAAGTTCGCTAGGGTATCCTCGCCGTGGGTCCATATGATGAAAATATCATCAATGAATCTAACCCAGAGCTCCGGTTTTAAACCTTCTAAAAAAACGTATTTTACCCTCCTCTGCTAATTTCACCCCACGTAAAAAAGACACCCCCCTGGACGCCCTAAATCTTCACATCACATATTTTCCTGGCGTCCAAAAACTCAAGACCATCCTCAAAGACTTATTCCCAATTTTAGATACTAACAGATCGACAGCCAATCTCCTACCCAAATGCCCCACAGTATGTTTCAGACGTCCACCTAACTTAGCCAATCTTCTTCGCTCCAATTCTTCGCGAGAGGGTACATCGAATGACACTCCCCGTCCCACCACACAGAGATGCAACAAACCACGGTGCAAAACGTGCAACATGTTTCGCCCCCTATCCTCATTTCAGAGTCCTAACACAGAGACGCCGTTCGACATCAAAGCCTCCGGCTCTTGCGACTCCCACAACTTAGTTTATGTGTTACAATGTAAACTATGTCCCGGTTTTTATGTGGGCGAATGTATTACACCCCTTAATATTAGAATGAATAACCATCGGTGCACCTGTAAAGACCCATCTTCCACTTTCCCCGTCCCTACTCATGTGCGGAAGCATGGCTTGTCCTTTGACAAGTGCTTTGAGGTGGCAATATTGATCTCCCTTCCCCCGGACGCCCCGTTAATTGAAGTGCGCCAGAAGGAGCTGGCCATAATCTGGTTGCTAAAATCGTACGCCGCGCCCGGATTAAATAAAATACATTAATCGCACGCTCCCCGTTGTTTTCCATTTACCCCCTTCCCTTCCTTCTTCCCCCCCCCCACCCTCACTGCGACCCCTTCCGCTCTCTCCGGCCAAGACACGAGCTGGTAAAAATTTCCCCTTTTCAAGAACCGTTCGTCAACCGCTGGGAAAAACCCCTTCCCCTTCCCCCATCCCCACTCCCCTAACCTACCGCCCCTCCTACCCCTATCCTCACCAGCGCACACGACATTTGTTCCGTGATACGCCTTGAAGACGGACTAGTTCCGAAAGCTAGCTATGTAAGTGTGATCGTCTCTTTTTTTGTGTGTCTATCTCCTCCATCCTATCCACATCGTGTGTATATATATATATATATATATATATATATATATATATATATATATATATATATATATATATATATATATATATATATATATATATATATATATATATATATATATATATATATATATATATATATATATATATATATATATATATATATATATATATATATATATATATATATATATATATATATATATATATATATATATATATATATATATATATGTGTGTATATATATATATATATTCTAAAATTTATGTATGTGTAAACATTAGATTGGCCTACTCTGTTTATTTTATATAAAGTGAAGTCATATAATACAACAAAACATTGTTTGAAAAATATTTTCTTATTACTTGGATTCAATCAGTCCTATTTCTGCCACAAAATTTGCAATTTTTAGTAGTGACATTTTTTTGTGGGTAATGAGTTTGTACTATGTTGCAGGTTTTTTGAAGCCGCTACTCATCTTGTCCCTGGTCTCATATCAACAAGTGCTCAAATAGCTTTTACCTGAGTCTTGTACAAGTTTTAAAGATTTCAATTTTCACAATATTTTTACAAAATTGTTGTTTTTAGAAAAAAAATTTTAACCAAACATATTAGGCAAAAAATTTTGTTTTCACTAAATTTTGTGATAAAGTGTATGACCTAACATATTATGTTCAATAAAAGATCTTTATGACAAAAATGTGGTATCCACCCTTATTTTTTTGACCCTGGGTCAAAATTAACCCGACCATACCAGTAGTGTTCCACAAAACAACCATACGAGTTAAGGGATAATAATGTTTATAAATTCGGAAAACTTAAGCTTGAAAGTTTAAAGAAAAAAGAAAATAATATGATATTGTGTTTATTTTCTTTGGGTTGGAAGATAAATTTGCTAAGTTTCATAACTATCAACCCATAATTGTGGATTGAGCATAACGAGGATTTAAGTAAAAATGGAGTCCAGAGGGAGTTAATTTTTGAGATAAGGAAAGCACTATGGCATATCGCCTTTACTACGGACGACTTTATGCTATTCCTGACTCGAGTTCAGAAACCATAGTGAACATTAACACATTGTTAAGAGTGCTCAACACACTAAGAGTAATGAAATGGCCAATTTCTGAAAATCTCCAATTTTCGATATCCACACTATTGGTACGGATGGGTACGGGTGGGCAGGCAGTGCAACACAGATGACTTCATTGACGGCGGTGAATTCATCAGCTCATTGACTCTTTGCCGTCGATGACCGATGGCAATCATCAAAACCGAATCATATCATTGAAATTTTTATATCAATCATCGATGGGCAAAATCGTTCATTGTCTGGGCTACCATGTCTCTCTCACAGATTTATCCATGAATTTACCCCTTCCTCTTATATCTTTCACTCCACTTTGAAGTATCGGTTTCATCTAGCTAAAAGATCTTTAATTATAGAGACTGACTAGAATATAGTTCAATTTTACACCATTTGACTTATGCTGTGTTAACCCTTACTTTTAGTTTTTTTTGTGAACAGGTTTTAAAGTTTTTATTAATATGTATGCATATCTTGTTAGATTTAAAAACAGATCAGGGTAAGACCCCTACTTCAAGCGCAGGAGAATCGAGGAAGAAGCAGGACATGTCTCTCATTTCATCACTGTCAACATTCCCGCGATTGCAGTCATCCTCCGGTGCAGCATCGGTCAAAGCAGCTACTTCCAGTAATTACCGCGACAGCCAATCAACTATAAGCATAACAACATCCTTGCAACTGGGAGTCAGTCCTGTGTGTAATAATTACAATAATGGGTTGGAGTCAAATGTGGTGCAAGGTGTGGGGAATCCCTCCCAAAGCTCAAAATTTTCTGCACCAGGGAAGTGTGAGCCTAATGTGAAACACCAGACTCCAACTAATCCATTTGGAGATTATGATGAGGATGACATAGGAATGCATTGCACTTCTAAAGGACAAGGTTATGATGAAAGAAAGAATCCTTTTGCAGAAGATTCTAATAATCCATTTGAAAATGATACAATTGGAGCAGAAGCTCTTGCTCATAAAGGTGGTGGTGATTGTCTCAATCCATTTGCGTAAATCTTGTACTCATCTTAAATTATTATTCCTACAACTGTACAATGAGAGTGAACAAGTTACTGTGGGGAGCTGGAATGCCCTTTTGCATGAATTGCTTGAACTGCATATTATTAAAAGTGAAATGTGAGTACATAAGTGTAAGAAATTGACCTCTAAGCACTGTTGCCATGGTCTGATATATTAATAAAATTTTATATGCTGATATTATTCTTGGGTTTAATGTGATGTACATGAAAATTGAACGTGCATTCCTGAACAAGTTTGTGTCACTGATAGGAAATGAAATGAATTTGCTGATATAATAATTTGCTAAAAACACTTGTATCATATTTCAATAAAAGAATGTGATGAGTGGACATGAGAGTGCATTCACTGAAGTATGTTGGACGTGAGCTGTAACACTTGAGCCATAAGTGGGCTGTGAGGCCGTTCTGCCGTAAATCACACCGAGCTTACGGAAGTATGGTGGTCGAGTCCCATCTCTATGACTGACTACGGCCCGTTAAAAGTTGACCGATCAGAGCACGTTATCATCACTGCCGGAGTCAGTCCTGGCCCAATGCTTTTGCTGATGCACCTTTAACGGTGGGAGGCCAATTGAATTGCTATTTAGCCACTAGAGTAACATTTTTAGAAACTCTTCTCGGAACTCTGGCATACCTTTAATATGCAATACTATGCCCCAGAGACCAAATTAGACCCTCATTTGTCATCGATGTTTGACGGCTTACGTCAGCATTGGAGATTAAATGCCATAAGGAAACCCTTGCATCTTGAGTGCTTCGGTTTAAGTTCTACAGCTCACGTTCATTATAGAATGGCAGTAAGTCTTATCCACGTACTGGGTTATAAAGATATTTTAAAAAGATCTTGGTTCAACTATTGAGGATCATTTACCCTCATTCCTCATTTTCCTGATAGCCTTGAACATGCTTCATTACAGAAAAGTTACCCTGGCTTCAAGTGGTATAGTTATTTGTTGAGTATTTTTCTCAATATTTCCTTTATATTTTCCGGAGACTTCCTAATGGCTTACATTTTATAATCATTACATTTTATTTAATATGCCTTATTTTTTGTATTATAGTATTACTTGTCTTTATATGAAAGCATGAGGCCACTATTTATCTCACCAATATTATTATAAATGCCTCTGTAGGGTAAAATACGGTAGTGATACAACCATATTATGATAATTAAGTGTCATTGATATTTTCTATTAGATTCATTTAGCCTTGAAACTCCGGATTATAATGCCCAAGAGTCGAGCTTCACTGCTGGAAATTAAAGTGGGTCTTTAAATTTTCCCTGTTCCCGAAGCAACTAGCTTTAATTAATCCACAAATAGTTAAGATTAATTTGTAAGTACTCAGAAGTCACCTTCGTTTTTTTCCCCTACCTCCCCACGTTCCTCTCCGCCTCCCACTCGCCGTCCCCCCTCTCCTCCCCGGTGGCAGACCATATTTCTCGACGACGCAAGCGGGTCGGGTGATGAAGATGCAGCGTACACTTCCGCTGTCAATAGTCTCCCTTTCCCACCTTCCCAGGGAGAGTCCGTGGGAAAGCGATGCGCTGGATATGAGGAGAGGCAGAGATGGGAGGGCAGGCAGAGGTCGCAGCGGAATCCACGGCAGGGCACTAGATGCGATATAGTTTGTGCGGAGTGTGAAATAAAGAACTAGTGAACACGTTTCGGGAGTTTCCTTGTAAATATCCCGTCCAGATCACTTTTGAGTCCCTGGTACCATTTCGGGGACACGACTGGTGTCAGAAGTGGGAGCGGGCAAATTTTAAAGAGGAAACTCAGCGGAGCGAATGGCGTGATGGCGGTAAGGGTGAGCATCGGGGGGCGCAAGATGGACCTCCAGCGAGCGCTGAACGAGATGAACGCGCAAATGAGGGAGTTCCACGCGAAAAACGAGAGATTGCGGCAGAGCGCTGGAGACCCCGCGGCGGCATCGAGGAAGAATGTTGCGCAGCTCTCGATGATGGAGTCGTTCTCGGGGAAGCCGGGGGAATCCGTCGCGTAATTTTTGGACAAACTGGAGGTTGCGGCGTCCATAGGAATAGGCGTCAGATGCCGGAAAGATGAATGTGGTGATGTTATGGATAAACGGCGATGCGGCGGAGTTTTTAGGTAGCAAACAGGTGTGCCGGGAGACCGAGATGTACGCCGATTTGAAGACCCAACTTCTGCTGAGATACAAAACGAAGAGGAGCGCGAAATTTTTCCGTAAACTTCTCACCAACATGAGGAGAGGCGCCAAAGAGGACATGTGAGGTGTTCGACGACAGAGCGGGAAGTGCGAACGCGATCACCTACGACACGGTGGGATGAGCGGAGTGCGCCGCCGCCGCGAAGCACTTCGAGGCGGATCGGCGCGCGGGTTCGACGCATTTTTAAACGGCCTGTCGGGCTAGTTCGGGCGACATCTCTCGAAACCTTCGACGCAGCCGTCGAGACAGCCATCAAAGATGTGGACCGCCCCCAGATGAC
Source organism: Ceriagrion tenellum (assembly GCA_963169105.1). Classification (NCBI taxonomy): domain Eukaryota; kingdom Metazoa; phylum Arthropoda; class Insecta; order Odonata; family Coenagrionidae; genus Ceriagrion; species Ceriagrion tenellum. Next base: position 2,388,241 of record OY720638.1, read on the forward strand.
GCAAGAGACGGCGGGGCGCCATGTATTTCGGGCCCCGGGAGAGAGGCGTGGCTGCAACTGCGGGTAGGCGGCCGGTCTGGCCAGGCAATGCCGTAGGGGAAGAAGAAGCCACGGATGTGGAGCGGATGGTCACCTGGCCTTGGGCTGTCGACGGAGGGATCGGTACCACCGTAATCGTCACGCTTAATAGTGAGAAACGAGCCCCGCTTTGAGTGTCGCCTGCCCTGTCCAGGTGGTGAGCTAAAACGCGGAAGCACATTGGCTTTTGTACGTCGTGATGCCCATCTAATGGGATATAATGTGGTGAGGCGGGATTTTCGTACTGAGAAATGAAAACATGAGTTTCTTTCATTTTTATTATATGAAGCGCAAAAACAAAGTACACAGATACAGTACATTATTTCCAAGATGGAATTTCCAACCACTAGAACAACATTTATGACCAGGCAACAATTAAAGACATATATTATACATAACACATAGTTTGACACATATAAGGAATACACCTTCATAACCTCAGTAGCTGGATTTACGAGAAGAATGGCATAATCATACTGTATCGATTGTCGTAGCGTAAGAAGGGTAGGGATCATGGCTGAGTTCAGAAAAGAAAATCCAGTGATTCCATTCAAAAATGGGTGAATGACAGGAATACACAGTAACTATGCAAGCCCTTCATTGTTCAGATACTTGAACAATGTGGTATGGAAATTTTCACAAGTCTTATAGTGCACTCAGTTTTTCATGACATACACATAAATAAATTTTCGACAGAGAATTAAGAACAGAAGCAATTACGAACATGGCTGCTTTAGTTTGCCCTTAGTCCAACATTCCGTTTGAGTTTTCCAAACCATTATTACATGCTATAATGTGAATAGCAATTTATCCACAACATCATGCATAGTTAAATCTGAAAAATACAAGGAATGGAATACAAATTCAAGACCACAGTAGCTGGATTTGCCACATAAATGGCTACTTTAATAGTTTGCTATACATTGTAGTGAATGGAGATGGCAGGACCATGGCGGAGGTCAGGAAATAACTTGCAGCGATTCAATTCAGAAATTGGAGGACAGGAATACACGGTAACTATGCAAGCCCTTCGATTTTTAAATACTTGAACAATACAGTATGAAAAAACAATTCTTGCAGTTCAAAACTCAGTTCATCATAAAATACCCTTTACAAATATTTAGGCAAATGAAAGAAAATGAACAGGGTTGCGTCAGTGTGACCTCAGTCCAACATCAATATTAAGTTTTTCAAACCATTTCCATGTTCTTATCTAAATAACGCTTTAATTGGGATACAAATTGTTTTCTAATAATATGACCCACGGGACTAAATACTAAAAATAGGTGTTCACATGTGAACCCTTTACACATTTACACTCCTCAATGAAGACATACACTGCCAACTCTGCTCTATTTGACTTAGTATTGAAAATATAGGAAGAATAAACTTCGTAAAAATTAATATACATTAAACACAGAGGGAAATGTCCTCAGGGAAAGTAAATACAATGAGCAAAACATTGTGGCACACAAAGGAGAAAAGAACAACAACAAACATCATAAATAAATATCCTAAAACTATTATTTGAACTGTGTATTTGTATAAGTGTGGAATGCCTGTTAGTGCTGTGTTATGTCTTCCATGGTCTTGTGATGTTTCATTGTCTGTTTTTGTTTTCTTTTAGTGTAATACTTACAGCCTGGTGTATCGTGTCTAATATTTCTATTTTTTGTGCCCCGTCCCAGCAGGATATGGTTGATGCTAGTGCACCATGCAGTGACAGTATACTCTATCAGAGCTTTTCAAGACTTATCTGTGAAACTGACATAGTGCGCATCACAGCATATGTGCCTAAAGTCAACCTGTGCAGAGATAATTTTTTTCAACGAGGCCCAACACCAAGCATGTGGCCTCGGCATGGTAGCTCTCTTAAAATTAAATCTCTACAAGTTGTGAAGACCATAGTGAAACTGTCAGAGGGATGGCATGACCCTCGGAGAGCAGTCCATTGTTCTCTTAGAGCAGAGGTTACACTGCTGTCATGGGTTATAACAGAGCACTGTTTCCCCTGAAGGGGGGTTCACATGCACGCGTTCTACGCGAAACTAAGCGTAGCCTCTCGCGCGCAGCCAATCAGGTGTTTCGCCTCTTACGCGTGGATTCGCGCGAGCGAAGTTGAGTTTTGCCAGAGCCATTCTAGGTGGCTCTGGTTTTGCTCAACTTTCTACGCGCGCGACGCGCCAGGCGCGTGAAACAAATGGCGGACATGTGGAGTCGTTTGTATTTATTTTGACGATTTACTTGGACATAATAGCCTGCACACAAGATATGTACATTTCTGTGTATCATGGCTACAGTGCTTGATACGCGCCAGTTGTATTGCGGGCACATTAAGAACTTTATGGACTAATTTCGATGCATAAACATCCC